>JAWDJD010000003.1:161941745-163141745 GCA_035047305.1 Bradypodion pumilum | reverse complement strand
CTCATCTAAAGCTCATATATAATAGCGCCTTCTCAGCAAGTTCCAGAACTGAAGCCCTTCTTATAAAATTCATCCAAACTACCATAGTTTTTCTCTTTGTTCTGCCTTTTCTACACTCCTAATCCCCATGAACAAAATGTGGTACCCTGATCTGGGAAAATTTAATCATGCCTTATTGCACTGAAACCAATGAAAGAAGCTAGCCATTAAAACTTTGGATGGCTTGAACCCCTTAATTTAAAGACTAAACATTTGCTGCATATAAATAAAATCTAAATAAATTCAGCAGTATGACAGAGACATTTTAAAGATGTATTGGAAATCAGCCAGCATAAGTAAAAAATCTCTATTATGTTTGACTCAAAAGAAAGAAAAGAGCTATAATTTGCCGTTCACATATTAAACAGTTTGAAGTTGAAGGAGGAGGAGTATTTCTCAAAGGCATTTACATAGTTTCAACTTATTTCACACTAGCCAGCAAACTGAAGTCTGGTAAAAATAAATGATGGTGATACGTTAATAAATGGGACATGAAGAAAAACAATTACAAAAAAGAAGAGGGAGACATTTTCTTCTGATTCCCTGAACCTCCAGCTATTTTATTTGTTCATAAATATGCATGGCATAGGAATAGGAAAGGCCACCAAGTGCCATGTCGCCTCTGCCATGTCGCAGCTGGGCTTCCTTGCTCAGGGCAGCAGCGGCTTCTTCTTCAGAGATGCAACCTTTCAGACAATCAAGGTGCTGACCTGGCATCTGACTTTTGTGTTGCAAGCCTCCCAGAGTGGGAAAATATCTCAGCTGGGTGGGGTATAAGTTAAATAAATAAATAAATAAATAAATAAATAAATAAATAAATAAATAAATAAATAAATAAATAAATAAATAAAAAAATAAAAGCCACAGGTCGGGCAGTGGAACATAAGAACATAAGAACAGCTTTGCTGGAACAGGCCACAGCCCATCCAGTCCAGCATTCTGTCTCACACAGTGGCTCACCATTTCCTTCAGGGTATTCCCAAGGAGATGCCTTCAACTGCTTAGGATTCCCTGGAAATGGCATTGAGAGATATCCTGCCTATCTCTCCAACCCCGACGTTGTCCTTAAGTATCCATAATTATAGCCATTGATACCCTTGTCCTCCATGAACTTGTCTAATCCTTTCTTAAAGCTGTCAAGACTGACAACTGTCACCACTTCTGGAAGAGACCTGCACCACTGACCCAGCACCCCTTCAGCCATTACCACCTGCCCAGAGGAAGGAGAAGCCATGGGTCGGGTGGCAGAAGAGACCCGTACCAGTGACCCAGTGCCCCATTGACCATTACTACCTGGCCAGAGGAAAGAAGAGACAAAATATCTCAGATGGGTGGGGTATAAGTTAGACAAACAAACAAACAAATACATAAATAAAGGAGAAGCCACGGGTCGGCTGGTGGAAGAGACCTGTGTCACTGACCATTACCACCTGGCCGGAGTAAGGAGAAGGAGAAGCTGTGGGTCAGATGGTGGAAGAGACCCATGCCACTGACCCAGCGCCTCTTCAGCCATTACCATCTGGCCGGAGGGAGGAGAAGGAGAAGCCATGGGTCAGCCGGCCAGCAGGGAAGACCAGCGCCATTGTGAGCCCTCTGGCCACTCTGAAAGGCTGGAGGTGAGGAGAAGGAAGAAGCCACGGAAGGGCAGGCAGCATCATCGGCCCACTGGATGGAGCAAGGAGGAGCTGAGGAGGACAAGCGAGCGGGCGGACGAGTGAGAACACCACCATTGCCACCAGGCTCAGGCATGGACCAGAACATCACAGACTCCTTGATGTTTCAAACACAGACTCCTAACTGCATGCATGTGATAAGTAACTGATTTACCATATCACCATTTAATCAAATATAGTGAACTTTCCTTAGTGAGCATTCCTTTTCATAACAAGGTTTTCCTTTTGATATCAAGGTTGATGACTAGTTTTGAAATAGCTAATGAGATACTTTTAACTTTTGACTACATATATAACTTCTTAATTCATATATTCAGTACTAACTAATTTCACTTTAGAATGTGTTACTTTGTATTGTGATAATATGTATGAGTGGAAAATACTGGCATAGAAACCGGCAAACCACGTCACGAATTTTGCCAAGAAAATTCCATGGGCAGGGACAAAAGGCTAAAAAAAAGGCAAAATAAATGGAACAGGAGGTTGAGCCCACCAGGTCAGAAAATGGGCGAGGGGATAGGATAGTGGGAAGAAAAATACGATGTTGCAGGGAACAATACTGCATAGGAACATAGAATGTCAGATCTATGAATCAAGGCAAGCTGGAAGTGGTAATAAACGAAATGGAAAGAATAAGCATTGACATCTTGGGAATCAGTGAGTTAAAATGGACAGGAATGGGCGAATTCAGCTCTGGAGATCATGATATCTACTACTGCGGACAAGAAAATCTTAGAAGAAATGGAGTGGCGATAATACTGAAGTTAATGAAAGAGTGAGAAAAGCAGTAATGGGATACAATCTAAAAATGACAGAATGATTTCAGTCCAAATCCAAGGAAAGCCATTCAATATCACAGTAATTCAAGTCTACGTGCCAAACACTGGTGCAGATGAAGCCATAGTTGACCAGTTCTAAGAGGATCTACAACACCTCATAGTACAGACACCAAGAAATGATGTCCATATTATCATAGGAGATTGGCATGCCAAAGTAGGAAATCAAAAAGTAAATGGAATAACAGGCAAGGAATGAGCTCTCATCTTCGTTCCAGCCAACCTAGCAGTTCGAAACCAAGAAATTGCAAATAGATAAATAGGTGGGAAGGCAACAGCATTCCATGCACTCCAGTGCCTAGTTATGCCTGCCATATGATCACGGAAATGTCTGCAGAAGCAGACAGCGCTGGCTCTTCGGTTTTGAAACAGAGATTAGCACTGTACCCTAGAGTCGGATACGACTGGCTTTCGAGCAAGGGAAACCTTTACCTTTACCCTTTGGTCTTGGAACACAGAATGAAGCAGGGCAAAGACTGATAGAGTTCTGCCAAGATAACACACTGGTCATGGCAAACACCCTCTTCCAGCAACACAAGAGACAACTTTACACATGGACATCACCAGATGGCCAACATCGAAACCAGATTGATTACATACTCTGCAGCCAAAGATGGAGAACTTCCATACAATCAGCAAAAATGAGACCTGGAGCAGACTGTGGTTCAGATCACAATCTACTGCTTTTAAAATCCAGTCTTAGACTAAAATAATAATAATAGGGAAAACAATTAGGCCAGACAGATATGACCTAGACAACATCCCTAAGGTGGAGGTGTGGAACAGATTTAATGGCTTAGACTCGATAGACAGGGTGCCAGAAGAATTATGGACAGAGGTGTGGGACATCATACAGTAGACAGCAAGGAAAACCATACCAAAAGAAAAGAAACATAAGAAAGCAAAGTGGTTGTCTGATGAGGCTCTTAGAATAGCAGAGGAAAGAAGGAATGCAAAAGGCAAAGGAGAAATGAAAAAAATCAATTAATTGAACACAGAATTTCAAACAAAAGCAAGGAGAGATAAGGAAACCTACCTAAATGAACAGTGCAAAGAAACAGAGGAAAACAACATAAGGTGTAGGACTAGAGAGCTTTTCAAAAAAAATTGGGGAAATCAACAGACCATTTAAAGCAAATATGACTATGAAAAGGGACAAAAACAGTAAGAAGTTAGCTGATGCAGAAGAGATAAAGAAAAGATGGCAAGAGTACAGAGAGGAACTCTACAAAAAGGTGCTCAACACCCCTGATAATCACAATGATGAGAACATTGAACTTGAGCCAGACATCCTAGAGTGTGAAGTCAGAAAGGCCCTAAAAAGCACTGCAAACAACAAAGCCAGTGGAGATGATGGTATCCCAGTTGAATTTTTCAAATCACTAAAAGATGATGGAATCAAAGAATTGCATTCTATATGTCAGCAGATTTGGAAAACAAAACAATTGCCACAGGAATGGAAAAGATCAGTATACGTTCCAATCCCAAAAAAGGGTAATGCCAAAGAATGTTCAAATTATTGAACAATTGCGCTCATCCCACATGCTAGCAAGGTGATGCTCAAGATAATACAGGATAGAATGCAGCAGCTCGTGGAGAGAGAACTAACAGAGGTGCAGGCTGGGTTCCGAAGAGGCAGGAGAACTAGAGACCACAATGCCAACATACGTTGGATCATGGAGAAAGCAAAGGAATATCAGAAACAAGTCTACTTCTCTTTCATTGACTACACCAAGGCCTTTGACTATGTGGACCACAACAAACTGTGGCAAGTAATTAAAGAGATGGGAATACCAGAACACCTTATATGCCTCATGAGAAATCTGTACAAGTCAAGAAGCAACAGTTAGGACAGAATATGGAAAGACGGAATGGTTTGGAATAGGAAAAGGAGTAAGACAAGGCTGCATTTTATCACCCTGCTTATTCAACTTATACACAGAGTACATAACGTGCAATGCAGGGATGGAGGAATCACAATTTTGGAACAAAATTGCTGGGAGAAACATCAACAATTTGAGATACAGCAGTTGTTACCACTCTAATGGCAGAACGTGAGGAAGACCTAAAGAAGCTCCTGATTAGGTTGAAAGAAGCGAGTGCAAAACCTGGCTTGAGACTCAACATCAAGAAAACCAAAATAATGGCAACAGGCCCTATCAGTCCCTGGAAAATAGATGAGGAAGACGTAGAAGCAGTGACAGATTTTACTTTCTTAGGATCAAAGATCACTGCAGATGTGATTGCAGCCATGAAATAAAAAGGTGACTGATTGTTGGGAGGCCAGCTATGAGAAACCTGGGGAACGTAGTTAAAAATAGAGACATCACATTGCAAACAAAAATTCGCATAGTCAAAGCAATGGTATTCCCAGGGGTAATGTATGGTTGTGCGAGCTGGACCATTAGAAAAGCTGAGTGCAGAAGAATAGACATCTTTGAAATGTGGTATTGGAGGAGAGTTTTGAGAATCCCCTGGACAGCGAGGAGAACAAATAGGGCGATCTTAGAAGAAATCAATGCTGACTGCTCCTTAGAAGGTCAAATAGTAAAGATGAAGATGAAGCACTTTGGAAATCAAATGAGAAGAGAGGACTCACTTGAGAAAGCCTTAATACTGGGAAAGATGGAGGGCATAAGAAGAAGGGGGCGGCCAAAAATGAGATGGCTAGATGGTATTGTAGATGCAATAGGCACAGAGCTGAGCATGTTGAGGAGGATGGTGGAGGACATAGGTGTCTGGAGGGCGGTGGTCCATAGGGTCGCGAAGGGTCAGAATTGACTGTGCGACTGAACAATAAAATAATGTCACTGTTGATTTGCACTTGTTCTAACAGACAGAATATGGCTCATAGGATCAATGAATTTCTGGGTACATGCACCAATTTTTAACAACTGACCTACCAAGATCAGTGCCTGCAAACCTCATTTCCAGCTGAGTTAAACAAAATGTGCCCTGCTACTATTTGATAAGACTGTTAAACTTCTTGCTCCTTTCACAAATTAACTCTACCTTCTATCAGAATTCCTGGAGCCAAAGGTTACAGTATAATCAACTGATGGAAGAGATACTGCTGCAAAATCTGATGACAAGCAACTGTTTACAGGGATCAGCTACTTGTAGAATAAATTTCATAAAGTGTTGGCCTCATGAAGATATTTCTCCTAAAGCAATACAGTCTTATATATTTTTAGAAATAATCTCAGCTACTACTTCTTTTCCTTTACCTTGCTTTAAATGCCAACCTTCAGTATTTGTTTGGCCTGTAAAACATGAGCAAAATATCTTTACAAAAACAGCAATTTTGTTTTCTGCTTTTTTATCATGTCAGAAGCACACAAAGGTGATTTCTGGGTTTAAAAGATTCTTGCTGGAGAAACTCCGCTCAGGGGACACCCAAATGAGGCTCCTTTCATGTCCCCAAGATCTTGTCCCATCAACGTGGTCCCTATTTATCTACTTGCAATTTTTTGCTTTCAAACTGCTAGGTTGGCAGGCGCTGGGACAGAGATGGGAGCTCTTTCCATCATGCAGCACTTGGGTCTTGAACTGTCAACTCGCCAACCTTCCACTTAAAAAGACAAGCTTCTTAACCATTGAGCCACCACAGTCCCTTCTTCTGCTGATTGGTTTTTACTATGTTTTATTATTTGTTATTATCAATACATTATATTTTAACTGTTATATGTTTGCCTTATTTGCTGATATCTCTAGCAGCTGCCAACAGATTTAGGGAGAGCTGTGATGGCAGAGAATTACAGATTTTGGAAAAAGCCATTTTCAGCAACATCCTTTTAGTCGGTGGAACATCGACTCTGTCCACCTCATTGTCTACATAGGGCCTGTGGAGTCTAATGAGGAAAGCAAACTGAGCTGTATCCTTCAGCTGAAGAGGAAGAATTGATTCATGAAGACAGCGACATGAAGCGAATATCTCTACACTCGCAAGCTTTTTAGAGAAATTAAATGGCGTGAAATGAAACCTGTAGTCTGCTAGGCATGAAAAGGTTTTGAGGACGTTTGTGACAGTATTCTTATTCTGCATTTTTGCAATGGTACCAAGGAGTTTCATTTGGAGGGCGCAACTGTAATGCCATTCAAAATGGTGGCAGTTACTACATTATCATTCCACATGGATCCTATTAAGAAAGTCACCAACCAAGTGAGGATCAAGCAAGGCGTTTATTGAATGTTTATGCTCTCTCAAAATCATTTGGGAGAGAGCATAATGTTGAGGACATTGAGCCCAGGCTCCATCGAACAGGTTGAGCTTTAGACTCTGTTGAGGATGTTGAGCCCTGGGCTCTGACCCCTGGGCCTGACTAACGGCCAGCTGCGGTGCCGACAGAGGACAATGTGTTTTATTGTTTGTATTTATGTTTTGTGTTGTTTTGTGATGTTTTGCTATACTTTGTCTTGAGGTTATGATATGTTTGTGAGCCACCCAGAGTTGCATTTTGCGATTGGGGCAACATATAAATCAAATAAATAAATTAATTAATAAATTTGACTATTATGGCTCAAGATATAGTTTACCAAAAGAATTTACTGGATAATTTTCTATAGCTTTTTCACAGGCAAGGTACTCACTACAACTAGACAAAACCAGCCCAACCTATATTAGAAAATTATCCATTTGTGCTGTGTTATGTATAGCAATCGATCCCCACCCTCCCGCTTTAAAACCCTCATGAGGGTTGATTGAATTTTGTAACATTTCACAGAAATATATCTGCTGCTTCTTAATGTTCATGGTGAGATAACACTTGGAACTGTAAAGTCAATATCTTGAGGATTAGCATAATCTGCATCCATGAGGAAAAAAGGATGGGACTGGCTTCCTTGACAGCTTAAGTGCAGCTTGAGTTACCAAATATTAAAATGGATGAATTAACTGGATTGTTAATGTGTGTGGAAGACGTAGCCACACTACCTTAGTAAAGGTCTCCCTTGCTTGAAAGCCAGCCATGCCCAACTCTAGGGGTGCAGTGCTCATCTGCATTTACAGCCAAAGAGCCAATGTTGTCTGCATCTCCATTTCATTTCATTTCAGCTTTAATTTCTATACCGCTTTACCCAACCCAGCGGGTGACTCAAAGCGGTGTACACAGTCACAATAAAATAGTACAGTAACATAAGTAAATACAACTCAATACAATAAATAACACAATAATAATGCAATAATATCATCAAGTTACAAGATTACAAGTCAGGAAAAAATACAATATTAAATATGAACACAAAATACAAGCCCCATACAGAGACCCTTCAAGAGGTGCCACCCAAATACTCCCACTTCCCCGTGGCCAATGCTGGGCTGGGGAAGGAGCTCGGGTGATAACCGTTTTCTTCCCCATGCTGGTGGAGAGGGAGACTGGGAAATGCGGCAGGAGTCTGATCTCAGTGAGAGTCCTCCAACACTGTGGGCATCCCTCCTTATCCTCTGGCCTGGCAGGGAATGGGGCGCGGCATCCTCCGCAGGTGCCACCAGTTCCTTCCCCATGCTGATGGTGAGGGCGACAGAGAAACGTGGCAGGGGTCCGATCACGGCGAGAATCCACCCACCGCCCTGCTCAGCTGAAGGTCGTTCCCTCCCCTCTCTCGCAGCCCAGTTAGCCAGGAAAGGAGATCATCGGCAGGAGGTGGTGGCGGCAGCAGCGGCAGTTCACATAACTGTCTACCACCCCGCTCAGCTGAAGGTCCTTTCCTCCCCTCTCTCACAGCCCAGCTGGCCAGGAGGGGAGACCAGTGGTGGGAGGCGGTGGCGGAAGTGGCAGTTCATATAACCGCCTACCGCCCCGCTCAGCTGAAAGTCCTTTTCTCACCTGTCTTGCAGCCCCGGCTGGCTGGGAGAGAAGACTGGTGGCGGGAGGCGACGGCGGCAGTGGCAGTTCTTATAACCGCCCACCACCCAACTCAGCTGAAGGTCCTTTCCTCCTCTATCCTGCAGTCCCTCCATGATGTATCCATGATCATGTGGCAGGGCATGACTAGACTTCAATGTGCACAGAACACTGTTACCTTTCTTACTGAAGGCAGTACCTATTTATGTACTTGCAATTTCTTGCTTTTGAACTGATAAGTTGGCAGGAATTGGGGCAGAGATGGGTTCTCACTCTGTCGTGCAGCACTCGGTGTTGAACTGCTGATAGGCTGAGCTTCCAGTCGTGACACTCAGCATCTTGATCAGCTTGCCAGGACCCTTCACATTACTCTACCTTCTCCAAAACCTATCAAGCATCATTATCATTATCACCATTGGACACAGTATTCTTAAGGAAATACTTATGATTATTTGAAGTACTGTAAAACCTGACATAAAGAGAGCCTCACTTAGAGTCTAATTCGCTTAAAGAGCAGAATTTTCTCTGAATGGTCACCTTGCTTAACAACTAAAACCAACTAAAAACTCACTTAATAAGTACATTGGGGTTTATAATCCCTCCCCCTGCCAGAAATCACAACTGGTCACTTACAATGGTGTTTCGCTTAAAGAGCAAACTCACTTAAAGAGCAATCCTGTGGAACACATTATGCTCTTTAAGCGAGGTGCTACTGTATTTTGTATATGTGAGGTCTTCCCCTACAAAATGGCTCTAGAATTGCCTACATATTACAGATGATGGACAAAGAGGCTGAAAGAGCAGTGACTTGTTGAACTTTGTTCACTGAATAATTCTGAGTCAAGACTTGAACCTAGGGAAATGTGTATAGCCTGCTATCACATGTTCCCTATAGCTGCACAATTTCTTCAAAGCATGTTGCCAAAGAAAAGAGATTTATAAATTTAGTCATGTTTCTCTTTAAATCAATGGTTCCCAATGTGGGGCCTATGCCCCACTGGGGGACTTCAATTGGTTGATCAATGCTTTTGGGGAATTGACTTAGGCTTCTGGGAACTGAAGTCCAAAAACCAGAGGTTGGAAATCACTGCTGTAAATGATAAAACTCAAAAGCTACCTAATTTGTAACATCTGGAGTGAATCATACTGGTCGGATAAACAGTAATCTTTAATTTTTATTCAGTAAATCTGCTTCTATGCTTACTCTAAGTATAACATCTAATCTGAGCCCTATATTTGCTTCTTCTCAAGTTCATCAGTTAGCTATAAATCATTTATAGTATTTGACTGTCACCTATGCATCTTACTTCCCAGCTAAACTGTAGGTAAAGGTAAAGGTTTCCCTTGCTCGAAAGCCAGTCGTATCCGACTCTAGGGTGCAGTGCTCATCTCTGTTTCTAAGCCGAAGAGCCAGCGCTGTCTGCTTCTGCAGACGTTTCCGTGGTCATGTGGCAGGCATGACTAGACACCGGAGCGCACGGAACGCTGTTACCTTCCCACCGAAGTGGTCCCTATTTATCTACTTGCAATTTCTTGCTTTCGAACTGCTAGGTTGGCAGGAGCTAGATAAAAATTCAAATGCAAAAGTGCACAAACATCAGCCTGTCTTTCATAAGTCTTAATAGACAAACATGTGAGTTGCTTTTATTTCTATTTTTCTTAGCAAGGGATAAGAAGGTGCCTCCTAGAAGATTGTGTTATTTTTAAAACCATAAGCAGGCATATTCCAGCAATGGTAACTTTGTGTTGCTGGCTAATCTTTCTCACACTAGATCAGGCAAAAGAAACTGCAGAATGAACTCACCAAAAGGTACTTTCATTTTGGCAGTTTTACGTCTGGACTTGACATGTAAGAAGCAAGGGGTTTACTTTGAATATTTTTAGTATTATTTCCAGCTCTTACATTCTACATCTTTTAGTTCCAAGACTTCATGTATGAGAATTGCTGCCCTTCAGCAAAGGATTGAAGACCTGGCTGGCAGGGCAGGTGTGGGGCCCTAATGGAACACGGTCCCCGCCTGTTGGCTTATGTAAACAATTAAGAACTCTCTCTTCTTTTTTTATAGTGGGTGAGATGGGTGGGTGGGATATGGTTTTTTTTAAAGTGGTGGGTTATGGGTCTTTTTAAGTGTTTTTAATGTGTTTTTAGAACTTGTTGTAATGCCGCCCTGAGTCGGGTTCTGCCTGAGTGGGCGGCATAAATAAATATGACTATTAAATTAAAATTAAATTAATAATAAAATAGTTATGCTGTTCAGGAAGTACAGAGAGCTACTGCTCCAAGTTTCGACAAAGGAAACAATCTCTAGTAGCGAGTTCACTTTGACTTTAAAACAATTTTTTAATTGTAAAAGTTCTGGGTGCGTCTACCTTCTCGTATGTGCATGCGGCTTAGGATATGTGGGGGTCACTTCCCGCCAAATGAAAACTAGGGTGGGGGAACATAGATCGAAGATCCGCACTGGAAACATTTCTGCCCCTCTCGTCAGCCATTTTTTGGAGAAAAATCATAAAGATTATGATTTTAAGTTTGTGATGTTGGAAAGCCATAAACAAGATTCATTTTCCCGCAAAGATATTGACATCATTTTAAGACAAAGGGAGTGTTTTTTCATACATCGCTTTAATACCCTATACCCCTCGGGCCTCAACATGGAAATTGATTACACATGTTTCTTATAATCTCTGTTCGGAGCTCAGCTGTGTGGTTCAGTATTCCTTTAAATACAAGCATAGCTCACCATTAGCTTAACGTCCATCGACACTGAATAAACTCATGATAGAGGTCTGGGACGCGCTATAATACATTAATGCTTCAAAATTTTACTATTTACTGGGATACACAGGTAACTGATGTATTAACTATTGTTTAAGCAACTTATTTTATGTCACAGCATGAGATGCATCCAAGACTATGTAAATAATGTACATATTGCACATTTTGTATATTATGTATATAAGTTTTTGACAGAGACATTATCAATTTGTTTTGATTTAGATCCCTGAAGAAGGACTGAAAATTCCTATATCGGAAGGAATTAGGATCTGTTACCTTTAGTTGAATTATTGGATTAAACACTTATTATTCATCAGCCAAAGCAAACGGTTTCCCTTCTTTGTTGCCTTATTGATTAGAACCAATAATTGGATTATTTTGTGCACCAAGTAATAGATAGCTAGAAAATAGTTGGAAAACCACCATGATGATTGCTTTGTGTTTGGATAAGTAGTGGTTAACTGACGATAAAAGAGTCAGATTCTGGGATTTTCCATTGTTTAGTGTTTGTTTCTGAATGAGAATCACCACAAAAGGATATAATGTAAACCATGGGTTCCCAACCTAAAGCCTGTGGGCCAGACCCGGCCTATGGCACCATTTCATGTGGGTCGCCACCACCTAACCAGGAAGTAGAAGTGGACGCTTTTACGTTAGCCATAAAATGCACATGCGTATGGGTAAATGTGCCCCCGCCTGTCATAAATGTGGAAGCGGTGCATTTACAACTGTCGTAAACACACACATTTCCACTTCTGGGGGCATGGTTCAGCTGTCTGGGGAGTGTGGTCAGGCATATGGCATAAAAAGGTTGGGAACCCCTGATCTAAACCATCCTGACTCTTGACACTGGTGCCATCAATCATATTTACGCTGGTCTTTCCTATATATACGGGGCATCCTTTTCTCCACTGGCCACATGGACATGATATTGCAAGGCAATGTTGGGCCATTTACTGGTGTTTTAACTGTGGACACAGAAGCAATATGCCACACTTATAAAGCAGATTTGTTTGGGTTGTTGCTGTTTTTTGAAGATTGAATGTGCATCTATTTCAGATAAAAACTAATAGTATATAGGTTCAGATTATTTCATTTTTCTTTTAACAGATCCATAAGGGGAATGCCTACTTTTATTCCATTTGTAACTTAGGCACTTTCCTATCCTTGATTAAAACACAGTCTCATTATAACAAATGTGGTTTGTCTTTGATAAATGGCAAACTTTAGGATACTGAAGAACAGCAACCACAGATTGAGTTAGTAAGAAAGAAAGAAAATGAGTAATCAAATAGCAGGGGGGAAGACAGTGTGATGAAGCTGTGTTCACAAGCTGGAGCTACAAGCAGAGATGGCAATGTGAGGGTTATCATAAAGGTATTAGTTTTGTCAAAAGTATCTGGTGCAATGGAATACTCGTAGTATCATAAAAAGAAGGGTATAACATTAAGAAATTTGTGGATTTTTCTTCTTCTAAAACTACAGCATCTAGAATGGCTCAAGCCAGCATGCCAGTAGCCACAGTGGCTAGGGAATCCTAGGCCTGTGATGGCAAACCTTGGAACTCCAGGTGTTCTTGAACTTCAATTACCAGAAGCTCAAGTCATCACTCCTGCTGATCAAGGTTTCTGGGAATTGAAGTTCAAGAACACCTGGAGTGCCAACGTTCGCCATCACTAGGGTTGCCATATGTCCCAGAAAACCAGGATTTTCCCGGTTTTTGATTGTCCTGGCCGATTCCATAAAAATCATTGAAAAATCCCAGATTTTGAAGGTTTCAAAACAAGGGGCATGCTCTTAGGTTGAAAAAAAACCTCTCGCCTTTTTCTTGCTGCCTCTACTTAAGCACCATCCAGCATCTGTAGCAGCAGCCACAGCAGCTTGGTGGCTGAAGAAAAAGGAGATTGGGTTGATCAGCATGGCCTGATCATCGGTAAATTGAGGTCCACAGGGGGGGCTTCGCTGAACCCACATCCCAGCTGACAGGCAGCTTGGCGATGGGATAAATTGAATGTCTCTGAAAGGAGAATGAAGAAAAGGAGGGGAGCATGGGGGAAAGAGGAGGATGAAGGCGCTCCAGTAGGTCTCCTCAACAGCCCCATCCAACCTTTGCACAGTTTGAAGAATGCAATGACATCACGTGGCTGTCCCAGTTTGTTGGGAAAGAACTATGGCAACCCTAGCCATCACTGACCTAGGCATTGCTGTCTGAAGAATAGTCTAAGCTCTGAAAAGGTGAAAAATAAAACTTAAGGAAACTTTAGAAGGGCTGAGGGAAAGAGGATAAGATGGATGGGGGAGAGACAGTAAAAAGGAAAACATTATCAAAGCAAAAAAGGAAAAAAACAAAACACTGTGGCACCTTAAAACTATCTCTTGTATTTTAATGTTAGCTTTTGTGGATCAAGTCCACTTCATCAGACATAAGAGTGGATATCATGGTATACTTTTGTACATATCTGGTATAGAGGCCCAGAGTAGCTGGGAAGAGTTGGTTGGTTCAAGAGATGGATATGCAGATTAAAAACATCTTATTCTAGATCACATGCCACAATCTACTCTTTGGGGCAACACATATCAAAGCATCTTGTAAGAAAGAGAAGTGCTCATCCCTCACACACTCTGTTCATCACAGCTGCAGATGAGCATGCTTCTATGAGCATGCTTTACCTGTGTTATGTTACTCATTTGAACAGACTGCTTATAGCACCAGTTACTTATGTACAAGTGCCTTCAACTTCTGAACCTGCCCTAAGAGAACTATAATGATAACAAGGGAATGGTTAAGTTTCTATTTAAAGAAGTTTTGCCATTTTTCGCAATGATCATGGTAATAGTTGTATCCAATGAGCATTTATATATCTCTTCTTTATGAAAGTGGGGGGAAGTCTAAGGGGACAATTAGATGGCTGCCGAGGTACATACCTAGTTGCACTGGAAAGGGTTGTTTAATGGAAGCAATTTCCCTTAAAATGACTTTTCCACCTGCCAGGGAATTGTTGCAGCCCAGCCCTAAAAAGTAGAAGTCTTATAGCTGGCCCAAAAAGGTCCAGTTTTAGGTGGGGGGTGGACTGGAGCACATATGCCTGTGTGTCATATGATTGTTAGGAAATAGATTACACTAGTTTGCTTTATGAGTGATCCAAATTGTAATCTATTTCCCATGTGACAACACCCCAAGAGATTTAGCATTGCAGAAAGCTCCTCAATAATTTGAGACTAAAGAAGAATCTAAGTCACTAACTTTTCACTCAATGTTTGCCTATACAGAGCTAAATAGACCTTAGATGCTTATTAGGAAAAATATATACACTTTTCTAATTTAAGTGAAGAATGCTATTTTGCTCTTGTATAATACACAACCTTCTCTTTAAAACTGGCATGAAACATTACCAGATTGCAATGTATGCAAACTACCTTGCCAGAGAAAAATATGCAGGATCATCTCTTGGGTTAATTTATTCTTTATCCTTCTTATTCTTCTGAATCCTCTCCCCAAACTAAACAGTTCATGTTTTCTGTTGAAACTGGCTACCAAGCTGAACGTAGGACATAGCCTCAGATTTTACAGTCAGATTAGATTTGGAGGTGAGCGAGGAGGGGAAAAGAGATGGAATACCTGTAAGACCATTAAATATGACTGGTGGCCTAAATTAATCCTCATGAACCTCACACTGTACAACTCTATGTGAACAAACCAATTCAGTGGCAGAGAAATTCCATAACCTTTGAAGATGCTTTCTGGTATGAGGCAGAATGGAATTTGATCACCACCATTTATAATCCTTTGTGATTGAAGAAGTATGTTATAAAGTTATGTGCAGTCATTTTCTGTAAGACATATCATTAACCTAGACCCAATTTACTGAAGTATATTTTTCTCTTTATTAGCCCTGTGTGTGTTTTGCATACAAATCTGTTGGTAAAGGGAGATAATGTGCAATAGTTTCAGAATTAGTCAGTGGCAGAAGTGATCACATTTAAGAGTGAAAACACTGTAGGAACAACCATTTGATCTGGCATATAAATCCTGCTTAAAATATTAATTAGCGATATACTCTATATAGTGGCTCGTCTCAGACATAACAATACACTAGAATCCTTGTTTGATATCCTGGCTCCTAACTGCAGTTTTTATCAAGTACAGTTTCCAGAGTTTGTCAGAAGAAGCAACTGAGCTTGAAATAAGACAGATACAAAAACTTTGAATGAGGGTAAATATAATGTGTATCATCAGTCCCACAGGATCATTCTTCCACTACATTGCTGGCAGGAAATAATGGAGAACTATGGGAGGAGAAGTGATTTGAAGGAAAGAGAAGGCACTATTTACTTCTGATGAGGTGGCTGGTTTTTACAGCAAAGCTAAGCTTGCCTCTTTCAAGTGGTGTCTTAACTGCACTCAGCAGCCTGGTTGGAAGGTGTTCTAAAATTGAGGGCCAGGACACTGCACGGGAAGGATTCCATATATGATGCAGAATTAACCTTGAGGAGGAAATTATGGCTTTTCCATGCATGGTAGGCAACCAAGCTGCTACTGCAAGCAGTGGACTAGTTTTGAAATTATCATTGCAGAATAATGCAGTGATGATATCATGCAGCAGAGCAAATCAACATTTTACAAGACAATTCTAAAAATGGGGACACCACAAGTAAATAATTGTAACTTTTAAACTGTACTTTTGTTGAGTCCAAAGGTGATTAGCAGCACGACAGCAAGTTCAGGGTTAAACATCAGTGATTTATTATCAGCTCAGTCAAGGCTTGTTTGGACTATGCGGACTGGGGAATAAGGGGATGAGGTAGCAACTTATATACAGGCAATATGGCAGTTACAGTGATACATTTGCCCGGGCTTTTGCTAATGCAGGAAACCTGTGATAAACCAATCGGATTATATTGACAACATATGAATGTGGTGCCTTACAGAAAGGGCACACATTCACAGCAAAGACTTAATGGTGATTGCATAATTAAAGCAATAACAGTTGGACACAACATTCCTCCCCCTCCCCCCCAGTGGGGAAACCACTCTCCATACCTTTGGGGTAGACCACAGGTCTGTATAGGGTGCCTGACACTTGTGGGACCTAGGGCAATGGGTACGGGAGGTCCAGGGTATATGGAAGTACCGGTGGACTCACTGGTTGACCTAGGCAAGCTAGGAGTTTTGTGTCGCTTATGTGAAGCAGGATTTGTGGGGACTTACTAGAAGCAGGAGTTGAAACCAATAGCCGTGGTGCACGTCCTGGACTCAAACCAGCTGTAGAGTCTGCCAACTCCTGAGGAGTTCTCGGTGAAGGGGGCATCATGGTGGTCGAAAAGAATTCAGTGGAGGGTTGCACTGTGGCATTACCTGGTAACAGTGCCGAAACTGTACCCTTTGAATGAGGGACATTTTCTACTGCAGAACCAGTGGTGTTTGACCCAGGAGGGGAATGAGTACTAGCGATTGGCTCAGAGATATGAGGAATTTGAGGGGGGGGGGCAGCTTGAAGCACACTGGAGACATCATGTGGTGCACAGCCACCCTTGTGACATCACCAGCACGCATAATGCCTGGAGCCCATGTCCCCTCACTTCATTGGGCACTCGGTCTCTAAAAGGTTCACCATCACTGGCCTAGGGTGAGGACTTGAGTGTGATCTGGAGTGTGAGACATGCGACATGGGGCAGGAGAGAAAGAAACACTCTTTTTTAACAGAGGCGACATCATGTCTCTGCCACAGATTCACTGGCTGGTCTTTGTTTTATTATTTATCTTATCAGTCCTAGAAGAAGAGCTAGATGACTTTGCCCTAAAAATTGTAAATAGACCTCCCCTCATAACCTACCTCACAGTGATGGTGTGAGGACCATGGGTGCTGCCTTCAGTGATTTTGAGGAAAAGTGGAATATGAAATGAAATAAAAAGTAAATGTCATTTTATTTCAATCCATGTCATGCTTCTAAACAAAACTGGAGTCTACATCAGTATTTTGAAGAAAAACATGGGGCAAGGGAGAAAAGAATGTTTTTTTCAGCAGAGGTGATATTCTGCTTCTGTGACTGATTCATCAAATGGGGATGGCATTTCTCTTCTTGGTCCTATGAAAACCAGTAGCCAGCTTTCGTCCCAAGGTTGTGAATTGGAAATCTCTTCTATGAAAGATGATGAGTAATAATGACATTGTCCCTATAGCTGTAACCTACCTCACAAGGTTGCAAGTACCATGGGTGCTGCCTTCAGCAACTTGAAGAAGTGGGATATAAAATGAACCAAAATATAAGTGTCATTTCAGTTCAAGTCATTTCATTTCATCTTAATTTATTGTACTGCACTGCTTTATATTATAGTTACTACCACCTATAGATTGAATAAGACATGCCAAATGGAGCTTATTGAAAATCTTCACTAACTTCAAGCTCCCCTCCCCTCCCCCCCCCCCCTTTCACTTGTTGAAAAACAACTATTACTGTGTTTGAGTAGAAGTGGCTGGCTGGTGAAAGAGGAGTCATGTTCTGCAACTTCCCCCTGTTTGGTGTCTTTTTGTGAATAGTGGTGAGCCCAGAAGGGTATTCTGTAGACCATCTTGACTGCTGACACTGGTGTTATCAATATTAAAGCTGTCCTTTGCTGTGTAAAACATGGCAAATAATTTCCTGCTGGCATAGTAGGCATTGTTGGACCATTTCCTGGCATTTTGAATAATTGATATTGAAGAACAATATCCCACATTCTTAAACCAGAGATGGACTAAGACTAAAACAAAAGATAACTAAAAGGATTAACTAGATGTTCTGGCATAGCACATATTTCATTGCCCTATTGTCCCCTCAGAACACTTGCAGGAGCAACTAAAGAAGTGATGTGAAAATAGAGAAGACATCAGCACAGTCAGTTCCTGAACTTTCCTTCTGCCTCATGCACAAAATGCCAATTAGGCAGCTTCTCCTGCCTTTCTCGTAGTAAGAACTCCATTGTCAGTTCAGATCTATTCATTTGGGGCACCTTCCTGGGTAATGAACTTTTCTCATAAAGAAGATATGTTTTGCAAAACACCTGCTGACAACCAGCTTAGGACTAACAAGAAGAGAAGGATGAAAAAGTCTTCATGTCTCTCATGCTGAGAAAAGGAAGTGCCCAGATTTGGTCTCAACTCAGCATATGCTCCATCCTAAGGGACACTCTTAACTCTTGAAACAATTGAAGGGAATTGGCTTCATTTTTGCTTGATTGTAGATACAGATTTTAGAAAGCAGACTGATCCATGACAAATATATGAATCCCAGACTTACTTGCTTCTACTTTTAAAACAACCTGTCTTATATTTAGTTAGAACACATACAAGTAAGTCCGAAAATCTTTGTCTGTTTTTGTTCTGATTGATTCAACTAGATGGTAAAGATAATGTCCATTCCTAGAAGGAGTACTGAGGACAATAAGTCCTTCTGTTATTTCAAACCTCTATAACTTGTGACCCACTAAGCTAGAAGAAAACCACCAGCCATAAACTGTAGATTCCTTTATAATGCTCTGTCCACAAGTTTGCAAAGTCATCCTGATAGTAAAATCACTCAGTTTTTCCTCAGTTCCTGGCGGGCCACCAGGCAAAACTAGCATGCTGAGTTCTACTTGGTGGGTCACTATCTTGCATTACATAAGGCTATACTAATGTTATAAAGGATAGGCTGCCATAGCTACACTAACATGCCAAAATAAACAGATGTTGACTGATTAAAACTGTGTCACTGCTACCTACCTAGGGAGGTCACCTAAGTTTGGCTAGGTAACATCAAATATGCATTGATGAGAAGCAGCAAAGCAGAAGAGGTAAGATAAGCATAGGCTGAACAAATTAGGCATTGTGAGCTGGAAATATGCCATGCCCACCTATGGTGAAATAAATTGCTTCCGTTAATGTTGGAGTTTCAGGGAAGAATGACAGCAAAATGCTGATGAAGACAAAACAGAAGAAATTCAAAAAGGTTGTTGCAGTTCTTACAATGTAGGCTACAAGAGTAAGAAGCAGCCATAAGAACTAATTAAAAACAGCCCAGAAAAGAATGGGATGCTGTATTGAATCACAAAAACTATAATGGTAACCATTTACACTGCTGTAAGAGTTTGTGGCCATTCCCCATAAGTACAAAACTTAGGGAATGGCTCATTACTAGCAAACTACCAGTCATTAACAAAAAACAAAAAGACTGTCTAAAACAGGTGCCCATAAGATGTATTTCAATGTTTCATGTGAACCCAGTGGTGCCCTATCTCATCCCTACCTCATGCTATGCTCTCCTCGCAGTATGCTATGCTCTCCTCATGGTATGCCCGCCTAACCCTCCTCTTGCCGATGCCGTGAGCTCCTTCCCAGCTGGGGAAGTTTGAGCACCTGAGGGATGTGGTTGGGTCAAAAAAGACCGGCCCGCCTCACGCCCCTTTGCCGACGCTTCGAGCTCCTTCCCAGCCAGGGAAGTTTGAGCACCTGGGGGATGTGGTTGGGGCCATAAAATACTGGCCTGCCTCACCCCCCCCCTTTCCGACACCGTGAACTCCTTCACAGCCAGGGAAGTTTGAGCACATGGGGGATGTGGTTGGGGCCATAAAAGACTGGCCCACCTCACCCCCCCCTTGCCGCCACTACCAGGACCAGGCCAAAGACTGCTGCCCGGGACTGATGCTGTAGCTGCTAGGGGCCCCGCCTTTCCCTTTTCCTCCCTCGCTCTTGTTGGGAGGGATAATGGACTGCCGGCCACTGGGGGCCCTCAGCGAAATTGTTGAGCCGGGTCTTCGTCATTAGTGGACCTTGCCACACAGTACTTGTTATTGAGGATTTTTTAAATTGTGTAATTTTTGTAGTGAGAGAAATTGTACTATATATTTTTATTATATATTTTATGCTGTGTTTTTTGAGACTGATATGTTGTTTTTCTGATCTCATTAGTGTATTGTATTATTATTGCATTGCTGTTAGATTCATGACTTATGTATTCATGCTTTGATTATTGTATTTATGATGTATTTTTGCCTGAATGCTCTATTTTTGTTACTGTGTCTCAGAGTTGCTGGTACTCTGTTTACATGCTGTTTTTACAGGAATTGTGTTCATTGCATTTTTGTTTCGATTGTATGATATTTATTGATATTCTGTATGTTTATTATATTTTGTTCTTGTTATATCTTTAATTATGTTGGAAGCCGCCCTGAGTCGGCCTACAAGCTGAGTAGGGCAGGGTACAAATGAAAAATCGAATTGAATCAAATTTTCTTTCCTTGGCAATTATTCATTTATCCAAGAGCAATAAGTATGTGTATACAAAGGCACTGTTTTCTTAAAGACTCAATCAGCCACTTTCATGATAATACTAGCAATTGAAATGTATGTGTGTGTTCGTATTTCACCTTTCCCTGAACAACTGTCTTGATAACAGATACTTCAGTAAAACAGGAAATCCTACAGGTTCAAAAATCTACAAATTAGGTCTGCTTAGAAGCCTTAAGAAAGATAATTGTCTAATTTTGATTTTGGTTCAGGGTCATTTGCACATGTTTCTGGCTTGTTTACTTTCTCTCCCTCTTCCTCAGTTTGAAGTTTATGTATTGCTTCAAACTATAGTTGAAGCAGACTACAGTTTGCTGAGTTCAGACATAACTATGAATAGTCAAAGACAGAAACAAGAGCTTCCCAACTTTGCAGTATTATTACAGTAGTGGGCAGGACCATCGTTAAGCATAATACCTGAATAAAGTCAGCATTCAATGTTATTCTTAGAACTGATCTTTGAGAAAAATGGGCTGCATGCCTTAATTTCAAAAACCTTTGGTTTTTTTTTAAAAAAACTAGCCACTTTATTTAACCCCTATCTCATTTCCCCTCCCAAGTGACAGAAAGTTGCAAGTGCAGCTTTTTGCAGGGAACATTTTCTTGACCATACTGCCAGTGATTCAACACCGATCGTCAGGCAGCAGTTAACTAAGCTTACAACCCTGAGGTTAAAGGCCTTGGAAATCCCACTTGAATCAATCTTGATGGAGGGCAGCAGCATAATCAGTTCTGGCCTGGGGATGGTGAGGATTTTGCATTACATACCAAAAGAGCTCAGGACCAGAAAGTGACTTGTGGAGCTGGATCAGTGGTACCACACTGTGATGAGGAAGGCAGATGAATGGTCACTGCATTATATTCTCATGACAGTATGCATGGCTGATTGCCATGATGATCGGCAATATTCGGAATTAGATATGGCACAAGAAGAAGGTGATAATGTAAATTTAATAAAGGTTGCATCTGAGGTTGAAGAAGAAAAATGTATACCAAATTCTAATCCAGTGATACTCCAGTAGGATATAATATAACGACATTGCAAGACCAATAAGTGATACACACTTATAGCCTCTGTCAGAATTTTAACAAAGCATCCAACTGGGAAATAAACAGAACAATAAAGTTGTAAAATGGCTGATGTGTATCAAAACCTTCATCACACCAGGAAATAACCCAAGAAATAGAATGCCATGTATCGATGTTCTGTGCCTGTTCCTAGCCAAAACAGACCATGCAGATGTGGATTATCTATGTCAACTGAAACGTCTAAATTAAATATTGAGGCAGAATTATGCTCGGCAAATAGAAAGTGAATGCATACTGAAAGCTCAAAAGACCTAAGCAACAGTTAGCCTTGTCTGGGTAGGTGAGGAGATATTTCAAAAATTGTTTGGGCCCCTACATATGATTCACACTTCCAATCCAATCACACATAAAATAGAAGAGTTGAAAGCTCAGGCAAAAAACTAGAAGCTTGCATATACTTATATACATATGACGTGAGATAGCTGGATAGTTAGCTCAGTGACTCAGGTGTCTGGCTGCCAGAATCATAGGTTAAGAGTTGGATTCCCCACTGTGCCTCCCAGGAGAAGAGCCAGATTGGCCTTGGGCAAACTGCACAATCACAGGATGCCCTCAGAAGAACGGATTGGTAAACCACCTCCGTGTATTCTCTCCCTAGGAAACTCTGACAAGGGTTGTCATTAGTTGGAATCAACTTGATGATACAGTATTTAAATATTTATGACGATGATAGCATTACTTTTGCACAAGGAGCCTGTTCTGGAAAGTATCAGCCACTATGTGAGATTTGAAGAAGATCAGAACAAATTCAGAATTATAGGAATGTGCTTTTTAAAATAATAATAATAATAATAAGAATAAGAATAATAATAAGAATAATAAGAATAATAAGAATAATAAGAATAATAATAAAAGATTGCAGCTAAACTCTTTGTTAGCATCTGGCACACTGTAGCAGCAGGTGGACCTTCTCTCTCCTTGCTCTCCTATGCCTGATTCAATGGTCTGCTTCAGAGAACAGTCTCACCCTCAAAAATGGCTTTGAAGGCAGTGAGGGAGGGTTTCAGGAGAGAGGGGAAAGGAAGAAAGTCCTGATTTGAGTGAGCTAGCATGATGTTGGTCTTAGGAAAGAGAAAGTAAATCCCCATCTCAGTTCCTAATAAAAATTATACTAGCAGAGGCAAGTAGTTAAAAACAAACAAAAAACCCTTATCAGCACAGAGAGCATAATAAATCAATCCATGGGCTTCTAGGTAGATACCGGAAACCCTGAAACACTACTAGGCTATATCTTCTCTATGTTATTTTCATGTTAACTCAGACTATAGTAGAAACAAGAGAAATGACAATAAAGGTTGGTACTTTCAGATTATCCGCAAATATTCATGTTCTCCTGTGCAATCTCTTATCTAGTTACATATTTGGATGAAATGTGGTAGTATATTACCACTAGAGCAGACCAAGTAAATCAAAGGAATGTACTTAAGAGTTGAATTACCTATTCCCCATTGATTCAATAGCCCTACACTAGTAGATGTAGCTCTTAACAAACTATGCAGGATTGTTACTGGTTTGCTGAAATCTACCACCACTAAAAAAAAGTTTATTATTTGGCTGACATTGCTCCCCCTTCTCCGAAGAATGTTGAAAAGTACTAGCAAACTACGAACAAAATAAGGTAATATAATATAATATCAAACCCATCCTCTTCTTAGACAACAATCTCCTAGCCTAGACACCAGCTAAAATTAAGGTGACCCATCTCTAATTAGCTCAGAATTCTAATTCTTTAAACTTCATATTCCTCTTGTTCCAAATAGGACCTGATTTTTCTGTAAATGCAATTTTAAAAGAGCTGATATTGTTTTCTATGTGCCCTAGCCAAATTCAAATAGTTATAGCTATTCCTAGCACTGAAGACTTGCCCCATATTCATCTCAACTACTGTAGATGTTTCTCAGATGTTTGGGCAATTAGCATAAACATATGAAGTGACTAGAGAGTAGACAGCATTCAGCTGAATGCATTCACAAGCTGCTTTGCAAACCTTCACATTAAACACATTAAACTTCTCCTGTACAGTCCAAAAGGCAAAGCACAGCTAAAGCCACCTGAGGCATGGTGTGGACATAGTCACCAAGCCAACAGCATTGTCTTAATGCCAGCGATCTATTTAGCCCTCCACAGTTTCAGTTACGATGCCTTAACAAGGTTAGTATTGACTCACTGTTCAAAAATTGATTCAATGTCTACTTTAGTTAGGAATAGAAAGTCCAGGACTTTAATGTTAGCCAAAGGGAGAGGCTTAAATGCCAGATGTAAATATCATAATATCCTGCCAGATATTAATTCAAAAAGAGAAATATTGTTTCCATAGGTGGGGTAAACCAGTTTCTGGACTTTAGAGTACAGTGGACCTCCGCCTAACAACGCGTTCAAATAGCGTCATTTTCAATTAACGACACTACTGACACACCCCACATGATTATTCGAATAATGACAAAAATGTCATTATTCGGATAACGACGATATTTTTACCGTCGTTATTAGGATAATGATGTTTTTGTTGTTATTCAAATAATGACATTTTCTGCATAGCGACGCTACTTGGGGAACCAAGCAACGTTGTTATATGAGGGTCTACTGTATATGGGAAGGTGGAACAAATGGTTATTAATATTAAAAATAACAACTACAACTATCATGCCCAAATTTTTCTACTGTTTAATTCTGCCTGACTTGCAAGATCACAAACATGCTTTTTTAAAAATGTGGATCCTACAAACCAGTATTTGCTCCATTAAGTGAGTCAACACCTAGACAGTTGCTTAAATCTAATATTATGTTAACAGAGGAAAACATTACACTAAGAAAGTTTCATTGGTTTTTCTAGTGATCCAGTGGCACATGTTTACTATTGAATCAAAACACAGCAGCTTTTGTGTGACTTGTTGCACAACTAGTTGCAAAAAAGGTTGTGCTTCCATGACAGATCAGGGCCATAGACAGGATTCTAGATGTGGGTGGGCAAATATTTTTTCAGGATGGGCAACAAAGCCTCTTTTCATTGCATTCCTATGGGAAACTGCATTTTGCCAGGGTGGGCAAATTGCTAACTCAGGGTGGACCAATCCCACCCTGGCCACCCCTTGGGTACAGCCCTGTGACAGATGTAGAACTAGAAACTACCGTTTCTTTCTTTCTTTCTTTCTTCATAGCAGAGAATTGCAGAATTTAAAATTATGTATACAAAACATTTATTTTACACATTACATATATTTTACATATATCAAACTAAATACAAATGAAAATGTCAAAACAGACTATCTTTGACTAGAAGCAAGGCTATTTCTATAATGTTATCCCAGCCATTTTCCAGATCTTCTTTTGTACAAGCAATAGGGCATAAATTGAATGGACATAAATGCTCCATTGACTAATTTACTGCATAATCACAGAAAAAATATTCTGTATCCAAGTAGCCTCATTTCCAGATGGTCCAACCAGAATCTTTTCCTGGTGAGATACTTTTGTCCATTTCATCCATTCAGCAAAGTGGGTTGTTTTTGCTCTCCATAGATTTAGCCTAGTTTCTTCTAGTTCAGTATTTAAAACTTGAGGGGCATGCAGAAAGCCTTACCTTGACTTTAGCTGTCCTCTAGGGCAGTGTTCCCCAACCTTTGGGTTTGGGACTTAAATTCCCAGAAGCCTAATAAATTTAGAGATAGAGTAGAGCTGCTTTAGAGGCCTCTACTAATTTAAATTGATAATTGAAACTGCTGAGAGCCACCTCTGTTCAAACAGAGGAAGCAGTTTGAAGCTTCCAGAAGCAGGGGGGCAGGGCCACACCAGGCCCTTCCCTGAACTGTGACTCATAGGGGCGGAGCCACACTAGCCTTTAAAAGCTCTGAGCTCTTTCAGAGTCAGCCATTTTGACTCTGCATGTGCTCTTAAGCAGAGCTGCTGCTGAGGAGAGCCAAACAAAGAAAGTGAGCACTGGTAAGTTTTGCAGTTGGAGTAGAGCTGCTTTAGAGGCCCGCGCGCCTAACGGCGCGCGAGATTACAAACTAGGAACATAAGAAGAATATAGTCTTACTAGGTAGAAAGGTAGTAAACGTGTACATTTTTGAGGCCCAGAATACTGCACTTGTTAAAATGGATTCTGAGGGAACAGCTGTAGTTACCTGCAATTCTTGTGCCATGTTTGTGTTCTTGCCAAAGCACATGGAGAACTACACTTGCAGCAAGTGCAAGCTGGTTGCACTACTAGAAGAGAAGGTCCAGCAGCTAGAGGCCCGCATATCTAACCACCAACAAATTAAGGAGCTTGAGCTGTTCTTGGACAGAGCGGAGCAGACTATGCTGGACAAAGAAGAGACAGGGCACAGTTCTGAGGGAGAAGGCCCTTCACTAACTCAGGAGGGAGATGGTTGGAGGAATGTGACTCAAAGGAGGAGAAGAGTAGGGGATCACTCTGAGAGTCTGAAATTACAGAATAAATTTGAGGCTCTTTCCCTTATCACACCTGACGAGGAACACACAGAGGAACAGCTGGTTCCACCTGATGATCTCTCCTTCATCACACTTGATGAGATCCAGGAAGATGAACATCAGGAACAAACTGAGGTTCTCTCCCTTAATATGGTTGATGAGGTGCATGTAGATGAACAGATTGCAGGAGAGAGGCTCCTTGTACTAGGCGATTCAATAATTAGAAATACAGAGAAATGGATTTGTGATGCACATGATAACCGTATGGTGACTTGCCTGCCAGGTGCAAAAGTTGCAGACATCACAAGAAATCTAGATAGATTGTTAGAGAGAACTGGGAACGAGCCAGTTGTCATGGTACACGTTGGTACTAATGATGTTGGGAAGGCCAAGCGGTCTGTCCTGGAAGCCAAATTTAGGTTGTTAGGAAGAAGATTGAAGTCCCGGACTTCCAAGGTAGCATTTTCAGAAGTGCTGCCTGTCCCTCGCGCAGGACCTACCAGGCAGGCAGAGCTCAGAAGCCTCAATGCGTGGATGAGGCGGTGGTGTCGAGAGGAGGGCTTCGGATTTGTCAGGAACTGGAGAACATTTTGGGACAAGCCAAATCTGTTCAGGAGGGATGGGTTGCATTTAAACCATGATGGGACCAGATTGCTGGCACTCAACATCAAAAAGGCTGCAGAGCAGCTTTTAAACTGATAACTGGGGGAAAGCCGACAGGAGCTGGGCAGCATCCGGTTCGGGAAAGTGTGTACTTGAGTAGTGAGGAGGATGCAAAAATTACTGAGCAGAGCAAGGAGCTAGTCACTAGCATTCTAGCAGAAGGATGCAAGAGGCAGTCTAACAATGCAACTGGACACAAAAGACTGTGTCAGAAATGCATATATAAATGCTTGTATACAAATGCCAGAAGCCTCCGGAACAAAATAGGGGAGCTGGAATACTTAGCAATAGATAAGAATATTGATATTATTGGTATCACTGAAACCTGGTGGACGGATGATAACCAATGGGATACAGTTATCCCAGGCTACAAACTGTAAAGGAAGGATAGGAAGGGGCAAACAGGAGGTGGTGTAGCCTTGTATGTCAAAGAAGTGATAAAATCTTATGAATTGGAATATCTAGGTGATTTAGAGTCACCACTAGAAGCTCTGTGGGTAAGAGTACCAGGCCACAAGGATGGTCTAACAGTAGGCATATACTATCGGCCTCCGACCCAAACTCTTGAGGGAGACTGGCAGTTGGAGAATGTTGTAAAGGAGGCATCCAGGAAGGGAAGCCTGGTTATAATGGGGGACTTCAATTACCCTCACATAGACTGGGTGAACTGTTGTTCAGCACATGATAAAGAGATAAAGTTCCTAGATATGCTCAATGATTGTTCCCTGGGACAGATGGTTGAAGACCCAACTAGAGGTACAAGAATCCTTGACTTGATCCTGAGTAATACTCAGGATCTGGTGCAAGATGTTAATGTGACTGATCCAATAGGGAACAGTGACCACAACTCAATTATGTTTAACTTGAACATAGACCGCAAGTCACTGATAAAATCTAACACAGAGACCTTAAATTTTCAAAAAGGAAATTTCCCAAAGTTGAGGAAACTAGTAAAAAAGAAGCTGAAAGGGAAAATTGAGAGAGTCCAAACACTCCAAGAGGCATGGAGGCTGTTTACAAAAACAATAACAGAGGCCCAATTGGAATGCATACCCAAAAGGAAAAAGGGCACTGCCAGGTCCAAGAGGACTCCAATGTGGCTTACAGGAGCTGTTCGGGAAGTGATCAAGAGCAAGAAAAGCTCATTTAGAAGATGGAAGGCTTGTCCAAATGAGGACAGCAGGGAGAAACATAAATTCTGGCAGAACAAATGCAAGGCAACAATCAGGAAAGCAAAGCAAGACTTTGAGGAGCGTATAGCTAAAAATACTCAGAGGAATAACAAAGACTTCTTTAAGTACATTAGAAGTAAGAACCCAACTAGGAAGGCCATTGGACCATTAGATGACAATGGAAGGCAAGGGGTTATTAAAGAGGAAACAGAGATTGCAGAGAGACTCAATGAATTCTTTGCTTCAGTATTCACTGAAGAAGATAGAGACCACATGCCCAAAACAGAACCTATCTTCGTAGGGAGGGAAACCGAAGAATTAAGCATGATAGAAATAACCAGGGAGGAGGTCCTTGCATGTCTTGTTAAACTAAACACTAACAAATCACCAGGACCAGATGGCATCCATCCACGAGTTCTCAGGGAACTTAAAGATGAAATTGCTGATCTCCTAGCCAAAATATATAATATTTCCCTCAAATCAGGGTTTGTGCCTGATGACTGGAAGGTAGCGAATGTAACACCAATTTTCAAAAAAGGATCCAGGGGTGATCCAGGAAATTACCGTCCTGTCAGTTTGACATGTGTCCCAGGTAAAGTGATGGAAACCATCCTAAAAGATAGAATTAATAGGTACATAGAAGAGGAGGCGCTGCTAAAGGAGAGCCAACATGGCTTTTGCAAGGGCAAATCATGGCTCACTAATCTGTTGGAATTTTTTGAGAGTGTCAACAAGCATGTGGATAAGGGGGATCCAGTTGACATTGTTTATCTGGACTTTCAGAAGGCTTTTGACAAGGTCCCACACCAAAGGCTCTTGAATAAACTTACCAGTCATGGAATAAAGGGACAGGTCTTGTCCTGGATCAGCAACTGGCTAAGGGACAGGAAACAGAGGGTAGCACTAAATGGACACTTCTCCAAGTGGAGGGAAGTAAAGAGTGGGGTCCCCCAAGGTTCAGTACTGGGACCCCTGCTCTTCATAAATGATCTAGAGGTAGGAGTAAAAAGCAAGGTAACCAAATTTGCTGACGATACTAAATTATACAGGGTAGTGAAAACTGTGAGAGATTGTGAAGAGCTCCAGAGGGATCTCTTGACACTGGGGGAGTGGGCAAAACAGTGGCAAATGAGCTTCAACATCAGTAAGTGCAGAGTGATGCATGTTGGGGCAAAAAAACCCAATTACATTTATAAACTGATGGGGTCTGAACTCTCTGCGACAAACCAGGAAAGGGACCTTGGTGTCCTGGTGGACAGCTCAATGAAGGTGTCAACCCAGTGTGCCTCAGCAGTGAAAAAAGCAAACTCAATGTTAGGGATCATTAGGAAGGGTATAGAAAATAAGTCAGCAAGTGTCATTTTGCCTCTTTATAAATCTATGGTGAGGCCCCATCTGGAATACTGTGTACAGTTCTGGTCGCCATACCTCCAGAAGGATATTATGGAGTTGGAGAAAGTACAGAGGAGGGCAACCAGAATGATTAGGGGACTGGAACACCTTCCTTACCATCTGAGGCTGCAACGGTTGGGCCTTTTCACTCTTGAACGACGGCGTCTAAGAGGTGACCTGATTGAAGTTTATAAAATCATGCACGGTGTGGACAAAGTGGATAAGGAAAAACTGTTTTCCCTATCGCACAACACTAGAACTAGGGGACACTCCATGAAACTTTTGGGTACTAGTTCTCAAACAAATAAGAGAAAGTACTTTTTCACCCAGAGGATTACTGGTCTATGGAACTCCCTGCCAGAAGAAGTGGTGACAGCTGTCAGTCTTGACAGCTTTAAGAAAGGATTAGACAAGTTCATGGAGGACAAGGCTATCAATGGCTATAATTATGGCTACCTAAGGACAACCTCCGGGTTGGAGAGATTTGCAGGATATCTCTCAATGCCATTTCCAGGGGATCCTAAGCAGGTGAAGGCATCTCCTTGGGAATACCCTGAAGGAAATGGTGAGCCACTGTGTGAGACAGAATGCTGGACTGGATGGGCTGTGGCCTGTTCCAGCAAGGCTGTTCTTATGTTCTTATGTTCCCCAAAGCACTGATCAGTCAATGTACTGGCTTAAGCTTCCGAGAATTGAAGTCCAAAACCCAAAGGTTGGGGAACACTGCTCTAGGGGATTGGTGTCTGTGAACTCAATGGGTTTGATCCTACATTATCTTACTTTGTTTGTTAGCATATCTTGATATTCCTCTGGAGGGGCCATGCCAGTGTGGGTAGGTTTAAGGTAGCCAACAATAATAATTCATGAGTCGTTATAAGCTACATCCATAATTTTCATGTGTGCTGATCTATACCATATAGCAGTTGCACATTCTGCTGTGGATTAGCATAGGGACAGAGCTGTTCTTTTTGTTTGTGGTTGTGCACCTTAGTCTTCTGGACCATACATATTCTTAAGTTGTTATTTCTGGTGGCCATTTTCTGTTTGATGTTTAGAAACTGTTCTTGTACATCAAGGCTAAATCCAAAATTATGCCAAAATACTGGGTAATGTTCTAAAATATTGCCTTCCCAATTACACGGAGCTTTCTTTCTGCTCCTCTGTTCTTTAAGTGAAAGGGAAAGACCTGTGTTTTAAAGAGTTTGGGTTCAGCTGGTTGTTTTTATAATATAAGGAAATATCTTTTAAGGCAGAAGTAAGCAGGAGCTTGATGGAATGAAAAGTTTCCTTTGGACTGTCAAGACAAATTAGCAACATAGATGAAACTACTGGAGTATGGGAACATCAGTTGATCATTTCTGTAAATGTTTCAAAGTAATGGTTCCTTTGACTCTTCCAGCGACGAAATTCATCAAAGAAACTTTTCTTTCAAACAGTGACCACTCCTGTTAGTCCAAAATCTTTATTAAGTAGGTAGTGCTTGTTGAGTAACAATTGTTGGGCAATGTCATATGACAGCCTCCTTGAAGAGTGGAAAATATTATAAGTATATCCAGGCATCTCCTGTAGAATATCATAGAGCCAGCCAATCCTTCAGATCCCAAAGCATTGCACTGTAAACTTGCTGATGAGCAAATAATAATAATAAAATAATGATAATAATAATTTTTAATTTGTACCCAGCCCTACTCAGCACAAAGGCCGACTCAGGGCGGCATTACAGCTCACGCCTCACCACTGCTTAGGGAGCTGCACTGGCTTCCAATTTGCCTCCAGGTGCAATTCAAGGTGCTGGTCATTACCTTTAAAGCCCTACATGGTAGTGAGCCAGGATACCTAAGAGACCGCATCGCCCCAAGAATATCTGTCCGTCCAACCAGAGTGGACCGGAGGGGCTCTCTGCTTTTACCATCTGCTAGAGGGGCCTGTCTCTCTAGCACAAAAAGGAGGGCCTTCTCTGTGTCTGTTCCAGCTCTATGGAACCTCCTGCCAGTGGAACTAAGGCTGCAGACGGAATTGCTGCCCTTCCGGAAAGATCTGAAAACATGGCTGGCAGGACACGTGTGGGGTCCTGAAGATGTTGTGATTCCCACCTGCTGGTTGGTTTAATAACAAGTAATTTTCCTCTTTTTAATAATGTGTGGGGGTTTTAGCGGAGTAATTTGTTTTAATGGGGTGGTTCTTTTAAAGCTTTTTAAGATTGTAAGAGCCCAGAGTCTTCGTGAGTTGGGTGGCTATATAAATCTGAATATAAATAAATAAATTATTAAAGAAACAAAATATACAATTTAGAAAGAGAAAATAATAGTAATAATAAACAATCTATATATGCAAAAAAATCCATAACAAATACAATAAAAAGATACAATACAGCTCCAAGTGCAAGGAACAATATAACTAAATAACAAAATACAATATAAAGAAAAGCTCAACTTCCCCGCGGCACATGCCAGGCTGGGGAAGGAGCTGGACAAGACGGTGGCGGCCAATTATACAGTCCGTGCTGCCAGGAACCCAAGTAAGCTCAACTTCCCTATGGCCAGAGCTGGGCTGGGGAAGGAGCTCTTTTAACCCCTGCAGGGGCTGATGCAGGTTGCTACCACACCTCCCGGTTTGCCAAACCAGGAGGAGGGGCTCCATGTCTCTGTCTCTCTCCCTGCCCATGCTCACACAAAGGGCGAAAAAAAGGCAAGCCCAACAGTTCCGACATCGGCGTGAACTTGAAGGGACGCCAGTCGCCCCAAACTGGGCCAGTCTCTCTCTCTCACCCCCTGCTCTCACTAACGGCAGAGGGCCGGAAAATCCATCAATGCCGGCTGCGACAGAACAAGCATCAGCTGGGCTCCCACCCCCTCCCCCACCCCACCCGTGACCAGCTGAGCCGCGGAGGGGAGCCAGAGATGCTAGTACTGCCATTGGGCACAGCAGCTGCAGCTTTCCAGGGCTCCGCTGTGATGGTCATCAGCTGGGTTCGGCTGGGCTCCCACCCCCTGCGACCGGCCAGGCCACCTAATGGTTCTTTTTGGGACTAAAGAGGGTAATAATTTCTGTTAGTATAGAAGGTATGTCTTCATCCAAAGAGGAACTTTATTTCCTCTTTGTTCATTCACACAAATGGAAATGTGACTTCCTTTGTGTCCAAGAAACTAACAGTGGGTTATTCCTTACAGCAAAGTCTGGAAAAAGATGCTCACAAAACTCCATAATTTCTGCTGGCACAATATTGTTTGAAACCTCTTGTATTAATACAACTGAGACATAGATATATCTCATGAGTGAGAATTAGGGCCAGACTTATAATAATATTGTTGAACATTTGCTCCAATTGTTCTTGGTGTTCCCTTCTTAAAAATGCAAAAATGCAAATATATGCAAGATATTTCTATTTTGTTTTTTTAATGCTAAACAGGGCATCACTCTGTTACAAAAATAATAATACTGATTATGGCCAAAAGTGTCAGGCATTGGAGAATCAATTTTGTATGAGTCTGAAGGAATAAAGTTTTTTCCTCTTTCCAGCATCAGGCATAAATGTCATTAAGGATGCTTATTATGTCCCCGCTTCAGTTCAGGTGGCTGAGTCTGGCACAGGTAACTCATTAGTGCAGAAGGATTCTAAGTCAAAGACATCTTACCAGCAAGCTACAAAACAAGTCTATATTAATTTGCATTAGGGATTTTAGTTATTATAAATTGCATTCTTTGAAAATCTCATTTAGAACCAGGACTGAAATGATGTCGGAAGGCTCCGAGGATTAATCTTTCCTGAACAAAAGACTGTCACTGATCATTCTGTAAAATAATTGTGCCAAATTTAATTCTTATACAAGCTCATTCTCAGATAGAGAGTGCCCAAAAGAGAGTTTGAAAAGGTGCCACGAGCAGAGGGGAAGGGGAAATTACATAGGCTTTAATTCAATGCAGCTTAGTGACAGTTATTGTTAATTAAGGTGTTGGGTTAATATGAGAAAGAAGCTAGTTTGTATACTTCTTTCAATGTCAACAATGTAAGAAAACCAATTACAGAGCCATAAAACTGGAAAACAGATTCAAGGTATCACAAAACCCAACCACCCAAGTATTAATGGAGCATGTGGTACACTGCTGTCATGGAATGACAAATGTATCTATAAGTATGCTTGACAATCTATATTCTTTTCTCTTTCAATTGCCCATTTTTGCATCACTACATTGCTTTCCCTGGGAGATGCCCTGCATTGACCTCAAACCACAAGCCATATTGAAATTAAATCCCTCCAACCACAAACACAGACCAACAGGACTCAAAAGAGAACTTCAGATCTGGATGGGGAACTGTAACAGCATTTACATGTACAAAATCAAGAAAATTAATCAATATTTTAATGAAGCCAAATGCTACTGGTTCTATAATGTACATCATCCAATAAGAGTTTTATTTCAAGTAAAGGGTTAAAATAGGAAATAACATTTGGTCATGCATCAAAGTAGACAAACTTTGGGTCCCTATCTTTAATACTATTGATGCATTTGAGGAATCTCAGTTAATATTCTTTGCTGTAATATAAATTATATATTATATAAATCATATTATAGGCCTGAGTAATATCCTGCTGGAGCAAACATATGAGATTTGCGTCTAGTTTTTTGTCCCTCACGATTTCACTTTCCCTTGTGGATTTAGCCCCAACCAATTCCAGGATGCACCATGCAGAGAGCACTCCCAAATGAGATTTTGACCCCTTGGCAAAAACCATTGTCCTCTCTGAGTATATTTTTTTGAAATCAATAAAAAGGAAAACAATATACACTTTGATAAAGCACGGCAAAAACAGGAGTGGGGGATGTCATCCACTGTTTAAGAATGCTGACAGAACTGGACATGGGCTGTGGGTAGATGTTGTAAAGCAGGGGTGCCCAAACTATGGCCTGTGGGCTGGATCTGGCCCCTGAAGCCATTTCATTCAGCCTCTGATGCCCTCGCCACTCCCAGAAGTGGAAGTAAAACACACATGTGTGAGTGTTTTACACTCTCCAGTGGGAGAAACCATGTGTCTGGGGGGACCCATGGCCTGAAAAGTTTGGGCATCCCTGTTGTAAAGGGAGGAATTCCAAGAATCAACACCTAAAGAGGTACATTGCAAAAGGAGCATACCCCCTTCATTTAACTAAAATGGAGAACCTTAAACTTGTTTTTACTTTCTTTCAAAGAGGTTTCAGTAGGAGTGACTATCCAGACAGGAACAAACGGATCAGCCCCCTCCCAAACAGAGCAGAGCAGAACGTTGAGAAAGCCTCAAATCACCCATTGGCATGCAGTAGGTAAACACTGTTCCTATAAATGAAACATATAACAACCAAGCTGAATTATTCTATTTCAGAAACACACACCAAGTGAGAACTGTGCTATCTCAACATAGAGCAGCCCAATAAGCATGAAATAACTGGGGGGAAATAGCTGAAAAACATGCCACAGAGAGTGAAACAGCAGTTCTTATAAATAAGATCGGACATGAAATATTTATTGGCTGTTTACAATTCTGTAAATTGCTAAAAATGCTTCATGCTTCCAGGAAAATAAAAGAAAAACTTGTTACTTCACTTTCTCCCTCCTCCTCCTCCTCCTCCTCCTCCTCCTCTCTCTCTCTCTCAATTAATTAAAGTATGTTGAATTTCAAAAAAAGACTTTTGAAAGCATTTGACAGTATGATCCACAATGTCAGCAGAAATATGACAAGGGTAATCATTCAGTTTAAAACATATCTCTTTGCCTTGCAGGCATGTGGATCCTATTTGTTTTCTTGTGGATGGATAGTCAATAATGTCTTCTTAATCTCACATAACTGGTGAGGCCAAACATCTTACTAGAAGTCTTATTTTTAAGAAATAAATAAAGAAAGAAACTCTATCAGTAGAGCTGCCAGCAAAGGAGACATCCAGTTATTATTTTGACAGCTTTAGGAATGGAGTTGATGTTAGGTTTGTTTTTCCTAATAAAAATCAATGAGGACAACTACATATTTTAGGTTTCACAAGTTTCCTCTCCCTTCCATTCAACAAAAGAGCACAGTGCTTCTTTCATGTCATTCCCTGTTCACTGTATGATCTCCTTCATTTTACTGAGATCACAGCATCATTAGACTAGAGTTAGGGGGGCAAGGACTATCATTCAACCCCATCACCAAAAAGGCCCTGAAAATTGGATTTATATCACTATATCTCTAATATTTTACTCTCTTTCCTTGTAACTGTATGACAGTGCAGCCATGTCATTGCACAGCAGAGCAATCAATCTTCTACAAGGCATTTCTAAAAAAATTGGGTCAGCCCTAACATAAAATTATAAATTTGGGACAGATGTAGCAGACAGTCTAGTTGTGCTCTGTGCCAGATTTGGGGGAGTTTGGCTAAAGGGTTTTTTTTAGTTACAATTTTTAAACTAAAGTTATGATTTTTTGATTTAATTATTCTCCACCCACCCACCACTCACCCACCCAAAAAAAAAACCTTTCAGAAACAGGCAACCCCAAAGAATCTTACATTTAAAACAGGTAAAATAAATTGGAAATACTAATCTTGGTTATCTTAAAAGAGAATGATTACTCTGCCCACTTTATTATCTGGAAAGCTTCCAGGTTTCAGGGGCCGAAATACTAATCCTCAAAAATGTGGACATGATATGTGTGTGGCAATAAGGGGCCATTTCCTGCTGTTTTGAATCATGGATACAGAAGCACAATATCCCACATTCATAAACTGGAGAGGTTTTTTAAAATAATTTGATTAGAAACAATAAGGCACACATAATTTGGGTGAAAATGAATCTTCCTTGTTTTGATTTCTTGATCAACATTAGTTGCTTTGGAAAGGGAAATAATCCAGTTCTGTTGAGTCTTTTGTATAATCTTAACATCAACTCCTCCCACAGGTAGGGAGAAGGAAAGCCACCACCCACTTAATCAGACTATTGGTTAATCTAGCCCAATACTGGTCACATGAACTGTGAAAATCTTTCTGTCATCTGAGGCAGAATCCTTTCCCAGTCCCACCTGGAGATCCCTGGTATTATCTGATGGTTCCTCATTCAGGTAGTAACCAAGCCTGACCCTACTTAGCTTGTGAAATTAAGTGTGTTCAGAGTGATATGGTGGTTGTCAAAGTGATATGGATAGTTCTAGACAGTGGTTATTGCATAGTGAAAAATGATGTCAGAAAGCTACACACATATCTTGAGTTCTATCTGTGTGAGGGGCTGCTTCTTGATGGATGGCAGCAGCTTCATCAATACTGTCCTGGGGATGATGAGGACACTGTGTACCAAAAAGGGCTTAGGACCAGAAAGTGACTTGCGGAACTGGATCAGTGGTACAGGTGTCACATTGCAATGAGGAAGGCAAATTGAAGGCCACTGCATTATATTGTTCCCAGGACAATCTTCATGGCTGATCGCCATATGATAGCCAATATTCAGAATCAGAAACAGTACTTGAATGAGGAGGAGGAGGAGGTGCTAAATACTCCTCAACTGTATTGTGCCTCAGACAATGGAAGGAGGTAGAATATGAACTCAGGTAAGCAATTGGCTTTCCCAGGAAGCTATTTTGATAATAGAGTAAGGGATATTGGGTGATTGCCTCAGCACCCATCTGCCAAAATGGCTTGTTAGCAAGTCCTATCATCACAGAATTGCTTATATAACTATCCTGTTGGCCTCTGGTGTTGCCAAATAGAATGCCCATGGAGGTTGGACATGACTCTGAGATGACTTGCTGACTCTGAATGTCTTATAAATGTTGCGATTCTGTGCATAGTAAATCAGTCAAATTGATTTAATTTAATTTAATTTAATTTAATTTAATTTAATTTAATTTAATTTAATTTAATTTAATTTAATTTAATTTAATTTAATTTAATTTAATAGATTTATATACCACCCTATCCAATGGACTCTGGACAATTGGCTATCCAGCTTTGTTCTTTTAATCAGCTTTATTTTTATTGTAAAGGTAAAGGTAAAGGTTTCCCTTGCTCGAAAGCCAGTCGTATCCGACTCTAGGGTGCAGTGCTCATCTCTGTTTCTAAGCCGAAGAGCCAGCGCTATCTGCTTCTGCAGACATTTCCGTGGTCATGTGGCAGGCATGACTAGACACCGGAGCGCACGGAACGCTGTTACCTTCCCACCGAAGTGGTCCCTATTTATCTACTTGCAATTTCTTCCTTTCGAACTGCTAGGTTGGCAGGAGCTAGGATGAAGACGGGAGCTCATTTCCGTCCTGCAGTACTCGGGAATCGAACTGCTGACCTTCCGCTTCCCAGTCAGCATCTTAGCGACTTGAGCCACTGCAGTACATAATAATAATTATGCAGTACATAATAATAATTTTCAAAATAAATCTAACTTCTGTTTCCAAATTTATTAGGCTGTTGTCAAGTAAAAAAAAAAATCATTCAAACAAGAGCATCATAGTGGTTATGGCCCTGCATGCTACAGTCCATTGTGGAAGTAGTTTGACTAAAAAAGGAAACTCAAGGTAAATTATAATATGGTCTGGGATACCATGAAGTCGATATTTAGAGGGGAAAGTATAAAGTTAGCTAGTATTAAAATTAAGCAAGCTAAAAGTAGACAAGAGGAAATTGAAAAAGAAATCAAATTGTTACAAAAGGAACATGTAAAAACAAAAAAAGAGGGTGCTTGATAGGATTCAAGGATTAAAAAAGGAACTGGTGTGGAAGGACATTGAAAAAGTAAAAAAAGATTTGGTTTATTTAAAGGGAGTATTTTGAATTTAGTAATAGAAATTCTAAACTATTAGCAAGAGCGGCTAAAGAAAAGAGAACTAAGAGGGAAATTGGAATTTTGGTTAATAAAAATGGAATGAGATATAATAAGACTAAAGATAAAAGTAAGATAATTAAAGAATTTTATCAGGATTTGTATACAAAAAAGAATATAAATTTGGAAAACTGAAGGATCGATTAGAAAAGCAACTTGGACCTCTATACATCTTTGATAGTTTTTTTTGGGGTTAAATAGCATCTGTAAAACATCTTATATCTGTTTTCTCTAAGATAAGTACAGGTAGACATTCTCTGTATATTTTTCCACATATGGTCCTCTTTGTGCTGGAAATGTAAAGAAAAAGAAGGCTCCCTTTCCATGTATGGTGGACATGTAAAAAAGTAAAAGTACATTGGAGAGAGATTGCAAATATAATGTCTAAGATTCTGAAATGTAAAGTTGAACTGTACCCTGAGCTTTTTCTTTTAGGATTGGGTTTAGAAACATTACCAATTACTGAGCAAAGGCTTATTTGGCATATGGTTACAGCAGCTCGTCTGCTTTATGCACAATATTGGAAAACGGATATTATACCAGATGTGCATGATTGGCTTTGGAAACTGTGGGGCTTGGCTGAGATGGATAAAATGACAATGAAGCTACGAGATCAAGAAGATGATTCCTTTTTTCAGGTGTGGCAGAAGTTGGTGGACTTTGTAAATAAGTACTATATGGAGGAACATCAAAAGAAATGTTCTACAGTAATTAAAATCGATTGGCTTTAGAGGATATGAAGGCAGCGGAGTAACTAGTAAACACCACAATGATTAAAATAAGTGCAGGAGAAGTAGTTGTTGGAAGTCATTGGGGGGGGGGAGGAGATATGAAATGTTTTTGTACTGGGTTAAAATTTGATGTTAATATGTTTTTAATGTGACAATTACAAATAAAGTATTTTTTTTAAAAAGGAAAAGCAACTTAGAAATAAAATAAATCAGGAACATTTAAATAGGATGGAAGAGCGAATAATGGAAAAAGAGATAAAAGAAGTGATAGCTAACCTGAAAGTTGATAAATCTCCAGGAGAGGATGGGTTATCGGCTGAATTTTATAAAGAGTTTAAGGATATGGTGGTATTAAGATTATTGAAGTTATTTAATTATATTTTGGATGGAGGACAAATCCCAACTTCATGGTTTAGATCTATAATTGTTTTATTACCAAAACCTGGGAAAGACCCAGAAAAAAATAGTCATACAGATCCATTTCATTAATAAATCAAGATGCAAATTTTTTTGCTGCATTATTAGCAAGAAGATTAAACAGCTTTATGGGCAACTATATTAATAAAGATCAAACAGGCTTTCTTAAAGAAAGGCATATGGTGGATCTGACAAGGAGAGTTTTAGACTTGATAGATAATACAGATCAGAGCAAGGAGAAAGTAGGATTACTAGCATTAGATATTTTTAAGGCATTTGACTCGCTTCAATGGGAAACAATGAATGAGATAATTAAATGTTATGGATCTGGGAACAAGTTCAGTAAGATGATAGAAGAATTGTATTGGCAGGGGTCCGCCAAGATTAGGGTTAATGACACTTTCATGGAAGATATAAAGTTGGAAGTAGGAACGAGACAGGGATGCCCGTTATCGCCAATTTTATTCGTTATGGCAATGGAATTGCTTGTGAATGCCATAAGAGAGGATGAAAGTATTGAGGGCATAGTAGGCAATAAGATAAATTTGTATGCTGATGACACCTTGATGATTATGAAAAATCCTATGAAGGCACTGGAAAGGATACAGATACATTTGAGCAAATTTGAAGAGATGACAGGTTTAAGGATAAATTGGGATAAATCCAAAATGATACTGTATAACGTGAACAAAAAGGAACAGGCGAAAATAAAGGATAGGTATAAGATACATGTTAAATAAAGTTTGAAATATCTGGGAGTAAATATTTCAAATAAGGTAGAAGATTTTAAGAGATTGAATTATGGAAAACAAAAGAGGGATATTAAGGATAAAATACAGCAATATACTAAATTAAAGCTGTCTTGGTTTGGTAGGGTTGCATTGTGTAAAATGATGCTGTTACCAAAGCTTAATTTTTTGTTTGATGCCCTACCAATTCAACGTAAGGAAAAAGAAATTAAGGAATTTCAAAATTTACTAAACAATTATTGTAATGGTGGAAAAAAAGCTAGAATTACTAAGAATTTGTGGTACTTACCTCAGAAAGAAGGAGGACTGGGACTGCCGAATATTAAGAATTATTACAGAGCTTTTCAGGTTAAAAATATTGTGAAGGTTTTGATGAGGGAAATGGTAATATGGGAGGATATTGAGATGAAAAAATTAGCACAAATTGGTAAAGCGGTATTTTTAGATAAAGAGGTAGGCAAAATAATAATTAAAAATAAAATGTTGAAAACAATGATGGATGTATGGAAGAAGGTAAAAAAGGAATTAGCCCCAGATATTTCCCCGATTATAGAAATGGATGATATGAAAAACTTTCCGATAAAATAGATGAGAGGGTGAAGGAAGTTTTTATTAGAAATGGTATTTCCTTGTTGAACGATTAGTTACAGGTCTGTGAGAATAGAGAGAAGAAAGTCAAAATATATACATAATTAAGGATGAACTGGTTTCAGATTGCATTAGTAAACAAGTGGAATAGTTAATATTTCAGGGGAAACCAGTTTGGGAAGGAGTAAGACTGAGTTTGAGGACTTGGTGTTAAAGATAAGAAAGAGGGAAAAGGGAATTAAGGCCATTGTTGGCAGGATTTATAAGATGTTAAATAAAGAAGGTAATCCACAAGACATATTAAGAAACCTTTGGGAGCAAGATCTCAATGTAAAAATTGCAAAAGTGGAATGGAGAAATAAATAGAAAAAAAGGATTATGAGAACTATGTCAGTCAGAATAAAAGAACATAATTATAAAATGTTGTGGAGATGGTACTTGACCCCAGTGAGGTTGTATCAGATGGATAATAATAAGAGTAAAATGTGTTGGAGATGTATGAATACACTGGGGATGTATGTGCATATATGGTGGAGTTGTAATGTGGCAAAAGACTTTTGGGAAAGAATTGTGAAGGAAATTTGTAGTATTTTTGGAATGAGATTTAAATTGGGGTCAAGTACCGCTTTGCTGACATATATGGATAATATAAAATTGGATGTTGATAAAAAAAAGAGTTACTGTCCATAATGTTGACAACGGGTAGACAATGTATAGCTAGAAATTGGAAAAACAATGTAATTTTGAAAATTGAAGATTGCTATAAGGAATTGTGGGATAAACTAACATTAAATGATAAACTAACATGGGAATAGAACAAAAAAGGGTATAATTAAAGAAAATAGATTCTGGAAAATTTGGCAACCATTTGTAGAGTCAAAATTGGTTGGAGGTACGGGGGTTGGGCCAGTACCTGATCAATTTATATTTTGGAGACAGTGAAAAATGATGTGATATCCTGCATCCTACAGGGCATTGTATGATACACTGGGTGTGTAGTTTGATTTTGTGTATATGTTTTTATTATTGTATTTTCATGATATTATGTTCAGGGAAAATCATGGTAATATAGTATTAAGTAATACATTTTGGCCAGAAAAAAAGGTGTAAACATGAATATTATAGATAAATATAAATGAGTTTGATTTGGAGATATTGCTATAAAGGTAAAGGTAAAGGTTTCCCTTGCTCGAAAGCCAGTCGTATCCGACTCTAGGGTGCAGTGCTCATCTCTGTTTCTAAGCCGAAGAGCCAGCGTTGTCTGCTTCTGCAGACGTTTCTGTGGTCATGTGGCACGCATGACTAGACACCGGAGCGCACGGAACGCTGTTACCTTCCCACCGAAGTGGTCCCTATTTAGGTAAAGGTAAAGGTTTCCCTTGCTCGAAAGCCAGTCGTATCCGACTCTAGGGTGCAGTGCTCATCTCTGTTTCTAAGCCGAAGAGCCAGCGCTGTCTGCTTCTGCAGACATTTCCGTGGTCATGTGGCAGGCATGACTAGACACCAGAGCGCATGGAACGCTGTTACCTTCCCACCGAAGTGGTCCCTATTTATCTACTTGCAATTTCTTGCTTTCGAACTGCTAGGTTTAAGTTCTTCTAATTTATTTCCATCCTGCAGTACTCGGGAATCGAACTGCTGACCTTCCGCTTCCCAGTCAGCGTCTTAGCAACTTAAGCCACAGCAGTCCCATTGCTATAAGAAAAAGAAAATAGTGTAAATGTAATTTTTAAGTTACATATAATTGTTTGAGCTATAACAATTAAGATTTAGTGAAGGATGGGGAGGTATTACCTTGTTAAGTAGAGGTATTGGTATAGTGTTATCTTTAGTACTGCTAATTATTTTGCTTATTATGGTTTATTATTGCATGAATTTTATGTATTGTAGATTGCCATATAATTTTTTTGTATTGTATTGTAATTTTTTTCTATTTAGATTTTGTAATTATATTTTCAAAATTAATACAAATTTTTTTAAAAAGAAACTCATTTCAGTCTGAGATCTAACAGACTTATCAGTAGGCATCAACCAACTGCTTATTAGGCAGAATCACTACAAATCTGAGAGCAGAGCATAATTAGGGAATTTTGTGATGTACTCCACTGCTCAAATAAACTAGATCTGAGGATGTCATTTCTCTTATTCTCATATACTAAAACAAAGATTCATATTTTTCCTCCCTCTCTCATGAGAGGGTGACAAATTCTGTTGCACTCTCAAAAAGAGAAGTGAATATGTGTGCAAATGATTTTTGCACAAGTTAAGCAAAATTACTCAAGTGATGGTTTATCAGAGAATAAACAAATAAAAAAAACAAAAACACTGTAGCAATTTAAAGACTAACTGTTATATTTTAATGCAGGAGTTCTCAACCTTTCTAAGTCAGGGGCCAGGTCACACTCCCTCAGACAGCTTCGGAGGCTGGACAGCCATTTTGCCCTTCCTCCACCCATACCCATCAAGCGTGGCTCCGGAAAACACGGGAACTGCTCTGGCCCGGGCTTGCATGCGCAGCAACAGCTCATTTGCACATACACAGAACCCCTTTGCACATGCACAAAACACATTTGTGATGGGTGTGCATGCACAGTAACCCCTTTCCCCGCCATTCAAATATGGGACGTCGTCGGGAAAGGGGAGGAACTGCAGAGAAATATGGGATTTCCCGGCCAATCCCGGGAAACTTGACAGGTATGCCTCCACCACATGGCACTTCCAGGTCTGGTGAAGGCAGTGGGTGAGCACATGAAATGGTGCCACGGGCCTCATCTGGCTCACGGGCCACAAGTTGAAAATCCCTGTTTTAATGTGAGATGTTTGTGGATCGTCCACTTTGTCAGACGTGAAAGCTTACATTAAAATATAACAGTTAGTCTTTAAAGTGTTACAGTGTTTTTTGTTTTGTTTATTCTCTGATATGCCTGAAACACAGGTTAACACAACTGCTATTCCCCAAAAAAATCAAGTAATGGTTTAATGCACATAACACAGCAGGCCTACAACAACAGTGACTGCTGTTGTACCCTTAACATTTAGAAGCATAGGAGGCCTTGATTACATCTGCTTTTAAACATTCTATGTTGGCTGCAAGTCTGCATTAGATCTCAAATGGAGAAGAGTCCAGTTTTGCATGAACATATGTACAATATATTGACATATTTTGGAGAAAATTAAACCTGCAGTTCCTTGACAAACTCCCACCTACAGTTGAGGAAAAGTTTCAGAATTTCTCATTGAAGTGCCCCATCACACTGAAACAACCCAAATCAATGAGAACAGAATCTGCTGTGTATTATATACATCTCTATAGGATGTATTTACACTGGTTGGTTATAGCTTTAGAACATCGATCATACTAGCAGAAAAGAACATGGTTGTACTCATGTTCTGCCTGTGAACTTCTCAACAGGTGTTTCTGGCCACTGTGAGAACACCACTGGACTTAATTGGGTTTTATTTATTTATTTGGTCTGGCCTTGCAGCAATCTGTCTACAGTCTAAATAAATACTGTAAGTAAAAACAAACAGGGATATACCACAAAACTGAGAGAAGAATAAAGAAAAGGGAGGGTTTTCTATTTTCCAAGAAAGAGGAGTAAAAAAAAAAAAAGGGGGGGAGAAAAATAAGATAGCTACAACATCTATTGTAGCAGCAAAGCAGGCATATGTAAACTGAATTTCTGTCTGTTCTAGCAGTAGGCAAAAAGAAACAAAATCAAATTGAAGCAAACATAGTGTTTATTTCCCCAGATGAAGATGTTATGTGGGGGGGGGACCCCCAGCAAATTTAAATTAGTTTACAGTGAACTGAATTAAACTTTAAAGAAATTACATTTACTAACTCATTTTAATTACAAAGTTGTCCTTTTTGGTGCATACTTATTAGAGCCAAGCAGCCTTCTGAAGAGAATGCTTTCTGATTCAATCACAGTGGAACATCCTCCCACCCCCACTGTTGTGGCAGAGGCATTCTCAAAGAGACTGTATAACCTAATGAGGTGGTGAAGAAGAGGAAAAAGCCTGCTGTCTGGAAAAGAAATTGTTTTTAAAAGTGACTTAAACTGAATAGCCACAACTAAAACATACTGGCAAGAGGTGGAACTTACAATCTACTATTAGTAAAACCAATATATTAATGTTAGAAAGATAAGATCCTGCTTTATCCACCACTTTGGACATTAGCCATCTAAAACACCTGGCACATGCTACTCCTAGACCTCATGGTAATGAGCACTAGTGTCATTGTCGACTGCAACTTGTATCCGAGAATGTATCTATGCCACGGGTCAGCAACCTATGGCCTGCAGGACGGATCTGGCCCGTGGCACCAAATCATCTGGCCTGCCACCCTCACTATTGCTGCTGCCATTGGAAGCGTGTCCATGGCTGTTGTAAACACATTTATGACAGCCGTAAACAGCCATAAATGTGTACATAACACGAAAGGGGGAAACCGTTTGAGGCAAAAACTGATGAGTAATCCCTTTAAATTCTTGAAGAAAGTTCTAGAAACTGTTTATTCCAAGGTATATTAAAAATGTTCATGGTATGTAATCAAGAAAAGCAATGATTAATAGAAAATTTCTTCACAAATTGTTCATATGTTAAAGACTTCCAATATATTTCAACTTGAGTTGAAAAACGGGACAATCATATCCTCAAACATCTTAAGTAGTATCAATGTAGATAATCCTAATTGTAATTAAATGTATCCAGTGTGTTCAACATTAAGTAATTTCAAACAATTCCATAGCATATTCTCAATTACAAATACATGTATCCTTCCAAAGTATATTCTCAATTGCAAATAATTGTATCCAAAGCCAATACGGGATTAAGGCCTTTCAAAAAATTCTTCACCAGGGTTTGTCCACAACATATCTCTCATTTAATGGTGTCAAATAACCTCTATATGTATTGCTTCTTGTTGGGTTTAAAGATATAATATACCTTGGAATAAACAGTTTCTAGAACTTTCTTGAAGAATTTAAAGAGATTACTCAACAGTTTTTGTCTCAAATGGTTTCCCCTTTTCGTGTTGTGTATTTCACCATTTGGCCAACCATTTTTCTTTTTTTTTTAATACATGTGGACATGGCTGTTGCAAATGCATTTATGACAGACGCAGATGCATTTTACAGCAGCATTCACAGCAGGGTGATCACCATTCTGGCCCCCTTAACTGTCTGATGGAGCATGACCTGGCCCCTGACTTTGAAAGGTTGCTGACCCCTGATCTATGCAGACAACACAAGAATGGCCGTACAAGGATTAAGTTTTGATGAAGTAGCTGGAAAATTTACTGGAGTACTTGAAGAATTAGGACAGCATTACAACATCAAACATTTGAAGTTTAATCCAAGCAAGACTCAAGTGTGTGTTTTCTACCTTCAAAACCAAAATGCAAGGATTGAGTTAGATGTTACGTGGCAAGGGAACCAATTACAGCATTGTTCAGTCCCAAAATACCTCAGTGTGACACTTGATAGGACACTTTTAAGCAATACTACCAGCATACTAAAGTCAAAGTTAGTACAAGAAACAACATCATCAGAAAATTTAAAAACTATAAATGGGAAACTCAACCATCCAAGCTACATACAATCAGCTTTTGGCCCTGAGTATCTGCACATCAGAATATGGTGCTCCAGTATGGAGCACATACACATGCAAAACAAGTTGACATCACTGTTAATGAAGCCATGTATATAGTGGTTGCCTCAAACCTACACCAGTTGAAAAAAAAATATGATCTTGTTGGAGAGAAGTAGCAACGGACACTAAGAGAACTAAGCAAGATAATAACCCTTGACAGCCTCTGAATGGATATGAGACTCAAGTACGCCGGCTCAGATCAAGGAAGAGTTTTTTTTGGCAAGAGCAAACATTCTTGAGGATACGCAAGAGCAAAACTAAATTAAAAGAGGGAGGAAGGAGATCACTGGACAAGGAACAACATTAAAGGAGAATATAGCTGAGGAACTCAACCTTTGTTATGTCACTTGGAGGACTCTGAATAGGCTGATAGTTGGAGTCCCTAAATGCAAGACCAACATGATCATGTGGAGGCTGCTGGCAGACAACAGCACACTGTGTGAATGTGGAGAGATCTAGAAACCAGCTCACTTACTGGTTTGCTAATTGCTTCCATAAACATGCACCGATGAGGACTTAATTTTGGTCAATGACAAAGTGAAGAAAGTGGCTTGATTTTGGCAGTCCAGGCTTGATCGGACTTTTTTTTATAGTGTCAGAAGCACACAAAGGTGCTTTCTGGGTTGAAAAGATTTTTGATGGAGGAACTCCACTCAGGGAATCCCCAAATGAGGCTCCTTTTATGTCCCCAAGATCTTTTCCTACCAAAGTGATCCCTATTTATCTATGGCAATTTCTTGCTTTTGAACTGCTAGGTTAGCAGAAGCTGGGACAGATGATTGGAGCTCACTCTGTCATGCAATATTTCAATCTTGAATTTCCAACTTGCTGACCTTCCAGCTAACAAGGCAGGCTTCTTAACCACTTAGCCACCACAGTCCCTATCAGGACATGAAAGAAGTAGAAATCAGAATTAAGTTACAGTGAAACGAACAAGACTTTCAAAGTCTGTGTGATATTTAAGGGCAGATTTTACCACTTCCATCTCCCTAGTGAGTTTCCATGGCCAAGTGCATATTCAAACTCTAGTCTCTAGAATCCTAATCCATACAATACATTTACTGTATAGTACTTACTTGTCTTCAAATTGTTGCATTTTTCCTGATGTCAAGTCATAGCTTTTCCTGATGTCAAGTCATAGCTTTAACTATAATTTTTGCTTAACTTTGCTTGTTGTTATAGACATTGGTTTTAATCATGAAGAGTTATAGTTTTTTTAAAAAAAAAATTAGCAAATTGACTAATTATTTCCTTACCGCAACTGCATGGTGGGATGGACAAAATGCAGTAGTCCAAGTATTCTTGAACTGCAACTCTCATCACCTTTACCTACAAAATGAGTGAGAGTAGCTCTTATAATGTGCTAGACCAGTGATGGCGAAACTTGACACTCAAGCTGTTCTTGAACTTCAATTCCCAGAAGCCCTGATAAGCAGGAGTGCTGACTTGAGCTTCTGGTAATTGATGTCCATGAAAACCTGGAATGCCAAGTTTGACCAACAAAGTGCTAGACTGTATACTTGTACCCTACTTATCTGTAAATTTCCATTTCTGCAGCATGATATTTGGAGGAGATGGTGGCTGTTTTGACTATCTCATACATTTAATGCATTATTTACAATCATTGCTTTCCCTTTTTATCATAGATTCAGCTATACCAACCTGCCAAGAATTGTGTGCACACTGGCATCTTAATGTATCATAAACACCCTTTCCCCAAAGAACCCCACCCCCCCCCCCAAATTACATAAAGAGGAGATTTAACTAGGACAGCATGCATCCCTTTAATGTATATAAAGTTTTCTGTATCAACAAGTTTAAGATTCATTAGGTTTGATGCTAATAATTTCAGGTGCACATGAGAAGCAAGCAGCTGTAGAAAAAAGTGATGGAATATAATCTGGTGCAGATTGGAGATAACATGACATTATGAATTTGACTTGTACTAAAAAGGGAACTTCTGACTTAGAGTAGTGCAAATCTAGAGTAGTGTCACGGAAATCAAGAGTTTGTTGGAGAATGCAAGCGCGGCGCCAAAATGGCCGCAGCGCTCTTTGCGGGCCCTCCCCCACACCGGACTTGGGCATCCGGGTAGTTAGGGGGCATGGCCAGCACCCTTTAAAAGGGGTGGCCACGAGGCAGCCGAGCTGCCATTTTGTGAAAGCGACGGAGAGGAGAAGTTTTTAGCTCCGTCGCTCTCCACGCTGCAGGGAAGCCTCCTTTTGGGCAGCAAGTTATTTCTTCGCCTGCTTTTCAGGCTTCCCATCCAGGATCGATGCCTTCCAAAAGGAAGGCGATGGCGAATGCAGTTCGCCCGACAAGGAGGCGGCAGCCGGGTTGGAGGACCACGACTGCGCCCCCTCAGCTGGCCCCCTTCTTGGGGGCGACCACCGGGACCGGTGGAATGGGGCAGATTAACCCGTGGCCTGAGGCTGGACAGCCCCAGGCCGGCCCGGCGGGGGCTGCGGCCCCCGGCCCGCAATCCTCGGCCATGGGCCTGGGACAGGTGGGTGGGCATAGCGCCGCTGGGCCTCCGGCCCCTGGCCTGCACCCCCCGGCCATTGTTTTTTCTCAGGAGGGTGGGCTGGGGCCACTTCCTTGGCAGGGTATGCCCCAGTTACCTCAGGGGCCGGAGCTTCGGCCATGGCCATACTCGGGCCCAAGTGCATCTGCACCGGCCCCAGGCATGGCGGCCAGTGGGTCGCACGCCCCCCTTGGCCCCCTTTGCGTTGGGGGCTCCGTGAACGTGGACGCACTTCTTGCCCGCGTGGCGGCCTTGGAGGCGTCCATAGGGGTATCCACTCAATCGGGGGCACCTTTTGCCATACAGTTTATCGCGGCGCCGGCCAATCTTCAGCAGGCGCCCGGCCGGGTTGAGCTGCTCGAGGCCCGCGGGCCGGTGCCCGCCGCGGCATTGCAGCTCCCCGCACAGCAGATACCTCCAGCTGGTGGTGGTCAGGTGTGTCCGCCGAGCTCGATTTCGGTTGCGAGCTCCGACGCCCACCGTGGGCCGGAACCCCCAGTGGGGGCGGCCCGCGGGGGTGCAACTTGTGAGTATCCGGTTCAAACTAATGCACCCACACCACCATCCAACACGGGGGAGGGCTTACAGTGGCCGTGGCCACGTCAGGTGGGACCTGGGGGACAGCAGCCCCCAGCGTGCACAGGTGCGGCTTTGCCGACGGCAGGCCCCACATGGGGTGGGGGTCCTCCTGTTACAGGTAGTGCTCCGGGGGTTTCAGGGCAGGTTGCAGCCCAAATTTTGATGCCCCGCACTGTCAACGTGCCGGTGTCGGCACTACCGATGGCTGGGTACTCTTTGCCCCTCGGGGATCATTTGGCACAAGCCACTAAAGAGAAGATTTGGCGGGGGGAGTACGTGGATATTTTCTCCCTGCTGAACAGGGAACCCACCAAGGAGGAGCGGGAGGGGCAAGACGAAAAGGACAAGGAGCAGTCCCGCCGTCGTAAGCCACCACGTACGTGGGCCAACTGGTTGCCCGCATATCTCATATACATGGCGGTGTACCTTAGGGCCCGGCCTGATCTGGCCATTCCGATGGTCCAGTATTTGGACAACATTTACAGGGCAATGGTTGATTTCCCTGGCCCGCCGTGGTTGGCTTATGACGAGGAATTTCGAATGAGAGTGCCCCTACACCCAGAGATGAGGTGGGATGAGCCCTGCCAGAAGCTGTGGCTTCTGTATATGACCCCCACGTGCCCTGCACCTGGGGAGAGGTATCATTGTGGACATGCGGTCCAGCGAGCTGCTCCAGCGCAGGCACCCCGCCAGGTGGCGGGGCAGGGGGTTCCAGCCCGCCTGCTGTGCTGGAGCTTCTCGGCCAATGTTGCGTGCAATATAAAACAGTGCCGGTACAAGCACGAGTGTCCATCTTGCGCTGGCCCCCACGCCGCTGCTGCGTGCCCGCGAGCGGGCGGGTTTCGGGGCAGGGGTAGAGGTGGACAAGGAACGGACAGACCTGCCGCTGAGGGTTCTGGCCAATCAAAAGGCCCCCTCCCCAATTAATGTGGTCATGTTGGAGCGTTGGCTCACAGCATACCCAAGGAGGGGAGACGCTGCTTACTTGCTGGAAGGTTTCCAGCGGGGGTTTCGCATTCCGTTTGAAGGGGAGAGGTCCCCCCAAGGTGCACCCAACTTAATTTCCCTTAAGGGCAGGGAGGGGTGGCCGCCCTTAGTATCGCCAAGGAGGTCCACGCAGGTAGGGTGGCTGGCCCCTTTCACGCCCCGCCCTTTCCCAATCTGAAGGTTTCCCCTTTGGGGTTGGTCCCCAAAAAGGCGCCGGGGGAGTTCCGGCTGATTCACCACCTGTCGTACCCAGCTGGCCATTTGGTCAATGATGCTATCCCTGATGACCTTTGTTCGGTCAGGTATACGTCATTTGACCAGGCCCTGCGCATGGTGCGCTCTAGTGGCCCAGGTGCACTATTGGCGAAGTGTGACATCAAGTCAGCGTTCCGCCTGCTGCCTGTGTACCCAGGCGACTTTGAGTTGTTGGGTTTCAAATTCCAGGGCAAATTTTATTTTGATAAAGCCATGCCTTTTGGCTGCTCCATCTCATGCTCGGCATTCGAATGCTTTAGCACCTTTCTCCAGTGGGCCTTTGTTCATAGGTCGGGATCTCGGTCTGTAGCCCATTAAAGGTTTCCCTTGCTCGAAAGCTAGTCGTATCCGACTCTAGGGTGCAGTGCTCATCTCTGTTTCTAAGCCAAAGAGCCAGCGCTGTCTGCTTCTGCAGACGTTTCCGTGGTCATGTGGCAGGCATGACTAGACACCGGAGCGCACGGAACGCTGTTTCCTTCCCACCGAAATGGTCCCTAATTATCTACTTGCAATTTCTTGCTTTCGAACTGCTAGGTTGGCAGGAGCTGGGATGAAGACGGGAGCTCATTTCCGTCCTGCATGTAGCCCATTACCTCGATGATTTTTTGTTCGGGGGTGAACGGGGCTGGGACACGTGTACGCGTCTCCTTAACACATTTCAGACGCTAATGCAGGAACTTGGTGTCCCTTTAGCGCCCGAAAAGACCGAGGGCCCATCCACCAAGCTCACGTTCCTGGGTGTCGAAATTGACATGCAGGCATCTAGGTTACCCATTGACAAGGTTTCCCGGATCACTTTGTTGATCTCGGCCTTGCTGGCCAAACATAAGGTGTCCCTCCGTGAGCTACAGGTACTGCATGGTCACCTTAACTTCGCTTGCAGGGTGGTTGCACCTGGCAGAGCTTTTGCTCGACGCTTGTGCGACGCCATGGCTGGCTTGTCCAGGCCCTACCATAGGGTCCGACTGAACAGGGGCAGGAGGAACGGTTTGCTGATGTGGCTTCAATTCCTTAAGGGGTTCAATGGGGTCTCATTTTGGAGATCTGACCTACTGATATCCCCTCGCTTCCGGGTTCAGTCGGATGCATCAGGGTCCCTGGGTTATGGGATTTACTTCGAGGGGAAGTGGGCATATGGTCAATGGCCAACAGCTTGGAAGGGCATGGATCGTTTACGCGATCTCACGTTCCTTGAGTTCTTTCCCATTCTGGGGGCTTTGATGCTATGGGGTGCGGAGTGGGCCAATTCGGTCGTCCATTTCTGGTGTGACAATGCTGCGGTTGTGCACATTGTCAACTCTCAGACGTCTAAATCACCCAGAGTAATGGAATTGGTGCGCCAGTTTGTTCTTTACAGCCTACGCCTCAATGTGCTATTTCGGGCTAGGCACATACCAGGTATTAATAACGAAATTGCTGATGCTTTGTCCCGCTTGCAGATCTCCCGGTTCCGTGCCTTGGCCCCGGACGCAGAGGAATTTCCCTCGCCGCTCCCGGACAACATATGGACATTTGGCAAGGAAAGGTGAACCGGGCGATCGGCATATCGCTGGCGCCCCGCACGCGTAAGGCGTATCTCCACGCATTAAGTACCTTCAAGGCCTTTTGTGCACAATTTCGATTACCAGAGACCTGGCCTATACCGGTGGCCCAGATTCTTCAATTCATGGTTTACCTGCACAGTCAGGGCCTAGCTCCCAGCACCATAGCATCTAGGCTGTCAGCACTGGCATTTATGGCCAAGGTGGGGGGTTATGCTGACAGCACAAATGACTTCCGTATACGATATGTTTTGGAAGGGTGGGCACGGGAGCATGGACGCTGCCCGGACGACCGCCACCCAATCTCTCCAGGGGTACTTACCCACCTTGCATGGGGCTGGCATGACCTGTGTTTTGACAGGTATGAGGCAGCCCTGTTCCATGTGGCTACCACAGTGGCCTTTTTTGGAGCGCTCCGCATCAGTGAGCTTGTGCTACTGTCTAAGGCGGATGTGACGCGTAGGGCACTGGAACTCGAAGATGTCTATGTTTCTGATGAGTGGGCTCAGTTGAGGATACGTTCCTCAAAAGTTGATCAGCACGGTGTAGGCAGTGGTGTAAGACTGCTACGATGTTCAATGGCAGACATCTGTCCGGTTGGTGCCCTACAAGAGTTCCTTGCACTGCGTGGTATGCGCCCTGGCCCGTTTTTCTGCCACCAAGATGGGTCTCCCCTTACTAAATTTCAATTTTGGAAGGTGACCGGTAAGGCATTATCCAGTGTGGGCCTCCCCGGGGCTCGTTATGGCACCCATTCTTTTAGAATAGGGGCTGCTTCTACTGCAGCTGCATTCGGGTACTCTGGGGCTGAGATATGCCAGATGGGAAGGTGAGGATCGCCGTGTTTCCAGTTATATGTTCGCCCACTTCAATTGTGAGTACCAAGTAAGTCACTGTCCTCTTCCTTTTTCTTTGACAGACCCTGGGTGTCGACTTACACCGGTGGCAGTATGGCTGGTGGGCCATAGCTATGTGCACAGGGCAGCGCAGTATGCTGCGGCGACAGGGTGGGGACCCCAGCTGGGACTACGTGCGTCCGCATGTCTAAGGTGGTACGGTAAGCGCGGGATGTTATGGCGGGAACTGTTGCCATTCCTTTTTTCCATCAGGGATGCTGACCCGCCTGATGTCCTGATTATACACCTAGGGGGTAATGATTTGGGCCAGGTCACCGGCCTGTCGTTGAAACATGCGATCTGCGGTGACCTGGCTTACTTGCATTATGTGTGGCCTGCCACAACCCTGATTTGGTCGGACATGATACCGCGTCACGCTTACAGGGGGGCATTAACCTCCAGGCCCTTGACCGTGCTCATCACTCGGTGAACAGGACAGTAGCCCGGTTCATGGTAGACAAGGGCTGGGGGCACGTCGTCCGACACCCCGATATTAGTCTTCAAAATTGTGAACTTTACGCAGGGGATGGGGTCCATCTGTCGCCAGGAGGTATGAACCTCTTTTTGGAAGATCTGCAAGCAGGCCTGTTGACCGAGCTGACGGTCTGGGGGGGGGGGCGGTGAGCCTTTATTGAAGCCTCCCCGTGTGGCGGGTAGCACTGGTAAGGTAAATATTTATGACCCACAGGTATCCGGCAGGTTCGCAATTGACTGGACAACACTAGATAGGCACAAGTTGGTTAACGTTGTCCGGTCAACGACGAACCAGGCAATGGGGTGATGGCACGAGCTAGGCAGCATGCATCACCCCGTGATTTCACGGATACGCGTCAGAGGGTGGGGTCAGTAGTTAGTTTATTGACTACGGTCAACAATTTGTTTGTTGCCAACAAACAAATTGATACAAATGGATACATTGTAACCAATTGCCGTTGGCAATTTTGGGAGGTATCTTACCAGTGTTACTGCAGCCTGCTTGCCTTAAGAATTATAATTGGTTGAGTACCAATCGAAATTTATAATTCGGACTAGGGCATGAATCAATAAATGTGGCCCAATGCTGTTATCCACTTTCACCAGTGTCTGAGTCCTTTTTTGGGGGGTGCGCCTGCAATGCAAGCGCGGCGCCAAAATGGCCGCCGCGCTCTTTGCGGCCCACCCACCCACCGGACTTGGGCATCCGGGTAGTTAGTGGGCGTGGCCAGCACCCTTTAAAAGGGGTGGCCACGAGGCAGCCGAGCTGCCATTTTGTGAAAGCGACGGAGAGGAGAAGTTTTTCCCCCCACCCCCTCCCTAGTTAACAGTGTGATATTTTGGTCGCTTCGGGGCCGGGTGGGAATTTTTGGCTGGAACCTACAACTGGCTCCGGGGTTCTTGCTTTTTTGCCCATCCCACACTGTTGCTATGGTTTGATACAGGGGTTTATGACTGTTGACTTTGGTCACATGGGCGGGTAGCACTGGTAAGGTAAATATTTATGACCCACAGGTATCCGGCAGGTTCGCAATTGACTGGACAACACTAGATAGGCACAAGTTGGTTAATGTTGTCCGGTCAACGACGAACCAGGCAATGGGGTGATGGCACGAGCTAGGCAGCTTGCATCACCCCGTGATTTCACGGATACGCGTCAGAGGGTGGGGTCAGTAGTTAGTTTATTGACTACGGTCAACAATTTGTTTGTTGCCAACAAACAAATTGATACAAATGGATACATTGTAACCAATTGTCGTTGGCAATTTTGGGAGGTACCTTACCAGTGTTACTGCGGCCTGCTTGCCTTAAGAATTATAATTGGTTGAGTACCAATCAAAATTTATAATTCTGACTAGGGCATGAATCAATAAATGTGGCCCAATGCCGTTATCCACTTTCACCAGTGTCTGAGTCCTTTTTTGGGGGGTGCGCCTGCAAAAGGAGCTTGGGCCCAAATAGTAGATAACTATTAATTATAAAAACAAATGCAGTTTCAAAAAACAGGCATCAGATTACAAGAAAAAGTGTCTAGTGTTGTTGGCAGGTTATTAGGAGCAGTATTCCACTGGCAGTAAATCAACTGATGAATAAGATTAGCTCCTCCAATGCACTGAGTCTGTGACACACTACTTTGCGATGTCTGGAAGAGACAGACAGAGCATAGGGAATGTGATTTTTCATTCACTTATTCTGCCCTGCAAAGTAGGACAAAGCTGACCCAGTTTTCCAGACACAACAACAATGAAGCAAAGGACTGAAGAAAGTAAAAAAACCAACAATGAGAATACATCCTAGTAAGGTGGAAAGGGAGAATGCTAGTGCAGAAAGTGATGTATTTTTGTAGCTGAAAGGGGGTGTTCAGAATATAAACAAATATGATTTTCTTAAGGTCTCATGGGTGGTGGATGCATGTAGAGTTTAAAAATTATTATTGTTGCTGCTGCTATTAAATGTTGTTGTATGTATTTCAATAAAATATTTAATTCTTAAAAAGGGAAAAGACTGTCCATTGGACGTCTCTTCCAGGCTGTACTGTGTTGTGATGTATAGCACAGCACTGACTAGAACTGCAAGAGAAAATTGTACATCTCCCTTCACCCTAGGTCAGTGATGGCAAACCTTGGTGCTCCAGATGTTCTTGAGGTTCAATTCCCAGAAGCCCTGATCAGCAGGAGTGCTGACATGGGCTTCTGATAATTGAAGTCCAAAAACACCTGGAGTGCTAAGGTTCGCCATCACAGCTCTAGGTCACCCCTATGCTGTACAGTTGCAGCGCAGTTGCTGTAGGCTCAAATGGAAAATTAGATTTTTTTTAAAGCAACTGCATGAGGCTCTCTCTCTTCCAGCAGCTTTCTAAACTACCCAGTTCTTCCCCTTTTCAAAGAAATGTTCCGTTATAGTGAACATAAGACATAAAACTAGGAACTGTTCTTGGACTGGGAATGAGCTCCCTTGCCAGTTATGACATTTGTTTTTAAATGATAGCATGATTGAAGGTGTCAGACTGGAGAAATAAGGTTTTCAACCACTTCCTGGTAAAAGTTTCTCAACAAGCTGCTGAGAGAGAGAGAGAGAGAGAGAAGCTACTTTTAAGAAATTCATTCATTCATAGGTTTATTTATACCCCACTTCCCTCAGCCCGAAGGTGACTCAAAGCAGCAAAACAACAATAGCAAAGCAATACAACAGGTACACAAAATAACAATACAAAAAGTAAATAAATAATACAATATCAGCAATACAGATCAAAAATATCAAAAATAGAAATTTTACAATATAAATACAGGAAAATACAACAACACAACAATTATCATAAAATACAATATTACAACCCACAGAGCCCGGGCTCGATGACACAGACAGAGCCCAGGGCTCACCCTCGTAAACAAAGCCCAAGCAAAACAAATACACCTCCCCGGGTGATGGAGTGGCTCCCAGGTGGGTGGATGAGTCCTCTGGTGTGACGGCATCAGCGGTGGCTTTTCAGCCCTCCAAGCAAGTGGGGCTCAGAGGGCATTGGCGATGGCAAGTGGGTGCACCTGGCCTCCGTCCTGGGTGACGGAGTGGCTCCGGGGTGGGCGAGGGAGTCCTCCAGTGTGACAGCGTCAGCGGCTGCTGTTTAGCCCTCCAAGCAAGTGGGGCTCAGAGGGCATCAGCGACAATGAGTGGGCACACCTGGCCTCTAACCCGGGCGGTGGAGTGGCTCCGGGGTGGTCAGGTGAGTCCTCTGGTGCGACAGCATCAGTGGTTGCTTTTCAGCCCACCAAGCAAGTGAGGCTCAGAGGGTGGTAGTGTTGGCGAGCGGGCACACCTGGCCTCCATCCTGGGAGATGGAGTGGCTCCAGGGTGGGTGAGGGAGTCCTCCAATGCAACTGCATCAGTGGCGGCTTTTCAGCCCACCAAGCAAGTGAGGCTTAGAGGGTGGCAGCGGCGACAAGCGGGCACACCTGGCCTCCATCCCGGGCGATGGAGTGGCTCCAGGGTGGGTGGCCATATCAAGAAATGAATAAATATACGTAATGATAATAATGAATTTATTGTTCAGTCGCACAGTCGAGCCTGACCCTTTGCGAGCCCATAGACCACTGCATGCCAAGCACACCTATTCTCCATCATCATCCTCAGCCCGCTCAGCTCTACGCCCATTGTATCAACAATGCCATCTAGCCATCTCATCCTCTGCCATCCCCTTCTCTTTTTGGCCTCAATTTTTTCCCAGCCTCAAGGCCTTCTTGAGTGAGTCCTCCCTTCTCATTTTGTGGCCAAAGCACTTTACCTTCATCTTCAATATTTGTCCTTCCAAGGAGCAGTCAAGGTTGATTTCCTTCAAGATTGACTTATTTGATCTCCTTGCTGTCCAGGGTACTCTCAAAATTCTGATCCAGCACCACATTTCAAAAGTGTCTATTCTTCTTCGCTCAGCCTTCCTTATGTTCCATCTCTCCCCACCATACGTTACTACTGGAAATACCATTGTGTTATGTCTGGCCCTTATAAGCAACAGTCCAGACAATGATGAACAAAACAACAACTTGGTTTATTCAACAGTCTTTAGAGGTAAAGCTTAAAAGACACTCCGGACACAGAGATGGCTATACAGTCCCAATGGAATCAGTCCCTCCGGACTCTGCCATGTAGGGGGCAATAACTAGCTACCATAGGAGCATAGCTGAATGGAGGAGACCCAGGCTTAGCACACACTGGCTACCTGTATGGAGTGGGTAGTATAGATCCGGTCCGACCACACCCTTATTGACTTGTGGCCTTATATGATGTCTTCCCGGCGGTAGCTAATTGATACAAGGTAGCGACCCACCAGACAACCTTAACTAACCAATCATAACAGTGTATATATGTAATTAACCCATGAGGAACATGATCCAAAACTGTAACCAATTACAGGGCTTGTTTTAGCATAATGAGCGCGCCCTGCGCAGGTTTTTTTTCACCAATTTAAGCTCCTATTTTGGATGGCGGGAAACCGTCATTTTCCTCTTGCAAGGTGCTGCCCGCGCTATCTGCAAATGTGCCTTAATACACAACACATTGCTTTGACTATACAGACTTTTGTTGGTAGGGTGATGTCTCTACTTTTCATTGTGTTCCCTAGCTTACCTCCCAAGAATTAATAGTGTTTTTATTTCATGGCTGCAGTCACCATCTGCAGTGATCTTGGTTCCTAAGAAAGTAAAGTCAGTCATTGCTTCCTTTTCTTCCCCTTCTATTTTCTAGAGCATGATAGGGCCAATTGCCATTATCTTGGTTTTTTTAATGCTAAGTCTCAGGCCAGCTTTTGCACTCTCTTCTTTCACACTAATCAAGAGGTTATTTAGGTCTTCTTCACTTTCTGTCATTAGGGTAGTGTCATCTGCATATCTCAGGTTTTAGATGTTTCTCCCAGCAATTTTAATTCCAGCCTGTGATTCATACAGCCCTGCATTGCACATTATGTATTCTGCATACAAGTTAAGTAAGCAGGGTGACAATATGCATCCTTGTTGTACTCCTTTCCCTATTCTAAAACAATCAGTTGTTCCGTATCCTTCCCTAACTGTTGCTTCTTGACTCATGTACAGATTTCTCATTAGACAGATAAGGTGATGTGGTACTCTCATCTCTTTAAGAACTTGCCACAGTTTATTGTGGTCCACACAATCAAAAGCCTTGGTATAGTCAATGAAACAGAAGTAGACTTATTTCTGGTACTCCTTTGTTTTCTCCATAATCCAGCAAATGTTGGCAATTTGGTCTTTAGTTCCCCTACTTCTTCAAAACCTAGCCTGCACTTCTGAAAGTTCTTGATCCGTGTGCTGCTGAAGTCTAGCCTGTATTATCTTGAGCATGTGATAATACCTGTATTACTTTGCTAGCATGTGAAATGAGCATAATTGTTCGATAGTTTGAACATTCTTTAGCATTGCCCTTCTTTGGGATTGGAACATATACTCACCTTTTCCAATCCTGTGGCCCCCGCTATGTTTTCCAAATCTGCTGGCATATAGAGTGCAACACTTTAATTGTATCATCTTTTAGGGCTTTGAATAATTCAACTGGAATGCCATCATCTCCACTAGTTGAACAATAAATGTCATCCTTTAGAACAGAAGGTTTCCTGAGAAATATTGTTTGTGGCTATATAATTCCTTCATTTGACACATCTTAAGAAATTGCTAAAAAGATCTGATTTTTTTGGGGGGGTGAAATAAAACTACTGTATGGTGTTGTAGTGAAATGAAAGTTATAAAAATAAAATATGAGATTTCAATTCTGTTCATGGTTTTAAAACAGCTAAACTTGATCTTTGAATGGACTGGGTCCAAAATGTGGATTACTTACACCTGTACAATCAGAAATTGATTTTCTATCCTTTTGTTTTATGAAAGATAATTAGATGGATGCATACGCAGAAGGATACTTCTTAGCATAAAGGGACAGAACCATTTCCAGCAACTACAGTCACTAATCACAATTTTGAAAAGCAAAGAACACACAAAGCTTTAGTGAAAGAAAGGCAGTTGGCCCTAGCTCAACTCATTCTAGAACTCTGCTTGAATTCAGCACATCAATTTATCTTCCTCCAGTTTTCCCCCTCCTCCCCCCTTACATCTGTACTCATTTCTTCCTCTCCCTCCAACAATTTTCTCAACAAAGACATATCAGTCGAAGTTCAATTCATTGTTGAGTTCTTTGCCTTCTGAAATACAACAAAAACATAAGCTTAACCTCACACTATTCATCCACATTTCCTACTAACAGCTTGCAAGAAAGTTAAGCAAAGTGCACAGCCCATATCAGCATTTCAGCACTTCAAACTCAAAGGCTGTACATCTTTCCACAGTGCTGAGTACTAATTATTTCATGATCTCTAGAAAGCCTCAACTTTTGATATGTAACATAACATGGTAGTGGGCCAGGAAACCTAAGAGACCGCATCGTCCCAAGATCTTCTGCCCGTCCAACCAGGGCTGACCGGAGGGGCTCTCTAATTTTGCCATCAGCTAGAGGTGCTCGCCCCTCTAGCACAAGAAGGAGTGCCTTCTCTGTGTCTGCCCTGGCCCTTTGGAACCTCCTGCCAGTGGAACTGAGGCAATAGACGGAATTGCTGCCCTTCAGGAAAGAACTGAAAACCTGGCTGGTAGAGAAATAACCCCCGCCTTCTGGCTGGTTAAATAAGGACCATCCTCCCTTTTTAGCATGTGTGGGAGGGTTTTTTAACAGGGTTTTTAAGGGGATTAATTGTTTTAATGGGGTTCTATTTATTGGGGGGTTCATATTGTAAGCCACCCAGAGTCCTTGTGATTGGGGTGGCTATAGAAATTCGAGTAAAAAAATAAAAAATAACTCTATTTACATATTGTTTTGCTTTCTTACTGTATTGAAGAAATATGTGCTTCAAGTTGTTTATATCATTTAATCAATTAATTCTAAATAAGCTGGTTACAAAGCATAAAGCATCAAAGGTAAAACATTCCACAATACAAAAGTACAGAATTAGTTATTTTCTTCTGCAAGTAATAGGGATATAATCCTACTATATCGGATTATATAGAGGATCCTGAATAGGGTCAGAGTGTCTAAATGTAAAGACCAACATGCTCAAGTGGGGGCTGCTGATGGACAACAACATGCTGTATAAATGTGGAGAGGTGCATAAGCTAGCTTGTTTGCTAGTATGCTGATTACTACCAGAAACATATACCACAGTATCTAACAATAAAACATATTAAAACAGCACTGAACAAATATTTTTCCTTGGATACAAACACAGTATCTAAACAAAAATATGATGAATTTATATTGCTTCAAAATACCATCAGGTCCCTGCTAGATAAATTCCTTCTAAATTGCATGGCACACTGTAGCTGTATACGATATCAGCTTTGTGGCTGCTCAAATTTGGTAAAGCACTTTTGGAAAGAGACAAATTGCACCGCTGAAGAATGAGCTAGGTAGGTGTAGCTTGTGTATCTTAAAAGAGGAGTACTTCACCCACAAATGTTGGGGAAGGGGGAAATTTCTTCTCTGGTTATGCCCTATCCATGTGGTCAGGGACTATTTAACATACATATGCGCCGAAGAAAATACATTCTTAAAAAGAATAAATAAATGTCTGCCATTTGCTAATAATCACATCTTTCATTTCATTTCATTTCATTTAACTGTGGTGTCCTCTCTCTCTCTGTCCTTTCCACCAACCTTTTTACTCACGATCCAGCTCTATTTTATGACATTTTCTGGATTCTACAGAAAGGTTTTCCAGAGATTACAAATGCAATACTTTACAGTAATACCTCAGATAACATTTAAATCAGATAATGCTAAAACCACATAACATTAAGCAATCTGGAAAAAAATTGTATCACATAACGTTAAAATCCCATGGGATGCATTGGATAACATTCACTAAAGCCTGTGCCAGTTACAATGTATCTCTATGGAATTTTAACATCCAATACATCCCATAGGATTTTAACATTATCCGATGCATGCATCAGATAACATTAAAAATCAGATAACTCTAAGACTTGTGGAACCAAGTTTTAGTGTTATCTGAGGTTTTACAGTATTTAGTTTCCTGACTAGGCCAATGTCTTCATTATGCCAGTTAGTCCATCATTCATCAAGGAATAGCTAGAAGGCAGGTTGCACCATTTTCACTATTAGGCTAATAGTTTTAGTATTAGAATATATTAAGGAATAATAGCCCATTTGAAAACAATTTCCTAGATTCCTTCCTGGCAGTCTAGCATTGTTATCTTTCAAAATTTAAATGTGTGAGAAATTAGAAACGATTATTTCCACAGCTAATGGCTTTGGCGCTGTGAGCAAGACCACTTCCACCATTTGTTCAGAAGTTAGAGAATTTCCATCCAATGAACAGATAGTCATTCTGTTCCAGTGAAAAAGAGAAAGAAGGAAAGGGGAATGAAAGACAAAGCACTGTTACCCTCCGCACATCTTTGCCAAACGTTTCACTGTAGCTGGTTCCAAGGATTTCAAACTGGACATAGGGGTTGGCTCCATCTTCTCTGAATTCCATGGCACCAGTCAGTCCAATTATATGGCCCTAAGGAAAGAGTTTCAACAATTTTAAGATCAGGAAGCATATCTAGCTTTCCCAAACCCCTTTTATTCCTCTCTTGAAGTAACTTCCAAATGCATGCAACTAAAATGAGAGTAAAATAAACCATCCTTTAAAACCACCACAACTGCCCACAATAATCTACAGAGAAATCAAAGTGATCTTCAGGGGCAGTGGTGCTGGTGGTGGGGATAGAGAAAACTGGCAAAGTCTAGTGACACGTTAAGCTGCTAAGGAAACTGTATCCTGTACAAATAGAGTCAAAGCTCTAGATTTAGATTTTTTTTAAAAAGATTTAAAACCAAATTCTAAAAAGACCTTGTGAATACAGAATGGCTGGAATCCTGTTAGCATAAGTTACACTGCAGAACTCTGGCAATAAAATCAGTTGTGACCAGTGGTGGGCTCCAAAAAAATTACTACCACACTGTGGCCGTGGTATAGTGGGCATGGCCAGGGGAAAAGCCCTGTGTTGCACCCAAATTAGGACTACTGTACTTTATTTCAAAACTTGGGTGGTCAGGGCCGGACAGAATTTCAGCTACCGGTTCTGGCAAACTGGTGCAAACCTGCTGATGCCCACCACTGGTTATGACTATGGTATGATCATTTTGGGAAGTAGAAATATTCCCACCACCTAAGTGCTTGGGACCCTTAGGAATTCCCTTAGTCAGGAACAGCCATTGAAACCACAGAAGAAGAGTGGTGGTGATTTAAAACTGGAAAATCACCACCACTAATTCCAGTACTGCTGCTGGAACTGGTGGGAGGATTTTTTTGGCTATAAATCATTCCCCCTTTCCTTCCATGGCTCCCGAATGCTGCTCCATGGTGAATGGACTGGGGAATCTCCATAGCATGGTGGTGTAGGACTGAGAAGCTTTAAATTTCCCAAAATGGCTACTGTATGGCCGCAGTTGATGGTATCACTGAAGATCTGCAGCATAACAGGATTTCAGCCAATGCTCAATGAAATGGATTTGTGATGCACATGATAACTGTATGGTGACTTGCCTGCCAGGTGCAAAAATTGCAGACATCACAAGAAATCTAGATAGATTTTTAGAGAGAACTGGGGACGAGCCAGTTGTCATGGTACACGTTGGTACCAATGATGTTGGGAAGGCCAAGCGGTCTGTCCTGGAAGCCAAATTCAGGTTGTTAGGAAGAAGATTGAAGTCCCGGACTTCCAAGGTAGCATTTTCAGAAGTGCTGCCTGTCCCTCGCGCAGGACCTACCAGGCAGGCAGAGCTCAGAAGCCTCAATGCGTGGATGAGGCAGTGGTGTCGAGAGGAGGGTTTCAGATTTGTCAGGAACTGGAGAACATTTTGGGACAAGCCAAATCTGTTCAGGAGGGATGGGTTGCATTTGAACCATGATGGGACCAGATTGCTGGCACTCAACCTCAAAAAGGCTGCAGAGCAGCTTTTAAACTGATAACTGGGGGAAAGCCGACAGGAGCTGGGCAGCATCCGGTTCGGGAAAGTGTGTACTTGAGTAGTCAGGAGGATGGAAAAATTACTGAGCAGAGCGAGGAGCTAGTCACTAGCATTCTAGAAGAAGGATGCAAGAGGCAGTCTAACAATGCAACTGGACACAAAAGACTGTGTCAGAAAAGCATATATAAATGCTTGTATACAAATGCCAGAAGCCTCCGGAACAAAATAGGGGAGCTGGAATACTTAGCAATAGGTAAGAATATTGATATTATTGGTATCACTGAAACCTGGTGGACGGATGATAACCAATGGGATACAGTTATCCCAGGCTACAAACTGTACAGGAAGGATAGGAAGGGGCAAATGGGAGGTGGTGTGGCCTTGTATGTCAAAGAAGTGATAAAATCGTATGAATTGGAATATCTAGGTGATTTGGAGTCACCACTGGAAGCTCTGTGGGTAAGAGTACCAGGCCACAAGGATGGTCTAACAGTAGGCATATACTATCGGCCTCCGACCCAAACTCTTGAGGGAGACTGGCAGTTGGAGAATGTTGTAAAGGAGGCATCCAAGAAGGGAAGCCTGGTTATAATGGGGGACTTCAATTACCCTCACATAGACTGGGTGAAATATTGTTCAGCACATGATAAAGAGATAAAGTTCCTAGATATGTTAAATTATTGTTCCCTGGGACAGATGGTTGAAGACCCAACTAAAGGTACAAGAATCCTTGACTTGATCCTGAGTAATACTCAGGATCTGGTGCAAGATGTTAATGTGACTGATCCAATAGGGAACAGTGACCACAACTCAATTATGTTTAACTTGATCATAGACCGCAAGTCACTGATAAAATCTAACACAGAGACCTTAAATTTTCAAAAAGGAAATTTTCCAAAGTTGAGGAAACTAGTAAAAAAGAAGCTGAAAGGGAAAATTGAGAGAGTCCAAACACTCCAAGAGGCATGGAGGCTGTTTACAAAAACAATAACAGAGGCTCAATTGGAATGCATACCCAAAAGGAAAAAGGGCACTGCCAGGTCCAAGAGGACTCCAATGTGGCTTACAGGAGCTGTTCGGGAAGTGATCAAGAGCAAGAAAAGCTCATTTAGAAGATGGAAGGCTTGTCCAAATGAGGACAGCAGGCAGAAACATAAATTCTGGCAGAACAAATGCAAGGCAACAATCAGGAAAGCAAAGCAAGACTTTGAGGAGCGTATAGCTAAAAATACTCAGAGAAATAACAAAGACTTCTTTAAGTACATTAGAAGTAAGAACCCAACTAGGAAGGCCATTGGACCATTAGATGACAATGGAAGGCAAGGGGTTATTAAAGAGGAAACAGAGATTGCAGAGAGACTCAATGAATTCTTTGCTTCAGTATTCACTGAAGAAGACAGAGGCCACATGCCCAAAACAGAGCCTATCTTCGTAGGGAGGGAAACCGAAGAATTAAGCCAGATAGAAATAACCAGGGAGGAGGTCCTTGCATGTCTTGTTAAGCTAAACACTAACAAATCACCAGGACCAGATGGCATCCATCCACGAGTTCTCAGGGAACTTAAAGATGAAATTGCTGATCTCCTTCCTAGCTAAAATATATAATCTTTCCCTCAAATCAGGCTTTGTGCCTGATGACTGGAAGGTAGCGAATGTAACACCAATTTTCAAAAAAGGATCCAGGGGTGATCCAGGAAATTACCGACCTGTCAGTTTGACATGTGTCCCAGGGAAAGTGATGGAAACCATCCTAAAAGATAGAATTAATAGGCACATAGAAGAGAAGGCGCTGCTAAAGGAGAGCCAACATGGCTTTTACAAGGGCAAATCATGGCTCACTAATCTGTTGGAATTTTTTGAGAGTGTCAACAAGCATGTGGATAAGGGGGATCCAGTTGACATTGTTTATCTGGACTTTCAGAAGGCTTTTGACAAGGTCCTACACCAAAGGCTCTTGAATAAACTTACCAGTCATGGAATAAAGGGACAGGTCTTGTCCTGGATCAGCAACTGGCTAAGGGACAGGAAACAGAGGGTAGCACTAAATGGACACTTCTCCAAGTGGAGGGAAGTAAAGAGTGGGGTCCCCCAAGGTTCAGTACTGGGACCCCTGCTTTTCAACCTCTTCATAAATGATCTAGAGGTAGGAGTAAAAAGCAAGGTAGCCAAATTTGCTGACGACACTAAATTATACAGGGTAGTGAAAACTGTGAGAGATTGTGAGGAGCTCTAGAGGGATCTCTCGACACTGGGGGAGTGGGCAAAACAGTGGCAAATGAGTTTCAACATTAGTAAGTGCAGAGTGATGCATGTTGGGGCAAAGAACCCCAATTACACTTATAAACTGATGGGGTCTGAACTCTCTGCGACAAACCAGGAAAGGGACCTTGGTGTCCTGGTGGACAACTCAATGAAGGTGTCAACCCAGTGTGCCTCAGCAGTGAAAAAAGCAAACTCAATGCTAGGGATCATTAGGAAGGGTATAAAAAATAAGTCAGCAAGTGTCATTTTGCCTCTTTATAAATCTATGGTGAGGCCCCATCTGGAATACTGTGTACAGTTCTGGTCGCCATACCTCCAGAAGGATATTATGGAGCTGGAAAAAGTGCAGAGGAGGGCAACCAGAATGATTAGGGGACTGGAACACCTTCCTTACCATCTGAGGCTGCAACGGTTGGGCCTCTTCACTCTTGAACGACGTCGTCTAAGAGGTGACCTGATTGAAGTTTATAAAATCATGCACGGTGTGGACAAAGTAGATAAGGAAAAACTGTTTTCCCTATCGCATAACACTAGAACTAGGGGACACTCCATGAAACTTTTGGGTACTAGTTCTCAAACAAATAAGAGAAAGTACTTTTTCACCCAGAGGATTACTGGTCTATGGAACTCCCTGCCAGAAGAAGTGGTGACAGCTGTCAGTCTTGACAGCTTTAAGAAAGGATTAGACAAGTTCATGGAGGACAAGAGTATCAATGGCTATAATTATGGATACTTAAGGACAACCTCCGGGTTGGAGAGATAGGCAGGATATCTCTCAATATCATTTCCAGGGAATCCTAAGCAGGTGAAGGCATCTGCTTGGTAATACCCTGAAGGAAATGGTGAGCCACTGTGTGAGACAGAATGCTGGACTGGATGGGCTGTGGACTGTTCCAGCAAGGCTGTTCTTATGTTCTTATGTTCTTAAAGACATTCAGTCTGTGGAGGTCTTAAGCAAGGCTCCCCCAGTCAGAGAAGGGAGGAAGCTGAAGAATGGACTCTGGACAGTGTAAACAATTTAAAATCAATATAAAAAAATTAAAAACCCTTTAAAACATAGTAACATTACCCCCTGCTGTGCCATTTACTATCTAAAAACAAATATAAAATCTACAAACCCTTAACATTAAAAATGAATTACATGAGGGGGGAGCCTCAGATGAGCCAGAAAGGGGAGCTTGTTGACAATCCCACCCCCCAGACCCATTTTGCCAACTGCATCTTCAGTTCTTTCCTAAATTGTACTAACTGGGCCTGGAGGAGTAGTTCTACCGGGAGGAGGTTCCATAGTGTGGGGGCTATGACTGAGAAGACCCTTATCCTTGTGTTGGAGAGGCGAGCCTTCCCAACAGATTGTACCTGAAGGGTGCCCTCTCGGTTTGCTCTGGTGGCACGGGTCGATATCCTAGGGACAATGCGGTCCCTGAGGCATCCTGGTCCGCTACCATGAAGGGCTTTAAAGGTGACAATCAGGTCCTTGAATCACACTCGGAGACATATAGGCAGCCAGTACAGCTTCCACAGCAGTGACAAGGTGCAGACAAAAAGACTACACCCCACCAATGTGCGGGCCGCCACATTCTGGACCAACTGCAGTCTCTGGATGGTCATCAAGGGCAGAACAATTGAGCTGCAGCCCAAAGGAGCATTTACTGATCTAAGGTTGAGCTGGCTTCCTTCCTCACCTACTATCTCCAGCAAGAGTAAAGGGAGAGGGGAGCAAAGATAGGTCATGACTCAGCTACCTGGAGAAACAATTCCATAAAGTGCCAGCTTTCCCCCCTCTTTTGTGTTTCCCAATTGGAGGAAGAGAAAGAGAACAGATCTAGTTTGGATTTAAGTGGTCCTCTGAGGAAATGTTCACAGAGGTTCTTTCTTAGTTTACTTCTTTCTGTCCCATCTTTACGCACTATGAAAGAAGAGCAAACAAAGTCAGAACCTCAGGGTATGGCTCTTTTTGGCATCAGAAAACATCATATACAGCATAAGTTCTTTCCAAGAATTATGAAATACAGTTCTTTTCTGTGCCAGCAGAAGCCTTCCATTTCATGTTCACCCCTCATCATCACCATAGCGAGATATTTATCATTGTAGAATGAGAGTCAGCAGGGTGAAAGTGGGAAAAAGAGAGAGACTTGCTTATTTTTGTGTGTGTTTTTAAATCTTTCTTGGAAACAATCACTCCCCAGTGTAGTCTGATGAAATGTTCTTCAAATCCTGGAATTTCCAACCTAAGGCCCATGGGCCGGATTTGACCCATGGGGCCATTTCATGTGTTCCCACCCCTCCAGGGCATTCAAGAAACAAAATGGCTGCTCCCTTTGAAGCTGTTGGGACAAAATGGCCACCTCCATCATGCAGGCATGGCAAAATGGCCATCCGGCCCACACAGCTGACTGAGAGAGTGTGACCTGGCCCCTGGCTTGAAAAGGTAGGGAATCCCTGCTCAATTCCAAGCCAAATTATTTTCTAGTTCACCCTTGACTTCCCTCTGACCCTGGTATGCTATAACATTGTATAGTATAGTGAGATATTTGTTATAGGAAGCTTGCTTGCCCAACTTATACATCAGCAAACTTGGTTTCCATTTGTTTAGTCTTACCTTCTTAATACTCTCCAGCATAGATCGACCTCCATTCCAAGGCTTGGTTGATTTTCTCATGCAGTTCAAACTTGCCATACTGTGCCACTTCCTGTCCTCCAGCTTTCTGTGGAAGGCATTAGCCAGCATGAGGACACTGTCATAGAGATAGAGGCTGGAGACCTGGAAATGGGGACAAACATGGAATAGTTTATACTGATGATAAAATTACCTATACATGTAGGCAAAAAGCAGTATATAGAAGATATCCAGATGAGTATAAAAGTGATGCCTATTGAAAGTGATTATCCTAAAGTAATTAAATATGGATTATTATTTTTCTCTTTCTAAAGTTTCACATGAGATGCCAGCTAAAATCCTGTTGTACTTAATGGCCTACACAATGGAAATGATGTAATCAGCTGTAGCAGATAGAGATTAACGGCTTCCTTTTGCAATTTTGTACCACAACATTGCAAATTGAAGTCTTTAATCATTGGCAATCTTCCACAGCTGATAATATCATTTCTTTTGCGCAGGCAGACTCTGCCCAATAGGATTTCAGCCACAAAGATGTACAAAGAACATCTTCAGGCACCAACACTGAAGACAGAGGACCCAAAATCAATCTTGTATCTCTAGTTGAAAATATCTTAGAGGTAGAACATGGAAGTTAGCCTGTTTAAAAACTGCAAATCCTAGAATCCTCCAGCCAAAATTATCACTGTGGAATTCAGGATGCTACATACATAATGCATAATACACACATAAATACAGTACATACATACAAAGAAGCTAACAAACACATATGTGATTGTCCTAACTAGTTCCTCCAGCAAAAATATTTTCAGTCAAGAAAACACCTTTTTATGCTTCTGACACGATAAAAGAAAATGATTCTTGAAGAAGCTGTAAAAGCAACTGTGCATAACTATTTATGTCTGTTCCTGTGGCCTGCTCACTATACCTCTATGGCTCCACACAAATTCAAAAGGATCATCATATATCCCCCTTGAATGATCACATACTATGGATGAGTAAAGAACAAGAGTCACTCCCTATGAGAAGCAACTGTAAGTCAGAACAGTTAATAGTACCAACTGTGATATTCTAAATTCTTACTGTTCAGATCTAAAGATCAACTGGCTACTGCTGTTCAATTAGCATTCATTAGATAGGTATGGTCTTCACTTCTCTCTCCACCCCCTAAAGTTCAATGCAGGATAAGCTTTACCTTCTTAGGGTTGCAAGGAAAGCACCAATTTTCAAATGTGCTACTCTCTTTGGCTGTTAGCCTAAGCAAGTCTCCCAGTAACATGATACAGGATTTTCCATCAAAGCTTGTCACAGAATTCCAAAGCAAAATCAAAGTGTTGGCTTACGCTCTGTACTTTGAACAATTCTTTAAATAGCAGTACATGTATCAAATGAACTGGGAGATGCACTTCTGTATTCCTGTCAAGTTCTATCTAGGGCACGAGCCCCTATTTTCCCAATCTTCTAATGCTGTTAGCCTAAAGCCGTGATGGTTAACCTTGGCACTCCAGATGTTCTTGGACTTCAATTCCCAGAAGCCCAAACCCCTGTGAATCCACGCAAATGAATTTACTGCAATTCATCCAGCCCGCACCACCCTCGTCGCAGGCGCGTTTTACTTCTGCTTCTGGGAACAAAGAGGGTGGTGTGGGCCAGATGAATTGCAGTAAACCCATTCATGTGGATTCACAGGGGCTTGGGTTTCTGGGAATTGAAGTCAAATAACATCTGGAGTGCCATGGTTTGCCATTACAGGCCTAAAGTTAGCACATTACAAATAAACCAAAGCAGGCATTTAGTTCTAAAAGACTCCACATAGTTTGTCAACAAAGTAGCAAGAAGAGTCCAAACTGAACCTCAAAGAATCATCAATGTCATCATTATCATCATTATCATCCTATCAAGTTGTTGTGTTTATTGTGCCAAAATTGGCTCACAACATATCAAACATTGAATAAATTGAAATCATTTGTGCCTATGGCTCTTTCTGTTCTTAATGTTGCTTCCTTTAAGTTTCTTTCAAGGGAAATAATCAAATGAGGGTCATTGTTTCTTCAAATCTCTGGGAAACCTTGGAGAGAGACTGTCCTCAATAGAGAACTACTAATTTGAAAACAGATTTTGATCTAGAGCAATAAGCAATATTGTTCTCTTGTGTCAGACTCGCCCATACATAGGATAGGATGACCACTCCACTTGGGGGCCTGAATCAAAGAGGGCAGTGCTTGCCACCACTGTTGCCACACACCCCTGTGCCTTCTCAGAGCATACCTTAAAGCATGACACCATGGCACATGGGATCACTACTAAGGCATTGACCTGCTTCATGCCTCAGTGTGAGAGCCTGCCAAATGGTTCCCTCTCAGAACGGCAATGTGGCTCATGGGGGCCACACCTGTGGATCAAGATTCCTTTCTAATATTTTATACATCTCTAGATTCTTTTCTAAGTATCAGAGGTGGTCAGCAAGGTGTGCCCTGAGGCTAAATTTCTGCCCCTAAGGTCCTCCAGGGGCCACAAAGAGGACCAGAAATGTATGTAGATAAGGGGGCAGGACTTTACAAGAGACACCAGAAGGGACCAGTTTTTAAATATTGGTATTTTATGGTGTGAAACCTGGGCTGGTGGTATCTGAAACCCTATGTACTTATAGTTGAAACTTCTTCTCCCCCTTTGAGAAAGTTGTATTTTTGGGCAGTGAGATACTAGTATCTGATTGAATCACATGCCAAGAGGGCTGGTTGCAATTCTAGGACTTGCACATTGCTCACCCCTGATCAATGTGAAACGTTCAAGAGCTGAATTTGTGTTCCTAGCAACCATTTTTCCGGTAGGCAATATTCTTTTCCCTCCAAATTATCTATTGTGCTGCTGTAGTTGATTTATTTCTTTATGCACAATGAAATGTGCTGTGCATTTTCGAGAATTCTTCCTGGGCATTTTTACACAGGAAGATGGATATATCTTCCTTCACAAACTGCAGTTTGAGATCACAGCTTTTGGATTTGACATTTTCCATCCTGTTTGCAGTGATTAGTCCACGCTCACATATTCCTGTCAATCGTAACCAACCAGACATTTCCTTCACTTAAAATGTAATTTGTGTATTCCTTTTAGGGCAAAAGAAACATCTCTCCCACATGGGAGGATGGAAAGCAAACCCTCTGAATTCATCATTCTTATTGATTTAGGCTATCCTGACACAGTAACTAGAACCTTGCTACTTAACACCTGCTGGCATAATTCAAACAGCATACTGTAACTCTGAGTGAATTGTTTATTCCTTATGAAGGCAACCCTTGTACAGTATTTCTCTTCACACACCAGTCAGAGGACTCATGCACCACAAGAAATACAAGCTGTAACTTTTTAACTGGTGGCAATTTGAGATTCCTACCACTGGATTTAATGCTGACGATAAGGAGCAGAGTTTTGTCCAAACAGACATGTTGATAAGGAATTTGAAGCCCTGTAGGATTCCTCTCTTAATTTAAACTGAGAGTGAGACAAAGAGCTCATTGCTTTTTCACTTAAAACACTAATAGTATCCTTTCCCTCTGAAAAGGGGAATGCCCACAAGAAATATTAAAAAATGTATGGGAACAAGATTTGAATATGAGGATAACAGAAAAAGAGTGGAAAAACAAATGGAAAAAAAGAATTATGAGATCCATGTCTGTCAGGGTAAAAGAACATAATTTTAAAATGTTATGGAAGTGGTACTTGACCCCATTGAGATTGCATCAGATAGATAATAAGAATAATAAAATGTGTTGGAGATGCAAAAATGCTTTGGGTACATATGTACATATGTGGTATGAATGTAAGGTGGTAAAAAACCTTTGGGGAAAATTGAGAATGAAATTAATATTATGGGATTGCGTCTTAAGTTGCGGCCAAGTAATATTATGTTGACGGATGTGGATAATATGAATTTAGATGATGATAAGAAAGAATTATTGTCTATAATGCTCACAATGGGTAGAATGTGTATTGCAAAAAATTGGAAGAATGATGTAATATTAAAAGTAGAAGAGTGGTATAAGGAGATGTGGGCTCTCGCATTGAATGAAAAATTAACATGGGAGTTAAATTTTTAAAAAGGTATAATTAAAGAAAATAGATTTTGGAACATATGGCGACAGTTTGTGGATTATTCGTTGATGAGAGATGATACAAATAAACCGGCACCAGACCAAATGAAGTTTTGGGTACAGTAGAAATTAATGGGAAATACCACATCCTCCAGGGCAATGTATAATACACAGGATGTATGATGTATATAATTCATTTTGGAAAATACTTGGTAATGGTAAAAATGGAAATATAACAGTTTTAAATAATTTTGAAGAAGTGAATAAAAAGTAGAATATAGATATAAAGTAATAGATTTAAGATATGTAGATAAGATTGGAATATACTGATTATTAATGAGAAAAATATCTAGCATGGAAATATGATATTTTAAAATTGTGATACAATTTAATGTTATAATAGATTACCAAGTAGCTAATTAGGTTGAATATTAAAGGGTGTTTTTCCTTCTTTATATATATATATTATTTTTCTTATTGTATGTATTTGTATTTTTGATTTTTCTTTGATTGTGTTAATATGTTTGTATTTTTATATTATGTTTTGATTATTTGTTAATAAAAAAAGAAAACAAAAGAAAAGGAGAATGAACACAGGGAGAAAGACCCACAAGACAGGGACACCAAGCTCAAGGACCTACAAAAGGCATTTCTCAAACTACAAAACCCATCTCAAACTACAATACCCATCCAATATGGTTCAAAGAACAAATCAACTGGGCTAGATGAGTACCCAGAAGTAGCCTACTGCAAGAGAGGCCCAGAAGAGAAAGTATTCAAACACGGCTGGTTGTCACTTTCAGCCCTCAACTTAAACCCTCACATGCATAATGAAAGATCTCCAGCCCATCTTGGACAGGAAAAGTGGAACCTTGTATAACTAAAATATTTTGTTCTATGAGGCTGTTTGCTATGTGGGTTTTTCATTCTACAAATATTTTTTCATGTAATGAAATTTCTTTGGAAAAACTAGTATAATTTTTTTAAAAATTGCTAAGTGAGTTTTCCCATAGAAAATTTTGGCATATGAGTGTTCCCAAGAGGGATGCCATTTCACATAGTGAAATTTTTCATTATATGAGTTTTCCCCATTGCGAGTGCTATTTTCGCATAGCAAAATTGTTCATTGTGTGAGGTGCCATGTTTTTCAATTTCTTTTCATTATGTGATTTTTTCACTATAGGAGGCATTCATTATACAGTATGAGGTTCCACTGTACTTCACTCTCCAAATCCCTTGGTGGCAGACCTCTACTTTCTTATAGACAACCCCCTCCCCCCAAACAATCTCAAACAACTATTGACATGCAACAGACTACACATAAGTGAAACAGAGATGGGAGCTAGACTCTGCTGTAAACCCAGATGTCATCTTTGCCCTCACATTCACTCTGGAATCAGTATTACTGGACCCAACGGTGTCACACACAACATTAAGGGCAGTTTTACTTGTTCTTCTGCCAATGTGATTTATGCCATCTCTTACCAAAAATGGCCATCTGCACTCTATATAGGACAAACAGGGCAATCTTTGCACAAAACAGTTAATGGACATAAATCAGACATCCGGAATGGCAACACAGAGAAATCCATTTCAAAACATTTTAATATACCAGGACACTCTATCCAAGACTTGAAAGTTGTGATTCTGGAACAGAGAAATTACAAGACTAGGATCCAGAGAGAGACAGCAGAAATAAAATACATCCATCTGTTGGACACACATCACAATGGTTTTAATAATAGCCAAGGGTTTCTGGGTCATTATCAAATTCGATACACACATTGTTATATGCTGCTATATATGTTGTATATTATATTTTGTTATATTATAACACCTTCACAAACTATCCTTTAAAATTCTCATTCACAACATAGGCTGTCTGTTTATGTTTATTTGATTTATACCCCGCCCTATTCAGCACATGGCCGACTCAGGGCGGCTAACAACATATAAATAACCCCAAGGTAACCCAAGGGGTTTACATACGAAATACAAAATTCAAAATACAGTAATAAATACAATATTCAAAATGCTATTACAAATAGATACAAATTCTGCGGTACAATATATCAAATATAATAGCTGCAAAAAAGTACAATACAAATTATGCAATGAAACACCAAATAAATAAATAACAAATAACAAGATAAGTATCGCAATGACTACGGCCACCTAATGTCCATGACCCATACTCTACGACCGCGATGGAGCCCCATAGTTCAGATGTCTTCGGCGGAGTCAGGGAAAGCCTGGCCTTGGCATTTCTGCATTGCTCCGGCATTCTTTGAAACCCTCCTTGCGGGCAGGGTGGGGGAAAGAGAAAGTTCGGCATTTTGAAGCCACTCCAGCCACCCCCAGGTTTTCCCTGGCTTCCTCAAGCCACGACTGGGCTGGGATGCGAACCGGTGGGTAGAAGAGCAATCCGGTGGGGGGGGGGTTGGCGCTGGCGTTTTGAAGCCACACCAGCCACCCCCAGGTGTTCCTTGGCTCCCTCAAGCCCCGGCAGGGCTGGGACACGAACTGGCAGGTGGAAGAGCAGTCCGGTGGAGGGGGGGTTGGTGCTGGCATTTTGAAGCCACAGCAATTGTCCCAATTTGGAAAGTTTGCAAATATCTCAGCTTTCTTTTCTTTTTCTTTTTAAAACAGTAACACTGTAACTTAATCAGAAGCCCCTTGCTAATTTCACCAGTGAGCAGATGTCGCTTTTCCTTCACTGCATGGACAAGAGGAATATGGAATTACTCCATGCCACTGGAAACCAAAATGGACAGCAAAATGTGCAGAGGACGAACCACTTATGCTGATTCCCAATGGTCATGGAGGTGGGAGAGGTTATGCCAGATGGACTGGGGGTGAAGGTGTACCTTGCTAATATTCTCAAGAATGTGGCAGTCAATTGCAATCCCTGTGTTGAATCCTGCATGTTCATTTAGGTGCAACTTGTATCTGAGAATGCATTTTTTCCTGAAGCAGGAAAAATGTCACTGGCGTGAATTTGTTTAAGATGGATCCCAGCTTGCTGTGAAGTGACTTGCACACTATGATCTTGGAGCCATCTCATGTGGCACACATGAAACACAACATGCAGGATTCAACACCGAGACTGCAATTGACTGCCACAACCTTGAGGATATTATCATGGTGTGCTTTTACAGCCAGTCCATCTGGCATGGCCTCTTCTGCCTCCATGACCATTGGAAATCAGAATTCTTCCTCCACTTATTTTGCTGTTGGGCCCGGTATGATGGTTTCCAGTGGCATTTCCTCCACTGTGGGGGACCACCACCCCACCTAAATGGGCTTATCTGCACATAAACATTGGCCCCTTTAGGGAGTCAGGTTATTTACTACCGTCCAACACTCACCATTGAGTCACTGGCTGTACGGTCTACTCTATTACCATAGTCTGACCAGTGAAAAATAGTGAAAAATAGCCTCTTACATTAGCAAACATTTTAGTGGTTTTTCTCCCCTTCTTCTTTACTAAACCATGGTTCTAAACAGCTACATTCATTAACTGCATTTATAACCTGCCAATCCTTGATGATGCTCAGGACTTTACATGTGGTTTCTTGCTACCATTCACTGCAACCCAGGACTGGGCTTGAGAGTTTTCCTTTCCTTCCAACAGCCAGCTGCCTATAGTGCCTTGTAAGTGTAAGGCTCTTTACCTCTCTTCTCCATCCATGTTTGTAGTCAGAGGTTGCAGGCTGTACCGTTGGGGAGCTCAAAAATTATCCTGCCACTGTTTGTTTACAAGAAACCAACTGAGAAGGAGGGGACAGAAGAGGGGAGAAGTAGATACTGCTGGGTCACAGCTGGAGTAAGACCTCAATTTTTGAGTTGTTTTGTGTCAGAAAACCATTGTTTCTTCAGCAGAGAAAACTGGAAAAATTTCAATGGGGTGGGTGGGGAGATCATATTATGTTTTTAAGTAAAAACCGAGTTAGAGATTGCAAACTCACTTTTTGGCTGGCTTCCCCTCCCCCCTTAGAGCTTCCCACTGTAGAGATTCAGGAATTAAAAGGCTAGAATCGTATTACTTCCTCACATAGTCTTAAACCCAAGGGCACAAAAAATATTAGAAATGAAGGAGTCCACACTTGTATCCCTCATCATGCATGTAATCATAAGAGTGATGTCCAAGAAGGGGTACAAGTGCGGAATCTTTAACTAGCAGAAATTTGCCACTTTAATTTAACCTAGCATTGGTTACATTACAAGTAACAGGACTCTGGCTGTATATTTTCATTTTTGAATGAATTTTAAAATATCTTTTGAAGCTCCTTCTCTGGGCAATTTATTTGCCAGTTGCTGCTCTGACACCATTTACTAGCTAAAAATGTTAAAAGGCAAGGATAGGCTCATTTCTCACAAAACAAAAAGGTGGGAGAGTAGAAAACATTCTAGCTTTTATATACATGACCTAGAGAGGTGTGTATGTTAATGAAAGATGGGGATCCAGGTGTAATTATTTACTAGGAAACGGTAACTGCCTCTGTTGATCTACCCCTGCAGACGACCATGAATAGCCAATTCTTTCTGCTGTGTAACCTGCCCCACCCCTCCCATCTCCTGAGGATCCAGAAGCAAACATTGATTCTGTAAAGCATCAGAGAACTTTGCCCAGAAAGAGTCCATCATTGGATGTTATGACCCCATCCTTTATGGAATATAATGGAAGGGTGATGACTGTCACTAGGGGACCAGTCACAGACATTTTGGTGGAACTGGGCATGATGTACTTGGACAGATCATTAGAACAGTGTTTCCCAAGCTATGTTCTGCAGAACACTCGTGGACTTCCCAGAAGCCTAAGTCAGTACATTGGCTGATCAGTGCTTTGGGGGATTGACTTAGGCTTCTGGGAATTGAAGTCCAAAAACTAAAGATTGGAAAACACTGTGTTTGAAAATTAAAGTATCAGATACACTGATACTTGGCAACTAAGTTTCAATTCATCAAATGCCAAAACAAAAACAAAAAACACAGCTACCAGAATTCAAAAAAGGGAATTGTGTTTTTGTGTGAAGCTTAATTGGATAAATATATGAAAAATGAACCACAAATTATCAACATTTTCCTTCAAGATTTCTTAACTCAGATTCATCTTTTATATATATATATATATATATATATATATATATATATATATATATAGTGTCCAGATCTTTCTGGTTGGGTGTATTTCTTCTTTTCCTTTCGTGAATGCATCTTCTCCATTTATCTTTGCCTTCTCCAAGCTCATTTTTCTCTCTACCACTGTTTTCCAAAACTGATTGCCTTTCTTTTGAAAACCCAACCTCTACTGTTTTCCACTTGCTCCACTACTTCCCATCTGTAGAAAGGATGCAGAATTGGAAATCCACTTGTCCTGTGATGAACACCAGCATATTCAATATATAAGGCTAAGTCATTGATTCATGGCTGTCAACTGATACACTAAGTTTCTCCTCCAATTTAATAACTTGATATAACCTGTTCCAATTCAGAAAAGTACCATATGGCCTAAACTTGCTTTAATAAGTCCATACATAGTCAATCAACATTTTTAAAAGCAGCCATATTGATTTCCATAATTGCATCAATGTCTCAGAGAGATTTTTACTCCCTTATATTTAGCAAGAGGCTTCAAACAACAAATTACATTCTTTCCCCCAGTGATATCATGTACATTTAGAAATAATGCCCTACCCCACTTTAAAAGTGGTTGGGTGCTGCACAGGATTGGAAAAGAACCCACAAACTTATTTGAAGGACAAAATAATTTTCACTTATTCGTTATCATGCTCTTTTAAATATAACAAGGGTCTTGCCTGTCTATTTTGTTCCTTCTAAACAACATGTTCAGATTTTTACATAGCTGTTCCATGACATTTTTAAATCTCCTGCACTGACGCTGTTAGCTTAGTGAAGGATAAAAGACAACACGTTTCTCCAAACACAAACACAAACTCTTCCAATGTCATAGATGACATTTTGCTGCCAAAATTAGTCATATTATGACCAAAGCAGAGAAAAGCTTGATTACATTTGTTCCTGCCAGCAACATCTCAAATTTCAATTTTCTACTAACATCCCACTAGACAGGGAAGCACACCATTATGAAACAAAGCAATCACACTTATTTACCACACCATAGCACTTAGTGCAGTCTCTGGGCAGTTCACAAGTTAATTAGCATTTTGCACCCAACATGCTGGGTACTCAGTTACCAACCCTAGAAGGATGGAAGGCTGAGTCAACATTGAGCCCTGGTCAGGATCGAACTCACAAACTTTTGGTTGCAATACAGCAATGCTGGAATTCATGTAAATTGCTGAACCATCATGGAGTGATGTGCTTTGCTTGTTAGAAGAAAAATGATAAGAATAAAAAAATGTCAAATATGTGTTTTCTTTTTATGTACTTGGCTGTGCAGCGTTGCTGAGCTTTCTCCTATATAATGGAGAAAAACAATATTGTCCTATAACTAAACTTAGGTAATCATTCCTCATCCCAACAGCCAGGTGATTTCTGAATTTCCTAGCCCAGGACAAAACAAAATCCAAAACAAGAACCACAAAACCCCACTGACACCACCACTACCATATATCTGGTCCATCACCATCACCATTAGTCTTCTGTTTGCAAAAGACACATTCAAAAACTGGATGATATTACCAAGCTGTATTTTTTGGCTGTATCTCAGCATCCTAGGTCGAGTCAGATGCACTGCAGGTACTGTCAAAATTTTGGGCTTACATGAAAGGATCCTATGCTAAAGATCCTTTCCACATCAACATTAACCTGCTTGGAATCATACTTCTCATTTACAAAGTGAGGTGTCTTTCATATTAAACTTCGAACATAATATTTTTGAGGGACAACTTTTCTTTACTAAGTTCCTAAGAAAGTCTGCAACTGATAAAAGATGGCCATAGTCACCAAAGCCATCTGGATTTCCAAGGATAACAGTGATGCAGAAACACATTATGCCATGTACCTGCATATTCAGGAGAAATAAACCACATTCAGATCATGTTGCACACTTAACTGTCAGGCATTGAAACTTGCCCTTGCACAATGCCTCCCCTCTTGTAACAATTCAGCTTACTTGCTCTCACCCACTCTCAAGATAGCAGTTCAGTGCCTCCATAGGGTCATCTGATTCAGATGGCAGAAAAAGAGCTGGATGTCATCAAGATACTGATTAACATCTTACTCAGAGACTTCACATAGTTCTTAAAGTGCATGGAAGATGAGATGGAACTCCAAAATATGAGTTGCTATGGGGTTAAGAAAGAAAATCCCATTCAAAACAAAGACAAAGAAGGAGATGGTCATGGAGGAGTGAAGAAACAAACTAGGAAGAGAAAGAAAAAAGTAGGAAGAAATGCTATGCCCAGATGTTAATATGCTTCCTGGCTGATCAGCAGAGACTTACCAAATGTACACTCTGCGACGGAAGACAGCAATTGTCAGCACAGATAATAATAGATGGAAGCAAACTAGAACACATGCCACTCTTTCAGAATATAAGCTTAAATCTATTTTTGGTCTCCACTAGGAATGGAACGAAAACTCACTACATTCCTTATTTTCATAAGCGTAGGCTGTTTTGGCACCTCAGCTAGGAATATTGCCCTCACTCAGGAATAAGACTCCTCACCCTTAAGATACAAAAAAGGCAAAGAGTTCATTTCCTGCCCAGTTCAAAATATCTATAAATTTGCATAAAATGAATTGAAATAATGGAAAAGGCAGATTCCAAATTTGAAGAGATTCCTTATGGCATGACTGCAGTGGCACAAGTGGTTAAGATGCTGAACTCGACAACTGGAAGGTCAGAGTTATATTCCCAAGTACCACACAATGGAGTGTGCTCCCATCTTTGTCCCAGCTCCTGCCAACCTAGCAGTTCAAAAGCAAGAAATTGCAAGTAGATAAATAGGGGCCACTTTGGTGGGAAGGTAAACAGTATTCTGTGCACTTTGGTGGTGAGGCATGCCTGCCACATGTCCACAGAAATGTCTGCAAATGCAGGCAGTGCTGGTTCTTTGGCTATAAACAGAGATGAGCACTGAACCCTAGAGTCAGATATGACTGGATTTCGAGCAAGGGTGACCTTTACCTTTACCTGATGGCATAACCAAATATGGATACAGTGAAACCCTGCTTTACGGACAGCTCACTTACCGGAAAAATTGATTCAAGAATAGAAATCCATAGGAAATGATGTCCACTTCAAGGGAAAGAATCGCTATATGGACAGGTTTTCTGGGGGTTTTCTGACAGTGGACTCTGCTGTGGTTGCTCCAAGTGCTTGGCGGGTGACAGCAGGAGGATAGGAGAACTACGTCTGCTCCATTTTTGGGAATTTTTCCTGGCTTTTTGCTGCTTTTTGGCAGCTTAGAAGCAGTGTGGTGGTGATGGGGGGAAACAGCTGGCTGGGAGGTCATTACCAGAGATGGCCACTAGAGAGTGCAAAGTGCAATTTCCCATAGGAATGAATTGAAAACCAATTTAATGTTCCCAAGTTCAGAAATAAGCCAAACAAACCATTTTTTCTGTTAAAAACTCACTATAAAGTGCACTTTGAAAATTTTAGCCACGTTTATGCAGAGTTTTGAACAGATAAAATGCTTTTTTGACTTTCTTCTCAGTATCAGAACACAATATTTGGTTTTCAATGCATTCCTATAGGAAATCGCACTTCACTATAAGGAAAAAGAGCTATAAGGAAAACCCCACAGAACAGATTAATTCTTTAAAGTGGGGGTTCACTACGCTTGACTTTGCTTTTTTAGAACTAGGATGGAAAAAAGTTGTGTTGGGCTCTAAAGTTTCAGTGAATGTCCCCATTCTGCACCTCATTCCATCCATCTTGCCTCTAAAAGTATGAATTTGTGTGGTTTGTAGTACATTTCATATAAAGGTAAAGGTAAAGGTTTCCCTTGCTCGAAAGCCAGTCGTATCCAACTCTAGGGTGCAGTGCTCATCTCTGTTTCTAAGCCGAAGAGCCAGCGCTGTCTGCTCCTGCAGACGTTTCCGTGGTCATGTGGCAGGCATGACTAGACACCGGAGTGCACGGAACGCTGTTACCTTCCCACAAAACACCAATATAAAAATCACCATTTAAAATTTTGAATGGCTAAAAATGAACAGACTTGAGAAAACAGCACAAACACCTTTCAGTCAGTGGGGGAAAACTGTATTTAACAGGAGAACAAAATAGATGAAGTTCTTTGGAGAGAAAAAAACAGAAAATCATGCAACCTGATATGAACTATGGATGGGGAACAAATGCAGGTGGAAAGTCAGATAAATATACACATGCCCATGAGACTGTCAATTCCAGGCAAGCTGAAGAACTCTAACAACAGCTGAATATTTGTCAAAGCAACCAACTCTTCAGACAGAGGGACATAAATTACTGGCTACTGGGATAGTAAATTGGTTGCATGGAATCTGAGGGGGGCATTCTGTGGCCCTGGGACTAGGTAACTCTACTAGAATTATTTTCTTTTCATTAAAAACAAGCAAGTATGCCTCTAAAGGCCAACAGGAAGCATGGGGTCTTCATTTAATTTCATTAGTTTCTTGCCCCCACTCCCATCCCACAAATAATAAATTCCACTTATACCCCACCCATCCAGGGATTCAACCCCACAGACCCCTGAAAAGCTCAGAACTATAGGTTTTTTAAAAAACAAACAAACAAACAAGGAATAAGCATGTCACTTCTGGTTTTAGAGAAATGACCGGATACAGCCCATGAGGATCTGCAAAATGTGTCCCTTAGCAACTCTGTGTCAGACCAACCCTATTTTTATAGGTCTGGCACCTTCCATTGCCTGATATGTGCTGAGTGAGCTCTGAGCAACCACGATGGGGCTGTTGAAGAGCAAAGTGGAGCAAGCCAGGACCTCCCCCCTTTTGTGACAGTGTCAAGAAAAAGATATCTGGACCGAGCTGCCATGATTCTTAATCAAAGACCTTCTTGGAGCTTCTTCCTCCAAACTATCTTATTCTTCAGTACAAAGGAAGTCCACTGTTGGAGAGCTTCTTCTTCTTTCATGTTTAGGTCATACTTTAAACTGCCACAATGAAGCCACCTTGTGGTGAGTTCATTCTGTAGTTCCTTCCACCTGACCTAGTGTGAGAAAGATTAGCTAGCACAAGATGGCCATTGCCAAGTGTATGTCTGATTGTGGTCCAAAAATACCACAATATTTGAGGAGACTTTTTCTGTGTACCCCATTGGAGACCTGGATTATCTGCTTGGAATTTTTTGGGTGTGTGTGTGTTAAAAGGCTTAGTTCAATAAGATGGCACAGACAGAACAATTAAGCCCTCAACAGCATTGAGACAAAAGCAAAAATCCAGTCTAACCTCTTCTGGTGGGCCTAATGGCAAAAGAAGAGAGGGAGAGAGACCAGATGGCAATGTTCCAATAAGAAATGTGACTATTTTTAATCTATACACAATGCTTTAAGGAAAATATGGGAAGATGAGTTAGGCATATTAATAAGAGAAGATGCATGGAAGACAAAATGGAAACATTGTTTGATGAAACAACTATCAAACAAAGAAAGAGAACACAACTTTAAAGTAATCTGAAGATGGTACTTGACTCCAGCAAGGGTATACCAGATATGTAGGATGGGGAACGATAAATGTTGGAGGTGCAATAAAGATAAGGGTACCTATATTCACATGTGGTGGGAGTGTGAGTTTGTACATAAATGTTGGAATTGGTTGGAACAAGAGCTGAATAACATCTTTAAAAAAGAAATAGTTTTAGATCCAAAAGCAGCCCTTCTGGGAGAGGTTCAAGAGGTAAGGTTAGAGAAACAAAAGAAAGAATTACTACTGATGCTCCTATCAGTAATGAGACAAATAATTGCTTTAGAATGGAAGAATAAATTTGAGATAAAAAGAGAAAATTGGTATAAACAGGTGTGGAAATTAGCTTTAAATGAAAAATTAACAACTGAAATGAAACAAAAAAGGTTTGAAATAGTAAGAAGCTCATTTTGGGAAATATGGGAGCCATTTGTGTTACATGCCTTAACTAGTAAAGAGGGGATTAAACCATCCCAGGAAGAATATAAATTCTGGGCAATAACTTGAAAAAAATGAAAGAATTCATTGGCTTTAAATCCTTTGCAAATATTTATGTAAGTTAACTCGTCTGTTTAAATTGTAAACAAGTTTGAGAAATGTAAACTGGGGTAGATTAAATAGGATTGGTGGGAGGGGGTGGAGGGATCACAGGTGGGGGTATAGATGTTTTCTGAGAGTGTTAAGTTATAAAGTAAGATTTTGTAACTTTCAAATATCCAGAATGAAATATGATCGTATGATCGTATTTTTTTTTGAAAAATTAATTTACACACACACACACACACACACACACACACACACACACACACACACACACACACACACACACACACACACACACACACACACAATAAACTGCTTATTTGCATGAGTTTGGGCTTCAGGTCCTGTTTCCAAAGTAGCTTACCTGAGTGCAATCTTAAGGTATGGCCTTGTGAATTGTAATGCAACAACATTTCAGTGATTCAAACCACAAACACTGTATGTGCATAACACACAGTTGTCATAATGGCAGCAGTAACATAAAAGTGACACTTGGGGCATCATCAGCTCCTGATCACCCACATGGCTAACAGCAACCAGCACATGGCACTAGCCCAGGCAGTAGAGATTGCACAGATGGCTCTCCACAGAAAGGAAGAGGGTGTTCCAGATGGTAAGGTACTTTTCTGTCCCTGTTTTCCATGTCTAGCAGTGTAACAGAATGCCTAGTCGGGCATGCTGGTTTTTTTTTTTTCAGTTTAGGCATGCCATGAACATACCACACAACAGAAAAATCTCACATGCCAATCAATGTAATAAGAGCTAAAATAGTCCATTTAAAAAACACCAGATGGGTTTATACGATGATTCAGTTTGATGTTCCAATGAACTTGCCTTACCCTCAATCCATTCTTCCACCCTCTTGATTTCCCAGCTTCAAGCCATGTTTTTCTGGACCAGTGCAAGCTCCCCTTTTCCTTTACTTCAGCTTGCTTTCTTCTCAAACACTAGTCTACTATTAAAATTCCAGCTCCTTCCTTATATACACCATCCCAACCACACTGGCCTTTCATCTAGTCTTAGAGCACTAACACAGTAACAGGCAGATAAATCTACCCTATCCTTCTGTGACACCAAAGGAACTCAGGAAATCACTGTACAGTAATACCGCATACCGCTTCGTTCAACATTGAATTCATACATTGCCTAATTCCTTGAAAAAAGTTACCTCATACAAAGTTGCTGCAACTTTGTATGAGGCATTGGTTTTTCCCCCCAGATTGCCTTGTGCCTGGGCAGTATAAAAGGCAGGACAGATGCATGCATTGCTCTTGTGGGTTTTGCACGAGGCGAAGAGTGTTTAGGAGTGGTTTTGAGCATGATTTTGGATTTTTTTCATCAGAAATTTTGGAATCATTCCTGGGATATTTGCAGCATTCTTCAGGTTCTTGGACCATTCTTTGGCACAGTGGAAAGGTAGGTAAATGAGGTTTTCTGTTTCCAATTGGTTTGGGGTAGGGGGGGTGGATGGGGGAGAGCAATTTTTTGGTGGGGTGGCAAATTGTTTGGTGTTTGCTGTTGTGGTTTTTAAAAACAGATTGCATGCTCCATAATTTTTATGTTGGTCTTTTTGGGGGGGCACTGTTTGGTGGGGTGGGCAATTGTTTGGTGTTTGCTGCTGTTTGGATGATTAGCACTGTGTTGCATGATGGGACATGTAGGCATCCATTTTGTCCTTGCTTCCATCCAGTAATTGTTTACAGTAGCTTGTACAAAATGGATGATCGGCCGCATGGCTGCAGATTAACACTGTGTTGCATGATGGGACATGTTAAGTTTTAAACCTGCACTTCATAAAGTTTTCAAAAGTTAAAAACTTGTTGTATGGTTTGTCCCCTAAAGTCAGGGTTGTTTGACATGTTTTTGTAATGTATTTAGCCTTTAGACAATGATTTCTTAAAGTTCTGTCAGTTTCCTGTCTGTTTCTTTGACTTTGCCCTGAAGTCTGTGCTGTTACAGTACAATGCATCTCTATGGAAACGATGTTGTACGAGGCACTGCAGTAAGGATTTGGACGTTGTATGAGGCATTGCGGCTAGGATTTTGCACACCTCATACAAAGTCCAAATCCGTATAAAGTCCAAACTTGTGGAACCAAGTTTGGATGTTATATGAGGTATCACTGTATTTATCATTACATATGACCCTCAGTGAATAAAAATTATAATACCGTAGATTAAATTCATTTTTAAAAAATTTCCATCTTATGGATCTGGGACATTGTGCTTCTGTATCCATGATTCATGGTAATAAGGGCTTAGTGTTTAAGACACTGAGGTTGATGATCAGGAGGTCTGCTGGTCAGCAGATCAAAACCCAAGTGCTGCATGGAGTGAGCTCTCGTCGTCTGTCCTAGCTTCTGCCAACTTAGCTGTTCGAAAGGAAGAAATTGCAAGTAGATAAATAGGTACTGCTTTGATGGGAAAGGTAACAGTGTCCCATGTACTCTGGCATCTAGTTATGTCTGCCACATAAATGTTTGCAGATACTGACAGTGCTGGCTATAATAATCGAAGATGAACACTACACCATAGAGTCACACATGACTGGTTTTCAAGGAAGGGAGATATTTACCTTTACCTATTCATGACTCAAATCTCCAAGAAATGGCCTTCTGTTATTGCACTCATGCTAAAATTGGCAGCAAGTAAAATGATGGCAAACTTTACACAGTAAAGGGCAGACTGAATGTTGACAACACTAATGGCAGCAGTCAAGTTGATCAGCATTCACAGAGAGACACCAAGCGAGGGGAAAACCATGGAACCTGACTCCTTTTTTCATCAGTCAAATACAATTGCAGTTTAACATTCCTCTTAAAAGTGGCAGTACAGTGATACCTCATACAACGTCCAAACCTGGTTCCACAAGTTTGGACTTTATACGGATTTGGACTTTGTATGAGGCATGCAAAATCCTAGCCACGATGCCTCATACAACGTCCAAATCCTTACCACGATGCCTCGTACAACGTCGTTTCCATAGAGATACATTGAAAGCGCGGTGCCAAAATGGCCGCCACGCTCTTTGCGGCCCCCACCCACCCAGACTCAGACATCCGGGTGAGTTAGGGGGCGTGGCCACTCCTCTATAAAAGGAGTGGCCACGAGGCAGCCGAGCTGCCATTTTAGAATGTGACGGAGCGGAGAAGTTTTTCTCCGCCGCGTTTTTGCTGTTTTGCCCTTCGTACCTTGGCTTAGAGCGGAGTTTCTTTGCTCTTTGCTACTGCGGTACTCAGGGCTCAGGATCCGATCCCTGGCCAGGGATCCTTCAGGCAGTTTCTTCGGGAGACATGGCTCCCAAGCGCAGGGCTCCGGCGGTCAAGCCGCGGCCGAGGGGAAGGGCTTTCCCTACCCCTTCATCAAACGGGGCAGCCATCAGGTCGGAGGACTCGGGCTGCACCCTCGCAGCAGGGCAGTGGGATCGTCTTGCCCACCGCTGCCAGTGGGGCCGATCAGGCTCCTGCCTGTCAGCCTGGCACAAGCATGCAGGCTGGGCTGGCGCATGCAGGCCACTCGGGGACCCCGGCCCATGGAGGGCCTTTTCAGGGATCAGGTCAGGGTGGCCCATGTGGGCCTGGTGTGGGTTTCCACCCCACCATTCCTCCGGCCCCCTATGGGCCGGAGTTTTGGGCATGGCCCTATTCGGGCCCTGGATCCCCTTTTGGGTTTCCATTTCAGCAACTACCTAGTGGGCCGTCCGGCCCACCCGGCCCACCTTATACAGGGGCCTCGGAGGCAGTTGATGCACTCATAGCACACATTTCAATGCTCGAGGCATCAATGGGCATTGCCGCTTCAATTACGGCCCCTTCGTCAATCCCGGCCAACACGTCGGCCGTGACTCTCCAGCGGGCCGTCAACAGGGTCGAGCTGCTCGAGGCCATCAGGCCAGCCCTGGCGGGCGCCTCGCGGCTCCCCGCGTGTTCCGATTTGCCTATGGGGAGCAGTCAGGTGTGGCCCCAGAGCTCGATGCCCGTCGCGAGCTCCGGCGCCCGCCATGGGCCAGAACCCCCAGTGGGGGCGGCTCACGGGGGTGCGACTAGTGAGTATCCGGTTCAATTTAGTGCACAACCGACACTGTCCAGTCACACTAGGGGGGTGCAGTGGCCATGGCCACGGCAAGTTACTGTGGGTGGGCAGTTGCTTCCACACTGCCCCATTAACTCCTGGTTACCGAATGGTCCCTCGATCAGGGCAGGGGTGTCCGCCCCTGGGGGTATGCCAAGCGTTGCAGGGGCTATTCAGGGCCCGCTGTCCATACCCTCCATCCAAAATGTGCCAACGGCGGCTCTGCCGACGGCTAGTTATTCCTTGCCCCTGGGTGATCATCTGTCACAGGCCACGAGGGATAAGATTTGGCGAGGGGAGTATATTGATATTTTCTCCCTCTTGAATCGTGAGCCCACCAAGGAGGAGAGGGAGGGTCAGGATGACAGGGACAAGGAGTTGTCCCGTCGTCGCAAGCCACTGCGTACCTGGGCCAATTGGTTGCTGGCATACCTTATACATATGGCGGTATACCTGAGGGCCCGGCCTGATCTGGCCATTCCGATGGTCCAGTATTTAGACAACATTTATAGGGAGATGGTTGATTTCCCTGGCCCATCGTGGTAGGCTTACAATGAGGAATTCGGGATTGGAGTGGCCCTACATCCTGAGATGAGGTGGGATGAGCCCTGCCAGCAATTGTGGCTCTTGTATATGACTCCCATGCGTCCGGCGCCAGGTGATAGGTACCATTGTGGCCATGCCATGTAGCGGGCGGCTGCGAAACAGGGTCCCCGCCAACCGGCGGGGCAGGGGGTTCCAGCCCGCCTGCTGTGTTGGAGCTTCTCAGCTAGTGGCGTGTGCAACAAGCGTCAGTGTCGTTTCCGACACGAGTGTCCCTCTTGCTCTGGCCCTCACGCCGCCTCCACGTGCCTGCGGGCTGGTGGGTCATGAGGCAGAGGTAGGGGTGGGCATAGGGCGGTCAGAGCTCGCTCTGACAGGGCTGGCCTCGCAAAAGGCCCCCTCCCCAATGAATATCCATAAGCTAGAACGATGGCTTTCTGCTTATCCTAGATGGGATGATGCGAGGTACTGACTAGAAGGTTTCCAGTTTGGCTTTCATATTCCATTTAGGGGTGTTCGCGGACCGCAGGATGCCCCGAACCTTTGTTCGGGGATGAATGGGGCTCGGACACGTGTACGCGTCTCCTTACTACATTTCAGGCGCTTATGCGGGAACTGGGTGTCCTCTTAGCGCCTGAAAAGACCGAGGGCCCAGCCACCAAGCTCACCTTTTTAGGCATCGAAATTGACACTGTCGCACAGGCATCCAGGTTACCCATGGACAAGGTGACTTGGATCTCCGCGGCGATTTTGGCACTGATTGTCAAGCGTTAAGTGTCCCTTCATGAGCTACAGGTCCTTCATGGCCACCTCAACTTTGCCTGCAGGGTGGGGACACCGGGCAGAGCTTTTGCCAGGCGTCTGTATGATGCCATGTCTGGCCTATTAAAACGCCACCACAGGGTCCGGCTGACCAGGGGCATACGGGCAGACCTTTCAGTTTGGCTCACATTCCTCCAGGTTTTTAACGGGGTCTCTTTTTGGAGATCAGACCTTATGGTCTGCCCTAAATTTTAAGTGCAGTCGGATGCCTCCGGCTCTTTGGGTTATGGGATTTATTTTGAGGGGCGGTGGGCATATGGCCGATGGCCTCACGCATGGCAGGGCACGGATTGCCTACGCGATCTTACTTTCCTGGAATTTTTTCCCATTTTGGGGGCACTAATGCTATGGGGCGACAAGTGGGCCAACTCAGCGGTCCATTTTTGGTGTGACAATGCTGCAGTGGTGCACATTGTTAACGCCCAGATGTCCAAATCCCCCAGGGTCATGGCATTGGTTCGTCAATTTGTTTCGAGAAGCCTACGCCTCAATTTAGTTCAGGGCCAGCCATGTACCAGGTATTAATAACGATATTGCTGATGCTCTATCCCGCCTGCAGATCTCCCAGTTCCGTGCCTTGGCTCCGGAAGCAGAGGAATTTCCCTCGCCACTCCCGGCCAAGATTTGGACATTTGGCGAGGAGAGGTGAACCGGGCGATCGGCATGTCATTGGCACCTCGCACGCGTAAGGCGTATCAACATACTTTCATACAATTTAGAACCTTTTGTGGGCAACTACAGTTGCCTGAAGTGTGGCCAATACCAGTAGACCAGGTTTTACAATGCATGGTTTATCTTCACGGTCAGGGGTTGGTCCCCCGTACTATAGCCTCTAGGCTTTCGGCACTGGCATTTATGGCCAAGGTGCGGGGCTTCGCTGACTGCATGAATGATTTCCGCATATGTCATGTTTTGGAGGGGTGGAGACGTGAACGTGGCCACCGCCCGGACACACGTCACCCAATTTCGCCAGAGGTTCTTACCCACCTTGCACGAGGCTGGCATGACTTATGTTATGATAGGTATGAGGTGGCTCTTTTTCATGCAGCTACCACTGTAGCCTTCTTTGGAGCACTCCGCATTAGTGAGTTGGTACCATTGTTTAAGGCGCATGCGTCTCGTAGGGCACTGGAACTCGACGATGTCTATGTTACACATGAGTGGGCTCAGTTGAGGATACCGTCCTCAAAGGTTGATCAGCATGGCGTAGGCAGTGGAGTTAGACTGCTATGATGTTCCATTGAAGACATCTGTCCGGTTGGTGCCCTACATGAGTTTTTGGCAGTGCCTGCTGCGTGCCCTAGCCTGTTTTTCTGCCACCAGGATGGGTTTACCCTTACCAAATTTAAGTTCTGGAGGGTGACTGGTACCGTGCTTCACAGTGTGGGGCCTGTTATGGCACCCATTTATTTAGGATAGGCGTCGCATTGACCATGGCTGCGTTTGGGGTACTAGGAGGCGGGTATATGTGAGCATGTGGGGGTGTGCGTGTATTTTTCCTATATGTACGTCCCCTCACTGTATGAGTACCTAGTTATCTCCTTAACCCCTTCTCCTCTTTTACAGATCCTGTGTGTCTCCGCACACCGGTGGCAGTGGGGCTGCTGGGCCACAGCTATGTACACTGGGCAGCAGTATTTGCTGCGGTGACAGAGTGTGGACCCCAGCTTGGGCTGCGTGCATCTGCACGTATGCGATGGTATGGAATGCGTGGCATGAGATGGTGGGAACTGTTGCCATTCCTGATGTCCATCAGGGATGCTGGACCGCCTGATGTTCTTATTCTGCACCTCGGCGGCGATGATCTCACACGGATCACTGACCTTTCCTTAAACTGTCGAGGTGCAGTGAACTGGCGTTTTATATCATTTATGGCTTACACACGGTCACTATGGTCTAACATCGTGCCGAGACACCAATTTAGAGGAGACATGGATCTCCGTGGTTCGGACCGTCCTGGCGGTCAGTGGCCAGTGCTGTTCCCCGGTTCCTTGCTGAGAATGGCTTGGGGACAGCCTTTAGATATCTGAGGATAGGCTTACAGAAATTTTGACCTGTAGGCAGGATATGGGGTCCACCTGTCCGCTAGAGGCATGTACCTCTTTATGGATGAGGTGCAAGCAGGCCTGGTGACAGAGCTGACGGTCTGGGGGGGGGGCGGTGAGTCATCATGGACGCCTCCCCATGTGGCGGGTAGCACGGGTAAGGTAAAGATTTATGACCCATAGGTATCCGGCAGGTTCGCAATTGACTGGCCAACACGTAGACAGGTACAGGGGAAATAGGTTTGGCCGGTCAAGGGCGAACCAGGCAAGGGGTGATGGCAGGAGCTTCACAGCCTGCATCACCTTGATATTTTACGGATAAACGTCATAGGGTGGGGTCAGTAGATAGTTTATTGACTCCGGTCAACAATTTGTTTGTGACAACAAACAAATTGATACAAATAGTTACATGTAGCCAATTGCCATTGGCATTTTGGGAGGAACCTTACCAGTGTTACTGCGGCCTGCTTGCCTTAAAGAATTACAATTGGATGATTACACCAATTGAAAGTTATAATTCGGACTAGGGCATTATTCAATAAAAGTGGCCCGATGCCTTTATCTGAGTCTTTCTTTGGGGGGTGCGCCTGCAATGTACTGTAACAACACAGACTTCAGGGCAAAGTCAAGGAAACAGACAGGAAACTGACAGAACTTTTAAGAAAACATTGTCTAAAGGTTAAATACATTACAAAAACATGTCAAACAACCCTGATGGTCCAAGAACCTGAAGAATGCTGCAAAAATCCCAGGAATGCTTCTAAAAATTCTGATGAAAAATTCAAAAAAATCCAAAATCATGCTCAAAACCACTCCTAAACACTCTTTGCCTTGTGCAAAACCCACCAGAGCAATGCACGCATGTGTCCTGTCTTTTATACTGCCCAGGCACAATGCAACCTGGGAAAAACTGAATGCCTCATACAAAGTCAAGCAACTTTGTATGAGGTAACTTTTTTCAAGAAATTAGGCGATGTTGCATGAATTCGATGTTGTATGAAGCGGGCTTTGTATGAGGTATTACTGTAGCAATATTTGTGTAGAATTCAATCACACAGTGTATTTTCAAAGAAAGGAGATGCAAGACAGTGTTATGCTGGTAAGATTAGGCTATACAAACGTAATGAGGGGGATTGCCAGAGATTGGAAACACCTTTGGTGGATCTCTTTATTGTTTCCTTTCCTTAGTAGGTAGGATTTATGTAAAGAAGTAAATCGCTGCACTTGGATCACATGGCCCCTATTTGTGTCCTACTTATTGACGGTGTTTAGTGTTTGGGAATCAAGACAATGGAAGCAGCTGTAGACTAGCCTAACACATCTTTATTGCATGGAGTACAGTACGAACATGTGGTAATGGCGGACAAACAGCTCCTTTTATGCAGTGGCTATACAATTGAATGTGGCTCTTCGATAGTGCATTGGCTACTGTCCATGTGACGTCATCCTTAGTCATGCCCTTCTTGTCCAGGTAAGGTGAGTGCGGGAATCTTTCCCGCGCAGCTGAAGGTATTTGAGGAATGTGTACCATTTGAGCTGAACGCTCGCTACTTCCCCCTAGTGGTCACTAGCTCGCATTCTGTTGTGGTTTGTTACATTGTTTCTATTGCAAGATACAGCTTGTTACATTCGCTCATTCATGTGGTTACAGCTTGTTACACTCGCTCATTCATGTGGTTACAATTACATTCAATACACAACATCACTTCCCCTAAGATGGGACAAAGTCCCTCAACCAAGATGGTTTTCCGCATGTACGTTTTGGGCGTGCGGCCGTTATGCTTGACTTGGCCATGCCCCCTCGTCTGTGTCCTCCTGGCTCTTGTCCTGCAATTGGAGAGGATGACTCGTTAGCGACTCGCTGCGGACTTGCAGCTATGGGTTCGGCAGGAGAAGGAGGGGGATAGGTTTCTGATGTGGATGTGGGCAAACCGGGGGCATTAGGGGCTAAAGAAAAACCCCGCTCTTCGCTTGGACGGGTGGGGGAGTACTCCGAAACCACCACCACCCGGTTTGGTAACTCAAAATCTAACTCAGGGGCAACAGGGGCAAACTCATTCCTCTCTTTCATGGGGCTGGGGAGAACTGGTGTATCTAAAGGATACGGATTCGAGCCTGCTCTTCCCCCCCATGTTTGGGACTGTTGCCCTTCATTTTCTCCCCCTTGGGTTAAGCGGGTGGGGGAGGACCCTAACGTTGAGTTCTGCTGCTGGGAACCCCTGTCCGGCCCCCCAATCACTCTATGCCTTAGTTGGTCGGCGTGCCTTTTCCAGAGGAGACCTGTGTTGGTCTCGACACAGTATGAGACTGGTCCCGTTTGGTTAATGACTACTCCCGGCACCCAGGTTGGCCCTGTAGCTGCGTAATTCCTGCAATGTATAGGCTTACCTATCCTGAAGTTTATTGTGGACCTGAACTCTATGTTTCTTCCCCTATCCTCCACCCTGGTGGGATCCAACCTGGTTAACAACGAATGCAATTTCCTTTTCATGAGGAGTTCAGCGGGGGAGAATCCCAACGCCAATGGCATCACCCTGTATGCCAACAAGAACTGGCAGAGCTGGAGGTCCAGATCCCCCGGTCCCATGCACCGCAATGTCTCCTTCATTGTTCGCACCAGGCGTTCCACCTGGCCATTAGTTGCGGGGTGAAAAGGGGCTGAGGTTATGTGCCGAATGGCGTTTGATTCCAAAAACGCTTGAAACTCTGCAGACGTGAAAGTACTAGCATTATCACTCACAATGACATCAGGTATTCCGAAGGTACTTACAGCTTGCACAGCTGTTTTATAGTTGCGGCTGATGAAGTATTGCGCATTGGAATCACTTCCAACCACTTGGAGTATGCGTCTACTACCAGTAGAAAAAGGGAACCCCTGAATGGACCTGCGAAGTCTATGTGGAGGCAAGACCATGGTCCCCTGGCTGTGTCCCATTCTCTGTGTGGAAGTCAGGACTCCTCAGGGCGAGAGTTCTGGCAACTGTCGCATGTGTTCACCATGTGTTCAATATCCGCATCTAGCTGTGGCCACCAGAAATAGCTTCGGGCCAGCGCCTTAGAGCGCACGATCCCTGGGTGGCTGATGTGTAGGAGCTGCAGTACCCTCGCTCTCAAGGACTCTGGGATGACTACTCTCTCTCCCCATAGGAGGCACCCCCTTTCTGTGGACAACTCAACCCTCTTTCTGAAAAACGCAGCAAACTCATCTGCGGGGGGAGCCGTGGGCCACCCCTTCTATACCCAGGATCTAACAAGGGCTAGTGTTTTATCCTTTGCCGTGGCTGCAGCGATTTTCACGGGAAGTATGGGGGGTGCATCTAGGGCTTCTATGAGGAGGACTTGGCTGTCCTGCTCTATCTCGCATTTCGGGTCTCCCAGCTGGGGAAGAGGAGACCTTGAGAGTGCGTCAGCATGGCTTATGTCTTTCCCGGGGCGGTACACTAATGAACCCCTGTACGCATTGAGGAAAATAGCCCACCGAAGGATCCTTGGGGAGAGGATCTGTGGAGTGGGCTTGTCTGAGGTGAAAATACCCAATAGTGGCTTGTGGTCGGTTATAATGGTGAATGGACGACCATACAAAAAATCATGGAACTTCTTTGTGCCCGCCACAATACCAAGGGCCTCCCTATCTGTTTGGGCATAATTCCATTCTGCCTTAGACAATGATCTCGAATAGAAGGCAATTGGGGCTTCTCGCCTGCTCTCTAGCACGTGGCACAGGACCGCCCCCACCCCCACTGGTGAGGCATCGCAGACTAGGACTACTGGCTTCTTTGGGTCGAAATGGGTCAGGATGGCCTCCGAGGAGAGAAGCTGCTTAAGTTCCCTGAAAGCCCTTCTTGACTCTCCCCCCACCGCCAAACTGCATCCTTCTTCAGCAGCCTATGCAGGGGCTCTGCAATCGACACTTTCCTGGACAGGAAAGAATGGTAAAAATTCAGCAGCCCCAAGAAGGATTGCAGCTCCGGTTTCGCGGTGGGGCGAGGAGCGTTTTGGATGGCTGAGACTTTGGACTCAGCAGGTTTCACTCCCTCAGGGGTTATGCGAAACCCCAGGAACTTGACTTCTCTCGCAAGGAACACACATTTGTCTCTCCGCAGTCTCAACCATGCAGATTCAAACACTGTAAGGACCTTATCTAATCTCTGGGCCAGTTCTGCTTCACTCCCCCCAGATATCAATATGTCATCAAAATATGGCAAAACGCCCAGTAGCCCCTTTAACAAACGTTCCACAAGGGACTGAAAAATCCCCAGCGCCGAGTTCACGCCGAACTGTAGGCGCATCACTTTGAATGCCCCCTTGTGAGTTACAATGGTTTGCGCAGCAGCTGTAGCTGGGGTTACTGATAGCTGCTGGTACGCCTGCGCCAGATCCAATTTGGCAAAACACTTCCCCCCATGTAAAGTAGCCAGCAGATGGCTAACTACTGGCACCGGATAGGCATTAGGATGGATTGCCTTGTTGATTGTACACTTGTAGTCAGCACAAATCTGCACCTCCCCATTTGCTTTTAGCGCTGTAACAATAGGAGTCTCCCACTCTGCAGAGTCCACAGGCACCAAAATCCCCTGACCCACCAGTTTGCCAAGTTCCGCCTCTATTTTGTCCTTCAGGGCGAATGGGACCCATCGTGGCTTGAGCCTAATTGGGCGGACCGCCGGGTCTAGGTCGAACGAAACTCGGGGCCCCTTGTACTTCCTGAGTCCCTTCTTGAATACCTCGGGGTGTGCATTGCACGCTGCCTGAACCTCATCCCCCCCGATGGCATGGATGCCTCCTATGAAAATGTCCAGGGGTTTGAACCACTGTGTTCCCAGGATGTTGCACGCCCCCTCCTTCAGAACTACTAGAGGGAGTTTCTTCTTGAGTCCCTTATACTGTATTTTGAAATCCCCAACCCCCAACACTGGGATCCCATTCCCCTGCATGTCCCTTAAGTTCGACCTCAGCTCCTTGAGTCTGGGTCGCGCCTTGGGGGGAATGCGCAAAAGCTCCTTATGGGAAATAATGGAGTAGGCGGACCCCGAGTCTATTTCCATCCTAACGGGGATCCCCTGCAACAGTACCTCAACATAAAAACATGGGTGCCATAAGGGCACGCTGTGGACAGCCAGGTCATCTTCCGCATGTGCTCTTCGGTACACGTGGTACCCCTCTGGGTCGTCGACGCCATCGTAGACTCTGCCAAAGCCATCCCGTCTCCACGTGGGGCGCTTGCTCTTGTCCCGCCGTTGCTTGCAAACCCTGGTGATGTGGCCCTTCCGTCCGCAGTTGTGGCACTCAGCCTTCCGGAATGGGCATTTGCTCCACTTGTGGGATGCTCCGCAGCCATCGCAACGCCGGCCTCCCTTCCCTTTCTTCTCGCTCTGCCCCTTTCCAACTTTCCGGACTCCCTCATCTTCACTGGAGTCTGGAGTGGCGGAGGCCTCTGAGGATGTGGGCAGGGGGCGCCCTCCAAGTCACCTGGACTGCTGATGCAGCTGCCTCAATTTGTGGTGGCTTTGCTTTGAGGAGCTTGAACCCGGCCCTTGTGGACTCAGCCGCCTGAGCCTCTTGCAGAACCTCTTTGAAGGTGAGGTCGTGGCCATGGGTCATGAGCTTCCTTTGGGTGTCCCCGTCTTGCATCCTGCAAAGCAGCCTATCCCTCAGGGCCATGTCTAGAAACTCCCGCCAATCGCACGGGGTTGCCGCCAAATGGAGGGCCGTCGCATACTCAGACACGGACTCACCCGGCTTTTGGTCCCTCCTCGCGAACGCAGCTCTGGCAGAGAAGAAGGATACCTTGGGCTTGAAGTGGTTTCTCAGGGTAACCAGCAGTTCGGCTACAGCAATCTGTTCCACTTCTCTTGGTGCCACCAGGTCCATCAGCACTTGCACTGCGTGATAGCCAAGCATTGTGATGAGCAGGCCTCTCTTCTTTCCCGCGTCTGTGATGCCAGCAACCGCTACCGTACTCCTGAAGTGCATCTCGAACCAGTCCCATTGCTCGGGCTGGTTTACGTCGAAAACCGGTTGCTGTGAATGTGTCTTGTCCCCGTGGGAAGCCATATCCCATCCTCGTCGCCAATTTAGTGTTTGGGAATCAAGACAAAGGAAGCAGCTGTAGACTAGCCTAACACAGCTTTATTGCATGGAGTACAGTACGAACATGTGGTAATGGCGGACAAACAGCTCCTTTTATGCAGTGGCTATACAATTGAATGTGGCTCTTCGATAGTGCATTGGCTACTGTCCATGTGACGTCATCCTTAGTCATGCCCTTCTTGTCCAGGTGAGGTGAGTGCAGGAATCTTTCCCACGCAGCTGAAGGTATTTGAGGAATGTGTACCATGTGAGCTGAACGCTCGCTACTTCCCCCTAGTGGTCACTAGCTCGCGTTCTGTTGTGGTTTGTTACATTGCTTCTATTGCAAGATACAGCTTGTTACATTCGCTCATTCATGTGGTTACAGCTTGTTACACTCGCTCATTCGTGTGGTTACAATTACATTCAATAGACAACACGGTGACTAGAGCAGCCAGCAAGGATGTAAGCAGAAAGTAATTCTGTCTCTTCTGACTCTAAAAGAGTCCCAGAATTTCAGAGAAGTGATCATGGTATTTATGCTCCTTTAACCTCTCCACCGGAAATCAAATATAGTATATGAATTAGTTTTGAGCCAGGGAAGAAAGGTAAGGCAGACCACTGAGAAGGAAGATATAGCTGTTATTTTGCAAATCCTCAGCAAAAATTTACTGGCTGTGGGGTGGTCCTACTGAATCTTAGGAGAGCTTTAGTGCCTACTCTGCCTGTCTTATCCCTATTAAAAATTTTGGAACTTAAGAAGAAAACACCAAAGATACCATGGGACATCAAGTCATTTTAAATGTGTGGTGGCAATATATGTTTGTTCATAAACTCCATGTTTGGCACAGAGCAAGAGCAGAATGCATGCAACATCTTTGCCAAGTCTGGTGCAGATCCGAAGGACAGTTTCAAAGTTACATTGCTTTTTGTTTGGTTGAGGTGCACACATTTTTAGAATTGCCTTGTAGAAAGTATGGTCTGCGAAAGGGTCATTTATTTATTTATTTTTGGGGGGGAGAAAAATGAACACCTCCCCCATTGCTTTTTGTCATACCTTTTTAACAACTGAGAAACACAGCTTTAGAGATAGTCAGACTGTATTATTTTATTTAAGATTGAGCTAACAGGCCGCTACCCAACATTGGATAACTGTTAGGAAGTTTTCATGCAATGCTTTGCCAGTACATTAGTCACAGCAGTGGTTGACCAATTTAATACAGTCCACTGACAGAGAGATAAATCTTCACTTATTGCATTCTCACCTACAAAACCTCATTTTTTGCACACACACAAATCCTTCCCATGGATTTTGCATTTAAAAACCTGTATAAAACCTACTAAAATGTACACATGGAAAAGGTGCCCCTCATGGTCTCTCTCTCTCTCTCTCTCTCATGCATGCACACAGGCAAGCACATGCCTTTGGATTTCCGGTTGAAGTATGAAACAAGACAGCCAGAGGGTGCTACACCCAGAGACTGAGAGACTATTGTTGCCTAGTTTCTGGGAATCTGTAGAGCCCCATGTGTGGACAACAATACAAGATTTTTCATTGCATGGCGGGCGGTAAGAAGGACAAAATATCTTGATACACTTTTCAATGTTTGTGCAAGGCAGACCATAGATTGCTCCCATTTTGCAGAATTAGGCCAACAGGAAGGGGAAAGTGAAACTGAAACACAAGTGACTTTACAGTCCAGTTAGCATTTGAACCGAGAACTCCCCAGCTCACTTCACATGTGATGCACCACTACATTAGGATATTAAGGGTGCTTTCCATGTGTTTTTCTAATTTAGATTGAGCAATGTCAGATGCCTCAAGCCTTGCCAGCCTGTATTTTAATACAGAAGCTCTAGATGGTGAATTGAGTGGAGGCAAATTAGTTCTTGCATACTGTTGTGTTCTGATGGTTTTACCTTCCACATGGATTACAATGTATCTGAGCCAATGTAACCTTGCCTATAGCAACAATGTAACCTTCAGCTGTATCATATAAACCCTGTAATAGGACGCGAGCTAATGACCACCAGCTGGCAGCAGCGAGCGTCCAAGCTCTCTTGGTCCGAACTCAACAAAGGCAACAGCGCGGGAAGTTTTCCCGCCACCACCTACACCTGGACAAGAAGGGCGTGACCCGCAATGACGTCACGCAGACAGTAGCCAATGGGCTACCATGGCACCACGTTCAAATGTATTACTACTGTATATAAAGAGCTATCGATCCGCCATTACCTCATGTTCCCTCTGTCCACGATGCAATAAACCTGAGTTAACCCAGCCCGAGGCTGTGTCCTGTGTCTTGGTTTGCATACACCAAATTGGCGACGAGGATGGGATGATGGATCCCCACGGAACAGCCAGGGCACAGAGCGGTTTCAACATCACCAAACCGCAAGACTGGGAGCTGCTTGAGATGGATTTCCAGGCGGCACTGGTGGAACTCAGAGTCAAAGGAGACGACGAGGAGAGGAAGAGGGCCATCCTCACCAGAATGCTCGGGATGGAAACCAAGCGGACGCTGGTGGGCATAATCGCTCCGAAGAAGGTGAGCGAATTTAGGGCGAGCGACATCATGAAGCTGCTGCGAGAGCGGTTCTGCCCCTCGAGGGCAATGTTTCCCGCTCGGAGCGCGTTTTGGAGGCGAGTCCAAGCGCCGGATGAGTCGGTTGAGGCATTCGTGGCCGCCATGAGGATAGCCGCCGCCCCCTGTAAATGGGGCGACATCCTGGAGATGGCCCTCAGGGACGGCGTGTTGTGTGGCCTGAAAGACAAGGAGGTACAGCGCAGCTTGATGAATAAGGAACCGCCACCCACGCTGGCAGAGGTCGTAGAGGCCGCGGAAGCCGCAGAATCCACGAATGCTGGAGTGGACGAGATGCACCAGTGGCGTGAGTGGCGTCCTAGAGCCGGCAAGGCGGAAAATTCGGTGCACGGGAAGTCCGGACAGTCGGTGCACGCAACTCGACGGGCCTCAAAGTCGTCTACGGAAGGCAGCGACGGCGAGGAGGTCCAGAAGGTCCGAAAGGGTGGTCGACGCTGCGACGGTTGCGGAGCGGCCCATGAGCGCGCGAGATGCCCGTTCAGGAAGGCCGAGTGTTACACCTGCGGCCGTCGGGGGCACATCGCCAAGGCATGTAGAAAACGGAAGGAGGGCCGGAGGCAGTCACAAGACCGTGCGGCCAGACCGGACCGTCCAGCGAGGCCCAAAGATGGCGCCCAGACCACGAGGAAGCAGGATGGCGTGGGCCGCGTCTCGGACGACAGCGAGGACGACGCCCCAGTGTTCAGCGTGTCCGCGGGACAGTCCCATTACTTCGTTGAGGTATTAGTACAAGGGGCCCCTATTAGGATGGAAATTGACTCGGGGTCCTCCTATTCTATAATTCCCCAGAAAGAGTTTTTGAAAATCGACCCCCACGTGCGGCCCAAACTTAAAGCGTTGAGGTCCACGCTACGAGACGTACAGGGGAACAGCATTCCGGTGTTGGGGGTCGGGAAATTTCGGGTCAATTTTAAGAGACATTCTGCGGAACTGCCCCTAGTTGTCCTCAAGGGGGGAAGCTGTAGCCTCCTAGGGACACAGTGGTTTCAGCCCTTAGGTTTGTTCATAGGGGGAGTGCATACCGTGGGGGGGGACCCAATACAAGCGGTTTGCGATGCGCATCCCGCCGTTTTTAAGAAAGGACTCGGAAAGTTCAAGGGACCCCCTGTAGCTTTCGACATAGACCCGGAGGTCCGCCCGATAAGACTCAAACCGCGCAGGGTGCCGTTCGCACTCAAGGACAAGATAGAGGCGGAACTGGACAAACTGGTGGGCCAGGGGATTCTTATTCCTGTTGATTCCGCGGAGTGGGAAACTCCAATTGTAACGGCCCTAAAGGCTAATGGGGAGGTGCGCATTTGTGCTGATTATAAGTGTACAATTAACAAGGCGATCCGCCCTAATGCATACCCGGTGCCAGTGATCAGCCACCTTTTGGCCAGGCTGAATGGGGGAAAGTGTTTCGCCAAACTCGATTTGGCACAAGCCTATCAGCAACTTCCTGTGACCCCCGCCACGGCCGCGGCACAAACGATAGTTACACATAAAGGAGCGTTCCAGGTGTCGCGGCTACAGTTCGGCGTGAACTCGGCGCCCGGCCTTTTTCAGTCGCTTGTGGAACGCCTCCTGAAGGGACTGGAGGGGGTGTTGCCTTATTTTGATGACGTGTTGATAACAGGGGGGAGTGAGGCTGAACTGGCAAAGAGGTTGGACAAAGTATTGACCGTGTTCGAGAAAGCGGGGCTGAGATTGAGGAAGGACAAATGTGTTTTTTTCGAAACCGAGGTCGAGTTTTTAGGGTTCCGGATCACACCCGAGGGGATTAAACCGTCTAAATCCAAAGTAGCAGCCATTAAAAAGGCCCCTCGCCCCACATCCAAAACCGAGCTACAGTCCTTCCTGGGGCTCCTCAATTTTTACCATACATTCCTCCCGCGGAAGGCGTCCGTGGCCGAACCGCTCCATCGGTTACTTAAAAAGGAGGAGACATGGATGTGGGGTGACGAGCACGAGAGGGCGTTCAAAGAGCTAAAGCAACTCCTAACATCTGAGGCAATCCTGACGCACTTCGACCCCAAACGGCCAGTGGTCCTAGTTTGTGATGCATCCCCGGTGGGGGTGGGGGCGGTGCTCTGCCACGTGTTGGAGGACGGAAGGGAGGCCCCGGTAGCGTTTTACTCAAGGTCCCTGTCCCAAGCGGAGCGAAATTACGCACAAACCGACAGGGAGGCGTTAGCAATAGTAGCGGGGACCAAAAAATTTCACGATTTTTTGTATGGCCGCCCGTTCAAAATCGTGACCGATCACAAGCCACTGCTAGGGATTTTCACGGCGGGCAAGCCCACGCCGCAGATCCTGTCCCCGAGAATGCTGCGATGGGCTATTTTCCTCAACGCGTACCAACATGAGTTGGAGTACCGGCCCGGAAAGGAGATCAGCCATGCTGATGCGCTTTCGAGATCCCCTTTACCCTTGTCGGACGACCAAATGGCGAGGGCAGAAAGAGACCGCCAGGTGTTGCTAATTGAGGTCTTAGACGCACCCCCAATAGTACCAGCCGACATTGCTAGGGCGACGGGCAAGGACAGGACGCTGGAGAAAGTTAGTTCATGGGTACAGAAGGGGTGGCCGGCTTCGTCCCCGAGTACAGAGTTCGACCCATTCTTTAGGAAAAAGCTAGAGTTGTCCCTAGAGAGGGGGTGCCTTCTGTGGGGCCAACGGGTGGTGGTCCCTACGCCCCTGCGGACGAGGGTGCTCGAACTGCTGCACGTCAGCCACCCGGGCATAGTTCGTTCAAAGGCGCTGGCCCGGAGTTACTTCTGGTGGCCACAGCTGGACGCGGACATTGAGCACATGGTCGGCACTTGCGGGGCTTGCCAGGGATCCCGACCTGAGGCGGCCCGTCTCCCGCATAGGGAGTGGGACACAGCAAGGGGGCCATGGTCCAGAGTGCACGTGGATTTCGCTGGCCCATTCCGGGGAACCATGTTTCTCCTGGTGGTAGATGCGTTCTCCAAGTGGCTGGAGGTTATCCCGGTAAAGAGCACGTCCTCCGCCACGACAATTAGCCAGCTGAGGAGAGTCTTTTCCACATTCGGTTTACCCGACACTTTAGTCAGCGATAACGCTAGTTGCTTTACCTCCGCTGAGTTCGGAGCATTCATGGAGGCAAACGCCATTCGGCATGTCACATCCGCACCGTTTCACCCGGCCACGAATGGCCAAGTGGAACGGCTGGTGCGGACAACAAAGGAGGCGCTGCGGCGCATGGGCCCGGGGGACCTGAATCACCAACTATGCCAGTTCCTCTTAGCGTATAGGGTAACCCCCTTAGCGTCAGGTTACTCGCCAGCGGAGCTCTTGATGCGGCGAAAACTGACCACGATCCTGTCCAGGCTAGACCCGACGAGAGTCGAGGATAAAGGAAAAAACATAGGGTTGGCAGTCTCGAAAGGTTTCGCCGCCGGTGACCCTGTTCACTGCAGGAACTATTCCAGCGCGGGGCCAGCCTGGGTACCAGGGACGGTTGTAGAACAGACGGGGCCAGTGTCGTACCGGGTCGAGACTAGCACCGGCCTCCTCTGGAGGAGGCACGCAGACCAACTGAGGCTCCGAGTGAGTGGGCCAGTCAGTGGAGCCCAGCAACAGGGTTCAGCGTTAGGGTTCTCCCCTACCCGCTTAACCCAAGGGGGAGACAGCAGTGGACAACAGTCCCAAGCAAGGGGGGAAGGCAGAAGCAGCGGCCCCGACTCATATCCTTTTGATACGCCAGTCCTAGCAGGGGCCGGGGAAGGGGGAGAGGAGTTCGCGACCGCTGCCCCCGATTGTAATTTTGATTTTGATTTTGCGAGCCGGGGGGGTTTTCAGGAGTGTTCCCCCACCCATCCAAGCGAGAAGAGGGGTTTTTCGTTAGCCCCCAGTGCCCCCGGTTCCCCCCTAAGGAAGAGCACACCTCCCAACAACGCCGCGGAGCCGCGGCAAGTCACTAACGAGTCTCCCTCTCCAATTACAGGACAGGAAACCAGGGGACAAAGAGAAGGTAGCGAACCCGGGGAGAGGCAGCCCGCATCGAGACCCCAGCGTGTTCGAAATAAGCCATCTTGGCTGAGAGACTTTGTCTCCTAAGGGGGGGGGGAGTGTGTTTAAGTGTGGGCTCGAGACTTTGTCTCGTCCTAGGGGGGAGGGGTGTTGTGTTCTGATGGTTTTACCTTCCACATGGATTACAATGTATCTGAGCCAATGTAACCTTGCCTATAGCAACAATGTAACCTTCAGCTGTATCATATAAACCCTGTAATAGGACGCGAGCTAATGACCACCAGCTGGCAGCAGCGAGCGTCCAAGCTCTCTTGGTCCGAACTCAACAAAGGCAACAGCGCGGGAAGTTTTCCCGCCACCACCTACACCTGGACAAGAAGGGCGTGACCCGCAATGACGTCACGCAGACAGTAGCCAATGGGCTACCATGGCACCATGTTCAAATGTATTACTACTGTATATAAAGAGCTATCGATCCGCCATTACCTCATGTTCCCTCTGTCCACGATGCAATAAACCTGAGTTAACCCAGCCCGAGGCTGTGTCCTGTGTCTTGGTTTGCATACACCAAACATACACACACACACACACACACACACACACACACACACACACACACACACACACACACACACACACACACACACACACACACACAAACAAACAAACAAACAAACAAAAACAACCAGAAACAGAAATAACATAACAAAGAAAAATAGAACCAGAGGCACAGAGCTGTGAAATTATTTTTTCAGTAATATTGGAAAGCCTACACCTTAGCTAGTAAATATATGATTACAGGAAGTAATGGATGATCTGCAACATGCGCCACAAGTAATAACAGAGAAAAATCATTTTGGAGATCTGAGCTACAGCAGTATATTACTATTGCTCTTCAGGAGAACAACTATACAAGATTATCATCTCCAGCAGTAGTTAGAAGTTACCATCAAAACATCCCAAGAGAATAACGCATATAGCCACAATGAGTATTGTGACTGAAACAAAACGGCATTGAGAAACTTAAAGTGAGTTGTATCCCCTACCTCTTATCACTCTAGGAAACAGACCTAGACTCTCTGACATTGTGAATTTCTCCATCCTCCATCCTTCCTTCTCCCCACCTCCCCCAACAATGATTATGTGAATAATAATTATCTAAATTATGATGGCTGCTAAAGTCAAGGCTTTGAACTGTTGCTACTCACCAAACAGTTGCTCTGTTTGAATCTTTCTTACTATTTAAAGCTTTCATATTTGTTTGGATTAAAACAGAGGTGGGCACTCTGGTTTAGCAGGTGATGTTGGACTGTGATTCACCTCAGTCCTAACCACCATCACCAACAGTAAGTGACTATGGGACTTGTAGTCCACCAACACCATAGGGAAGGAACATTCCCTCACCTCTGTGTAACCTAGCATCCAAAATGAGAATGTTTGAGGAAAATGTCTGGGAATCACACTCTTCAAGAAAGAGCTGGTCATGTAAACCTCCCACACCAGTTTTGACCTGGCATATAACAGTATGATATTTCAGAGATATTGCCATGGCCCAGATTGCTGCCAAATTGCCCCTACTTTCTCCCTCTGTCCATCAGGTGGTACAATGCCTTATCTTTGGGATTAACTGTAGTTATTTGGAGCAAATGAAATGCTAGACACAGCATCAATGCTGAAAAGAGGCTAACAGAATCAGGTGTAATTTATACATTCAAAACACAGAAGATTTAGGATCTTTACAAACAGTTTTATGGGACTTGTCAGACAGAATTTTGTTAATCCCATTAGATTAAAGTTAATGTACTGTGCCCAAAACATTTTCATTTATTAGCCTATATTCAAAGACATTAGGTTTATTTGCACTAATAAATATTACCCTAAAAAGCTGGTATAATTTTGCATGCTTACAACATCAAAAGGAACATAGCAACACCAAATAAGAACATTGATCAGATATTACTTCTTTTATACATATTGAACGTTCCCAAAATAAAATCCAAACCATCAAAGAAAATGGAGAATACTTTGACATGAAAATTCTAAGTAGTATTCTGGGTCACAATGTGGTTTTGACCACTATTTATTTGAGCGAAATGATCTTTGCATAGTCCACTAAAGCCTAGGTAAGAGGGCTTGCAAAAATTTACCATCAGCATGAATGCATGAAGACTAGACAAATGAAGAAAATGTCATTTCTGAAAATCAGAAACCTATCAGCAATGGGCAACATGTTCTATCCCCTTAATCTTTACCTATAAAAAGAGGGTTGGGCCGTGCATGTCCGGCATTAGCAGCCACACCCGGCCCAACCATCCTGTACCAAGCCGGCCACACTTACCTTATGACCCTGCGAGCATTGCCACAAAGGTACGGACACCGAGAATGGGGCAACCACCCCAGGAAGACGAAAAAAAATTACAGTTCCTAGTGTCCTCCACGCCATGCAACCCCTCAGCTGGTGTGCATGTAAAAGATCCCACGGCTGACGCGTCCAAAAGACAAAGGACAAGAATGGCACTCCGTTCTTGGCCTTCGACTCCCAGAGGTAAGCCACCATCTCCCCGCCACCCTGAAGGCCAGCGCTGGCCTCACCGTGGCTTCGAGGGTGAGGAGGGAGCCCCTCCTCTCCTCATGCGGCTTTGGCAGGGAAGCGGGGAGAGCCCATTGTCTCTCTGCTGCCATGAAGGCTGGCACCAGCCTCACCGTGGCTTTGGGGGGAAGGAGCCCCTCATCTCCCCACATGGCTTTGACGGGGAGAGCCCATCATCTTCCCACTGCCCTGAAAGCTGGTGCCAGCCTCGCCATGGCTTCGGGAGGGGGAGGGAGCCCCTCCTCTCCCCATGCAGCTTTGGCAGGATGAGCCCATCATCTCCCCGCTAGCCCGAAGACTGGCGCTGGCCTCACTGTGGATTCGGGGAGAGGAGGGAGCCCCTCCTCTCCCCACGTGGCTTCGGCGGGGAGAGCCCATTGTCTCCCCGCTGCAATGAAGGTCAGCATCGGCCTCACCGTGGCTTCGGGCGGGGAGGGAGGAAGGAGCCCCTCCTCTCCCCATGCAGCTTTTGCAGGGAGAGCCCATTGTCTCCCTACCCCCTGAAGGCTGGCGAAGGTTTCACCATGGATTGAGGGAGGAGGGAGCCCCTCCTCTCCCCGCGCGGCTTCTGTGGGAAGAGGGCAGAATGCGGAGCTCCACCCCCTCTCTCTCCCTGTGTGTGTGTGGGAGGGGTTGTGTTGTATGTGTGTGTGTGGTTGTGTTGTATGTGTGGTTGTGTTGTGTGTGTGGTTGTGTTGTGTGTATACCCCCCAAAACCACCCCAACCACCAACACACACACAATACCTGCCCAGAAAAATGCTAGTCATTAATAAAATTGTCAGCTGTTACTAATGTTCAACTTAATAGAAATGGCAAAAATGGGCCCCCTCCTTCCAAACTTGCCCTCAAAGTAGCTAATAAAAATAGTGGTTTGAATATGTTAAATAATATATGTTGAGAACATAGCAAATGAGGGGAAATGAATTATTTTCATTTCCCTGGACTGGGAAATAAATGAAGCAACACTTCACTGCAGACAGCCACAATACACCAGTGCTTTGTAATCTACACAAGCATTTTTTAGCTACATCAGATGTCAATTAATGGAAGGAGAAGCCTATCAGCTACTGTTTCCTAAGACAGTAATTTGGACCTCTATTTTAAGATAATTACTAGTGGTTACTTTTTATTTTCTCATAACTTCACCAATATATCATCAGAATTAGGTGTTTGGGGCAAGGTTATATGAAGTTAGTTCACCAGTATATATGAGTTGAATCCTAAGGCCATCTACAGCAGGTGTCCCCAACATTTTTTTGCACCATGGACCAGTTTTATGCCAAACAATTTTTTCATGGACCAGTAAGTGGGGGTGATCTCTCCTATCTGCCAGCCAGGGCCATAGCCAGGATTCTAGATTGTGTGTGTGTGTGTGTGTGTGGGGAGTTCAGGAGGGGCAAAAAAATTCAGGATGGGCAACAGTGTCACACTCACATATATAACACTGGCATCCCGGGGTGGGGTGGGGGGGTGGGCTGTTAGCTCAGGAGGATTTGGGGGGGGCCCTGACCCACCTGGCTATGATCCTGCTGCCAGCCACAGCTTAAATATTGGCAGTGTGATACCTCACTGCACAAAGGGGGAGGAGCCCCACTATAGCTCAAAAACAAGGAGAAAGAGCCTAGCTGTCTGCCAGCTACACCGTTTGACTTGGGCAGTGAGGAATCACACTGCACAGGTGTGTGTGTGTGGAACCCCACCATAGTTAAGCAATGTGGAGGAAGGGCATGGCCCCCCACCTATCTGCTCTCTGAAGCCTGTGCTCTTGCTTAATTCGCTGGGCAGAACAGACAGAGCACATTGAGGGCAGAAGGCTGCCATTGGGGCTCTCAGCACTCTCACTCCTGTGGCCCGGTTTAGGACTGCCTGTGGCCCAGGACTGGTCTGTGCCAGTAGTTGGGGACCCCTGATCTACAGTATCCAAATCCCTCTGCAATACGTACAGTACAGCAGGTTTCTACTAAAGAAAGAAGAGCTGTGGCCTCCTCAGCATGAGATGAAGGGGTTTCAGTCCTTTTTTTAAAGGAAGGTTTTATCCCCATGGTTTTATCGTTTATAATTTCAGCTCTATTTTGGGAATTATTTAAACAGCTTTGACTATTGGATAGTTCAGAAATGTGACAAATAAAAATAAAACCCAGTTTACAATTCACAAAAAAGGGACATTATATAAGGTAAGTCATTTCAATGCAGCCCTTGTTAAAATCTTCGCATTCAACTTCTTGAGTCAATAAATGTATGCCCATAAAATGGCTTAACACAGCTCACAAAAGGAACAAAACATATTATTTTGCACAAACTAGCTTCCTATTTGGCTTCGACAGGAATGAATGCAAGTGGCCAATGTTAACGCCTGTTCAGAATATGCGATATAAAGTATGCTGAACCCAAGGTTAAGGAAATTCTCCTTAGCCAGGAGCTATATTTTGTAAATTGAGCATATTGAGATTTAACCATTTCCATTTTGTCTCTCATTCCAGTACTCCTCAGAAACGTAAATGTGCCTCATGCATCTGGGATTGTTTTCTCTTGAAAGAGGGAAAATCTGTCAAACGACTGTCATCCTTCCAAGACTGCTGTGTACTAATTCTAAAATAAAGCCACAGGTCATGCCCGCTTCTCTCTGGTAAATTACTAACCTGAAGCATTTGAAGATAACCTTCTTGTGGGTCACAGAGAAGTGATGAGATCCGGTGGTTGTTCCTCATGCATCTGGGATTGTTTTCTCTTGAGAGAGGAAAAATCTGTCGAATTACTGTCATCCTTCCAAGAGCGCTGTGTACTAGTTCTAAAATTTCATTGTCGCTGATTTCCTGCAAGGAAAACCAACAAACAAAAATCCATTAGAAATCTGTATCTATTTTAATTTGCACCCCTGGAGGAATTATATGAAAGGTTAAAAACAGATTAATTTTCATACCTACAATATGAGCATTTTTAAAAAAAATCAGAAAAAATTAGGGCTGTAAGAATCTAACATTCTCATTCTTGTTAAAATTGTCCTGCCCCATTCTTCTGATTCTGCCCATTGAAGAAGAGCGGAAAGGTGTCTGATCAGCTTTACTCAGATCTACACAGAATTTTGGCTTCTTCACTGTGCTGTCATTCCTGTCCCCTAGTTACACATTATTTTAGTCAAATGTCTGATGTTGCAGCATCACCAGACCACTTCAGTGTCACTACAAAAATGACATGCACTGCCACATAATGTGAAAATGATTCCTTGCACTGATGCCTTTAAAATGGGTTAGAAGAATTAATTGAAGAAGAAGTTTCTAAACTGCTATTTCTTCTGACAGCTAAATTGGAACTCCATTTTAAGAACAGTAGTTTAAGAGCAGTAGTTGTGGTTACTCTTTATTGGTGTGTGTGTGTGTGTGTGTGTGTGTGTGTGTGTGTGTGTGTGTGTGTGTGTGTGTGTGTGTGTGTGTGTGTGTGTGTGTGTGTGTGTGTGTGTGTGTGTGTGTGTACTGGACTGAGGCAATGTAGTTTGAGCCTAGTAATGGTATGATGCTGGTCTCAAATTTCCTCCAAGATGTAGACATTTGGGGAAGGGGACAGTGGCAAAATGGAGAAATCCAGTCAACTGGAAGGAGAGGATGCTTTTTCTCCACTACAGCCCCTGCTGCCCCCACAAAATTGTCTCTTGAGCTGTATAACAAATAAGGTACCTTATAATACTGTGGTTTTGCACAAATTGCATAACATTGTAAGAGGTATTTTTACTTCATTCTTTTAAAAATCTCAAGTATGAAATAGGTTCTTTGTCTGTTTTTAAACAACCAAATCATTCTTCAGGGCCATCTGTGTATGTATGTGTGTGCATGCATGTGTGTATATGTGTATGCTTTAAAATCAAATGACAATAATTTTAAGGAAACCTTCCAAGAACCTTTACAGTCAAAAATCACTGCTGAAATTTACTAGCCAGGAAGCAAGTAAAATGCCTCATTTCTCACACAAGGAAATGTGCCTTGTGCCAAGGCAGAACTGTACACCTAAAATTCCTGTTTTCTACAAGGGAGAAAAATGTGGCCCATCCACTTGTGAAACTGCCCATCCCTTTTCTAATAAAATATTAGAACAGGATAAGATTTATAGATGGAACAATGTTAATGCTATTTCCCCCTTTTAACTACTGTACAGTAAACTGATTAACAGTTTTGATTTTTTGGTATTGTGTTAATCAGGCTTGTTTGTTTAATTAATTAACCAATTAAACTATGCAGTAATGCAAGGGATACTTTGAGACTATAAAATGAATATGAGCACATCATTTATTTTTATTAAACTCCATATGATACACAAAGGGAAGGGGAAACTGTTCAGCATATAATCATCTGGGTATTGTCTGATGAAAGTGAGCTCCATAAATTGCTTATCAAAATTTTAAAAAAATACTACCAATAGTGAACACATTATTGCAAAGGGTATTATTCCTAATGTCTTGCTTGTGTGGTTAATTGTTGAATGAGTTATACATGAGTGTTGGAGGGGGGGGTTCCCCCTTCCCAGGATCTGAATTCACCAGTTGTGTTTCCATCAATAATTTTGTAGGACAAGGAAGAAAGATTGGAACCTGAAATATGAAATCTTTAAAAATTAACAACGTACACCTGAAAATTGTTGCATCTTGCACTATATGTACCATTAGGTTTGGTTTGATGCCCATCAATTCCCTGTTCATTATGTATAACTGACTGTAAAAGAATGGTATAAAGGTGTAACAAAGCATTCATAATTCTGGTTTTTGATGAAAAAAGATGCCTCCAGCACAGTGAGATATCCAACTAAAAGCACTAGCAACTGCTGCAAGATTATTTATTTATTTATTTTGCACCTGAATGAGCACAAAAATACCAGCATCTTGTTCAGGCGGAAAATACAAGTTGTTTTGTGTAAAATATTACATTTTCATGCAAGCAAAGTTTTTATATGTTTTCCTCAGAGGAGACCAAAATATATAATATGGACAAAAACTTTCATGATCTTGCTCAGGGAGAAGAAATCTTTTGTCATTTTTCATCATCAGCATTGAATACAAGATAAACAAAGATAGACATCCCCAGGATGACATGAAATGAAAAGGACTTGCTCGTACCTGAATTCCTGCCAGGCTGGGAATTATGTGAGCACATATATACTGAATAGGTCTCTCCCTATCAAAATGCACTCACATGAAGTAGACTGTTATGACATATCAGGAGCATGAGTGGACCACGGGACAGAAGAAGATGATTAATGCTTAAAGTGCATGTGTAAAGTCAGTCCCTCCTCAAAGCTGTGACTATTGATTCCCCTGTCTAAATCTAAAGGGGTCTTGGCATCTTCATGGCCAGTTAGATACATTTGCAAGCTAAGTGGAATGTTACATAGAAAGTACCCCAGAAGATGGAAAAGGGGAGAGACTCAAAGAGCAGCTGAGGATGCTTTTCTGCCCCACCCCCGGAGTTCCACCGTACCGGGGGTAGAAAAGCTGTGTTGGCCGGGGTGGTGGGAGATGGTTCCTTCCGCCGGAGCCGCTGAAGACCATTTGCTGCCCCACCCCCGGAGTTCCACCATACCGGGGGTAGTAAAGCCACATTGACCTGGGTGGCGGAAGGTGTCTCCACCGCTGGAGCAGCTGAGGACACATTGCCGCCTCACCCCCGGAGTTTCACTGTACCGGGGTAGAAAAGCCGAGTTGGCCTGGGCAGCGTAAGATGGTCCCCGCCACTGGAGCAGCTGAGGATGCTTTGCTGCCCCATCCCCGGAGTTCCACCATACCAGGAGCAGAGTGCTGTATCTCGTCCCCTTCGGCTGTTTCTACGCCAGATGAGGATAAAGGGCCACTGGGACTCTGAGGCAGATGAAGATGCCATCAAGGACGTTGAGCCCTGGGCTCCATTGTGTACATTGAGCATGGGCTCCGTCATGTACGTTGAGCCCTGGGCTCCGTCATGTACGTTGAGCCCTGGGCTCCGTCGGGTATGTCAAGCCCGAGCGATGTCAGAGATGCTGGTATCTGATAAGAACTTTCTGTTATTTATTTATTATATTTCATTGATATTCAAGGACTCTATTGTATAAACTGTGTTGTGTTGCCCTCGTGGATTGTACTGTGTGAGATGCTACTGTGTTACTGTATTACTAAAATGTTACTTTGTTGCTGAGATGTTATTATGTTGCTGTATTTTGTATCTTCTTTTTTGTAAATCACTTTGGGTCACCCTAGGGTGAGGAAGGCAGTATATAAATAACATTTCAATTCAATTCAATTCAATATACAGATGACACTAGACAAGGGGTCAGAAAACCTGGCTCTCCAGATGTTCTTGGACTTCAATTCCCAGAAGCCCTGATCAACAGGTGTACTGACTTGGGCCTCTGGGAATTGAAGTCCAACTACACCTGGAGAGCCAAGTTTGCTGATCCCTGCACTAGACTAAGTGGCAGTCTGCCTCCCACAAGGCACGGAAAGTGGTCAAAAAGTCATCATAGTGATCCTCACAAGTCCTAGATTGTCCTGTTTATCTACTCAAAATTCATTGGCTGTGTTCCTCATTGGATCTGATAAATAATGAAGCAATAATGGCTTTGAAAGGCACTTTTCTCTCAGTAATATTTCTTTTTTGTCGATCCCAAATATGTAAATAAAAAATCCTTGCACAAAAGAAGTGCACAAATATTTTAAACTCAGGGCACATGCATTCTTGAATGTAGGCTATCAACAACACAGAGATGCTTTGTATGATCGGTATTCCATTTGAGTGTTACAAAATGTCTTGGCTTTGGTTTTATTTTCCAGTTCCAGTTTATGAGTCTTTAAAATTGAGTTTTTAAAATAATTCTTTAGATGTTTGGGGTTGCACATCACCAAGTGAGTTTTTAAAATGTGTGCTTGCTAGCTTGCTTGTTTTCTCATTTCACTCGTACAGCACCCCATAGTAGTTTACAACACTCTAAATCACATTAAATGAGTCATAGAATACAATATGCAATAAATATCATAACATAAATAAACCCCTGTTTCTAGCTAAAACCTGTCTTTAAATAGAATTAACAAATTAAAATCTCTTTGAACACTTCATTTTAAAGTTCCAAACATTGAGGACCAACATACCACAGGAAATATCAGGAACCACATAAGAAACAACCATGCAACTACCCCATTATTACTTTAAGCAAAAAGAGAGATTTTCAACAACAATGGGAGCTAGCCTGTTGCAAGACTGTCCTAGACCATCAAATCCTCTGCTTAATTGGGTCCAATCATGGTTTTCAAATGCAGAGTTCCAAGTACAAATAATGGTGATTCTGCAATGCCTTCAGAAGCTGATGACTTTTTGTTGTGTTTTTCATTTTGATTAAGCTGCTGTGTTCTTATTTTTATTCCTTCAATGTTGTTTATAACCCTTTATTTGTAATCCACTTGGAGAAATGGTATGAAGAATTCTTTCTAAATTCTTGGCTGCTGTCCATTTATGTTGTCTCTATTCAACAATGCATCTTGACATGAGAATTTCAAGGTCCACAAGATTTCTCGCCTCTAGGCAAAAGTGAGATGCCAAGTATTATTATTTTTTATGGTCAAAGGCTCTATAATTTGTGCTTTCGAGGATTCCTAGGTGGAGAAGCAGCTCTGAAGGTGGGTAGGATCAGTGGAGCAATAGACAACCATGGTGACTCTTTGTGCAAGGCAGCTTGAGATAGAGTCCTTTTGTTGCCTCTTCCTGGGCCCCTCGCTACTCAGCCTGGGAATGGGAGACAGGTGCATCTCCCCAACCTCTGAGCCCTGTCTGCCCGGAGGGCTCAAAAGGAGATGTCGCCAGAGCCCCGACGCCACCGCTGCATTGCCTCTTCCCGGGGCCCTCACTACTCAGCCTGGGAATGGGAGGCAGGCGCATCTCCCAGCGTTCCGAGTCCTGCCTGCCCAGAGGGCTCAAAAGGAGACACTGACGGAGCCCTGCCACCACTGCTGCATTGCCTCTTCCTGGGGCCCTCGCTACTAGGCCTGGGAATGGGAGGCAGGTGTGTCTCCCCAACCTCTGAGCCCTGTCTGCCCGGAGGGCTCAAGAGGAGATGTCGCCAGAGCCCCGACGCCACCGCTGCATTGCCTCTTCCCGGGGCCCTCACTACTCAGCCTGGGAATGGGAGGCAGGAGCATCTCCCAGCGTTCCGCGTCCTGCCTGCCCAGAGGGCTCAAAAGGAGATGCCGCCGGAGCCCCTCTGCCACTGCTGCATTGCTTCTTCCCGGGGCCCTTGCTACTTGGCCTGGGAATGGGAGGCAGGTGTGTCTCCCTGACCTCCGAGCCCTGCACGCTCGGAGGGCTCAAAAGGAGATGCCATCAGAGCCCCACCACCGCCACGTTGCCTGTTCCCGAGGCCCTTGCTACTCGGCCTGGAAATGGGAGGCAGGTATGTCTCCCTGACCTCCGAGCCCTGCCTGCTCGGAGGGCTCAAAAGGAGATGACACTGGAGCCCTGCTGCTGCTACCATGTTGCCTCTTCCCAGGGCCCTCGCCACTCGGCCCAAAAATGGGAGACAGGTGCGTCTCCCCACCCTCCGAGCCCTGCCCGCCTGGATGGCTCAAAAGGAGATGCCGCTGGAGCCCTGCCGCTGCTGCGCTGCCTCTTCCCGGGGGCCTTGCTATCCAGCCCAGGAATGGGAGGCAGGTGCTCAGTCAGTGGACCTTGGAAGGGACACCATTGTGCCTCCTGGGTACACTTTGGTCTCTTGGACATTAACCGTTGGTCCCGTTTGCGGCGTTGAGTTCTGGACTTTTCAGGGAGCGTGAGCTGGACTCCGAATTCCTGTTTGTACTGGGTTATTGTTATTGCTATTGTAGCTTTAATTTAATATTTTATATTGTGATTAATTTTATGTTTATTATCAAGTATTGATTATTTACTGAATATATTTTTGTGCTCTTTTATTATTGTATTATTATACTGTATGTTGTGGACATGTTGTAATTGCTGCCTTGAGTCAGCCTTAGCCAAGAAAGTGCGGGATAAAAATTAAAATGTATTATTATTATTATTATTATTATTATTATTATTATTATTATTATTATTATTATTATTATTATTATTATTATTATTATTATTATTATTATTATTATTATTATTATTATTATTATTATTATGAAGGTGTTGTAGGCATTTGTTTTTATTTTTATATATCTTTTTCATTGCAAACAAATCCTCTCTGAAGCAGGGGTTTTTCCCCACACAAAAACCTGGTGCCAGTGTTGAGAGGGGACTTGGAGTTAAGATAAATGCAATGGAATGGGGATTTTTTGGACTAGTTGCCCCAGAAAGTTCAATGGGGCACCAAAAAAATGCAATAACACAAAAGAGTTGGTCACTACCATGTTTAACGAAAAGAGCAATACAGGAAATGCACAAAAATAAAAGTGGTACCATCCCAAAAAGCCAAAACAAAACAAATATGGCACTTTTCATTGTGCATATCTTTGTTAGCTACCCCTTCAATTTGATATCATCTGCAAATGTAATGAACAGCTCCTCTATTTGTGAAGATGCAAAGCATCTCTTAGCCCAGAATACAACTCACAACATCCCACTTGATGATCCTAAATGATGAAAAATCATTGGAGTGCACTCTTTGGTTCTGTCTGTGAACCAACTACAAATTCAATTGACACTATTAATGTCTATTTCACATTTTACCAGCCTGTCCATAGGAATATCACAGACTTTACCAAAAGCCTTGCTGAAATCATGACCCTTTACATCTAAAGCTGGTCCGCTGGTCCACCAAGCCTGGTATGACTTCTCTTTGAATACCTATGCTCATGTTCAGTTATCACAGCATTATTTGCTATGTGGGCTTTATCTGTTATCGAACCCTTCCTAGTATTGATGTCAAGCTGATTGGTCAATAGTTACACAAGTCTTCTTCTTCTTCTTCTTTTGGCAATTTTCCCTTATTTTTTTTAAAAATAAATGTTTATTAATTTTTAAAAAAAGAACGGTAATAATCAACATACATTTAAATTTGCCACTAAAACACTAAATCAAAAAAGAATAATACACTTTCATTATAACTTCAATCACTTTAATTATCTCAGACAATCTTCTTCCTAATTTTCCATTTCCAAAAATATTCTCATCAGTGCTGTGATAATCAAGTCCACTATAATCTATCATTTTTTTAAAGAAAAAAATCAAAATAGAATACAAAAGAAAAAAAGAAATAAAATTCATTAAACAGAATACAGTTACAATAAACACCCTATGTGCCTATACCTATAAATGAGTCCGCGGAATGTCACATTTTTTTATTTATCTTACTGTTTCCAAAAATATATTTGTTCCGGTGCCCAGCTATCCCCATTCCCTCCCTTCAATGAATGATCAACAAACAATCGCCATATTTTCCAAAATCTATTTTCCTTAACTCTCCCTTTATATTTATTTATTTCCCATGTTAATTTATCATTCAGTGCAAAACCCCACATCTCTTTATACCACTCTTCTATCCTCAGTATTCCATCTGATTTCCAATTTCTTGCAATACACATTCTACCAATTATCAGCATTAAAGACAGTAATTCTTTTTTATCCTCATTCAAATTTACTTTGTCAATATCTGTTAGCAGCACCATTCTTATATCTAGCATGCATTTCATCCCCATAATTTCACTTATTTCCTTCTCAATTTTTCCCCAGAAATCATTTACCACTTTACATTCCCACCACATATGTTCATATGTTCCCAGGGTATTTTTACATCTCCAACAATTTTTACTTTTGGTATTATCTATTTGAAATAGCTTCTCTGGTGTCAAATACCATTTCCATAACATCTTGTAATTATGCTCCTTTATTCTGACAGACATTGTTTTCATATACCTCTTTCTCCATTTATTTTTCCAACTTTTCTCAGGTATCTTTATATTCAAATCTCGTTCCCAACACGATTTCAATGTTTCTTGTGGGTTGCCTTCCTTATTTAATATTTTATATAGTTTGCTGACCATGCCCTTTAATCCCATATCTCCTTTTCTTATCTTTATTAACAATTCCTCAAATTCAGTTTTTTCTCTCTTTAAACTTAATTGCTCCTTATATTTTTCATTCCATTTATCAATCAATGCTATCTGGAACCAATTCAGATTTAACTGCTTATATATTTCCACTTTTCTCCCTCCATCCTTACACTCTCTTATCCAGTCTTTCAACAGGTAAACATTATTTCTTAATAATACTTCTTCCCCCCTTTTATCTAATTTTATTGGAAAACTTTTAAGATCCTCCATTTCAATTATTGGAGACACATCAGGACTTAATTCCTTTTTAACCTTTTTCCATACCCCTAACATCATCTTCATAAGAACATAAGAACAGCCTTGCTGGAACAGGCCACAGCCCATCCAGTCCAGCATTCTGTCTCACACAGTGGCTCACCATTTCCTTCAGGGTATTCCCATGGAGATGCCTTCACCTGCTTAGGATTCCCTGGAAATGGCATTGAGAGATATCCTGCCTATCTCCCTGTTGTGTTCTGTAAAGCTGTGCCTTTAACAATGTACCTTAGCCATGTGGTAACAATGTAACCTTTCTGTGTGCAACATTATAACCTTCAGCTGTATCAATGTAAACCTGATAAGGGGACGCGAGCTAGTGACCACTAGATGGCAATAGCGAGCGTCCAGCTCTCATGGCTCAGATTCACCTGGATCAGCAGCGCGGGAAGATTCCCCGCCACCTCTTCACCTGGTCAAGAAGGGCGTGACCTTCTACGACGTCACGCAGGCAGCAACCAATAGTCTGTCGACGAGCCACATTCAAATGTATAGCCAGCTGTATATATTGAGCTACCCATCCGCCATTACCACATGTTCCTCCGGATCATCATGCAATAAACCTGTGTTAAGCCAACCCTTCGGCTGTTTCATTGTCTTTGGTCCCTTACACTAAACTCTCCAACACCGAGGTTGTCCTTAAGTATCCATAATTATAGCCATTGATCCCCTTGACCTCCATGAACTTGTCTAATCCTTTCTTAAAGCTGTCAAGACTGACAGCTGTCACCACTTCTTCTGGCAGGGAGTTCCATAGACCAGTAATCCTCTGGGTGAAAAAGTACTTTCTCTTATTTGTTTGAGAACTAGTACCCAAAAGTTTCATCTAGTTCTAGTGTTGTGCGATAGGGAAAACAGTATTTCCTTATCTACTTTGTCCACACCGTGCATGATTTTATAAACTTCAATCAGGTCACCTCTTAGACACCGTCGTTCAAGAGTGAAAAGGCCCAACCATTGCAGCCTCAGATGGTAAGGAAGGTGTTCCAGTCCCCTAATCATTCTGGTTGCCCTCCTCTGCACTTTCTCCAACTCCATAATATCCTTCTGGAGGTATGGCGACCAGAACTGTACACAGTATTCCAGATGGGGCCTCAACATAGATTTATAAAGAGGCAAAATGACACTTGCTGACTTATTTTCTATACCCTTCCTAATGACCCCTAACATTGAGTTTGCTTTTTTCACTGCTGAGGCACACTGGGTTGACACCTTCATTGAGCTATCCACCAGGACACCAAGTTCCCTTTCCTGGTTTGTCGCAGAGAGTTGAGACCCCATCAGTTTATAAATGTAATTGGGGTTTTTTGCCCCAACATGCATCACTCTGCATTTACTAATGTTGAAGCTCATTTGCCACTGTTTTGCCCACTCCCCCAGTGTCAAGAGATCCCTCACAATCTCTCACAGTTTTCACTACCCTGTATAATTTAGTGTCGTCAGCAAATTTGGCTACCTTGCTTTTTACTCCTACCTCTAGATCATTTATGAAGAGGTTGAAAAGCAGGGGTCCCAGTACTGAACCTTGGGGGACCCCACTCTTTACTTCCCTCCACTTGGAGAAGTGTCCATTTAGTGTTACCCTCTGTTTCCTGTCCCTTAGCCAGTTACTGATCCAGGACAAGACCTGTCCCTTTATTCCATGACTGGTAAGTTTATTCAAGAGCCTTTGGTGTGGGACCTTGTCAAAAGCCTTCTGAAAGTCCAGATAAACAATGTCAAGTGGATCCCCCTTATCCACATGCTTGTTGACACTCTCAAAAAATTCCAACAGATTAGTGAGGCATGATTTGCCCTTGTATAAGCCATGTTGGCTCTCCTTTAGCAGCGCCTTCTCTTCTATGTGCCTATTAATTCTATCTTTTAGGATGGTTTCCATCACTTTCCCTGGGACACATGTCAAACTGACAGGTCGGTAATTTCCTGGATCACCCCTGGATCCTTTTTTGAAAATTGGTGTTACATTCGCTACCTTCCAGTCATCAGGCACAAAGCCTGATTTGAGGGAAAGATTATTTTGGCTAGGAAGGAGATCAGCAATTTCATCTTTAAGTTCCCTGAGAACTCGTGGATGGATGCCATCTGGTCCTGGTGATTTGTTAGTGTTTAGCTTAACAAGACATGCAAGGACCTCCTCCCTGGTTATTTCTATCTTGCTTAATTCTTCGCTTTCCCTCCCTACGAAGATAGGCTCTGTTTTGGGCATGTGGTCTCTGTCTTCTTCAGTGAATACTGAAGCAAAGAATTCATGGAGTCTCTCTGCAATCTCTGTTTCCTTTTTAATAACCCCTTGCCTTCCATTGTCATCTAATGGTCCAATGGCCTTCCTAGTTGGGTTCTTACTTCTAATGTACTTAAAGAAGTCTTTGTTATTTCTCTGAGTATTTTTAGCTATACGCTCCTCAAAGTCTTGCTTTGCTTTCCTGATTGTTGCCTTGCATTTGTTCTGCCAGAATTTATGTTTCTGCCTGCTGTCCTCATTTGGACAAGCTTTCCATCTTCTAAATGAGCTTTTCTTGCTCTTGGTCACTTCCCGAACAGCTCCTGTAAGCCACATCGGAGTCCTCTTGGAACTGGCAGTGCCCTTTTTCCTTTTGGGTATGCATTCCAATTGGGCCTCTGTTATTGTTTTTGTAAACAGCCTCAATGCCTCTTGGAGTGTTTGGACTCTCTCAATTTTCCCTTTCAGCTTCTTCTTTACTAGTTTCCTCATCTTTGGGAAATTTCCTTTTTGAAAATGTAAGGTCTCTGTGTTAGATTTTATCAGTGACTTGCGGTCTATGATCAAGTTAAACATAATTGAGTTGTGGTCTCTGTTCTCTATTGGATCAGTGACATTAACATCTTGCACCAGATCCTGAGTATTACTCAGGATCAAGTCAAGTATTCTTGTACCTCTAGTTGGGTCTTCAACCTTCTGTCCCAGGGAACAATCATTTAGCATATCTAGGAACTTTATCTCTTTATCATGTGCTGAACAACAGTTCACCCAGTCTATGTGAGGGTAATTAAAGTCCCCCCATTATAACCAGGCTTCCCTTCTTGGATGCCTCCTTTACAACATTCTCCAACTGCCAGTCTCCCTCAAGAGTTTGGGTCGGAGGCCGATAGTATATGCCTACTGTTAGACCAATATGCCTACTGTTAGACCAATATGCCTACTGTTAGACCAATATGCCTACTGTTAGACATCTTCAACATCTTATTTTTAACTACTATTTTTCTATCGCTGCTATCCAGAAATACTCCTCTACCTACATAATCAATTTACTTCATTTCCAAATCTTCCCATATTACCCCTTCTCTTGCTAAAATTTTCATAATATTCTTAATTTGAAAAGCTCTATAATAAATTCTCAAATTTGGTATCCCCAATCCTCCCTCCTTTTGTGATAAGTACCAAAAAAATCTTTGCTATTCGAGGTTCCCCCCCCATTACAATAATTATTTATTATATTTTGAAAGTCTTTAATCTCTTTATCTTTCATCTGTATGGGTAACGCATCAAGTAAAAAATTGATTTTTGGCAGCAGCAGCATCTTACTTAATGCTATCCTGCCAAACCAGGATAACTTAATCTTTTTAAATTGCTCTATTTTCTCTTTAATTTCCTTTTTTTGTATCTCGTAATTCAATTTTTTAAGCTCTTCCAAATTGTTTGAAATATTTACACCTAAATATCTCAGAGATTTTTTAACCTGTAATTTATACTTATCTCTTACTCTCTCCTGTTCCTCTTTATCTACATTACAAAATATCATTTCAGATTTATCCCAATTTATTCTCAGTCCTGTTATGTCCTCAAAATCCATTAAATGCTCTTTTATTTTTTCCAATGCCTTTCCGGGATGTTTCATAACCACCAAAGTGTCGTCAGCGTAGAGACTTATCTTATTATCTAAAACCCCTTTTATCGTATTGTCCCCTCTTATAGCACCTGCTAACAATTCCATTGCCATAATAAACAATATTGGAGACAATGGGCACCCCTGTCTTGTCCCTGCCTCCAATCTAATTTCTTCTGTAAATTCATCATTTACCTTGACTTTAGCAAATCCAAAATTGATATAATTGTCCAATTAAATTGCAAAATCTATCCCCAAATCTGTAAGATCTAATAATCTCCTTAATTGTCACCCAATGTAACGAATCAAAAGCTTTAAATATGTCTAATGATAATATACCCACTTTCTGTTTAGTAGATCCTACTGTATCTAGTATGTCCAATACCCTCCTTGTCAAATCCGTCATATGCCTTCCTTTCAAAAATCCAGCTTGATCCTCGTTTATATAATTTGTCATAAAACTATTCAATCTATTTGCCACTATCACTGTAAAAATCTTTGCGTCCTGATTTATCAGAGAGATTGGCCTATAAGATTCCACCTTTTCTGGGTCCTTTCCAGGTTTCGGCAATAACACAATTATAGTTCTATACCATGAGGTCGGTAACTTCCCCCCATCTATTATAAAATTAAATAGCTTCACCAATCTTGGCACCATGCACTCTTTAAACTCCTTATAAAATTCCGCTGTCAAACCATCATCCCCAGGTGATTTGCGTGTCCTATTATATCTTTTACCTCTTTTTCCGTGATTTTTTCTTCCATTCTATTTTTATTTTCTAAGCTTAGCTGTTTTTGCATTCGGTTCTTCAATTGTTCTCTCAACTTTTCAATATTAACCTCCCTTTTGGTATACAGTTCCTGATAGAAATCTTTTACTATCAAAATCTTGTCCTTAGTCTTATTATATCTCCTACCACTTACATCAACCAAAATCCCCATCTCTCTTTTGTTCCTTTTAACTTTAGCAGCTCTTGCCAACAGCTTCGAATTTCTATTACTATATTCAAAATATTCTCTCTTCAAATACACCAAGTCTTTTTCACTTTTTGTATATCTTTCCCTACCAATTCATTCTTTATGTTTGCATTTTCTCAAAAACCTCTTTTCTTTTAGTCTTTACATGCTCTTCTAATAACCGTTTAATCTCATTCTCCATTTCATGTTGCTTATCTCTAAAATGCTTGTTCTTAATTGAGGCCAGTTTGATACATTCCCCTCTAAAAACCAACTTCATGGCATCCCAAACTACATTGTAATCCACCTCACCTGTATCGTTCCAATCCCAACACTCATTCCATTTCTCAATTATTTGTTCCTTACACTTTTGATCGTGGAACAATTTTTCATCATATCTCCAATTTCTCATATATATTTTTCCCCTCTATCAATTTTTAATTCCACCCAAAATTTTGCATGGTCCAATTCTTTAAATATCGCAATCTCCGCATCTTCTAAGTCTTTAATCAAATTTTCCGAAACCAAAATATAATCTATTCTAGAATATGTATTCTGGACCTGTGAAAAATATGTGTATGCCCTCTCTGATCCCTTGATCTTCCTCCAGCTATCCTTAAGACCTAATGTCTTCATCCATTTATCCAAAATCTTCATACCAGCTGTTCTCCCAGCTCTTGATAAATTCGTGCAATCCTCTGGTATCTGTATTAAGTTAAAATCTCCAGCAACTATCATTTTTGATGTTCTCTCTTTTTCTAAAATACCAAGTACTTAATTTAAAAATGTTTGCTGATGATCGTTTGGGGCATATATGTTTACTAACATTATCTCTTCATCATCTATTTTCCCAATTATAATCACATATCTACCTTCTGGGTCTGTAATACTTTTTATCATCTCAAAGCCAAGTCTCCTTGAAATCAGGACTGCCACACCCCTCGCTTTTGATGTTCCATATGATTTTTCATATACCTGCATCCATCCCAAAAAAAGCCTGTTAGTATCTTCTGATTTTTGATGGGTTTCCTGAAGAAAGACTATATCTGGTCTATCCTTCCTCAGGGCGGATTCTAACCTCTTCCTCTTAACTTGACAGCCGGTACCTTTCACATTCCAGGTCAATACTTTAATATTCTTCAGACATATGTCTTACTCTCCTTTCTTTCTGACAATTGCGGACTCCTATTTGTGTCTTTTCCTCCACCACATATACATTATCTATCAGACTACAACTAAAAAAAAATTACATTTAACATCTAAACTAACCACACAAAAAACAATCATATCTGCCCTCCCCACCCTTCTTTCAAAAAGTGGCCCTTGACTATCAAAGAGGGGAGGGGGGAATGTGTAAAATAATGCATCTTATCTGTAGCTCTAACGCTGTATCTACTAGTATTATAAAATTATTACTATTACTAAAAAGACTCTATTTCAAATTAATCTGTCTCACCCATCCTCTGCAACCACCTGCACCTCCGTTTCCACCTCTACTCCTCCTGTTGCCCCATCTCCAATTCACCCACGTAATCTCTCCGCAATCCCCCCGATTCCACCAGCTCGTTCCTTAATCCCCTCCATTCTCGAGATGACATTTTGACCAAACCAATCCAACACAAATAATCTAAATAATCCATTTCATCCTCCAACACATGCATTTTTCCCAAAAAAAACCCTAAGTTGTTTTGGAAACTTCCAATGATAATCGATAGATTGCTCCCTGAGGATATTTGTCACGGGTTTCATCTTAAACCTCCACACTCGTACCTCAACAGATATGTCATTGTATACCTCAATCTTGCATCCATCAATTTTTAAAACGCCAGATCCAGCCTGTTTTATAAAAGCCATCACCTTTAATTTCTCTTTTTAAAGGTGATTTAATTTAATATTCATATTTACATAGCCACCCAACTCACGAAGACTCTGGGTGACATACAATCTTAAAACCCTTAAAACAAGAACAACCCCATTAAAACAAATTACCCTGCTAAAACCCCCACACATATTAAAAAGAGGAAAGTTGCTTTGATATTAAACCAACCAGTGGGTGGGGGTCACAACATCTTCAGGACCCCACACCTGCCCCGCCAGCCATGTTTTCAGATCTTTCCTGAAGGGCAGCAATTCCGTCTGCAGCCTTAATTCTGACAATATCAGAATCGCTAAAACACATAAAACCCCCATTAAAATCCCACCTGCACTCATAAAACGAGAGAGACTTCTCAACTGTTGTTCTAAAACAGCCAGCAGGTGGGGGTCACTCCTCCATCAGCACCCCACACCTGCCCCGCCAGCCAGGTTTTCAGTTGTTTCCTGAAGGGCAGGAAATTCTCCATCATAGGCCAACCATGACGGGCCAGGGAAATCAACCACGGCCCGGTAAATATTGTCCAGGTACTGGACCATTGGAATGGCCAGATCAGGACGGGCCCTCAGGTATACTGCCATATATACTGCCATGGTAACCAATTAGCCCAAGTGCGAGATGGCTTACGACGCCGGGACAACTCCTTGTCCCTGTCGTCCTGCCTCTCCCTCTCCTCCTTAGTGGGTTCATGGTTCAGGAGGGTGAAAATGTCCACGTATTCCCCCCGCCAAATCTTTTCCCTTGCAGCATCGGATAAATGGTCACCCAGGGGTAAGAAATAACCAGCTGTCGGCAGGGCCGCTGTTGGCATGGATTGAATTGGGGGCGCCCGCAGTGGGCCCTGTAGGACCCCCGAGAAATTAGGCGTACCCATAGGGGCGGTCACCCCCGCAATAACCAGGGGATAATTGGGCAACCAGGAATTAACAGGACAGTGTGGATTAAACTGTCCTCCCACAGTCACTTGTTGCGGCCATGGCCACTGTACCCCCCCCCAGCGGTATTGGCTAGTGTCACTAGTGTGCTGACTTGACCAGGATACTCACTCGGTGCACCCCCATGGGCCGCCCCCACTGGGGGTTCCGGCCCACGGTGGGCGTCGGAGCTCGCGATAGGTATCGAGCTCTGCATCCCGATGCGCCCCTGCCAAGCCGGACTGGTCGCCGGTGGAAAGCCTTGTTGTACTGGCCTGACGGGGAGCTGCGAGGCGCCAGCTTGGGCTGGCCTGATTGCCTCAAGAAGCTCAACCCTGTTGGCGGCCCACTGTGCAGCCGTGGCCGGCATGTGGGCCAGAACTGGAGAGTTGGCAAGCCCACCATCCGAAGGTGGTGGAGCAATGCCCATTGAAGCCTCCAGCACCGCAATGCGGGCAAGGAGAGCATCCACATTCTCAGACCCACCGGGATAAGGTGGGCCGGATGGGCTGGATGGCCCACAGGGCAATTGCTGAGGGATAAACCCACGTGGCAATCCCTGGCCAGAATAGGGCCATGCCCAGTAATCCGGCCCATGAGGGGCCGGAAGAACGGTGGGGCGGAAACCCGCACCGCGCCCGCGTGGGCCGCTATGCCCCGAGCCGGGCAAAGGCGCAGCAGGGGTAGGAACCCCAGGGGAGAAGGCCTTTGCCGCCCCTGCCCGAGTCCTCAGACTGGGCTCATTGGTGGCAGTGGGTATTATAACCCCACCCCCACCCCTGCGGGGGTGCTGTCCGAGCCCTCCGGCCCGGTAGCAGCCCCGAAGAGGTTGAGGGGGTGGGCTGAGCCCAGGGGCCGCCTGGGCCTTGTGCTTGGGTGCCATGGCCACCCAAGCAGGCGCTGGTCGGAGGAGGTAAAAACCTCCAATCGAAGAAGCAAAGAGGCAAAGCCGGGAAAGAAGCGTCGGAGCAAACTTCTCCGCTCCGTCACTTCGTAAAATGGCAGCGCGGCTGCCTCATGGCCACCCCTTTTATAGAGGGGTGGCCATGCCCCCCTAACTAGCCCGGATGTCTGTATCCGGGTGGGGGGGGCCCACAAAGAGCGCGGCACCATTTTGGCGCCGCGGTTGCATATCATACAAGATCCTTTAACAAGCCTGGATGTAATTCAACTGGCCTTAGAGACCTGCATTCATTTAAGGTAACTTAGTGTCCCCATGCAACCTCTTTACCTATCTTGGTCTACTGTCACCTCATTGCATCACTAATTCTATTTTCACAGGCTGAGCACTGATAGAGACAAAGTTCTCTCTGTTGCTTACAGACATTTATCCATTCCTTTCTCACAGGAAATGTAGACCTTCTTTGTTCTTCCTTCCACTTCTTATGCATGTCTCTTTTACATAGATCCCGGCTCATCTTCAAAGTTCCTTATGCAGTCACTTTGCTTTCCTTAGATCAGGGGTTTGCAATGTTTTCCCACCATGGACCAGATAGCAGCAGGGACCAGAGGCGTGGTTGCCCCCATTGCTTCTGTTTGTGTCAGCGACATTGGCAGGAATCACATTGTTTTTCTGGGTTCTTGCACAGTCTCTGCCACTCCCCACAGTGGCGGGAGGCTTTTCACTCCACTTTTGGGATTTTTTTTTTTTGGCCACTTCTCTGCTGCATTTAAGCAGCTAGAAAGTGGCATTTGGTGACTTCCTGGTTCTGCACTGGGAGCCCAAGTGCTGACGTAAGCTCTGCCTGGCACCGGAAGTGCCCAACCATTGCTATCTAGCTGCCGAAATATCAGTAGAAAAGCAGCAAAATTTCCAAAAATGTAGTGAACATGCTCCAAAAAGCCTCCTACTACCATGAGGAATGGTGAGGCTGTGCGAGAACCCAGAAAAACAGCACGATTCCGGCCGCTGCTTCAGTAAGTTATGTTGTCAGAGTTCCGGTGGTGGTGGTGGTGGCTTCTGGAGGTGCTGGGGTGGCCACTGAAGTCCAGATTAATGAGATGCACAGGCCAGATTAGGCCCATGGGCTGGGATTGTGAACGCCTGCCTTAGATTCTTCCAAAATGTCTTCCTTAGTGAAACTTCCTTTGCGATTGTGCCTTCAGTGCTTTTAGTGCTGGATTTCACCCAAATTTACTTTCAGTTTCTCTAAATATATTTTCTTAAAATCCAGAGTGCATGCTCAACAATACTTATTATTCCATTTCCCTGTATAATGAATTCCAAGATAACATGGTCACATCTATCAATGATTCCCATTACTTCTATTTCATTGAGAAGTTTTTCCCTATTAGTAATAGCGATCATGATTGGCAGGCATATAAACAGAATAATAAATTGAATGTGTTAGTTGACAACTTCACTGACATTGTTCTCTCTCTGAGGACAAGAATCTTTAGAAGCTCAAAACCAGAATCCTGTGCAAAGAAACTTTGTTCAGAATGGTAAATGAGGAAGTAATCCCAATCACTGCCTTTTGCAGAGTGTCTGTCACACAACCAGTTCTACCCTAGCTGCAAAATTGATTGTGTAATTAGTCACACAATGGACACTGCACCAAAGTGAAGAATAGCTTGTGCAATTATTGTCCTATGTGCCATTCATCCAACAGGAAATTGACCCAAGATATTTCTATTGTCCAGCTGACATAATCTACTTGCTTATTGCAGCAACAGACCATAATGCAAAATTTATGTAGAAAAACAGACGTAGTTCATCATGTGAATGTACTAACAAATCATTATGCATTATATTTCCCTATGTAGTGATGGGGAGGAAGATTATGATGGGAAAACATGCTCTTATGGTTATGATGTATTAAGAATGTACTGTGTTTGGGCTTTAAACCCACCACACACAATTTGTAAATATTGCACACAAAGAAAGAGAAAGAAGAGTAAATTACTAACTCAATACACAAATCACATATTCTGAGATGTTAACCATGGTTAAAACAGGCTGCTTACAAAACTGAACATCTATCTGGGTGCCTTTGCAGGCGCACCCCCCAAAGAAAGACTCAGACACCGCTATATGGATAACGGCATTGGGCCACATTTATTGAATCATGCCCTAGTCCGAATTATAAATTTCAATTGGTACTCAGCCAATTATAATTCTTAAGGCAAGCAGGCCGCAGTAACACTGGTAAGGTTCCTCCCAAATTGTCAACGGCAATTGGCTACAATGTATCCATTTGTATCAATTTGTTTGTTAGAACAAACAAATTGTTGACCGTAGTCAATAAACTATCTACTGACCCCACCCTCTGACGTGTATCCGTCAAATCACGGGGTGATGCATGCTGAAGAGCTCCTGCCATCACCCCATTGCCTGGTTCGTCGTTGACCGGTCAACGTTATTAAACTTGTACCTGTCTAAGTGTTGGCCAGTCAATTGCGAACCTGCCGGATACCTATGGGTCATAAATATTTACCTTACCAGTGCTACCCGCCCATGTGACCAAAGTCAAGAGCAAAAAACCCTGTATCAAACCTCAGCAACAGTGTGGGATGGGCAAAAAAGCCAGAACCAAGAGGCCAATTGTAGGTTCAAGCCAAAAATTCCCACCCGGCCCCGAAGCGACCAAAATATCACACTGTTCACTAGGGAGGTGGTGGAGGGAAAAAACTTCTCCTCTCCGTCGCTTCTTCTAAAATGGCAGCTCGTCTGCCTCGTGGCCACCCCTTTTATAGCGGGGTGCCCACGCCCCTTAACTCACCCGGATGTCTGCATCCGGGGGGGCCCGCAAAGAGCGCGGCGGCCATTTTGGCGCCGCGCTTGCATTCTTCTTTAAAACCAGAAATAATTTATACCCAAAAGGAGTTCTATTTTTAGGCAAGGTAATGCCTTTGGCAACAGATGTTCAATAGGAAGCATCAATGGCAGCCCATTCACCCATTCTTCCTGAGACCACTGAATATTCTCCACTCTTCAGGAACAGTGCTGTGTGAGATACATGGGCAATCTGCACTCCATGGATATGCCAGTTGCCATCAGGGTAGTGTAGGATGGTGTCCCACCATCAGTTGTGAAGTAGCATTCAGCTGCACATCTGAAGCTGGGGGGGGGGGGAGAGGTATGTGGATTTTTGTGGCACTGCATTTGGCTCAGCCAGCAGAACAGCTGGTACCATCCCTACTGTCATCTGGGCAAATCAACTGGTACCAGTTGTTACAGATTTATAACTTGGTTGAGATAGGTACACATATGTGCAATACAGTACATGCAAGTTAATTTCAGTCCTTCTGGAAAAAGAAACATTTCACAATAAGCCCTGTCATGGGATAGAAATTGTGCCTGTGTGTTTTTGCATGCTGTTCACCATGAGGGAGGTGGCAGTGTTGCATTATGGGTTGTCAATGGACAGAAACTGCTTACTAGTCAAAACATTCTAAACCCTCGTGTTCTTGGAGAATTGAAAATTAGAATTGCATAGACATGTAATACTGTATAGTCATTGGCTGAAATTCTTTAGGGGAATGGCCAGAGGGTGGAACTTGTTGGAGGAGATAAAAACCAGAGGGAGGGGGCAGGACTCTCTCTTGGTCTGGTGCTCCACGTTGTGTAAGTCTGGGGGGGGGTTTGAGAACTCCGCAATCATGTAGTTTTCTAAACTAGAGGGTGGAGCCCTTTACGATTTCAAAGCTCGGTCAGGTTTCATTGTTTTTAATGTGCTTTCTGAACTAAAGATGGTTCAATTTCCATAGAATTATTTTGCTTTTCTGAAACTTTGTTTATGTAACCTACTTTTGCTACAATATATTTTTAAAAGACATGAAGATGACTGTAGTTGTTTATTTTTCTACACTCTACCTTACTGACAGCTGGGACTTTGGTCAAGACGTGTGAGAAGGCAAGCTAAAATCCTGGATTGCTTAGCCATAGGGCGTCAATTCAGGGTTGGTCACACTTACTTGTAAACTAAGGTCCTACTCGGGAGTAATGGCATTGCTTACAAGCCCTATTGCAGAAGTGGAATAGTGGTAATACCTAAATGTGTTGAAGCTGAATGCGAAACATATCCTGAAAGAAGTAGCTATTTCTTCTACATAGTCCATTTGGGTACTTATTTATTTGCACATAAAGTATACAAACCATCATGTTTGCAATATCTAGCTACTTCAGCTCGAGGGAAATATTTAAATCCACTCTAGTTGCATTGAGTTATTCCAACACAAACTGCAAAATGAGACAATTATGTTTCACATAAAAAAATCCAATTTTCCAAGAGGTAATGAAGGAAAATTATAAATTTTAATGGCATTAATAATTTACTGAACCAAATAAACTTCTGGAAAAATGTATCCCTGAAAAGAATCCAAAGATTAACTTTAATAATCTGGAAGATCATAAGGTTTACAAAGAATCTTTAGATTTACATGAACTATTTACAGAAGAGTCAATGCATAAGTGTAGCTAAAAGTGACAGATTCCTCATATTTCTGTAGATAGCTGTTGGATAGGTGCATGGCAGAAATGTATAGTTCATATTGGGTTGTTTTCTTGTGGGCTAGTGCCTCTTCCATCTTCCATTCCCATCTCCTTTTAATGGCTACAACAGTGGGGGACTCTTTTGGGTCCTTTCAGGTCATTGTTATTCCCCCATTTGGAAGGTGGAAGCAGTGCGGGCTGAGCAAGACAACATGTGTAGTAGAGGTAAGAAGGAGGGGAGAAAGTGGAGGACTGTCTGGGTGAGGTATGGAAATGAGGTAAGGAGGCAACACAGCAGAGGTGGAAAAAAGCAAAAAGAGTGGTGGTTCTGACTGGGCAAGAGACTGGGCACAGGGACAGGAAAAGAGAGCAGGTGGCTAGCTGGGCAAAATGAGGTGGACAGAAGTGGTGATAGGTAAGAAAACTGCTTGCCTTTCTGAGCAAGAAAATGGGCATGGTGGTAGTGACAATGGCTAGGCAAGAAAAAGGAGGGGAGACAGCAAAATAGGCAGGCAGTTGGAATAGCAATATGAGATGGTGAAGCCCTAGTGCAACCAAAAGGTTGTGAGTTCAATCCTAACCAGAAATCAAGGTTTACTCAGGCTTCTGGAAACAGAGATTGCAGAGAGACTAAATGAATTCTTTGCTTCAGTATTCACTGAAGAAGACAGAGACCACATGCCCAAAACAGAGCCTATCTTCGTAGGGAGGAAAACCGAAGAATTAAGCTAGATAGAAATAACCAGGGAGGAGTCCTTGCATGTCTTGTTAAGATAAACACTAACAAATCACCAGGACCAGATGGCATCCATCCACGAGTTCTCAAGGAACTTAAAGATGAAATTGCGGATCTCCTAGCCAAAATATATAACATTTCCCTCAAATCAGGCTTTGTGCCTGATGACTGGAAGGTAGCGAATGTAACACCAATCTTCAAAAAAGGATCCAGGGGTGATCCAGGAAATTACCGACCTGTCAGTTTGACATGTGTCCCAGGTAAAGTGATGGAAACCATCCTAAAAGATAGAATTAATAGGCACATAGAAGAGAAGGAGCTGCTAAAGAAGAGCCAACATGGCTTTTGCAAGGGCAAATCATGCCTCACTAATCTGTTGGAAATTTTGAGAGTGTCAACAAGCATGTGGATAAGGGGGATCCAGTTGACATTGTTTATCTGGACTTTCAGAAGGCTTTTGACAAGGTCTCACACCAAAGGCTCTTGAATAAACTTGCCAGTCATGGAATAAAGGGACAGGTCTTGTTCTGGATCAGGAACTGGCTAAGGGACAGGAAACAGAGGGTAGCACTAAATGGACACTTCTCCAAGTGGAGGGAAGTAAAGAGTGGGGTCCCCCAAGGTTCAGTACTGGGACCCCTGCTTTTCAACCTCTTCATAAATGATCTAGAGGTAGGAGTAAATAGCAAGGTTCACACTGGGGGAGTGGGCAAAACAGTGGCAAATGAGCTTCAACATTAGTAAGTGCAGAGTGATGCATGTTGGGGCAAAAAACCCCAATTACATTTATAAACTGATGGGTTCTGTACTCTCTGCGACAAACCAGGAAAGGGATCTTGGTGTCCTGGTGGACAGCTCAATGAAGGTGTCAACCCAGTATGCCTCAGCAGTGAAAAAAGCAAACTCAATGCTAGGGATCATTAGGAAGGGTATAGAAAATAAGTCAGCAAGTGTCATTTTGCCTCTTTATCAATCTATGGTGAGGCCCCATCTGGAATACTGTGTACAGTTCTGGTCGCCATACCTCCAGAAGGATATTATGGAGTTGGAGAAAGTGCAAAGGAGGGCAACCAAAATGATTAGGGGACTGGAACACCTTCCTTACCATCTGAGGCTGCAACGGTTGGGCCTTTTCACTCTTGAACGACGGCGTCTAAGAGGTGACCTGATTGAAGTTTATAAAATCATGCATGGTGTGGACAAAGTGGATAAGGAAAAACTGTTTTCCCTATTGCATAACACTAGAACTAGGGGACACTCCATGAAACTTTTGGGTACTAGTTCTCAAACAAATAAGAGAAAGTACTTTTTCACCCAGAGGATTACTGGCCTATGGAACTCCCTGCCAGAAGAAGCGGTGACAGCTGTCAGTCTTGACAGCTTTAAGAAAGGATTAGACAAGTTCATGGAGGAAAAGGGTATCAATGGCTATAATTATGGATACTTAAGGACAACCTCCGGGTTGGAGATAGGCAGGATATCTCTCAATGCCATTTCCAGGGAATACCAAGTAGGTGAAGGCATCTCCTTGGGAATACCCTGAAGCAAATGGTAAGCCACTGTGTGAGACAGAATGCTGGACTGGATGGGCTGTGGCCTGTTCCAGCAAGGCTGTTCTTATGTTCTAGCCTTCCCAGGTCAGTAAAATGAACACCCAGCATATGGGGGGAGGGGGAATGCTAATTAACTTGTGAACCACCCCGAGAGTGCACTAAGCACTATCGGGTAGTAAAGTGTGATTACTTTGCTTTATATGAGAGAATGAAGGTGACCAATGTGAGAACACTGGTGAGCGTGGATGATCCATTCCTTTCTCGTTCTTCAAATCAGATAAAAAGTACTTCTGAGTCTCTCTCTTCCAGAAAGTGATAAAAGACAAAAATAAATGTAAACTTCTATTCTGTGTTTGTTTTCAGTTATCCTAACCCAAATGTCTCATCCCATTACAGTTGGCATAATCCTTTAGTCATGAGAACACCCAAGAGTGATTCACTGACTCACCGGGGAAATAAAAATACACTTAGCATCAGTGGTTATTTATTTTATTTTATTAATATAAATAAATAAATAAAACAAAGCAATCACACTAATATACTGCCCCATAGTACTTAGTGCACTCTCTGGGTGGTTCATAAGTTAATTAGCATTCCGCCCACCCCTCAATATGCTGGGTGTTCATTTTACTGGAGACATGAAAGGAGCCTCATTTGGGCATTCCCTTGACGGAGTTTCTTCTGCAAAAAACCTTTCAACACTTAATAAATTCTGACACAAAATTATTAATATAATGAAGTAATTGGAAATATAGCAGATATGACAGATGGCTGTCCAGTTCTCTCTTGAATTCTTCCAGTGTTGGAGCACTCACCACCTCTCGAGACAGTTGGTTCCACTGTCGTACTACTCTAACCATTAAGTTTTTTTCCTGACAATTAGCCTATATCTGGCTTCCTGTAATTTCATCATGTCATTATGTGTCCTGCACTCTGGGATGATGGAAAACAGACCCTACTCTTCCTCTTTATGATTATCTTTCAGGTATCTGAAGAGCGCTATCAAGTCTCCTTTTCTCATGGCTAAAAATGAGGATTCACTTGAGAAAGCCTTGATGATGGGAAAGGTAGAGGGCAAAAGAAGAAGGGAGCAGCAGAGAATGAGATGGCTAGATGGTATTGCTGATGCAATGGGTACAAAGTTGGGCAGGTTGAGGAGGATGGTGGAGGATAGGGGTGCCTGGCATGCGATGGTCCATGGGATTGCAAAGAGTCAGACTCGATTAAGCGACTGAACAACAACAACAAAACATGCCCAGTTCCTTTGGTCTTTCCTCAAATGGCTTGGTTTCCATTCCTCTGATCAGTTTGACGTAACTTTCTCCCTCCTTGCTTCTTATTTTCATCCCACATGCACATAAGGATTCCTTCTCTCCTTTCAACCACCCCACTTTTAATCCATGCAAGGAGCCTGTTGTCTCTGACTATTCCCCCACCCCCTGCCAAAAGGGCTTCACTTCCATCATCCCTCCTTCTCACAGTCACCTCACAAGCACAACCTCATGTTTGCAGTGGAGTTTCTTCTTTTCCCCCTAAACTGGAAACAGGCCAAGGACAGAAGGGGCCAGATTAAAGGCAGACAAAATATTTCTTCATATAAGAAATGTCATGGAAGACATGTACACTAGATGGAAAAGAATACTGGCTAAATTCCTTGTTCTCATTAGTTTTGGCCATCACAGTATGTGAGGACTCCTAGATGAAGGATTTTAAAGCACAATAAGAGTTCTCTTCCACAGCTGAGACCAAAAGAAACTGCCCTTTCCACACTTTAAGATACAGTCTACCTTGGATAAAGTCTGATTCAGATAAATTCCGATTCAGATGCATTGCATGAATACCAAAACTACTAAAATGGACATTATCCGAGGTATTTGGTATAGGAACCTCGGATAACATCCATTTGATTCGGATAAAGTCCAAAACTGGATAAAGTCCAAACTTGTGGAACGGAGTTTGGACGTTATCCGAGGTTCTACTGTATCTGCAATTTATATAAAATGTTGCTATCAGCCCTTTCCTTTGAAAACCAAAGGACACATATAGCAAGTATGGAAGGAGTAGCTGTTTGTTTAAGAAAATGCCATCAATCCATCTAGCACTTGAAATTGTTAAATAAAATATCAAACATGAAATTTTATGACAATTTATACCTTGCAAAATTTACAATCTTGCCCCACCCTCCCAAAATACACAAAACAGTATTCCTTGCACACAATATAATTCTATCCAGCATGAAAACTCTATTGAAACATCATTAGAGATGAGAAAAATAATGCAAGTCTTCATTCTTATCCTCATCTGTGTCCACAAGAATTAGACAAATGAGGATTTATTTCCAAATGTATATTTACCAACAAAGATGACAGGTCTAACAAAATGTTTTTGCTCAAATCATTGTTAATTATGAGCCAAAACCTCTTGGGGACTCATTTTACCGACCTCAAAATCAAAATATAACTGAGAGATGATTGTCTGCCTTTCTTTTGAATTCATCCATAATATAATTGTTCCATTGTCATACTGCTCTAACAATTAGAAGGTTTTTCCTAATATTCAACCAAAATCTGGCTTTCTGTAATTCCTTATTATGTGTTCTGTACTCTGGGGTGATCTAGAATAGATCCTGACTGTCCTCTGTACGACAATATATCATTTGTTTGAAAAATGCTACCATATCTCCCCTCGGTTTTCTTTTCACTTGTACTTTCTTCTGCCTATCTTTTCTCATTGAAATTGCTTGGAGTTGTGCCTGCATAATTTCCTTTTTAAGAAAATCCCACCCATCTTCAACTCCTTTTCCTGTTAGGATCTCCTGCCATGGGACACTGTTTCAAGTTCATTACATTGGCTTTCCTAAAATTCAGCATACATGTGCAGCCATCTTCTGCTTTTTATTTCTTTTGAAATCAGGAACTCCCCCCCCCCTCTTACTGCCACTTTTTCACCAAATCATCTCGATTGTGAGTTCAATCCTGATGGGGATCAAGGTTGACTCAACCTCTTCCCACCATTTTAGGTTGGTAAAATGTGTCCCCAGCATGTTAGGGGCAAAATGCTAATTAACTTGTGAACTGCCGAGAGAGTGCACAGTACAGTAGTGTGTACACAGTGCAGAGAGTACACAGTACAGAAGTGTGATTGCTAATTACTAATTATTGGTTAGAACTTACTCACAGATAGCTAGTCCTCTAGGATCTTCCTCCAGTTTTGTTGGAGAAAATTATTAGCAACGTAAGCCAGGGATTTCTTTGAAATGCCATATTTGGTAGAATTCACCAACAAATATCTCCCATTTCTAGTACATTGCTTCTCTCTGAAATATTTTTCAAAGGTTTCATCTGTATCTTCTCCTTGATTGGACAGGTGATAGTAGACTCCAACTACCATATTTCTCTTGGGTTTCTCCCCCTCCAATTATATTAATCCAGATGCTCTTGAGGGAGCAAAAATGCTAATGCTACTGTAATTTTGTGTAGGAATGTATACCCAAGATCCCATACTTGACCAGCAATCATGGCTAATAGCCATCCTGGATGGATAATCTGAGAGCTTTGAGCCAGGATACCTAAGAGACTGCGTCACCCCGAGATCATTCGCCCATCCAACCAGAGTTGGCCGGAGGGGCTCTCTGCTTGTACCATCAGCTAGAGGGGCTCATCTCTCTAGCACATGCAGGAGAACCTTTTCTGTGTCCGGCCAGGCCCTATGGGACCTCCTGCCGGTGGAACTGCGGCTGCAGATGGAATTGCTGCCCTTCAGGAATCAACTGAAAACCAGGTTGGCGGGGCAGGTGTGGGGTGCCAATGGAGGAGTGACCCCCACCTTCTGGCTGTTTTAAAACAACAGTCAAGGTCTCTCTCTTTTTTATGAGTGCAGGTGGGATTTTAATGGAGGTTTTATGTGTTTTAGCGATTCTGATATTTTCTATTTCTGTAAGCTGCCCAGAGTCGTCGTCGAGTTGGGTGGCAATAGAAATACAATAAATACAATAAATGAATGAATGAATGAATGAATGAATGAATGAATGAATGAATGAATGAATGAATGAAAGTAACACTCCTGAGGTTGATACTACTATCATAAAAAGTAACAAATATCCCTCTTTGGCATTATCATCTCTGTCTGTTCCTTTCCCTAATAATGATTATTTACAAAATCAATAATAGTGCAATAGTTCAAGGAGGCATAATCATGAATAATCTAACTTGCTTGAACTTTGAAGGAAAACATTCCCACCGATCATTTTATTAGTCATGTATGACATCAATAGAATGACATCAGATGAGGGAGGAAGAAAGCTAATAGCAATAATAATAATAATATATGAATGGAACTATGAGCTGAAAACGGAAAGGCATAATATAGAGACTATGGTACAGATAGCAAAGTAAGTAATCATCCATCATGCCTTGAACCAGTTGCATGGCCTCTGACAGTCAAAATTGCAAGAGCAGGTGCTGAGAGTAGCTCTGCAAAATTGGATAAAAATGGGAGAGAGCATTAAATCAAGGATTCATTGAAGGTTGTAAAGGATGAGAATTAAGTTGGTAATATTTCTTTCGTATGTCTCACACAGCATTTTCAAATAAGTTTGCATAGTACAAAAAGGTTTTGCCAGTTAATAAATTATTGGTTGGCTATCTTGTCACATTGTGTGTAGTGTGATGTGGCTTGAAGATATCTATGAGCCACGGAGTAAGAATTTCTATGATTTATTAATTAAAGGGATTTATATTCTGCTTTTCAAGCAGCTATCTCCTGTGCAACTTACATACATTTTGAAATGCATTTTGTTCATATGTCACATAGTAATTTCCATCTCCTCTGTACTTCTGCCCATGAAACCTGCTTCTGGATGTTTCCAGGAAGATTTGTATCTCATCAGCATGAACAATTATTCATATGAATCAGGACTGAATCATTATATGTACCTATCTTCCTGAGCGGTTGGTGAACCCTGCCCTAAAATAAGAGCTTGTTTACCAGTGCCCATTCAGCACTCAGTGGCTCACATTCCGTGATGATATGAACATCTGAATAAAAGAGCTAACACCACAAATAGAGCAGATTTATCATCCCATCATTCTTTTCAATGGAGTCAACAGACATGCATGTGACAGCAAGTCCACAAATTTCTCAACCAGTCCACAAATATTTGTCAAAACAATTGATTGACACATTGTATATATTTCATTTTCCAGTTAGGGAATTAGTTTGTATAGGTCCTCTCTTCCAGGTTTCCTAAATAATACTACTACCATATGTAATGGACACTGTCTTGGGGAAGTATACAATTCAACTAGAAATCAAATGGCTCTCAATCCAAACTGGACAAACTCAACAAAGATGCTTCTCTTTTCCTGTAAGGAAAAAAACCTGATTTATTGAGAAATGCAGTGTTTGATAGACTTTTTGGCTCCTATGGACCACCAAGAAGACAACTGGATTCTGGGTCAGATAAAGCTAGAAGAGGGAAAAAAATGACAAAAATGAGGTTGTCCGACTTGGTCTAGATCATGAGAAGGCAAAACACATTGGAAAAGACATTAATGCTAAGAAAGTTTAATGTGGCAGGAAAAGAGCAAGTCCAAATAAGAAATGGAGTAGAGAACATACAAAAATCTTTAAGAACGTGAGAAAATGAGTTAGGTGTTCAAATTAAGGAAGAGGAATGGGACAAGATATGGAAACAAAGAATTATGAAAATATGTCAGAGTTAAATACAATTGCTGTACAATATGGAGATAGTACATGACACCAGTATGGTTGAGTTATTATGAGCCAAAATATAATAATGATTGATCGAGATGCAAAAAAGATATGGGGACATATCTGTATTTATGGTAGGAATGTGACTATATGTGTGTGTGGGGGGGGCAGTAAAATCCCAACTTACAAATGCCCCGAGTTACATAAAATTCGACTTGAATAATGATTTTGTGCTAAAACGATGACCAGATTTACATTAATGTCCTGATTTACATAACTTTGTGTAACATGATTTTCTATGGGTTTGCTTTGAGTTGCATAAAAAAACTATTTAAGCAAAAGCCTATGGAATGGACTTTTTGCATAAGTAGGGTTTTTACTGTATATGGCAAAATGTTTTTTATGGAAATTAACCAAATATTGTCTACAAACTTAAACATGTTTCCCAGAATAGCAGTATTAATAGATTTTGGAAACAAACAAATGGAAAAGAATAAGAAGGAATTTATTATCATGTAGCTTACAGCTTTGAGATTGGCTATTGCTAAAAAAAAATGTAAAAGGCCATGTGAAATTAATATGGACTATTGGTATAAGGAGATTTGGGATATGGCAATAAATGATAAATTGATTTCTGAGGTAAAATTTGAAAAAGGTAATTTTTAAAAGTCTGATTTTAGAAAGATATGAGGTGAATTTATTGAACATGTTTTAGTAAAAGAGAAAGGAGTAAAGCCAGGGTAAGAATATTTAACATTTTGGGGAGAAGGGGCAAATAGATAAATGAAATTTCACATAAATAATAAATATAAGAAATGTATAATGTCCCACTTGGTGGTCGGTGCACGTAGCAGTTATATATTTTTATATGTACATAAATACATGTTTTGTTGGGTTTTTTAGCTTTTTATATTACTATATCTGTATTTGTTTATTGCTTAACAGGGCTACTAATAATAGCGATTTCTGGAGATCACTAATTCATAGTATTACCAGAAGCTGGAATCAACCTCTGACAGCTTACAACTCCTCTTCAATTTTCTCCTGGAGCCAAAGGGTGTGCTTGTGTATTTTAAATTCAACAGTTCATGGTCATTACACTTTCTTGGATTCAGGTGAAACTCAGAAAATTAGAATATCGTGCAAATGTTCATTCAGTTCAGTAATGCAACTTAAAAGGTGAAACAAATATATGAGATAGACTCATTACATGCAAAGCAAGATAATTCAAGCCTTACTTTGTTATAATATCAATGCTTATGGTTTACAGCTTGTGACCACCACCCCCCAATCTCATGTACCCCTTAATCATCACATAATCTCATGTACGATGTACACCATGATCATCACAATTATAACGAATTAAGGCATGACATCTCTCACTTTGCATATAGTGAGTCTATCTCATATATTTGTTTCACCTTTTAAGTGATAGGAATGAACATTTGCACGATATTCTAATTTTCCAAGTTTCACCTGTATGTAGTTAATATGTGTGACAGTCTGGAGTACATCTTTGGAGTGAACCCAACTCTTCAAATTCATACATGTGCAATGTTTGCTTACAAAGTTACTTGTTGTTTATTTGTCTGCCTCAAAAAATCCCCAAAGCTTTAAAACTACTGTATATAATAGAAATTAATTGAAAAGGAGAATCATATTTAAAAAAAGAGTGAAGTTAACTACATCGTTCAAAGGTCAAATGGAGAAGAAATGTTTTTAGAGATGGAGCGCGCAGCGGCAACCAAAATGGCTGTTGTGCGCTTTGCCAGCCCTGCCCCTGAGGCACGGGCACATCATGACTGTCCAGGGGGTGTGGCAAGCCACCCTTTAATAGGAGTGGCCATGCTGGGCCTGGGGCATGTTTGCTTCCTCACCCAGCCGATACTCCTTCGAGTGGGCTGTGGCCGCTCAAGCGCTGGAGCTTAATTCCCCTGAGCAGAGTTTCTCCAGTAAAAGTCTGCCGTGCGCCGCGTGTACCCTGTGCGCCGCGGCACTGCATTCTCGCTCAAGCAGCACTCATGCCCTACTGGGCTGCCGCTCCAGTGGCCTTTTGGCCATGGCGTTCCGCCGCGGCCTGGGATGGGGGCAGCCGTCCCATTAATTGGGGGAGCCCGGCCCTTCCTTTCCTTGCCCCTGGGCTCTTGGTTTCCCTCCATGAGGGCACCCTACATGGGGCTTGCGCCCCCGGCAGGCGTGTTGGGGCCTGCCCCTAGGCCTGGGGCCCGTGTCGCCTGATGGTGGGGCCTCCCCTGGGCACTGGGCCGCACTTGCCCTTTCCCGCCTGACGGGGCCTCGGTCTTGCCCTCCTGGCGGGGCCTCGGTCAGGATTCGGGAGGTTGTTTCCTTCACCTGGGTCAGTGGGCTCTGGTCCGGTCGTGAGCCTCGACGCTTGGCGGCAGCTGCAACTACCGGTGGGGGCAGTTGCTGCAGGTGCATCTGGTGAGTATGGTTATATGAATGCATGACACACTACTTGCCTGTCCATGGCCACTACAGCCTAAGGGCCTTGGGTGCACCATATGGCTCTCGGCCTGATGTTTTCCCTCTCACACTAGCTACCAGGCAGGCGCCTTATCCTGTATCCTATCTGGCCCTGTGGCCTACTCTGGTGGATCCGGCTGACCATTCCCCCCTAAGCTGGTGTTCCATTGTTAGTGGGAGTTCATTTACTCCCGGCCTCCGGGGATAGGATCCAGCGCCGTGAACAGGTTGACTTATTCAGTTCATTGGTCCCGTAAACTGCTGGGTTACATGTAGAGGGAGTACAACAGGGATAGCTATTGGCCCATTGCCGTAGCCACCATGCGCCTGGCTCTACTGCCTGCCGGCCTATCTGGTTCATGCCGCAGCACCCATCAGCCCGTCTGGATTTTGCTACCCGGGTGTGTATCCCACGAATGGCGGATGTTTCGATTCTGTCATGGACGTTGCTTAGGAACAGTCCTGATTTATTTATACCAGAACCTACATTGTCGGCATGGTAGGGCGGTGTAGTCATTTCGCCATGGGAGGGGTCTTGGTGGTTCTATGCCATTACAGTGTATGTCACGCACAATGGCTCCCCCCCCATCCTCCCGGTAGTTGCTCGCACAGCTCTGCTATGCAGGCATAGTTGGGTCACCCCCTCACTATCATGTGCAAACAGGATGCTTTGTTTGGAATTTCTGGCAGTCACGCGCATATGTAGGGTATGTTCTGGTACTATAGTTGATATGTATTGCATTGCTTGAGACTCTTTGTGAATTAGGAAGAGGGTTTCCATTTGTCGAAGGCTACTGAGTACCTTCTACCTTCCTAGGCCCCAGGCCGTGTTTGATGCAATGGGTGTCCAGTGTACCCAGGCTCATGACGTGGACATACTAGGTGTGCCAGGCCGGGAGAAGAAGGCAAAGCTTAGGCCTGGACCTTTGAGGAACTTCTTCTAAACCCATGCCCCAGATAGCAGAGCAGTGTGGCTTATTAGGCCTTTGCTAGGGAGCAAAGCTTTGTTATAGTACAGTTTGGAAACCAAAGGGACTACAGGTTGGATAACTTGCGATCTATTCTATCATACCCACTCCTTTATTATCGGGGAAGGAATACGGGAATAGATGTTCTGTCTTTAAAGAAGTCTTTTTTAAACTCATAAGTAGGTTACCATCATTGTCATAGCCCAGCCAATGAGAATAGATTGTGATTAAATTTATGATTCATTTAAATTAAAAAAAGAAAGTAAAAAAAGAAGGAAAATCAGTGCCGGCCCCCCCCCCCCAAGGACTCTCGCCCACCTAAGGCCTGGGTGGGCAGAAGAGGAGCCGTTGGGGGGAAAGAGGCGGCTTTTCCATCAGCGCCGCCCCCCCCCAGGACTCTCGCCCACCTAAGGCCTGGGTGGGCAGAAGAGGAGCAGGAAAGAGGCAGCTTTCTCATCTGTCCTGCCCCCCCCCCGGACTTTTGTCCACCTAAGGGTCTTCGCCGCGTCTCTCCTGGGCTCATTCCACCGGCCCAGGATGGGAGACGAGCGACAGCTGAGGCCGCCGGCAGTCTGTTCCCTCCTCTTCTTCCACCCGCCAGGAGGGCTTCAAAAGAGCGCAGGAGCAGCTGCAGCTGGTTACGGACATTCAGCCTTTGGCTATGTTGCGGACTTTGGCAGCTGAAGACACTCTTAGGCTTGTTAAGGTCGTTGAGCTTGGGCTCCGACCTCCCCCCCCCCCCCTTGGATCTTTTTGCTTATTCTGATTTAACTTGTACTGTATGATTCCTGACTTTGTTTTTTCTTCCCCCATTGTATTTATGCATTATGTTTTACTGTAATTGATATGTTGTATCATTGACATTTTGTATCTTATTTGTATATTGCTTTGTATTATTTGTATCGTATTTTGTATTGTTTAGCATTATTATTGTAAACCACTTCGAGTTCCCTTTTCGGGGAGTAAAGCGGTATAGAAATCTAAACAATAAATAAAATAAATAAATAAAAATTAAGATGAATCTTGATGGAATGATCAACATCCCGTTTTGCACACTTCATTGGTATTCCACACTCTAATGTCCTGTTCACATAGGGTCAGGGCTCCAGTACGGCAGTTTGTATCCATTCCTCGCACCTTGCCATGCTGTTTAGGGCCAGACATGTTCCGGGCATTGACGGGGGTATTGCTGATGCTTTACCCTGCCTGCAGATTTTTCGGTTATGACCTCTACTGCTGGAGGCTGACAGCTTCCCTGCACTCCCAAACAAAATGTGGACGTTTGGCGGGAAAAGTGAATTGGGGCTGTGGGTTTGCCCTTGGCTACCCTCACCCATAGGGCTTACCTACAAACATCTGGGGCCTTCTTAGCATTGGTGGCAGTACACCTGCAATTTGCCCTGTCCGTGCCTTCGTTCAATTTAGCTGAGCATGGCACCTCACATGGGCCTCTCTTTTGGCATCGGGATGCAGCCCCCATCCTGATGAAATGTCAGTTTTAAGGGGCACTGGGCTGTCCTTGCTGCTTTGGGTTTCACAGGATTACATGGTGGGACACATTCGTTCCGTATGGGCGCCGTACAATATATCCGGCTTATGGGACGGTGGGGTCCTTGCGTTTTCACTTGAATGTGCGCCCATTGTCACAGCGAGCACCTGGCTGGTTCTGTTCTTTCCTTTTCTCTTTCAGTCTATGGACACTTGGAGACACCGGTGCAAGTGTGGATCGTTTGACACAGTCGTGTTCAGTGGGCGGCCCGTCACACTGCTATTTCGCACTGGGCAAGCATCTGGGGCTCCGCGCCGTGGCGCATTTGAGGTGGTATGGTTCCCGCGGGATAAGGTGGCACAGACTGCTCCCATTCCCAGGTTCCATTGGGAGACTCTGATCCGCCTGTCATGTTAATTTTTCATCTGGGAGGGAATGATTTAGCACTAACCATGGGCTTGGAATTGCTCCTAGCCATACGTAGAGGCCTCGACTTGCTGGGTCATTACTGGCCACAGGTCCGGATCGTAGGGTCTTAGGGGATCCCACACTCATTCTACCAATGAGGTAGTGCACCTCATTGTATTTGCTGGGACCGGCAGTCTGTTAACAGGGCAGTAGCCCAGAACTGGCCGATCGGGGTCCAGGGACAGTAGTCCAACACCCTTGTGCTGACAGGGCAGTAGCCCGGTATTTGGATATACAGGGTTCAGGGACAGTAGTCCAACATCCCTTGTTCTAGCAGGTCAGTAGCCCGGTATTTTGCCAAACATTTTTCGTGGACAGTAGTCCAACACCCCTCATTCAGTCAGGGCAGTAGCCCGGTATTTTGCCAAACATTTTTCGTGGACAGTAGTCCAACACCCCTCATTCAGTCAGGGCAGTAGCCCGGTATTTGGCCGAACAGGGTTCGGGGACAGTAGTCCAACATCCCTTGTTCTGACAGGGCAGTAGCCCAGTTTTTGGCCAGACATGGTTCGTAGACAGTAGTCCAGCACCCCTTGTTCAGACAGGGCAGTAGCCCGGTAATATTGCCAAACATCGTTCATGGACAGTAGTCCACCACCCCTCGTTCGGACAGGGCAGTAGCCCGGTATTTGGCCGAATAGGCTTTGGGGACAGTAGTCCAACATCCCTTGTTATGACAGGGCAGTAGCCCGGTATTTGGCCAGACATGGTTCGTGGACAGTAGTCCAACACTCCTTGTTCCATCAGGGCAGTAGCTCGGTATTTCGTCAAACATGGTTCGTGGACAGTAGTCCAACACCCCTTGTTTGGACAGGGCATTAGCCTGGTATTTGGCCGAACAGGGTTCATGGACAGTAGTCCAACACCCCTCGTTCCATCAGGGCAGTAGCCCGGTATTTTGCTGACCATAGTTCGGGGACAGTAGTCCAACACCCCTTGATCTAACAGGGCAGTAGCCTGGTATTTGGCCGAACAGGGTTCGGGGACAGTAGTCCAACATCCCTTGTTCTGACAGGGCAGTAGCCCGGTATTTGGCCAAACATGGTTCGTGGAGAGTAGTCCAATGCCCCTTGATCCGCATACAGGTTCCCTGTTTGTATTTCGGTGATGGGGTGCATCCTTCGGCTCAAGGTATGCGCCTCTTCTGGATGGCATTTCAAACGGGCCTGGTGACCGCTTGCATGGTCAAGGGTGGGGTGGTGAGTCAGTGAACTCCTCCCTGTGTGGCGGCTAGCACTGGTAGGGAGAAAGGGCATGACCTAGTTAATCCGGCAGCTACCCAGTTGGTTGGCCATCTGGGGGACAAGGCAGAGGCTAAATTGGGATGGCCAATCAGCAGCTACAAGGTAGTGCTAGGCTCAAAACAGCATGTAACACCTTCAAAATCTGACCGGATGTATGTCAGAACCAGAAGCTAATAAGTAGCACTCTGATGAGGGTCAACAACATGTTTCGTTGGTAAACAAGTTGTACCAGGGACAACAATTTGTTACAGTGGTAATCAAATTGATACAATGGGTTCAATTAGATTTGGAAATAATATTTCTCCTTACCAGTGCTATTATGGCCCATTGCCTTAACAGTAGTTATGGAAAGTTTTAAGTTATAAAGTTAATAAAGTGGCCCAATTTTTAATCCATATCATGTGTCCGTGTCGTTATTGGGGAGTGGGTCCGGCAATGCCTAAACTAAAGTAAATCAGATGCAGACAAGTCTTCCAAGGAAAAATCTTTTACTCAGGAATCCACCACAGAAAAGACCCTGCCTTGTGTCTCTATTCATCTTGCACCCACTAAGGTGGTACCTATTAAAGTGTTTTTCACAGAAAACATGAGCTATATTGGCAAGTTCATATGAGATAATAGGGGTTTCTCAGGTAACTTGGTCCAAAACATCTTTAGAACTTCATAGTTGAGAGCTAGGACAAAAACAAACTGAAAGCTAGTTAGCTGATATAGGTCCTATAGTGTTCTTCTACCATTTCCAAATATTGGCTATCATCATGATGATCAGCCATGAAGACTGTCCTGTGAATATAATGCAGTGTCCTTCCATGTGCCTTCTGCATCACAGTGTGACACCCATACCACTGATCCTATTCCATGAGTCACTTTCTTGTCCTGAGCCCTTTTGGCACACAATGTCCTCATCAGTCCAGTCTAGTATTGATGAAGCTGCTGCCCTCCATCAAGATGGATTCAAGTGGGATTTAATCCACTTGGGGACCATCACTCACCCTTCCCTGTGGACTTTACCATCCAAGGCCTTTTCCCTCAGGATTGTCAGGTTAGTTAACCACTGCTTGATGATCGGTGTTGAGTCTACTCTATTATCAAAGCAGAATAATCTGGCCAGACTTGAGTCCTATGGGTAATTGAATTTAATTTAATATTCAAATTTCTATGCCGCCCACTCAGGTGAACCCAACTCAGGGTATGGTCAGTAAAACATTAAAGCACACAACAAGAAGCAATCCATCATGCTTCAAAGACAGTTCCACACAGCCCACTGCAGTAATTTAAATGGGAGATATCTTGTCTTGTTCAGTAAAGCAAGCAATAGGCATCTCAGCTGGGAAAAGGCATGTCTGGGTGAAACAGCTACTTAAGCTTTCAGAAGCAAAGTCTGGTAGAGAGCTACTCCTAAGCAGTGAGTGTAATCATACCAAGGAAATGAAGCCTTTTTTAAGAACAAGGTACATGTCCAAGCCAGGTTGGCTTCTCTACTGATCAACAATTTCAGGACTGAACCTTAACTTTTTAGCTTACACCCTCAACACCAGTGCATCCAGACATTGATTCAGGAGTTCAACAACCACTCTGGCAACAAAGATAAAGAAAACAAAGCAGTCAAGCACAATCTTCACATTCTAGCCAAACTCCATGGTAAATATCTAACAGTTAAACAGCATAGTGGAGAAAACAGATACCTTAGATTGCATAGGCTAAAGACAAAGTACTGAGCAATAATTCCTAGGAATAGTCAATCAGGGGTGGGGTGGGGTGGGGGTGGGGTGTGTGGTCTCATACCAGCCCAACAATGACAACCAAACACAAGGACACCAAAGTAGGTGGCACAAACATTCTCTTCAAGGAATGCCATGATGTTATAGTTGTGACCCAGGCATGTCCTCAGATGCCAATTAATTAAGAGGCTATTTCTGCGCAATGCCCAATAATGAATTCTTGCAAGAAACAATGAGGGAAGCACACTCTTTCCTAGAAAGACAGAAAGAATTAGTACTGACACTCAATTCAAGAAGCCATAGTCATTTAATTGTATTAATTTTAAATAATTGTTCAATTAAATGTGCTTGAATTTGCATGTGAATATGAGCTTTCTTGCTGAAGAGAAAAACATAGTTTCTTGGGTTTTTTAAAAAGTTGAATAAATGGCACAGCAATCACTGCCTTAAAAAGGAGTCTTTTTTGCTTCTTGTCTTGGGAAAACTAATGACTAGATGTCATATGCCACCTACATGAAGTTTTACTTTATTACAAATATTTGTAATAAAAATAATTAATTGAACATTTTTCTTTGGAACACTCAACATTTATAAATGTTTTCTTTAATGTTAGACATATATCTATGAGATATATAGATTTATCTACTTTAGACAGATATAGCTATATATCACTTTAGTGTCCTCAAGGTTTTTGCTGCTTTTTTGTTTTTAAGTGTACATATTCAACTAGTCATTTCTCACTCATGTACACTCCAAGTCAACATTAGTTGACATTTATTTTGTTTCACATCAGTGAGATCAGCCCAAGATTAGCTCATACCTGTCAAGTATCCAGTATTGGCCGGGATTACCCTGTAATTTCAGTCTTCTTTCTCCCAGTTCCCGGCAGCAGCACTTGTTACCCCATATTTTTGAATGGGGAGAAAAGGGCTCACTGCGCATGCGCACCCCTGAGGCAGTGGCATGCATGCATAAACAGGTTTCTACACATGCACAGAATCCTCTCCATGCATGCCTCCCCCAAGCAAGCTGACTGATATTCAAACCTTTGAGATGGTGGTGCCCAGCATATGTGTATATTTTATCACTTCAAAAATTCCTCCCAGAGGGCTCCTCCTTTGGCAGCCAGCCATGGGGTGAACAGGTTAATCCCGGGGACATGGAAGGAGGGCGGCCAACACAATGGCCAGGACTGGAGCCAGGCTAATTCCCTCCCCACTGCCCTCCCTTTGGGGGGGGCGCCAGGGTGAAAGCGAGCGAGAGGCGGCGCGCAAGGAAGAAGGTGGCCAATGGGGGGTGGTGGCTGTGTGTGTGTACCATCTGGCAGCCGGGATGGTAGCTGGTGACAGAGGGGGGGAGCCCTCCCCTCCCGGGCACAGGTTGATGTCTCCTTGCTTGATTAGGATGCCTGGTTCTCCTCCCAGCAGTGACTAAACTTTGCTGGTGTGGCTTTACGCTTTTCTCTCCACATGCAGCAGATCATCATTTCTGGCCCTTTCCTTTTGATCCACAACCCCCACCTCCCACCTCACCTCACCGATCCCGCCTCCCTTCCCACTCTTAAGAAAGGTTGGGTCTCTCTCACTTTCTCTTTTGCCTTTTTGGAAAGCGATGGGCAAAAGCATCTCTGAACATGGCGAGCGCCCCAGTGCTGGTGCTGCTGGCCCAGATCATGGGGGGGATCATGGGGGGTGCCACCAGGCTCGGCAGGGCAGCCGGTTTCTTTCCACACAGATGGGAATGGCCACAGCCTGCACGTACCTTACTTCAACCTGGGCGAAGGCACCAGGATCTCAGCGGCGAGGAAGAGCCTGGCACCAGGCCAGTGGAGGATCTCTACTGCAAACCCGTGGGAAGGCCGGTGGCCAGAGGGGAGCCCAACCAGACCATCCAGATAGGGTTACTTTTTTTGGACCGGGAGAAACCAAAACAAATATCTCTCTGGTTTCCTGCCTCTGGGGGGGGGCATGCATGAAGAGGTTTCTGCACATGCGTAGAAACATCTTCATGCATGCATGCCTCTGCCTCTGGGTGGCACATGCACAGGAACTCCTTTGTACATGCACAAAGGGTTTTTGGGGTATGCACAAAAGAGTTTCTGTGCATGCGCACCCGATCCTGGAATTCTACAACGACAACTTGACAGGTATGGATTAGCTCTAGAAAATAACTGCACATTATGAAAGTGTGGCACCAAAGTGGCCGCCACGCTCTTTGCGCCCCCCCCCCACCCGGACTCAGACATCCGGGTGAGTTAGGGGGCGTGGCCACCCCTCTATAAAAGGGGTGGCCATGAGGCAGACGAGCTGCCATTTTAGAAATAGCGACGGAGAGAAGTTTTCTCCATCGCTGTTTGTCCTTTAGTCTTCGGCTGTTTAGCCCTTGCGGTTCTTTACCAGCTGGGAAAGGAGGATCAGCGCACGCAGAGCCTTGGTTTGCTTGGCTACCGCGTGCTTCGGCTTTTCGATCCCTGGCTAGGGATCCTGCTTTTTCTTCCAAACTTTCACCGGCCCTGCACCGGACAGGGGACAGCCATCGGGTCGGAGGACCAGGAGGACCACTGATACTGGTGGGGCTACTCAGGCTGGCACTTGGCAGCTGGGCTTCAGCTCGGTGGCTGGCCAGCGACAGGCAGGCCCCTCAGGGGCTTCGGCCCCCGGCCTGCCGTTACCAGGCATGGGTCAGGGCAGCGTGGGAGGGCCTGGTGTGGGCATACAACCCGTTCCCCCTCCGGCCCCTCATGGGCCGGAGTTTTGGGCATGGCCCTATTCTGGCCCTGGCTCGCCATTTCGGGCTACCTTTCCAACTGCCTAGTGGGCCGTCCGGCCCACCCGGCCCGCCTTATGCTGGGGGCTCTGTGGCAGTGGATGCTCTGTCAGCACGTTTAGCAGTGCTGGAAGCATCCTTGGGCATTGCAAAGCCTCCTGTGGAGGGGGGGCGCTTCTCTTTCTTCAACAGGGGCCCCTTCATCGACCCCGGCTACCTTGCCGGCCGCTATGCTTCAGCGGGCGGCCAACCGGGTCGAGCTGCATGAGACGGTCCGGCCGGCCCAGCTGGTGTCTCGCAGCTCCCCGTTCTACCTGATGTCCAGGCTGGGAGCAGTCGGGGGTGATCCCTGAGCTCGATTCCGGTCGCGAGCTCCGACGCCCGCCATGGGCCGGAACCCCCGGTGGGGGCGGCTCACGGGGGTGCACCTAGTGAGTATCAGGTTAAATTTAAGTGCACCAACACCACAGCCCACTTACGGTGGTGGGGTTCAGTGGCCCTGGCCTCGTCAAGTTGATGCGAGCGGGCATCAGTTACCATCATATCCCAGTATCCCATGGTTTCTAAATGGTCCCTCGTTAAGGGCGGGGGTGTCCGCCCCTGGGGCAGTGCTGAGCATCGCAGGGGCAGTCCAGGTCCTGCTGCGTATGCCCTTTATACAGAATGTGCCGTCGATGGCTTTGCTGATGGCCGGTTATTCCTTGCCCCTGGGTGATCATTTGTCGCAGGTCACGAGGGATAAGATCTGGAGGGGAGTACGTGGATATTCTCCCTATTGAACTGTGAGCCCACTGAGGAAGAGAGAGAGGGACAGGACGACAGAGGCAAAGAGCTGTCCCGTCGTCGTAAGCCACTGCGCACCTGGGCCAACTGGTTGCCGGCATACCTTATATATATGGTGGTATGCCTCAGGGCCCGGCCTGATTGGGCCATCCCGATGGTTCAATCCCTTGATAATATTGACAGGGCGATGGTTGATTTCATGGGCCCATCGCAGTTGGCTTACGATGAGGAATTTGGATGAGGGTGGCCCTACATCCTGAGAGGAGGTGGGATGAGCCCTGTCAGCAATTGTTGCTCGTGTACATGACTCCCACGTGACTGGCGCCTGGTGATAGGTACCATTGTGGTCATGCTGTGCAGCGGGCTGCTCAGACACAGGCTCCACGCTAACTGGTGGGGTAGGGGGTTCCAGCCCGCCTGCTGTGTTAGACCTGCTCAGCTAGCGATGTGTGTAATAAGCGCCAGTGTTGTTATCGACTTGGGTGTCCCCTTTTGCGCTGGCCCCTACGCCGCCTCCGCGTGCCCGCGTGTTGGTGGGTTACGGGGCAGAGGTAGGGGTGCACAGGGGGCGATCAGAGCTCCGTCTGACGGAACTAGCCATGTCAAAGCACCCCCTCCCCAATTAGTGTACTCATCCTGGAGCGATGGCACTCAGCTTATCCAAGAAGGGATGATGCGAGGTACCTGCTGGAGGGTTTCCAATGGGGCTTTTGTATTCCATTCGGGGGTGTTAGGGGCCCCAAGCTGCTACTAATCTAGTTCCCTTGAAAGGTAACGAAGAGGTTGCTCCACTGAGCACAGCTAAGGGAGTTGAGGCTATGAGAGTAGCGGGCCCCTTCTTGGAACCACCTTTCCTAATTTGAAAGTCTCCCCTATGGGGCTAGTACCGAGGTAGGACCAGGGTGAATGTCGTTTAATCCTCCATTTAGCTTACCCTGTGGGTTCTTCGGTCAGGGATGCCATTCCCGATGACCTTTTTCAGTCAGGTAAACGTCGTTTGTTCAGCCCCTAAGGGTGGTACGCTCATGCGGTCCCGGTGCTTTCCTGGCACAGTCTGATATGCACTCGGCTTTCCGTTTGTTGCCTGTGCACCCAGGGGATTTTGAGCTATTGGGTTTCAGGTTCCAAGGGGAATTTTACTTAGATAAGGCCATGCCTTTTGACTGCTCTATTCCATGCTCGGCATTCGAACGATTCGGTACTTTCATTCAGTGGGCCTTTGCTCGCAGGTCGGGGTCCCGGTCTCTAGCCCATTACCTCGATGACTTGTGGTTCGGGGGTGAACGGGGCTTGGACACGTGCACGCGACTCCTCACTACATTTCAGACACTCATGTGGGAACTGGGTGTCCCCTTAGCGCCTGAATAGACCGAGGGCCCAGCTATTAAACTCACATTTATAGGCATTGGAATTGACTCTGTCACACAGGCATCCGGGTTACCCATGGATAAGGTGGCTCGGATCTCTGCGGCGATTTTGGCATTGATTGCCAAACATAAAGTGTCCCCTTGTGAGCTGCAGCTACTTCATGGCCACCTTAACTTTGCCTGCAGGGTGGTTACACCCGGCAGAGCATTGGCCAGGCGCCTGTGTGACGCCATGGCTGGCCTGTTAAGCGTCACCACAGGGTCCGGCTGATCAGGAGCATACGGGCGGACCTTGTAGTCTGGCTCACATTCCTCCAGGGATTTAACGGGGTCTCTTCCTGGAGATCAGACCTTATGGTCTGCCCTAGATTTCAAGTACGGTTGGATGCCTCCGACTCCCTGGATTATGGGGTTTATTCTGAGGGTAGGGGGACTTCCGACCGAGGGTTTCATGCATGGCTGGGCACGGATCGCCTCCACGATCTTACCTTCCTTGAGTTTCTTCCCAACTTGGGGAGCACTGATGCTATGGGGCGATGAGTGGGCCAACTCAGTGGTCCATTTTTGGTGTGACAATGCGGCAGTGGTGCACATTGTCAACACCCAGATGTGCAAATCCCCCAGGGTCATGGCATTGGTTTGTCAAGTCTTTGAGAAGCCTATGCCTAAATGTGCTGTTCAGGGCCAGACATGTTCCAGGTATTAATAACGATATCGCTGATGCTTTATCCCGCCTGCAGATCCCCCGGTTCCGTGCCTTGCTCCGGAAGCAGAGGAATTCCACTCGCCACTACCGGCCGATATTTGGACGTTTGGCGAGGAGAGGTGAACCGGGCATGTCATTGGCACCTCGCACGCGTAAGGCGTATCAACATGCTTTCATGCGATTTAGAACTTTTTGCGAGTAACTACAGTTACCTCAAGTGTGGCCAATATCTGTGGACCAGATTTTACAATGCATGTTTATCTTCGCAGTCAGGGTTTGGCCCCCCGTACTATAGCCTTCAGGCTTTCGGCACTGGCATTTATGGATGACGTGGGGGGGGGGGGTTCAATGACTGCGTGAGTTACTTCCGCATGTGTCGTGTTTTGGAGGGGTGGACACGTGAATGTGTCCGCCACCCGGACACGCGTCACCCCAGTTCGCCAGAGTTCCTGACCCACCTTGCACGAGGCTGGCATGACTTATGTTCGGATAGGTGTGAAGTGGCTCTTGGTCACGCAGCTACCACGGTAGCCTTTTTGGAGCGCTCCGCATCAGTGAGTGGGTGCCAGAGTTGCTACCATCTGTGTAAGGTGGATGTGTCTCGTAGGGCACTGGAACTCGACGATGTCTATGTCACACATGAGTGGGCTCAATTGGGGATATGGTCCTCAAAGGTTGTTCAGCACGGCGTAGGCAGTGGAGTCAGACTGCTACAAAGTTTCATTGGAGACATCTGTCCGGTTGGTGCCCTACATGAATTTTCGGCAGTGCCTGCTGCACGCCCCAGCCTGTTTTTCTGCCACCAGGATGCGTCTACCCTTACCAAAGCAAAGTTACTGAGGGTGACCGGTGCCGGGCTTCACGGTGTGGGGTCCGTTTTGGCACCCATTTATTTAGGATAGGCGTCGCGTTGATCGCGGCTACGTTTGGGGTACTCGGAGGCAGATATGTGTGGACGCGTAATTTCTTATATGTACGTCCCCTCACTGTATGAGTACCTAGTTATGTCCTTCACCTCTTCTCCTCTTTTACAGATCCTGTGTGTCTCTGCACACCGGTGGCAGTGGGGCTGGTGGGCCGCAGCTATGTACACTGGGCAGCAGTATATGCTGCGGCGACAGAGAGTGGACCCCGACTTGGGCTGTGTGCATCCGCACGTATGCGATGGTATGGTATGCGCGGCACAAGGGGGCGGGAACTGTGGCCATTCCTGATGTCCGTCAGGGATGCTGGACCGCCCAATGTTCTTAATAGGCATCTCGGCAGCAATGATCTTATACGGATCACTGCTATTCCTAAACTGTCGAGGGGCAGTGACCTGGCGTTTTATATCATGTATGGCTTACACACGGTCGCTATGGTCTAACATCGTGCCGAGACACCAATTTAGGGGAGACGTGGATCTCCGTGGTTCGGACTGTTCCGGCAGTCAGTGGACAAGGCTGTTGCTCGGTCCCTTGCTGAGCATGGCTGGGAGACAGCCATTGGACACCTGAGGATAGGCTTACAAAAATTTTGCTGGTAGGCAGGAGAAGGGGTCCACCTGTCGGCTGGAGGTATGTACCTCTTTCTGGGTGTGGTGCAAGCAGGCCTGGCGACCGAGCTGACGGTCTGGGGGGGGCGGTGAGTCATCATGGACGCCTCCCCGTGTGGCGGGTAGCACTGGTAAGGTAAAGATTTATGACCCAGAGGTATCCGGCAGGTTCGCAATTGACTGGCCAACACTTAGACAGGTACAGGTGTAATAGCTTTGACTGGTCAACGACGAACCAGGCAAGGGGTGATGGCAGGAGCTTTTCAGCATGCATCACCCCGTGATTTTATGGATACACGTCATAGGGTGGGGTCAGTAGATAGTTTATTGACTCCGGTCAACAATTTGTTTGTATCAACAAACAAATTGATACAAATGGATACATTGTAGCCAATTGCCATTGGCAATTTTGGGAGGAACCTTACCAGTGTTACTGCGGCCTGTTTGCCTTAAGAATTACAATTGGATGAATACACCAATTGAAAGTTATAATTCAGACTAGGGCATTATTCAACAAAAGTGGCCCAATGCCTTTATCCATATACCGGTGTCTGAGTCTTTCTTTGGGGGGTGCGCCTGCAAAGCCAAAATGAAGTATTAAAGCAAGTATTTCTGTACTATAAACATTATTCTCTTATCTAATAATGAGAAGAATAGAGGAAACAGCTTGAACATTTCTGTGTTGTTAGAACAATACTTTCCAGAAATGAATAAACCATGAAATGCTTTCTTCTGGAAATATGTATGGCACATAAAAGAAATGAAAGAAGGGTAATACATCTTGTTAATCTGAAGAGACTGAGATGTTGTAGCCCAAATAACCCAAAATATAAACTCTAAAGTCTGATAGACCCTCCAGCCTTCCATTCTCCAGCTTTGGCAAATCATAACTACATTTATTTTGTGGCATTTCAGGTGTCAGCAATGTACTCACAGCTTGTCTAAATTTCAAGAACAACTCTGGGAAGTGCTGAAGGAAGCAAGTTTTAATATACCAGAAGATTACTTCTGAAAACCTCAAGAGTCTCCCCAAAAGAGTTCCAGATGTACTTAGAGCCAATGGTGCGTGTGTCATGCTAATACTGACTTTTGCCTATTTTGTTGTCAAAATTGGGTTTTTTGAATTGTGTGTACGTATTTCCTGTATTTTGTCATTATGGAGGACCATTAAAACTTTGCTTAAAAACCAACAAAGCTAGTGGTGACCAAGAATTTTTGCAAAGTACTGTACCTATTGTGAATCAAATAAACAATTCATTATATCATAGCTGGTTGTTCTAAGCAGGCATTAACAGATTATATGGCTTGCATAATCGAGTTGTAAAGATCATTTTAGTAGCTGACTAAATTTTATGGAATATTGACATCTTTTCCTACGTATTATAAATATCAACAATCTCCAGTTTTACAAAATCAAGTGACAATATTATACTGGGACAAGCTATTTATTATGGATAAAACAGTTGATTTTAACAAGCTGCATATTATGTTTCAGAAAAATCAACAACAACAAAAAAGCCCATCCCTTATAGAAGTTGGAGTTCTTCCAACAAGCAACCTTAAATGTACAGAAAGTACAAACATTGCAAAGTACCAAACATTGGCTAGTGTCAAATGATAAGTTGCAACTAGAGAAAGCCCATTGGATCAATTGAATTGTGCAGAAATTGAGTTACCTAATCCCCACTGATTCAATAGGCCTTGTGTAGTTACTGGATATCAGTCAATATGACAAAATGTTTGTAAAGGAATGTGGAAGCAAAATCAGGTCATCCCCCTCTACTTACTAATTTCAGCAACTAGAGTCAGTGCAAAATTTCTGATTTTCAATCTAGAACAACTGCCAATAGCTACTAATTTACTTCTTGAAATTAAACATTAGTGATTTATCTTTCATTACTTCCTAAGACTTAACCCCTAATTATTAGGATTAACCCTTTGGTCCTTCCCCATAATTATAATCACATTCATAATTGTAATCCTAATGATGGCTTGTTGTGATCAAGTTAGAGAGGAAAAACATATTTTAATAATTATGTGTATTATTCTAAAAACTACTTTCTATCTAAATCTTCCTTCTTAAGCTTTTTAGTTGCTCAAAACATCACATAGTTTTGGGGCCTATTATTTCAAAGGGTAGAAACATTAAAAAAAATAGAATTATCATTTTACTGTCTGTTTAACCTATTTACTCATATATCCAAAATTAATATGTAGGGAATATTGCTGCAAGTGGAAGTATGGCCTCAGTAAAACACTGAACTGCCAGCTAGTTGGCTGGAAACAAAGGTCATTGTCCTCAACCAGATACAAAGTTAACACTATGTACAGGACAAAGGATATGACCAACATGCACAATAGCAAACATTAGCTGTTATTTGGAATCTATTGTTGGTAAGCTAGGCTGCCTATTTGCACATCTGTAAATAGCAGCTAGTTTAAAACCTTATGTCTGGCTTCTCCATCTCCATGTACCTGGTTCTTGGTGTCTATCTACCTGTCTGCCCGTCTATACTTTTCATTGTGTTCCCGCAGGCTTTAGACAAAGTTCTTGCCTCAGCTTATGGTCTGTAATAAAATTCCCTCCCTCTTCATTCTATGTCTGCTGGGATATATCCCCTTGTGTTCCAACAATAGATGATGGTCCTGATCAGCTCTTCACATTTCTGCATAGTTAAGACTGCTCATATTCTAGTACTGCCAAAGCAACATCTGCTTTTCCTCCATAACCCTTATCCTAGTTCAGAAAATCTTGTGTGCCAAGCAGGCCGCATATCCTGCTCATATTTACCCGTCTTCTACATTAATTTTCCTGTATGTTCAAGTAAATATTAACTCTCACATCTGCTCAGTGGCTTGCATCATGAGCATTCCTTTTCAAAATACAGTCAATTGATGCAATCCATAAATTGACCTTGGGTGTACTTCACAAAACGTTATATTGAACCTCACCTAATCTATGACTCACAATTGTTTTGCACTAAAACCCAAAACTGATCTGGAGGCTACTCAGAGTTGAAGAAGACCAAAAGACTAGCAAGATTTCTCAGGTAAGTTTCATGCATCTTGAAACATAACATTACTCCTTGATGCTTATAATCCCTGACATAGTAGAGATGGATTTAAGCATCAATGTGAAACAGCAGGTATCTGACATAAAATGACGGCCATATCCAGACATGCTAATGGCCTTCAGTCTCATAACAAGAGTAACTACAGGTGGCTATGGCTATAAGGAGACATGCTCCATTAACAGAGCGTGCATTTTATTAGCTGTGAAATTCATGCCAGAGTATCTGAAATTAGAATCAAACCCCAAAGGAGTTTCTCCTTGTATGTGTGTAGGGCAAAAGAATTTACATGATTAATCCCACCAGAACCACGAACAAGTTCAAAATGATAACCCACCCATATCATAATTCTTTGACAGAGAGAATACTGTGAACTTCTCTTAAGGGAAAAAAGAGAAAAAGACTGAGAGAAATTTAAGACATCTACTACACTTTAAGAGAGTCTGGTTTTCTGAATGTGAGAAAATGTATAGTTGTCCATTTTAAGTCAATTAAACTTGTATCAGTCTACTATATCATACCTATAAAATAAATTGCATTTTTGTATCCAATCTAGCTTTATGTTATTATATACAAATCCAAATTTGCTTTTGTCTCACAACTTCTGACTGATTCTTCTGCTATGAGTCCCCATCCATTCACTGTTATGTAAGTCTAGGGGAATTATATACACATGCACCCACTCATACAACTAACAGATCAGACCCACGCATGCACACATACACACACATTTAATTTTAAGGAGTTCATTATAACTCTTTAACAAACAGCCATGAGAGAATCACTTTATACATGTAGTACAGAATATAAAGTGTGTTTATTGTTATGTGAACATAAGCATTGATTCCCTTTTGTGTTTTTCATAGTGTGCCTTCCCCCCGCTCTTTCCCCCCTTCATTGTGCTATTATGGAAAAAAGAACAATGTACATAATGTCATGGGGAATGAAGAGGATTCATAAGAGCTTTCTCAAGGTTCCAATGTTATACCCACCACCACTTTTAATTTCCACACATTACAGTTAAGCAGACAAAATCAAGTTACAGTACTGCTAGCAAATATGGGTGCCTTCCTCTAAATGACTAGTAAGAAGCGAAAGAGAGTGAAACATGAACAAAGTTTGAAGTTAAGTTTGATGATCCTTATATAATGCATCAGAATGAAATAACAGATATACCACCCTCTTTCTTTAAATATTTTAACAGTCCTAAACACATAAGAAACATGTAATTATCAAGACAAACAAATGCATGTTTTAGCACTGTTTCCCCTCAGTGGCCAGGGATTTATAAATGCGCACAGAGAATATTTTCCTTTCTCCAAGTATAGTGTTTGTAAATTCTTACTGCAGATTTTCTGTATGTACCCTTAAAAAATACAGGCGAAGGATTTTTATATATACATGCACAAAATAAATAAAGGACAATTATCCTTTAAACAGGATTGGCTAATATGAATTTAGCATATGTATTACATCATTGTCATCAGTGGCTGCGAGTTCTGCTACTCATATCCAGTGATGCACTGCAAAAGAAAATTACTACCTACTCTGTGGGCTGGCCAAATCTGTGAGTGGGGCTAAATCTGTGGGTGTGGCCAAATATCCTGCATTATGGTCTATGGAGGTGGGTGTGGCCAACCAAGTGTGTGTGGCCTGGGGAAATTTTCGCTACCGGTACTGCAGAACCTGACAGAACCTGCTGCAGTGCATCACTGCTTGTATCCGAACACACATTTTTCCTGGAGGTCATTTTCTGTATTACGTCAACATAATAATAATAAGAATTTCATGTCAGAAATTATTCTGGGTTGAAAGGATTTTTGCTGGAGAACTCCACTCAGGGGATGCCCGAATGAGGCTCATTTCATGTCCCCAAGATCTTTTTCCACTGAAGTGGTCCTCATTTATCTATTTGCATTTTTTTGCTTTTGAACTGCTAGGTTGGCAGGAGCTGGGACAAAGGCAGGCATTCAAACCATCATGCAGTACCCGGGTCTTGAACTGCCGATTTGCCGGCCTTCCAGCTAACAAGGCAAACTTCTTAACCACTGAGCCACCACATCAACATAAAAAGAGATGGCAGTCATGAAGTTAGTTTGACCCTGCAGTACAGAATACAATGCAGAGGTTAATAGCTAAACTTCTATAATGTTAACACACTGAAAGAGATTAGAAAATAATGGCCCTCTATGTTGGCACAGCATATTCTTGGTTGTCAGGCTCAGTAGTTAAGAAGCTCACCTTGTTAGCTGGAAGGCCAGCAAGCCAGCAAGTCAGCAGTTCGAGACCCGGGTACTGCATGACAGTTTGAGTGCCCGTCTCTGTCCCAGCTCCTGTCAACCTAACAGTTCAAAAGCCAAAAAATTGCAAGTAGATAAATAGGGACCAATTTGGTGGGAAAAGATCTTGGGAACATGAAAGGAGCCTCATTCGAGTGTCTCCAGCAAAAATCCTTTCAGTCCAGAATAATTTCTGACACGAAATTATTATTATAGTGGTAACAGAGTGAAAGCTTATGGATCATGCGTAGATACATATCTGCATTTTTGATGCTTCTGTAAAATAACATTCTCTACTCTTTGAGAACAGTGAGTGAAGAATGTCAGCGTGAAGAAGAGCAACATGACAATTCTTGCCATTTCTGAAGATCAGCACAGAAAGTTATTTTGACCTTTGTCATGCTATCGGTGCCAATCAAGATAGGTTTGAGAATGGAGCCGTCCAATGTACAAAATCTATATTAGTCAGGCTGAAAACTCACATTCCCATCCCAGTCCAGTAATTGGACTCAGTATGGTAGGAGTATCAGAGCCAAAAGTGCTGCTAAGGAGGTAAACTGCGTGGAATCCTCAACTTAGTTCTATGAACAAAGAGAACACACACACACACACTTTAAGGGAGTCATGGGTTTCTAAGTTAGGAACTGTAAATCCAATAGATTTTTTACTCATTCATAGCAAAACATACCTGCCCAGAGACAACAGTCAAAATGCACCAGCAAGCCATGGAAAAGAGTGGAAATATTTCAACAGGGGTTCCCAACCTTTTAAAGTCAGGGGCTGGGTCATGCTTTCTCAGTCAGCTTCGAGGGCTGGATGGACATTTTGCCCTGCCTGCACGATGGGGGGGTGGCCATTTTGTCTCAACAGCTTCAAAGGGGTTGCCATATTCTTTCTCGAATGCCCTTGGAGTCGTGGTTGGCCACATGAAAAGGTGTTGTGGGCCTTAGGTTGAGAACCTCTGTATTACAATCTCCTCCAACATCCTGAAATATCTCTCTTAAGCATCAGACACAAGGAAGAGAGGAAGCAGTGAAATGGATGAGAAAAAGAAAAACCACTTGCAAGTATACTTTATTCATGCATCATCCATCTCTTACCTCATTCACATATACCCAGTGACTATCCTTTGAAGCCAGGTTGGTTTCCACAGCCTAGAGAAAGGAAAGGAAAGGAAAGAAAACAGTAAAAATAAAGTTTCACAATTATTCTCTGCTCATTGCAAAGGCATGTTGTCTCAGTTTTTAGCCTTTTACAAGAATTACATAATTGCCAGTCCCTTAAGGTGATAACCTGCAGTAGTTCAACTGTCATTGACAAAGCACTGCAGCATCAAGGAGGGTTTGTGCATTTCAGACAAACCTCGAACAACTTGGTTTAAATCCAGCTGCCAAATAAATTCTATGACACTGTTTCCTATCATTTCCTACAATCATCAGGTTATAATGGGCTGCTGAAATTTAGTCTTTCAGATTGGTCAGATGCTTGGAACATGCACTCAAAGGGTGCATTCCCCACATGGAAAGGGGTGTGGCCGAAGTTAGCTAATTACCTAATTTCATCTTCCTGTTTAATTAAAAATAGATTATTTCATGCAATATTTTTTTTAAAAAATATAACTTTCCCCCAGAACATCTTAAGTTTTTTTTAAAAAAAATGTACCTTTATTTCTCCACCCACCACCACTTAAAATATTCATTCTGTGAACACTAAATTGACTCCTACAGGCTAATCCACTTTAGAGATACAGCAGAAAGTTTGGATCTTTGTCCAGAAAGACACGGTAAAAACATAAAGTTCTGTCTGGGCTGTGCTGAATAAGATCCTGAAGTCTCTGAGATGTGCAGTCCTTTTAGTGAAGGTAAAGGTCTCCCTTGCTATAAAGCCAGTTGTGTGTGACTCTAGGCAAGGGGGTGGCACTCATTTCCCTTTACAATCAAAGAGCCAGTACTGTGACTGCAGACATTTCTGTGCTCATGTGGAAGGCATGACTAGATGCTGAAGTGCACAGAAGGCTGTTACCTTTCCTGCTGAAGCGATATCTACTTATCTACTTGCAATTTCTTGCTTTTGAACTGCTAGGTTGGCAGGGGGCAGTCCTCTTACAAATTAAAAATATTCTGAGTAAGAAACATGATTATTATTGTTTTTGCACAGATGCTACTGATGTTCCAACTGAAATAACACAGATAGGTTGCACCTTCATTGATCACATGGCTTGCTGGGTTCTGGACATTGAAGTCTTAACAATTTCCTGTGAAGATTCTGGAAATTATAGTCTTCCTACCTTAAAGGATCATAGCAAAGGTGAACGATGAAAACATAAATGTGGTATTTATATTTGTATGTGCCATGAAGTCAGTATATATTGTATTTGCTGGCATATAAGATGCATTGGAGTATAAGATGCACCCTGTTATTACCAAAATCGCCCACTATAGGCCAGTATATACAGCAGAAGATGCACTCCATTTTCCCAGTGTATTTTATGGGGGGAGTGGGTCTTATATGCCAGAAAATACGGTACCGGTAATAGTTATATGAATTAATAAGCTCCAAAAGGTCCTGCTCAGGTCGTGCATACAAACAAAAAACCCATAGGTTCCTTTATTAAGCCAATCTATGTCATGTCAGGATGTCCAGTTTTCCTACTGCCTTCAGCTTTTTCTAACAATACTATCTTATCCAAGGATGTGGAGCACTAACTGAAACAGTGGTAAATGGGATCATTCTAACATTATACTTTATTGGACAGAAGACAAGACATATGAGAGTTTGAGCTGTTTCTTAGTAATACTAGAGAAGGAAGAGGAGAGTGGAAAGACCAGAAGGAGAATCATTAAAGAAGTGTATGCTGAAAAGGGGATAAAAATAAAATACAAGAGAGAGAAAAGGAGCCACTGCATCCTCACCACAAACTCAGTTTCATTGCTGCCTGTACTGTGCAGGGAAGGGATCATTGAGTGAGAAAGGACTGTTGCAAGATCTCCAGACTGACCCCTTGCCTGTCTGCCTGCACACACACATGTGTATGTGTGGATAGTATGTTTATTTATAACAAAAAGAGAGTTTGTGAGAGCGGGGGGGGGGGATAGGAAAGCAGAAATCAAGAGAAAAAGGAGGAGAAAAAAGAGTGAGGCCATTTGCCCAAACAAAAGAACAACTGACAGACAGACTGAATTGCTACAAGTTATCTCTGTAGACATAAGAACATAAGAACAGTCTTGCTGGAACAGGCCACAGCCCATCCAGTCAAGCATTTTGTCTCACACAGTGGCTCACCATTTGCTTCAGGGTATTCCCAGAAGGAAGGGAACCACCCGCAGGGGAAAATTCCCAGAAGGATGGGCCAAGCACAATGAGATAAAAATGCAAACGTGTTTAATAAAAGTGGATTAATCAATATGCAAGGACTGGTGGGCAGGACAAAACAAGTCCTATAAGACCATTGATCAAAAAGTGTAGAAAATACTACTACTATAAACACAACTCCTATTGGTAAGACAATAATCATATGGTCTTGTGAACTGAATAAGTATTTACTAAAGACTAACATGCATAAAAGTACACGACCCAACAGTTCAAGCAATAACTGGGTGACCAATAGAACATATAAGGTTCTAGGAAAGAAGCATAGGTATAGTCCTGGTCATAACAAAGTGGAGGGAAAATCCTGGGAACAATATCCAATAAGCGAATCCATAATGCAATCCTGGTCATAACAAAGTGGGGAACAATCCTAAGAATGAGTAGTTCGCAATACACAGTTTACGTCATAATGAAGTTGAAGAAAATCCTAGAAATAAGTAGTTCATGAATCCCAGTTGGTTGACAAAATCCAAGAAATAAGTTCATAATTCACAGTAAGTTTTATATCCAACTGGGGCCTTACCATAAATTTATAAAGAGGCAAAATGTTTCACACTGCATTATGCAATTACTTAAAACCCATAAAATTTTGTTTTTTATCTTCCTTTCTTTTATGGCTCTGGCAGCGATGTGTCTTTGCTTGAAGTGTAAAGGTAGGGGTACCCAAACTACAGCCCATGGGCCAGATCTGGCCCCCAATACCAATTCATCCAGCCCGTGATGCCCTCATAAGGCATGTTTTACTTCCGCTTCTGGGAGCAGTGTGGGCTGTGTGGGGCAGATGAATTGGTGTTAGGGGCCAGATCTGGTCCACCAGCTGTAGTTTTGGCACCCCTGGTTAAAGGAACGTGGCAGCTGAAAATCTATCTCATCCTGTTGCAAAACAGCTTGCAAGGCACTTTATATATCCACTTCTGGTGGTAGGAAACATGCGACTGGCCCACTGAATCACATGAACGGCCTGTGTCTCAAAATGTTTGGGCACCCCTGTTTTAAGGGTTACTCTAGCTTATGCAGCACTGATTACTTTTACTAACAGTAAGGAAAAATATAATTCATGTACATGAAAATTGTTCAAGAATGTCAATAAAATTTCACTTAACAAGACTGGAATGTCACATATTATTTATAGGCATGTGAACAACTACATATTACAGCATTGTTGATGGAACTTAATTGCAGAGCTGTCAGCAAGAATCTTAATTCAAAACCACAAATTTAACATTAACTAAATATCTTAACCTTTCAGGAGACGCACACTTGGGATTTTAACAACATGCTTTGTGTTGGTTGGTTCTCAACGCATATTGATGATTCTGAGTCTCATAAGGCTCCAATTAAAGCTTATTTGAATTTCTATTGTTCTTGTAAGGCAAAAATGATTTTATGCAATTTACTCAAGACTTGCATTATACACTGGGAAGAAAGAATCCCTCATCATTTTTCAAATATTTTCCTTTTAACATGTCTGCCCAAGTAGCCCCTAAAGGCCTGACATACAACCACCGCCTATTGTACAAGATCTTGTGGCAATGTTCTAGTGTGCACCTTATTCAAACAAGGGATTCAAGTCATCCCTTTCAGCCTTACTGACAATGCCCATGAACAAGAACTCTCTTCAGAACATTTCTATTATATACATAAAGATAAATACAAATGTTTAGCTGTTTCTCAGACAATTTTCTTTGCCATTATTGACCATATTTATTCAGGATCTTTTCCTACATTTTCAAGGGATTTTATAGCTCTCCAGAACCCAGTATGAAAAGTATCAACACCGTGATACAATCAATTTAGATTTTCACCAAAACAATCAGGCAATTCTCCTAAAAGAGGCAGAGAACATGCAGACATTTAAACATATTGAGACTTCAGTTGCTACAATCTCTCAACACGTTGGCTAGAATAGGATGGGCAATCCAACAGAATTTGGTGGGCCACAGATTCCCCTTTGTCTGAAACATCTGGAATATGTTTAACAGATACTGTAACTTAAATGCAGTCAAGGAACATGCCGCAATGGGCAAGGAACCCCTTGGCTTTGAAATTTGAAGAATACACAAATGATCTGGACCTTTTAGAGTAACATATGTCTTTTTTATATATATAAATTTTATTAATTACTTTACAATACATACATCCGACAAAATAACATTACATACAATACATACAACATAACACCCCCACCACCCAACCCACACCCAACCCTGTATAAACTATAAAAAAAACTACCCTTGTCACTCAATTATTATTTATAAATTTATAAATCCGCGCAAAATTCAAATTCTTCTTGTACAGGCTTTATTCCGTCTTTACTTGACATACCATACACTACTCATGGTCTCCAAATTTTCCAGAAAAGGTTGCTCTTAACCTCTCCTCTTTCTACTCTCATTTCTGATGTTAGTTTGTCATTTAACGCCAACCGCCATATTTGTTTAAACCATCTTTCTCTGCATTTATTTATTTTATTCTTCCATTCCAAAGCAATTATCTGCCTTGTAGCGGTAAGCAGAATAGATAGCAACTCCTTTTTATTATTATCAATATTTATATCTTCTAACTGTCCCAGCAGAGCAATTTTAGGGTTCAATACTATGTTTTTATTAAAGATGTTATTTATTTCCAGTTCTACCATCTTCCAATAGGTCTGTGTATATTCATAGTCCCACCATATGTGAACATAGGTACCTAAATCTCTATTTCATCTCCAGCACTTAATTGTTGAACGCTCGACCGGGCGCTGGTTTACAGGAGGCATGTACCAATCCTTTAGGCTGTGATAATTTCCTTTATCCACACACTCCCAGTGCAGCCTAAGGTCGCCTCACTGTACCATGCCACAATTGGCTTCAAAGATCTCCACCTGTCCCTTACAGGGAGTATGCAGTGGTTTAGCATATTGGTAGCATTTGGGGGCATAGAGCAAAGCACTTGGATATAGCCTGATAAACTGACATCCACTCAGATGGTATTACTCACAAAGAGTTTTATTTTCCATTAGCATCTGAAAAAGAACAGAGACAGACAAAAACAAAGTACATAGCAATATTTCGTTAGTAGGGTTCCCTTTGATCGGAGGGGCTCATCTCGCGTATGAGACATGCCCTGATGGGAAGTTTGAGTCTGGCCTGGGGAGACAGACACATCTGCCTTCTACCCAAGGGGACTGAAGAACTGAGGGAAAGGGCTCTGCTTATATACAGAAAAGGAGCAGATTTCCCTCCCACCTTTGCATTCTTTGCAACTAGAGGTACAAGAATCCTTGACTTGATCCTGAGTAATACTCAGGATCTGGTGCAAGATGTTAATGTGACTGATCCAATAGGGAACAGTGACCACAACTCAATTATGTTTAACTTGATCATAGACTGCAAATCACTGATAAAATCTAACACAGAGACCTTAAATTTTCAAAAAGGAAATTTCCCAAAGATGAGGAAACTAGTAAAAAAAGAAGCTGAAAGGGAAAATTGAGAGAGTCCAAACACTCCAAGAGGCATGTAGGCTGTTTACAAAAACAATAACAGAGGCCCAATTGGAATGCATACCCAAAAGGAAAAAGGGCACTGCCAGGTCCAAGAGGACTCTGATGTGGCTTACAGGCGCTGTTCGGGAAGTGATCAAGAGCAAGAAAAGCTCATTTAGAAGATGGAAGGCTTGTCCGAATGAGGACAGCAGGCAGAAACATAAATTCTGGCAGAACAAATGCAAGGCAACAATCAGGAAAGGAAAGCAAGACTTTGAGGAGCATATAGCTAAAAATACTCAGAGAAATAACAAAGACTTCTTTAAGTACATTAGAAGTAAGAACCCAACTTGAAAGGCCATTGGACCATTAGATAACAATGGAAGGCAAGGGGTTATTAAAAAGGAAACAGAGATCGCAGAGAGACTCCATGAATTCTTTCCTTCAGTGTTCACTGAAGAAGACAGAGACCACATGCCCAAAACAGAGCCTATCTTCGTAGGGAGGGAAACCAAAGAATTAAGCAAGATAGAAATAACCAGGGAGGAGGGCCTTGCATGTCTTGTTAAGCTAAACACTAACAAATCACCAGGACCAGATGGCATCCATCCACGAGTTCTCAGGGAACTTAAAGATGAAATTGCTGATCTCCTAGCCAAAATATATAATATTTCCCTCAAATCAGGCTTTGTGCCTGATGACTGGAAGGTAGCGAATGTAACACCAAGTTTCAAAAAAGGATCCAGGGGTGATCCAGGAAATTACCGACCTGTCAGTTTGACATGTGTCCCAGGGAAAGTGATGGGAACCATCCTAAAAGATAGAATTAATAGGCACATAGAAGAGAAGGCGCTGCTAAAGGAGAGCCAACATGGCTTTTGCAAGGGAAAATCATGCCTCACTAATCTGTTGGAATTTTTTGAGAGTGTCAACAAGCATGTGGATAAGGGGGATCCACTTGACATTGTTTATCTGGACTTTCAGAAGGCTTTTGACAAGGTCCCACACCAAAGGCTCTTGAATAAACTTAGCAGTCATGGAATAAAGGGACAGGTCTTGTCCTGGATCAGCAACTGGCTAAGGGACAGGAAACAGAGGGTAGCACTAAATGGACACTTCTCCAAGTGGAGGGAGGTAAAGAGTGGGGTCCCCCAAGGTTCAGTACTGGGACCCCTGCTTTTCAACCTCTTCATAAATGATCTAGAGGTAGGAGTAAAAAGCAAGGTAGCCAAATTTGCTGACACTAAATTATACAGGGTAGTGAAAACTGTGAGAGATTGTGAGGAGCTCCAGAAGGATCTCTTGACACTGGGGGAGTGGGCAAAACAGTGGCAAATGAGCTTCAACATTAGTAAGTGCAGAGTGATGCATGTTGGGGCAAAAAACCCCAATTACATTTATAAACTGATGGGGTCTGAACTCTCTGCAACAAACCAGGAAAGGGACCTTGGTGTCCTGGTGGACAACTCAATGAAGGTGTCAACCCAGTGTGCCTCAGCAGTGAAAAAAGCAAACTCAATGCTAGGGATCATTAGAAAGGGTATAGAAAACAAGTCAGCAAGTGTAATTTTGCCTCTTTATAAATCTATGGTGAGGCCCCATCTGGAATACTGTGTACAGTTCTGGTCGCCATACCTCCAGAAGGATATTGTGGAGTTGGAGAAAGTGCAGAGGAGGGCAACCAGAATGATTAGGGGACTGGAACACCTTCCTTACCATCTGAGGCTGCAACGGTTGGGCCTTTTCACTCTTGAACGACGGCGTCTAAGAGGTGACCTGATTGAAGTTTATAAAATCATGCACGGTGTGGACTAAGTAGATAAGGAAAAACTGTTTTCCCTATCGCACAACATTAGAACTAGGGGACACTCGATGAAACTTTTGGGTACTAGTTCTCAAACAAATAAGAGAAAGTACTTTTTCACCCAGAGGATTACTGGTCTATGGAACTTCCTGCCAGAAGAAGCGGTGACAGCTGTCAGTCTTGACAGCTTTAAGAAAGGATTAGACAAGTTCATGGAGGACAAGAGTATCAATGGCTATAATTATGGATACTTAAGAACAACCTCGGGGTTGGAGAGATAGGCAGGATATCTCTCAATGCCATTTCCAGGGAATCCTAAGCAGGTGAAGGCATCTCCTTGGGAATACCCTGAAGGAAATGGTGAGCCACTGTGTGAGACAGAATGCTGGACTGGATGGGCTGTGGCCTGTTCCAGCAAGGCTGTTCTTATGTTCTTATTCTTGAGATTACCTAATCTGCAGGTGTTAGAGCAGCTGGGTTCTGTGATTGACATGAGAAGAGACGTCATCTCCCTTGTGATGTAGTCAGCTGACCTAGCTGTCACTCTGTACCCTCGTGGTGTAGTCAGCTGACCTAGCTGTCAATCACCTCCCTCGTGGGACCGCAGCTGTGAAGGACTCATCCCAAAGGAATGTGAGTGTGTAAAAGAGCTCTAGTAGCTTCAGATAAGGTTGCCATGGATACTCAAGATCATGACATGCCCTCCCTTTCCAAGATGGATGCTCCCATGGACCTGCAATCTTCAAGATTGGGTGATCTTGAGCAATGGAACCAATATTGCAAAAATAGCTCATCTGAGTTCATTAAGTGATCTCAGAGGTTTTCTTAAGGCTAGTTACTGCAAAGCAAAGTACAGAAAAAGACATGTACAGGTTAGGTTTTCAACCCATTTCAATGACCTCAGCTACTTCCTGGCTGTCATCAAAGTACATCCGGCTCAGAGAATCTGCCTTGATGTTATCTTTCCCCTTGATATGAGAGACCTTAAAAGAAAAGTCTTGCAAGAGAAGAGCCCAGCGAAGTAGGCACTGGTTCTTGGTTTTCATCCTGTTCAGGAAAGCTAAGGCATTGTGGTCTGTTAAGAGAATGAACTCTTGACCACATAGGTAACTTCTAAGCTTGGTGATGGCCCAAACTATTGCTAGAAGTTCATTCTCTATTACTGCATAGTCCTGTTCCCTTGGCAACAGTTTCCTACTAAAGTAGGCGATAGGGTGAAGTTTCCCATCTTCTCCTTCTTGTAGTAGACATGCTCCTATACCTGTGTTTGAAGCATCAGTTTTCAGAACAAACTGTTTCTGGTAATCTGGAGACACTAAGATGGGTGCCTGAATCAGTTTCAGCTTCAGTGTCTCAAAGGCTTTTTGACATTCTGGTGTCCAAATTACCTTTGTGGGGTGTGATCTTTCTGTCAGTTCTGTGAGAGGTGTGGCTATCTCACTAAACTGAGCAATGAAGTGCCTGTAGTAATTCATCATGCCTAGGAAAGATTTGACTTGTGTTTTGGTGATTGGTATTGGCCAATCTTTGACACTTTCTACCTTGGCATCTACAGGTGAGACTTTTCCATTTCCCACTTCGTGCCCCAAGTAGATCACACTGGCTTGTCCCCATTGACATTTCTTAGCATTGACTGTGAGACCTGTTTCTTCTAGTCTGGCTATCACAGTTTCTAAGTGTTGCAAGTGTTTCTCAAATGTTTGGCTATAAATGGCCAAATCATTGATGTAGGCAAAGAGAGAGACGGCTTGGGTGTAAAGTTACAGCGGTTGCGAGGGGTCCACCCAAAAAACAGGGCAATGAGAATGCTTTTAAAGAGCATTTTAAAAAGCATTCTCATCGCCCTATTTTTCGGGTGGACCCCTCGCAAATCATTGATGTAGGCATCAGTGAATGGTAAACCTTTTAAAATATGGTTCATCATCCATTGAAAAGAAGCTGCAGAGTTTTTCAAACTGAAAGGCATCTTGGTAAAACAATATTGACCTCTTGTAGTGCAGAAAGCAGTTTTAAGCTTTGCTTCCTGTGTAAGAGGAATCTGCCAAAATCCTTTTGTTAAATCCAGAGTTGTGTCCCATTTGGATCCAGCTAGCTTCTGGATCAGGTCATCTGTTAAAGGAAAACGATCATGTGGTGTGACTGCATTAAGTTTATGATAGTCTACACAGAATCTGATCTCAGGTAAAATCTCCCCCTGAGCATTTTTCTTTTTAGCTAAGACCACAGGAGCGTTCCTGAGTGATTCACATTTCTCTATTACACCTAGAGCTAACATTTTGTCAACCTCCTCATTGACTTTAGCTTCTATGGCTCCAGTTCACCTGTATTGAGGTACCCAGATTGGTTCAGAAGTAACAGGAATATCATGTGACAAGACATTTGTACATCCTGGTTCAGAAGTGAACAAATTTCTGAACTATTACATTTCTCAATGCTAACTGTTCAGTTTCTAGTACATTTTCAGAAATATATACAGAATCAACATTTCCAGCATTTTGGTATTCTTCCACAACATTCACCCAGTCCTATTCTTCCCCTGAAGATTTTGAACCGGTAATTCTGAACATTTGTACATTAGATCTGGACACATAAGGTTTCAAAGAGTTTGCATGAACAATTTTACAAACTTTTGTGTCTTCAAATTGAATCTTATAGTTACATTCATCAACCTTTTGCAATACCTTGGCTGGACCCTCCCATTGGACTTGGAGCTGCCCAACAGGATGCGGGTTCAGAACCATGACCTTCTGTCTTGGCTGGAAATCTCTGTGTCTAGCTTTATGATCATAGTACAACTTAGTGACATCCTGAGCTGACTTCAGGTGTTTCTTAGCTAATGCATGTTTGTCATTTAGCTTTTTCTGCAAGTCTTCAATGTATTTAGATACTGGTTGGGGCAATTCAGAGGTTGCACCTTCCCATTCTCCTTTGAGAAGATGGAGAGGCCCTCGGAGATTGAACCCAAACAACATCTCAGCTGGTGTGGTTCCCCCTAAACATTTGTGTGGGGTTGACCTGTATGTGCTGAGAATTAGTGGTAAACCTTCCACCCAGTTTTCTCCAAAATCTTGTACATATCTGGTCAACAATCTTTGCATTGACCCTTGACATTGCTCTACTGTCCCATGGGATTGGGGATGGTAGGGCAAAGAAAATGTTTGTTCTACCCCTGCTAATTTGTATACAGTCTGCATGAGACGTGAGACAAAAGATCCACCTCTGTCTGAAACAATTTCAACAGGTAAACCTAACCTACTGACAATTTCAATAAATGCTTTAGCAATATGGGATGCAGAAATTGAAGGTAAGGGTACAGCTTCACACCATTTTGTAAAAGTATCAACATAGGTAAATACATACTGTTTTCCCCCTTATGATTTAGGTAATGGACCAAAGACATCAATTTCTACCCTCTGAAATGGCTTTCCTGCCATTTCAGGTACACCAAGTTTAGCTTTGGTTTTAGACTGTACATTCCCAAGTCTTTGACAAGTGAAACAGGTTTTTACAAAAAAAAATTACAATCAGATGTACACCCAGGCCAAAAGAAGTGTTCTGCAATTCTTTGAAGAGTTTTCTATCTTCCTTGATGCAATGCAAATGTTGAGTCATGTGCCATTTTAAGAACAATGTCCCAAAAAGGTTGAGGCACAACTAGCAAGTCTCTAGTCCCTGTATCAGGTTTAGGCAACTTGATCTGTTTGTACAAAAGTCCATCTGCTGAATAAAAGAACCGGCTTGGCCTGGCACCTGACAAAGGCAAATTCAATTTAGCCTTCTGCCTAATTTCTTCTAAAGTTGGCCACTGCTGTTGTTCCTTAGCAAAATTGGCATAGTCCAGATTTTCAGAAAAAGGCCAAGAATACACTTTGGGCTGCCCAGCAGGTGGTGCTGGTGCATCCGGAACAGTCACAGGCTGGCTTTGACTTTGGGTTACCACTTTAAGTACATTGGCCTGTTTGGACCTCAATTGCTCCTCTAATATCATTACAGAAAGTCCTAGGAGTAGAGAAGGGTGGCTACTAGACCTGTGGACCAAGCAAATAGCTTATCCTGTGAAACAACCATATTTCAGCTTAATTTTAGCCACAGGACTATTAACCACTTTCTTCCCAGTTTATAGGTGGTACCCTTCAATTGGTAAATAACAATCCTGCAAAATCTGTTCAGGTTTAACAAAACTCTCATGAATGTTGCAAAAATCAGAACCAGAATCTTTAAATGCTTTAATAGAGACAAATGGTTCTCTCTGCTCATTTAGTAAAGTCACTAAGGCATATCTTTGCTCTTCCATTTTGGACAAGAGATCCTTCCCTAGCAGTTCAGTAGGATCTAGAGCTATAGGTGTCTGTGTGTGTGCAGTGATAATATTCAGCTGCCATGCTACTCTAGGGTCTCTAACAACATGAGTGTTATACTCATGAGCTGGTTGGAATTGCTGTGTGTATGGACCTGTAGCAGAAACTCGGGCAGTTACCGCTATTCCCATCTGTGATGGCTGATCCTCAGATGAATCAGTTGTTTGGCTTGCCGCTTGAGCAATGCGGGAACTGGAAGTAACTGTTCCCGATTTTTCCTTTGCTGGTTGAGTTGCACCTTTCTGCAATCCAGAGCAATGCTGGCGGGTATGTCCCGGCTTGGAGCAATGATAACAGGTAATATTAGAAACAGGTACCGTCTTACCCTTTGGTTTATTACCGTCCCGTTTTGGCGCATGCTCCTTTGCTCCTCCAGATGCAGGCGGTTTCTTCACAAAAGCCTGACTTTTTGCTTCTTTGAATTTCATTGAAGACTGGGCTGTCTTAGGCATCTGCTTCTTGGCATTCATTTTGCTGATCCAAATCATATCAGCTTTCTGGGCAAGCAACTGAAGATCATCAATTTCCTTATCAGCAAGACTCAGTCTTAAAGAAAGCAGAATGCCCTCCATAAAATGTTCCTTCAGCGCGAACGCTCATGCGCTCGGTGTCATCTCCACTTTAGATGCTCGGATGCATTGGTCATAGGCTTGCACCAGCTGAATAATGAGGGCAACAAATGGTTGTTTGCCATCCCATTGGATCTCCTGGAATCTCATTCTCAGAACGTCAGGGACCATAGCACAATATTTCTCCAAAGTATCTCATATTTGGGGCCATGTATAATCTTTGGGCATTCCATCTAAATAGTCCAGAATCGGACCCCTCAGCTGTGTACTGATTAACCCTGGCCACTAAAACCTATCCACTTTCATTGCCTCGCATGGATGCTCAAACCTAGAAAGAAAAGAGATAATGTCCTGGGGGTCTGTCAGAATTGGCAGATGCTTCCGATCAGCATTATCGGCTATCACGGGTTTCGTTTGCTGCTTCATTTGCATAACTCGAATCTGCGTTTCAAAGAAATTTGCCATCAAATCCTCCAATCAACCTGTTGCTGCCGGAACTCCTCCTACCACTCCCATTAACAAGGGAGGGTTTCTTCCTGGCATCTCTAAAAGCAGAACCTGTGGAAAAGAAGAAGGTGGGGAAGAACTCCCGTTGGTCGTGCCGGTAGACGGACAGGCTGAGGTACAGGGGCTCTGGGCGGTGGCTTTATCTGGGGAAGCGGGTCTAGTATGGCGGGCTGTGGAACCGCTGACAGTATAGGCTGGGCTGGTGCTGACTGCACTGCTCCTTCTCCTTCCTGTAAAGCTTGGGCATATTTTTCATCCTCCATCTCCTGCTTTATCTTAGCCCGTTGGTGTGCCGCTTCAACCGCTACTTCGAGATTACCTGCCAACTGAACCACCTGCTCCTGTTGAAGGAGACAATATATTTGTTCAAGCCTGATCTCATCCTCCGTCGGTGGTAGAATGGCTGCCACTTTCTCCACTTGGCGGCCCGCTTGCTCGGAGTCTAAGGCTTCCTGTGCCTCTATGAGCCGCTGTTGCAAGTTCACGATATAGTTACGATACTGTTCTGCCTTTTGTTGCTTCTGCTGTAGATCCTCCTGCTCCATGGCAGGGGGTTGGGCACTGGTAACTCCCTCTCCTCAGGAAATCGCCGTGGCTCCCAGTGGCTTAACGGACAGTTTAGCCATTCCGGAGCCCGGTTTCCATGCCTCCTTGGGTCTGGCTCCCAATCCAAACCGTTGGTCTGATCCCGGCTGGATCGAGATAACTGGCTCTGGTACTCTCTGTGGTAACTGTGCCAGTTTGTGTCGATCTCCCATTTTGACACTCCGGTCTGGCCCCGCCTGGACCGAGACCGTTGGTGCTGCCATTCCCCTCTTCTGAGCTCGGGACACTGCCACAACGGCTCCCGACGCTTACTCCTCCGCAACATTTTGTCAAGCGGGGTGCGCTAGAATAGCTTCTACGAGCACCTGGTATGCCCTACCGGGGGGACCATACCTTAAGAGAAACTTCTAGCACTGGACCTGGTGCTCAATGAAAAGTTAGGACAAACTTTGTTCTTCCTATATGGTACAATACTATGACACAGCCTATTCTCACAAGCCAGAAGCACCTGTGATACAACCTTTAGAGCAGGGGTAGGAAACCTACAGCCCGTGGGCCAGATCTGGCCCATGCCACCAATTAATCCAGCCCCTACTCTCACTCAAATCATCACCACCTCTGCTGCCAGAACCAGCAGCAGATGCATTAATGACAGCCGTAAACAGTGGGGGGGGGGGCACCAGTCCAGCCCCCTCAATTGTCTGAGTGAGCGTAACCCAGCCCCTACTTTAAAAGAGTGAAGGAAGAGCTACAGTTACCTATCACTCCAAGCAGCTATGAACTTTTCAAAACAAGACAAAAGATTTAAAGGATGATCCTAGGTTTATCCTATGAGAATGGTTACTTTTCTTGGGGCAAGCAGACATTTATGGTGGGTCCCAACTCTGTACTCAGACCTACATTACCTATCCTGTTGTAGCATTAAGCTAGAGATAGGTTTGATGTTTTAAAAAATGTCTGCACTAATCTGCGCAAACAAAATTAACACTAAAATGTTTTAGTGGCATATAGCAGAATTAGAGGCAGATCAAGAATTAGCAAACAATTACATGCTACCGTATTACTGATGAAACTTGATTGCTGAAGTGTCAGGAATAAAATTTCACTAAAACCACAATTCAATAGTAACTAAATATGTTAACCTTTTGGGAAACCTGCATTTGAAATGTTAGCAGGATGCCTTGTGTTGGTTGATTCTGAAGGCATGTTGGCTACTCTGATCCATCCTTACGAGAACTGACTGACAACTTTCCATCGATAGCTGTTTTGAAAGAAACCCATTTTCATGGCACTCTGTCTCCTGTCAATTCAAAGGATGAATCGCTACTTGGCATTTAGAGTAAATTAATTGTCAGCATTCATTATTCCATATTTATGGGTAAAGAATAATTTCTGATCCACTTTAATGGTGAGAACAAGTTTTAATTTTCAGTTTAATCAAAATGTATTGCAACTGTTCTCCATACAATTATCCATACAAATAAATGCATCTTACGGGACTGCAGTGGCTCAAGTGGCTAAGATGCTCACTGGGAGGTGGAAGGTCAGCAGTTCGATTCCCGAGTGCTGCAGGACAGAATGAGCTCCCGTCTTTGTCCCAGCTCCTGCCAACCTAGTAGTTTGAAAGCAAGAGATTGCAAGTAGATAAATAGGGACCACTTTGGTGGGAAGGTAAACAGTGTTCTGTGCGCTCCGGTGTCTAGTCATGCCTGCCACATGACCACAGAAACATCTGCAGAAGCAGACATCGCTGGCTCTTCGGCTTTGAAACAGAGATGAGCACTGAACCTTAGAGTCGGATACGACTGGCTTTCGAGCAAGGCAATCCTTTAACTTTACCTAAGAGACACATTAGAAGAGTACTTCACTGATCAAGGGACATACTCATTTTCATCTCTTTTGTAACATTACACTTAGAAATGAAAGAATATGTGGACTTTATCCATAAGCAACTGTAATAACAACTGTTCATTTATTATTCATTTACAATTGGAGCCAATGTGATCTCATTCACCAGCTTTATATTTGGACATAGAGCGACTCCAGTCCCTGCCTCTTGACCTGACCTTTTTCACAGCAAGGTGTTCTCAGGTTCACCTCAAGCCCATGCTATGTATCCTGTTATAGCATGAGTCTAAAGTGTTGTATCCTTTAATGAAATCTATAGTACTTAGAATATCTTTACTTTGGATGGACTTTATCCTTAGTATCAAGGATGTTGCAATGCACCATCATATGTTTTATCACTCTAACGCAGGTGGCATTTATAATACTTATCATATTGGGAAATTGATCTCTCATAGACATCCAAAAGAAAGGGGGGGAAGCAGATAATTATTTTAAGAAATCATGCATCTTAGCATTCACAAATCTTTCCATAGTACTGTTATAACTGAATCGATATTTCTCCTTCTTTTGTTAGCTAATGGACAGCTTTACAATAGAAAGTACTGGAAAGAAACTACTAATCAAAATTAATAATGGTCTTAATGATGGAGAAAGAAAAAAGAGGCAACAACAGCAGCACTGCAACTGTATTTAGAGGTTAGAGCACCCATGATTTCAGAGATGTAACACACCCTTGAGCAGTTACTAAACAGTTACTGTTGTTGTTCAGTCGCACAGTCGATTCTGACCCTTTGCAACCCTATGGACCATTTTCCGCCAGACACCTCTGTTCTCTACCATCCTTTTCAACTCACCCAGCTCTGTGCCCGTTACAATACTTTGATGTAGGCAGATTGATTGCACATGAGCCGGCAGATGGGCTAAACACAACTTTATTGCAACATGATCAATCTGTACATGAGGCAATGGTGGAGCCTTGCCCCTTTATATATAGTACCTGATACATTTGAATCTCACCCGAAGGCATCCATTGGTTACAATATTAGTGACGTCTTTCTGACATACTGCATACCTGACATAGTTCACCTGTGGCGGGAAGGTTTCCTGCATTAGTTAATCATTGGATGAATTGGAACCACATGAGCTTCCTCAGCTGCGCTAATGGCGAACAGCTGAACTGCATGCATACACAACATCCCTCCCCCCTAGGATGGGACGAAGTCCCTCAACCATTGTGGGGGCTGGCTGGTGTGCTGCGGTCGGCCGGTCAATTCAGCGGTGTTGCTGGAATCAGCTGCTGTGCCTGAACCTTCCCTCTGGATAAGGGGGATCCAGTTGACATTGTTTATCTGGACTTTCAGAAGGCTTTTGACAAGGTCCCACACCAAAGGCTCTTGAATAAACTTACCAGTCATGGAATAAAGGGACAGGTCTTGTCCTGGATCAGCAACTGGCTAAGGGACAGGAAATAGAGGGTAGCACTAAATGGACACTTCTCCAAGTGGAGGGAAGTAAAGAGTGGGGTCCCCCAAGGTTCAGTACTGGGACCCCTGCTTTTCAACCTCTTCATAAATGATCTAGAGGTAGGAGTAAAAAGCAAGGTAGCCAAATTTGCTGACGACACTAAATTATACAGGGTAGTGAAAACTGTGAAAGATTGTGAGGAGCTCCAGAGGCATCTCTTGACAGTGGGGGAGTGGGCAAAACAGTGGCAAATGAGTTCCAACATTAGTAAGTGCAGAGTGATGCATGTTGGGGCAAAGAACCCCAATTACATTTATAAACTGATGGGGTCTGAACTCTCTGCGACAAACCAGGAAAGGGACCTTGGTGTCCTGGTGGACAACTCAATGAAGGTGTCAACCCAGTGTGCCTCAGCAGTGAAAAAAGCAAACTCAATGCTAGGGATCATTAGGAAGGGTATAGAAAATAAGTCAGCAAGTGTCATTTTGCCTCTTTATAAATCTATGGTGAGGCCCCATCTGGAATACTGTGTACAGTTCTGGTCGCCATACCTCCAGAAGGATATTATGGAGCTGGAAAAAGTGCAGAGGAGGGCAACCAGAATGATTAGGGGACTGAAACACCTTCCTTACCATCTGAGGCTGCAACGGTTGGGCCTCTTCACTCTTGAACGACGACGTCTAAGAGGTGACCTGATTGAAGTTTATAAAATCATGCATGGTGTGGACAAAGTAGATAAGGAAAAACTGTTTTCCCTATCGCATAACACTAGAACTAGGGGACACTCCATGAAACTTTTGGGTACTAGTTCTCAAACAAATAAGAGAAAGTACTTTTTCACCCAGAGGATTACTGGCCTATGGAACTCCCTGCCAGAAGAAGTGGTGACAGCTGTCAGTCTTGACAGCTTTAAGAAAGGATTAGACAAGTTCATGGAGGACAAGAGTATCAATGGCTATAATTATGGATACTTAAGGACAACCTCCGGGTTGGAGAGATAGGCAGGATATCTCTCAATATCATTTCCAGGGAATCCTAAGCAGGTGAAGGCATCTGCTTGGGAATACCCTGAAGGAAATGGTGAGCCACTGTGTGAGACAGAATGCTGGACTGGATGGGCTGTGGCCTGTTCCAGCAAGGCTGTTCTTATGTTCTTATGTTCTCTGTGAAAACTGTAACATCCCATCGAACCCCAGCAAGGGCAGGGATGGGGTATCTCTGAGTCGGGGAGGATGGGGGGACCTCTGGGACAACTCAAAACCCTCCTGCTCACTGGGACGAGTGGGGGAACACTCACAAAAGCTCCCCCCATCCTGTAACAAAAAATCAAACTGGAGTGGTTCACCTCCTGGTTGGGAGATGTTCTCCTGAAGGTCTATGCAGTGTCAAACTGAGTCTTGTATTTCCCCCTTGGGTAACGCGGGTTGGAGGCAACCCTAACGCTGACTTGTCAAAGTACCCACTTTTCCCCGTGGCTTCTGTAACTCTTCTCCTAAGCTGATCGGCATGTCTCCGCCACAGCAACCCCGACCCTGTCTTTACTTGGTACGATAGGAGCCTGGTTTCTTCCACCATTTCCCCGGGTACCCACACTGGCCCTGAGCTTGCATAATTTCTGCAGTACACTGGATCGCCTGCCCCAAACACTTTTCTCTGATTTACCAGCACATTCGTGCCTCTATCCTCCACCCTGTAAGGATCCAAGGGGTCGAACAATGTTGTGAGTCTTCTTCGCATTAGGATCTCCATGGGGGATTGCCCCGATGCAAGTGGAGTAACCCTATAGCTCAGGAGGAATTTGCAGAGCTGTTGCTCTAAATCCCCCGGACCCATTCTCCTTAGTGCCTCCTTTGTAGTGCGGACCAGGCACTCTACTTGACTGTTTGTGGCAGGATGAAATGGAGTGGAGGTAATGTGCCTGATCACATTCCATTCGAGGAATGCCTGAAATCGGCGGATGTGAAAGTGGCCGCGTTATCCGAAATTAACACATCGGGCAGGCCAAAACACATGAACACCTTCCTCAGGTGTTTGACTGTGGCCGCGGAGGATGTGTTTTGCATTGGAATGACCTCCAGCCATTTTGAGAATGCATCAACCACTAACAAGAACATTGAATGGCCCCACAAAGTCCATGTGGACCCTTGACCATGGTCTGCGGGCTGTGTCCCACTCCCTGGGGGGTAACCTGTGTTTCTTGGGCCATGATTGTTGGCAACTCACACACACACACACCAACTGCTCTCTGTCCTTATCTATGTTTGGCCACCAGAAATAGCTCCTTGCCAGAGCTTTCGACTTCACAATCCCCGGGTGACTCATGTGCAGCAAACGGAGCACCTTGGCTCGAACAACCTCGGGAATTACTACCCTCTGGCCCCAGAGGAGGCATCCTCTCTCGAGCGAGAGCTTCAAACGTTTCCTGAAATCAATGCCAGTTCCTCAGATGGGGACGTTGCGGGCCAGCCCTTCTTTATCCATGCCAACGCCTGAGACAGAACCTTGTCTTTGGCAGTTGCCTTAGCGATATCTGAAGGCACGATGGGGGGCAAGTCGAGAGACTCAATGAGCAGCACCTGGTGATCTTGTTCAACATGGGAGACCTGGAGTGCGCATCCACGTGAGCGATGTCTTTCTCTGGGCAGTGTACCAGTGTGAACTGGTATGCGTTTAAGAAAATCGCCCACCATACCATTTGTGGGGATAGAATCTGGGGAGTGGTCTTGGCCATGACAAAGATTCTCAGGAGGGGCTTATGGTCTGTGACAATGGTGAACTCCCTCCCATACAAGAAATCATGGAATTTCTTCGTCCCTGCGATGATTGCAAGGGCTTCCCTATCCGTCTGTGCATAGTTTCGCTCTGCTTTCAAGAGGGATCTCGAGTAGAATGCAATCGGTGCCTCCCTCCCATTCTTGAGCATGTGGCAGAGGACAGCCTCAACCCCCACTGGTTGAGGCATCACACACCAACTGCTCTATGTCCTTATTCTATGTTTGGCCACCAGAAATAGCTCCTTGCCAGAGCTTTCGACTTCACAATCCCCGGGTGACTCATGTGTAGCTACCCTCTGGCCCCAGAAGAGGCATCCTCTCTTGAGCGAGAGCTAACAACATTTCCTGAAAAACGATGCCAGTTCCTCGGATGGGGACGTTGTGGGCCAGCCCTTCTTTACCCATGCATACACAACAAATACCATACATATCTCATCTTTGGCTGCCCCCTTCTTCTTTTGCCCTCTACCTTTTCCAGCATCAAGGCTTTCTCAAGTGAATCTTCTCTTCTCATTTGATGTCCAAAGTACTTTAGCTTCATCTTTACTATTTGACCTTCTAAGGAGCAGTCAGGGTTGATTTCTTCTAAGATCAACCTGTTTGTTCTCCTTGCTGTCCAGGGTACTCTCAAAACTCTCCTTTAACACCACATTTCTAAGGCCTCTATTCTTCTGCGCTCAGCTTTCCTAATGGTCCAGCTCTCATAGCCATACATTAACAGTTACTGAGACTCTAGGAAAGACCCAGAGAATGTACCTCAACCATGTGTGGTTTTTTCAAGCAAAACTGGACACTGTTTCTGTTTACAAATTCTTTAGTGGATTTCAGTAGTAGAGAACTCTATCTCTATTGACATTCAATCATCTTCTGACTTCTCATTCTTTCTGTTGCTGACCACGCATCATTACTTCCTATATATTTCTGGATCTTCCTTCCACGCCATAGTAAAGGTAAAGGTGACCCTTGCTCGAAAGCCAGTCGTATCTGATTTTAGGGTTCAGTGCACATCTCTGTTTCATAACCAAAAAGCCAGTGCTGTCTGCTTCTACAGACATTTTTGTGGTCATGTGGCAGGCATGACTAGACACCGGAGAGCACAGAACACTGTTTACCTTCCCACCAAAGTGATCCCTATTTATCCACTTGCAATTTCTTGCTTTCGAACTGCTAGGTTGGAAGGATAGCTTAAACACCATAGCTTAAAGCCAATTACTCTCATAACTCATCTACCTGGTGCAAATGTTCTCCCAGCCATACAGGAATGGTTCATAGATACCTGGACCATATAAAGGTAGGAGAACATATAGAGAATGAATCTGTTTTGTCATTTTGGCAGTGAAGCTCACATATGTCTCGATATTTAAGAAGGAAACAAAAGGCAGATAACAGCAACAAAGTATCCCCCACACTAGGGCTGCTAGGTTGGGTCACTCATGCTCCAATTCTATGCCCACTTATCTCATTGAACTGAGTGGGGCTCACTTCTGAATAAACATGGAACACTGTTGCCAGGTACAGATTATACACAATTCCCGTTACTGAACCACTTGCATCCCCAACTATTTCATGTGGTCTGCAGTTCTGTGTTTGCATTCCAAGATGTTCTGGACTTAGGTTTCCACAATCCTCTGGAACTTCACATCCAAAACATCTGGAAAGCCAAAGGTTCAGAATAACAGAACTACCTAACCAAGTTGCAGCTGGAGATATAATAACAAGAACAAAACTGTTGAAATGTGTTGAAGTAGTAGCTGTGTTAGTCTGTGTAAGCATATCTGAGAGTAAACAAAAGAAAACAGCAAAAAAAGAGAGAGAAAATGTTGTGGCACCTTAAAGACTAACTCCAGTATTTAATGTGAGCTTTCGTGAACCAAGTCCACTTCATCAGACGTAAGAGTAAAAAATGTTTCATCTGAAGGATCATTCAATTCAGAATGCATCCCTATTTCTCCACTAAAAGCTAGAAGGCCAGTTAGCCCCCCTTACACATTATAAAGGATGAATCTCACTTACACTTGCCAAGTTTAATGTGGCTGTTTCCCAGTTCAAATCAGAAAAATAATTCACAGCCAGGCACAAATGAATGGCCCAAGTTCATCTAATATGATTCAATTAGCTCTGTTTTTCAGTATGTCACACATGAATAAAGAATTTGGAAAGGCATTTCACAGTCTCCTGTAATAAGGCCAATGTAGTTGAAAGGTTAAGGGAAAATATTCATTTTTACCCCATATGCCAGCATGTCTGCATCTACCCCATTAAATCAGGAATAAAACAATATGCCAGTTCTGAGGTAGTCACACGGAGGAGTCCCTTCTTGCATTAAACTCCCAGAAATGCAATGGCTCATCAACTCTCACTTTGAAGTAACAGTCTGAAGAATTCTAAGGTTTTTTTTTTTTAAAGAATCCATGAAAAGATATCATTTGAATCCTCAACAATGTGACACGGTGTCAGTGTTCTGGTTTTGTAAGAAATTCCCATCAAATATCAAATCTAAATCTAGCATTGACATGCGTATTCGATGTCTCAGAATGACAATCTGCCAATTATGATTCCTATGGATCCAATTATAGAGCAATTAAAATGCACTAGGATTATTTCACTATATTTACAGCATATGTCTGCTCTAAAGGTTACAGAGAGATTTGAACACATTTTCTAAATATAACTTGTAGCTGAGAAAATTATACCCATGTTCTTCTCCTCTCTTTGCCAAAGAGTGAGTGACTAAGTGAACGTGTGTGTGTATGTGTGTGTGTGCATGCATGTGCGCATGCACATGCCCACGTGTACATGCCAGGCAAGACATGTGCATTTTATATTAATGATTAACCCCTTGGTGGGGGGACTGTCACACAGCCAGGCAGGGAGGTCACTCAACAACCTGGCAACCCAGCACGTGCCACCTGCCTCTGCCCACCCTTCTCTAGTGACGGCTCCTCAGGCCTGCCCCTTGGCTAATAAAAAAAATAAAAAATCAAAAACAATTTAAAATAATGGTAAAATTATTATTTGCGCCCCAGGGTGCAAAATGCAAGGGTATGCCAGGATGACCCCCGCTGTCCTGGTGAGCCAGCACATGCCTGTATACATATCCTCCTTCTTCCATGTCTACAACAGACTATTATAAATAAATAAAAATAACATCCTCCACCTTATTTAGTACTAAAGGGACCCATTTTCTCACTTGTTAGTACCATTTGCAGGAGACATAGGCTAAACATGTTCTGCATGTAAAGGCGACTAGGTACCTCATGGAAGACCCACACAAACACAAGGGTTTCACTAGAATAGTCACAAAGGCACATACAATTTCCTAGAGATTATGATCTTACCATTGCTCCAAATACTTTTCAAACTTTTCTGGAATGGTTTCCCTTCTAGGTCACAACTAGCCACATGGAACTGGAAGAAAAAACAGCAGCTGCACATATAGGAGATAACTACTGTTATCTATCTCCTTTTATAAGCAAAGTCAAGGAACTAAAATATTCTTCTCACCAATAAGGATATGCAAGGAATTTTCAGGCAACCCCAATACACTTCTTGGATTGGCAAGAATGATATTTTGCACAAAGCTTGACATTGGCAGAGGTGATAATATGCTTCTTTACACATTTCAAAGGTCAAAAACTAAGTCTACAGTTTGTTAGAATCTAAAGATGTGCTATGCCTGCTTAGCTAGATTAAAAAAAAATACCAAGTACAAAAGCATGTACATGGTTATTGTTCTTTAAACATATAAGAGGTAGGAAAAAAAACTAAATTTCTCCACCTCTATGTGGATAACATTGTGCCATTCCACAGGTCAGTAATACTCCCCAGTTTGGCTTTTACATTTAGTGTGCCATGGAATATTCATCTCCAAATTTGTTGATGCTAGGGATGTCACCTTTTGTTGCTCTGTACCTGACTACAAACTGTGTGATCCTGGACACATTGAAAGATTATCCCAATAAATGCTAGTTTTCATATTTCAAAGAGTGAATGGCTGTTGCTGCTTTGCTGTAATCTGAATTTTTAAAATTTGTACCAAATACAATAATTCATTATTTGTTCCACACTAAGTTATGCTGCAGAGAGCCAGTGTGGTGTAGTAGATAGTGTGTCAGACTAGGAGTTAAATCACTACTTGGCAGTGAAAATCAACTGGGGTGTGTGAGGGCCAATGGGAAGTCTTTGCTTGAACCTCTCATATATCTATTAAGCTCCCCATAAGTCAGAAGTAATTTGACAGCACATAACATCAACAAAAATTTATGTTACAGGGCTACTCTGAGGATAAAAATGCAAATGCCATTTGTACTAACTGGGGAGCTCAGTAGAGATATTTTATTTCAAACAAAGTTTGGGTCTCTGAGTGAAAAATGGCCCTAAATCTCAGCAACTGCAGCATACAAAGATTTGACATGGCATGGGACCTAGAATAAGTTGTTAGTGACTATGATTCTTCATGCTGGCACACCTCCCTTGGGCTGTTTAAATTGCTTAAATCATTAAAGTGGGATCAGGAATCACAAACTGCTTTATCCCCTGCAAAATGGATAATAGCTCCATGCTTCTGGTTCTGTTCCCACAGAAGGCTAAGCCATAACTGATGGCTGTGTCAGAAGGATGAAACACTGTATACATTCTCAGAAACAAGCCAGTACTTGGAGAAAATCCTAGAGTATGTCCTTGCCCTCTGGCTCAGCTGCTGTGTGACTGTGTCTTCTACTAGGAGAGAGACTACTTTGCAGGCGCACCCCCCAAAGAAAGACTCAGACACCGGTATATGATTAAAGGCATTGGGCCACTTTTATTGAATAATGCCCTAGTCCGAATTATAACTTTCAATTGGTACTCATCCAATTATAATTCTTAAGGCAAGCAGGCCGCAGTAACACTGGTAAGGTTCCTCCCAAAATTGCCAATGGCAATTGGCTACAATGTATCCATTTGTATCAATTTGTTTGTTGACACAAACAAATTGTTGACCGTAGTCAATAAACTATCTACTGACCCCACCCTCTGACGTGTATCCGTCAAATCACGGGATGATGCATGCTGAAAAGCTCGTGCCATCACCCCTTGCCTGGTTCGTCGTTGACCGGTCAACGTTATTACACCTGTACCTGTCTAAGTGTTGGCCAGTCAATTGCGAACCTCCCGGATACCTATGGGTCATAAATCTTTACCTTACCAGTGCTACCCGCCACACGGGGAGGCTTCAATGAAGACTCACCACCACCCCCCCAGGCCGTCAGCTCGGTCAACAGGCCTGCTTGCAAATCTTCCAAAAAGAGGTTCATACCCCTAGCCGACAGGTGGACCCCATCCCCTGCATACAGATCATAATTTTGTAAACTAATGGTGGGGTGTCGGATGACCATCCCCAAACCCTTGTCTGCCATGAACCGGGCAACTGCCCTGTTCACTGAGCGACGAGCGCGGTCAAGGGCACGGAGGTCAATAAGCGTGTAAGCGTGATGTGGTATGATGTCCGACCATAGCAGCCTTGTGGACGGCCACACATAATGAAAATAAGCTAGGTCACTGCAAATCGTGAATTTTAAAGAAAGGCCAGTGACCTGGCCGAGGTCATTGCCCCCGAGGTGCAGTACAAGGACATCAGGCGGTTCAGCATCCCTGATGGAGAAAAGGAATGGCAACAGTTCCCGCCATCTCATTCCATGCTTACCGTACCAACGTATGCATGCGGCTGCATGCAGTCCAAGCTGGGGTCCCCACTCTGTCGCCGCAGCATACTGCGCTGCCCAGTGCACGTAACTGTGGCCCACCAGCCATACTGCGGGGACACACAGGGTCTGTAAGAGAAAAAGAGAACAGTGACTTAACTGGTACTCATGCCTGAAGAGGGCGAACATATAATGCAAAACACATAGATCCCCATCTTCCCATACGGCGTATATCAGCCTCAGAGTACCCAAATGCAGCTGCAGTTGAAGCAGCACCTATTCTAAATGAATGGGTGCCGTAACGAGCCCCTCGGAGGCCAACACTGGATAGTGCCATACCGGTCACCTTCCAAAATTGAAATTTAGTAAGGGGAGACCCATCCTGGTGGCAGAAAAACGGGCCAGGGTGCGTGCCACGCACTGCCAAGAACTCCTGTAGGGCACCAACCGGACAGATGTCTGCAATGGAACATCGTAGCAGTCTAACTCCACTGCCTACGCCGTGCTGATCAACTTTTGAGGACCGTATCCTCAACTGAGCCCACTCATTAGAAACATAGACATCGTCGAGTTCCAGTGCCCTACGAGTCGCATCCGCCTTAGACAGTAGTACCAACTCACTGATGCGGAGCGCTCCAAAGAAGGCCACCGTGGTAGCCGCATGAAAAAGAGCTGCCTCATACCTGTCAAAACATAGGTTATGCCAGCCTCGTGCAAGGTGGGTAAGCACCCCTGGGGAAATTGGGTGACGAGTGTCCGGGCGGCAGCCACGTTCCCGTGTCCACCCCTCCAAAACATGCCGTATGCGGAAATCGTTCATGCTGTCAGCAAAACCCCTCACCTTGGCAATAAATGCCAGTGCTGACAGCCTGGATGCTATAGTGCGGGGAGCGAGGCCCTGACTGTGTAAATAAACCATGAATTGTAAAACTTGTTCCACTGGAAAGGGCCACACCTCGGGCAACTGAAGTTGCACACAAAATTTTATAAATTGAACAAAAGCATGATGATACGCCTTACGCGTGCGGGGCGCCAAGGACATGCCGATTGCCCGGTTCACCTCTCCTTGCCAAACATCCAAATCTCGACCGGGAGTGGCGAGGGGAATTCCTCTGCGTCCGGAGCCAAGGCGCGGAACCGGGGGAACTGCAGGCGGGATAAAGCATCGGCAATATCATTATTAATGCCTGGTACATGTCTGGCCCTACAAAGCACATTGAGGCGTAGGCTACATAACACGAATTGGCGAACTAAAGCCATCACCCTGGGTGATTTAGACGTCTGAGCATTGACAATGTGCACTACCGCAGCATTGTCACACCAAAAGTGAACCACAGAGTCGGCCCACTCCTCGCCCCATAGCATCAAAGCTCCCAGGATTGGAAAAAACTCAAGGAATGTAAGATCGCAGAGGCGATCCATGCCCCGCCATGCTGGCGGCCATTGGCCATAAGCCGACCTCCCCTGGAAGTAAATCCCATATCCCAGGGAGCTGGAGGCATCCGACTGTACTTGAAACCTAGGGGAAACTAAAAGGTCGGATCTCCAAAAGGAGACCCCATTGAAGTCCCGCAGGAATGTGAGCCAAACCAAAAGGTCAGCCCGCATGCCCCTGGTCAGTCGGACCCTATGATGGCGCCTTGACAGGCCAGACATGGTGTTGCATAGGCGCCGAGCAAATGCCCTGCCAGGCGTAACCACCCTGCAGGCAAAGTTAAGATGGCCATGTAGCACCTGAAGTTCACGAAGTGACACCTTACGTTTGGCCAGCAAGGCCAAAACTATCGCAGAGATCCGGGTGACCTTATCGATGGGTAACCGGGATGCCTGTGCGACCGTTTCAATTTCAATACCCAGAAATGTGAGGGTAGTGGATGGGCCCTCGGTCTTTTCGGGCGCTAAAGGGACACCCAGTTCCTGCATTAGCGTCTGAAATGTGGTGAGGAGACGCGTGCACGTGTCCAAGCCCCGTTCACCCCCGAACAAAAAGTCATCGAGGTAATGGGCTACAGACCGAGACCCGGACCTGCGAACAAAGGCCCACTGAAGGAAAGTGCTAAAACATTCAAATGCTGAACAGGATATAGAGCAGCCAAAAGGCATGGCCTTATCTACATAAAACTTCCCTTGGAATCTAAAACCCAATAGCTCAAAGTCCTCCGGGTGCACTAGCAACAATCGGAATGCCGATTTAATGTCGCATTTTGCCAGGAGGGCACCAGGACCACAAGAGCGCACCATTCGCAGGGCTTGGTCAAAGGACGTATACCTGACCGAACAAAGGTCATCAGGGATAGCATCATTGACAGAATAACCCGCCGGGTACGATAAATGGTGGATTAAACGAAATTCCCCCGGGGCCTTTTTGGGTACCAACCCCAGAGGGGAGACCTTCAGGTTGGGAAAGGGCGGTACAGAAAAAGGGGCCTGCCACCCTCTTGGCCTCAACCTCCTTAGCAATACTCAGGGCAGCCACCTCTTCTCTACCCTTCAAGGACAGTAAATTGGGTGCATCTTGGGATCCCCGCACTCTTTTGAATGGGATTTGGAAGCCCCACTGAAAACCCTCGAGGAGGTACCTCGCGTCCTCTCTCCTTGGATAAGTTGAGAGCCATCACTCCAACACATACACATTAACTGGGGAGGGGGCCTTTTGTCTGGCTAGCTCCATCAGCAGAAGCTCTGCCCGCTCCCTGTCCACCTCTACCTCTGCCCCGTGACCCACCGGCCCGCGGACACGCGGCGGCGGCGTGGGGGCCAGCGCAAGAGGGACACTCATGTTTGTATCGGCACTGCCGCTTATTGCACACACCGTTAGCCGAGAAGCTCCAACACAGCATGCGGGCTGGAACCCCCTGCCCCGCTGGCTGGCGGGAAGCCTGCGTTGGAGCAGCTCGCTGAACAGCATGGCCACAATGGTACCTATCCCCAGGCGCTGGACACGTGGGGGTCATGTACAATAGCCACAATTTCTGCCAGGGCTCATCCCATCTCATTTCTGGGTCCGAGGGCACCCTCATTCTAAATTCCTCATCGTAAGCCAACCACGATGGGCCAGGAAAATCCACCATTGCCCTGTAAATATTGTCCAAATATTGGACCATAGGAATGGCCAGGTCAGGCCGGGCCCTAAGGTACACCGCCATATAAATAAGATATGCGGGCAACCAGTTGGCCCAGGTGCGTGGTGGCTTACGACGGCGGGACAGCTCTTTGTCTCTGTCATCCTGTCCCTCTCTCTCCTCCTTAGTGGGCTCACGGTTCAATAGGGAGAATATATCCACGTACTCCCCCCGCCAAATCTTTTCCCTCGTGACCTGGGACAAATGATCACCAAGGGGCAACAAATAACCAGCTGTCGGCAAGGCCGTCACCGGCACATTAGGTACACGGGGCATACGCAGCGGAACCTGGACAGTCCCTGCGATGCCCGGCACTGCCCCAGGGGTGGAAACCCCCACCCCCAATGTTGTACCAGTATGGAACCAAGGGACACTGGGATAGGCTGGCAACTGATGCCCGCTCGCCTCGACTTGACGAGGCCATGGCCACTGAAACCCTCCATTGGAAGTGGACTGTGATGTGGGTGCATTAACTTGAACCTGATACTCACTAGGTGCACCCCCGTGAGCTGCCCCCACTGGGGGTTCCAGCCCATGGAGGGCGTCGGAGCTCGCGACCGGAATCGAGCTCTGGGGCCACACCTGACCACTCTCCTGCGGTAGCTCTGGACGAACAGGGAGCTGTGAGACACCGGCAGGCGCAGGCCGGAGCGTCTCAAGCAGCTCAACCCGGCTGGCCGCTTGTTGCAATGTGGCGGCCGTCGAGGTAGCCGGTGAACACTAAGGGCCCCCAGCAGAGAGTGAAGGGCCCCCTGACATGGGGTTGTGTGCAATCCCCAAGGATGCCTCAAGCACAGCTAAACACGTTAGCAATGCATCCACTGCCACAGATCCCCCAGTATAAAGTGGTCCGGGTGGGCCGGACGGCCCACCAGGCATTTGACCAGGAACCCCAAAATGAGAGCCTGGGCCCGAATAGGGCCATGCCCAAAACTCTGGCCCATGAGGGGCCGGAGGGGGAACGTGCTGTGCACCAGCACCGCGCCCCCCCCCCCGCTGACCGGACCCATGGCCGGCAACTGCAGGCTGAGGGCCGAAGCCCCAGAAGGGCCAGTTGAAGGCTGGCCAGCCGAGGGCCAAGCAGCCTGCATCGCCCCACCGGTATCGGTGGAGGCAGTGCCCTGCCGCGTAGGCGCAGCCCTGGTCCTCCGACCTGAGGGCTGCCCCCCGCGTTGCACAGGGCCAGTAAAAGTCCTCCCCGTTGGCCGCGGTTTCGTCGCCGGGGCCTTCCGTTTGGGAGGCATATCGGTAGAAATAGCAGGATCCCTGTCCAGGGATCAACCGATGCCAAAAAACACAGAGCAAGCAAGCCAAAGGCTCTGTGCAACTCCTTCCTTCCCAGCCAGGAAAGCCAAGGGCTAAAGAGCCGAAGAATCGAAGGAACAGCGACGGAGAAAAATTCTCCTCTCTGTCGCTATTTTAAAATGGCAGCTCGGCTGCCTCGTGGCCACCCCTTTTATAGAGGGGTGGCCACGCCTCCTAACTCACCCGGATGTCTGAGTCCGGGTGGGGGGGCGCAAAGAGTGTGGCGGCCATTTTGGCGCCGCGCTTTCAATTTATTGGATGCTTCTGCATGGGATCTCACTGCTTGCTTGTTCTCATCTTGGTAATGAGTGAATTGGCTGAAGAGGAGGGATTAGTCTTATTTAATAGAATAATCAATATTTAGGATATCTAATTAAGTGGACTAAATTCTTCTTCTTTCATGTCCCGATCAAACCATGGACTGTCAAAATGAAGCCACTTTCTTTGCTTTGTCGTTGCCTAAACTTAAGTCCTCATTGGTGCATGTTTCTGTCAGCAATTGGCAGACCAGTAAATGAGCTGGATTCTATATCTCTCCACATTCACACCATGTGTTGTGGTCCCCCAACAGCCACTACTTGAGCATGTTGGTCATTTAGGCACTCCAATATTTTAGGCAGTCCAACCCTTAGCCTATTCATGGTCCTCCAAGTGATGTAGGGGAGGTTGAGTTCCTAATTTTATCCTCCTTTAATGCACAGTGGATCTTGGGGAAATGAAAGGAGCCTCATTTTGGCATCCCCTAAGTGGAATTTCTCCAGAAAAAATCCTTTCAACCCAGAATAATTTCTGACATGAAATGTATTTATTGTTCTGTCCATGAAGCTCCGTCCTCCATCTACTAATTTGGTTTTGCTCTTGTGTACCCTGCTGTTAACTGAAATCAACACATGCTCAGAAGACAACTAACAACCATTGCCATCCTACCTCCCCAGGTCTGATATCTGTGGGAGGACAGTCAATCTATAAGGATGGTGCCTTTTCTGGGTCTTCAAGGAATATTCCTGAAGGTCGATTCAAGTTCCATGTGGATAACCTTTACATTTCTCAGGAGAAGACCAGAATGGAGACTACAGCATTCAGTTGTGACCACAGATGGCCAACTTCTCAGGGATCAAATAGCATTGGTGTTTGACCTTTAGCTTTTCTCACTCTGGCAGCATGGCACAACCACATTTTGGATGAAACCACCAATGCTACAAACAGGAAAAGTAGAACACCTTCTTGTTCCCATATCCTGTGCCACGTGCTGCCCTGACTTAATTGTATAGGAATGGGATGGAAATCTAAGAATATTTGTAAATGGATTGAGAATATAGTCATGAAACAGAAAGCTCTTCCCTGAAATGCCCAAAATGTCATGTTCCCAGCCCCACTAATAAGTACAAGATGATTGTGTTTATTTTTCCCCATTATAACATTTTCTTTTCATTACTCAGAAATAAACCGCCTCAATAAGACCCAGCTGTGGCTGATGGTTACAAAACAGTAGAAGTGTAAAACATCCAGATTAAATTCCATCTTACTGTAATTGAGAAGGAAAAGCTCATTTCAGTGGACTGGAATACTTTTAAAAGAGGTGCAGATCTCTGAACCAGCTATCCAGCCAGAAAGTTATTTCCTCAACATTTGTGTTTTTAAGCCTCGCTGTATATTTTCCATTATCCCACCTCAGGCCAAAAAGCCAAATGGATAATGCAGCAAATGGTGTTTGCTGTCTTTGCAAAGTGGCAATAATGCAAGGCAATTCCCTCCGATTTTATACTTCATATTTTAGAAGGTGAGGAAAAGAACAGTGTAGCTAGCAGCCTCGCACACAATTCAGTAAATTTAGCCTCAGGTTACACACGACGGCCCTGACTGGTCATGTTTTCATGTATAGGAGTCAACCACTGTAAATGCACTATTAAGAACAGTTAGAGTAACAAATCAATTGTGTATTGAGTTCACAAGTTAAACCAATCAATCTCACAACCAGCTATGTGTTATGTCAACCAATTCCTACCTTGGCACCTGTAAGTTCCATTACATCGACAACTGCTCATATTAAGCACTCACATATAAAGCCATATAAACTTTACATCTTGTTGATGTAAAGTTATGCTGTGGAGCTGGATTATGTCATCATTTGGTAATATTGAATTTAAATGAACCAAAAAGATACATTTAGTGACTGCGGTGATTCAGTGGTTAAGAAGCTCGCCTTGTAAGCTGGAAGGTCGGCATGTCAGCAGTTCAAGACCTGAATACTGCATGACAGAATGAGTACCTGTCTCAGTCCCAGCTCCTGCCAACCTATCAGTTTGAAAGCAAGAAATTGCAAGTAGATAAATAGGAGCCACTTTGGTGGGGAATGATCTTGGGGACATGAAAGGAGCCTCTTTTGGGTGTCCCCTGAGCGGAGTTCCTCCAGAAAAACTCCTTTCAACCCAGAAAGCATGCTTGTGTGTTTCTGACATGATAAAAAACGTTCTTAGGAAGTGTGTCCAAGAACAGTGCACGGTAGGAAATTTCTCCAACTAAAGGTTTATGGTTTCCTCTTGAAGCCCATTTTACCACTTTCAGAAATTGAAATATCTCATTGTGTCAACTGTCAATACTAGAAGACAACATGCTGAACTCAAAACATTGCCTCCCCTAACCTCCCATCATCCTAATAGTCCTCTGTTTCTCTTCATTAGCACCACTTAGCAGCCTTATGTGTAATCCATATATCAGACTTTTTTTCTTGGCTGCGTCCTCTATGCCTTTCTTAAGTCAGGTGAGACTTAGAGTTGCTTATAGGAAAACTCATCCCAGAAGTGACTCTGATATAAACAACCAGGAGCTTGGCATCTGTGATATTGTGCCGTTCATTTGTATTTTCTAAGGTCCATAATTCTTGTCAACATTTAAGAAACACTTATTTCATTTTATTTTAATATATGTGGCTCAAGGTTAACTGTAATGCTACATAAACCATTTACCTTTTATTGCATTTCCCATTTAGAAAATACTATTTGAGGGTCCTAAGTTTCTTCAAAGAAGAAAACCCAGAGGCAAGTCAATATCTCAGTGATGCCATTTTGTTATGCTTTGAATTTAGTTATTTACCACTTAAGAACATACTCATAAGGTGGAACAATTGAACTAGGAATTATAAATGCCCACCTGAAGCTGACAAACATAAACCAAATTGTAATATGTTGAACAGAACTATAAGAACTGGTTATAGAGGCAAGCACATATTCCTACACTCATTATGCTGATGATAATTTTATCTACAGACATTATTAAATTTCTTTTTTGAAGTGCTTTTAAATGCTCCCAATTCTCAATTCTGTAATTTTCGCTGAAACATAAAGGGAATGCCAAAGTCAAAGTTGATTGTGTGTTGTCAACAGAGGAGTCTTCATTATGTTCTTTTATCGCTTGGCATGGTTTCACAGAGATGACCACCATTCTCTCTTAAACATTCAGTAGTCTTTAAGTTTAAAGGATTTTAAGGACAGGCTAGGATCCAAAGAATGCACATGAAAAGGCTTTTAACTTGTTTTCTTTCAACATGTGTTGTACTGTACCTTAACTGATAATGTGAAAAATTCTTTGAAGGTGGTATAAAGAAATAAAATATTAAATTTGTTTATTTTGTACACCAATAAATGCCTCAATAGCAGGGGTGCCCAAAATTTTCGGGCCATGGGCAGAAGTAAAATGTTCATACATATGTCCCACACATGCATATAATGCTGTTGTAAATGACCCGCAGCTGTCGTAAATGCATTTATGACAGCCACGGATTATTTACGGCAGCATTATGCGAATGTGTGGGTGAGTTATGTGCATGGTGAGTTATGTGCATGCACATTTTACTTCTGCTTCTGGGAGTGGTGAGGGCCAGATGACTTGGTGCTGTGGACTAGATCTGGCCCATGGGCTGTAATTTGGGCACCCCTGCTCTATAGCTTCCCAGAAGAGCTCCTTAAATTCTGGAAAAAATTCTTTCTATGTTCCTCTGTACATTTATTATGCAATGTTGGCAGGAAAGTGGTATTATGTTTTTTTCAACTATTTGCATCTAACTTGAGACATGTCATTTTCGTTTCTCTCTTTCTCTCAAGCATACATGCATGCACACTCACACACACATATCTTTGTCATAAAATATGGGTTGAACTAAAAAAAACTATTTAATACAAGGTGGGGGAATCAAACTGGCCAATTTTAAATCCCTAGGCATATCAAATGTAGCTGTCTCTGTGCTAATCTTACATAGGGTTGCCATAAATCCTGGAAAACCAGGATTGTCCCAGATCCAAGGTAGGAAAAATTGTCCTGGACAGTTCAATAAAAATCATGTTAAAGTCCCAGATTTTTAAAACTTACTGTGTGTGTATTATAACACATAATTAAAAGAAATTCAAACTCTCACCCTCAAATGAATGATTTCTGCCACATTGGGGAAGGAGTACACCTGGAGCCAAATCTTAACATCCTGCCTAAAACCACCGCCTGATAAGTGTGACCAGTGTGTTTCCTGGAGCAGAGGATGTTAAGAGTTGACCACGATGCGACTTCTCAGAAGTACAACTGATTATCTTACAATAAGAATTAACTGTTGTAAATAAATTTATTTATGTATTGATATAGTTAACGTAAAACTATTTTAAAAAAACCCATTTTTGTCAAGTATACTTCTGTCCTGGTTTTGTGGGAGAGAATTATGGCTACTCTAATCTTACACAATTACTTTTTCTATCTCTTCCTTTCCTCCATTTCCTTTGGATGGACTCCAAGACCCAATTTTCAGCTTTTTTCTTCTCTCTCCCTACACTGTCTTTTTGGGCAACAAATTCATTCCCACAGCTTTAACTGCCACTTATTCTGTCTACACTTGGTTTTACCCTCACCAGGCACTATTTTAAAAGTCAGTATCTGCACAACACCAGGTACATTGCTTTGCTTTAGAATTATTAAGAATCCTGTAGTAATACAGAAGTCCACATATTCAGAACTTCCTGGCTAACATAATGGAATTAAAGCAGAAAACTACTTTTTAGTACTAGAGCACAATGGATACTAAATGTCAATTTACCATCATTCAACTTGCAATGTTCTTTCATTCCCATGTGTTATTATTCCTTTGCCTATGACCCATCCACTTAATGATGCAAAATTAATTTACAGTAATAGAAAAATCTCAGAGCCACAATCTACAGGAAAGCACAAGGTTTAATATGGAGTGAACAAATGGCCTTTTCATGCAAGAGTGACCATAAGCACTGTAAGGAAATTTGAAAGCATGTCATACCTTTAAAAGTGGGGACAATAGGAGCTGAGATAATGCACTGTAATAAATAAGACAAATTGCAATAGATATTACTGGAGCTGAAAGCAATGTTGCAAGTTTAAACTGACCGTCAAAATGCAAAGCAATTATATCCTGTTTAATTTCTTTTTATCTCTTCCTTTGGGCAAGTACACTCGATACTGTTTTATTTACAGTGTTCACCAGTATATGCTTGGAATATATGGATATATCTTGGGAGTCTAGAAAGGGCCATCCTTTGCTTGCTGGGGAATTCTGGGAGTTTAAAGTATGTTTTCAGAGCTTTGGGTATGAACCAAGTTATCATGGAGAGCAGACATAGCAGTTTCAATGGTGCATAAAAAAATTAGGCCTTAATTCTTAATTTCTAAATCCTAATCTGATAGTTCTGATATTGTCAATCCTCAGATTTTCACCAACTCTGGGAACAATCCCATATCGTCTTCAGTAATTTGCATTCTGACACTCTTCAAAAATATAGTAAAATAAAATACAGTAAAAAACCCTACTTATGGAAAAAAGGTCCATTCCATAGGCTTTTGCTTAAACTGATTTTTTTTGTAACTCAAAACAAACCCATAGGGATTTTTTTACGTAACTCGAAGCAAACCCATACGAAAAATGAATTTTTATGTAAAGCGAAGCAAACCCATAGGGAAATGAATTTTTACATAACTTGAAGCAAATCCATAGGAAAAAGAATCTTTATGTAACTCGAAGCAAACCCATAGGAAATCATGTAAATCAGGACATGGTTTTAGCATAAAATGATTATGTAAGTTGAATTTTATGTAACTCAAGGCATTTGTAAGTCAGGGTTTTACTGTATGTGGGATATACATTATGTGAGGAGTGTGTGTGTGTTATCTCATACAAAACTGAGACATCCTGAGGGTGTGTATGATAGAATTATTTTCTTTTAATAAGTGACTACTTAATATTAATTAATTCAAAATTCTAAGTGGCTTGTGATATCATATTGGGTCATTAGGTGGCACAGATGATCTTTGGTGGAAAAGGGTGCTTCAATAACAGAGTTCTAAAAAGCAGGAAACCTTGATATTCAGTCTAAATCTGTAAAGTTAATTTGGGGTACAGTAGAACCAGTGCAAAAGGTCCATGAAGATTAACAGTAGTGAAAAAAGAATTCACAATAATACACAAAACCTCAGGTGCCAGTTGTGTTGCTCTGCATCACGTTTAAAGAAGCACATTCTCTTTCTCTCACTTACTCTCTCTCACACAAACTCTTGTTTCCTGCCCATAAATGAACTTTGACTGAGTGGGAAAATAGTGGTGTTTATGCTTCTCAGCCTGTGCATGGTCTACCTCATGATTTGCATAATATGCACTTAATTTGTCAATGTCAATTCTTTGGTTTGGAGAACAAAAAAAAAATATGGCAACTCCAAAAGAGGAGGAGATACTCCTGGAGCCTGATTCTTCTTCTTCCATGTAAGAGAAATAGGTAGGAGACAGGAAGTATGGATGGCCACTAAACTGCAGAAGGAGGAACAAGAAACAGGAAAAGAAGCAAAACAGCATAGGACTAGTGACAGGATGAAGAGTTTTGAACATAGTCAAAGCAATTGCTTTGCTAATATATCACTATTTTAACATCATGAATCTCTTATAGTCTCAAGACTCTCACACCAAAAGACATGAGTCACAAGCTAACATTCTTGATCATGTACCTAAATATTTCCATGCAAACAGCACTTCTCATTTATTGCAAAATATTTGTAATGTATCAGCTATTAGATTTAATCAACCCAAATACATTTTGAAGAACAATTTATCAAAGTTCCCATTTTCCCACTTTACAATTCATGGCTTGCAATCCATTTTCATGTCTTACTACTCAATTGCTCAAAACATAATTAAAAAGGCTTGAAACTTGAATTGTTCTTGCACCATCATGAGGCAATTTTGTACAGTCAAGGTTTCTCCTCAGTTTCCAAATATTTCCCTCTCCCACTGCAGTCTTCCATATGATTCCTTACAGTGTTGATCAATAGTAATTATTAAGGAGCCAGATATATTTATTTATCCAAGTCTAAAGCACTAAAATTTAAAACCAACATAATTTTAAAAAAAACTAATCATATTTTTTTTCGCAATATTCCGCAGTTTGAATAGTCCTGTCATTTGCTTCAAACAAATCCTAAATATCGCACTGTTCAGGAAAGTTGCCACAGATTAGCAAATATTTAAAGTCTTATCTCTTGTCACATTCACTTCTTTCTCCATTGTCAATGTTGTCCCAACCTTCTTAAGTTTGTTTAGCATCATGTCACCCCAGTTCTCAACCTATTTAGCATCTTCCATGACACATTTTGGAGATAGTAACCTGCTGCGGACTTCTCCTTCTGTGCCTATAACTCTCTGGGTGATATTCTTTTCCATAATTCAGTTCGACAAATCTCAGCTGTAGATGGAATTGGTGACGTTGTTCTTAGGAAACTCTTCCTTGACTTCAACCTTGAAGGATGATGCTAAAGTCAAAACTCTGGATGCCTTGGGTCTGTTTCTTACTTTGTCTTCTCAACTCTGCTGCTACTTGTCTTCTAACATCTGGAGGTGCTATACCCATGAGTGAGAAGGTTTTAACATACTAGATGATTACCTGGCTTTACTTGGGTTTTTCATTTCTTTAATGTAGGCCAGCTTTTTCCTCTTGGAAACCTCATGGGGTGTATGTGGGTCATTCCTGCCTCCCTCCCTCCATCTCTCTCTTCCTTCACCCATCCCACTTCTCTGTCGACGTTTACTTACCACCCTTATCCTTCCCATACATGTGTCCGGCCACCTGGTGGACCAGAAGTCTCCAACATCAGTGCCCAATGGCATACATCCCCACATGGGGCTTGTGAACCCCACAGTGCCGATCTTGCATGCCCATTTGCCTTCCACCTACTGTGAACACTACAGCTGAGCTTAGAGGGCTACAGCTGAGCTAGTCAGATGATGTCACAATACCTGGGACTATGACATCAGCCAATTACATCACTGGGAAACACACACATTGTATAGATCAATTGGGATGCAATTTGTGGGGTATATGCCCCCCATGGGGCTTGTACCCCTGCAGTGCTGATCTCACCAGCCAAAGGTACGTATGTGCCAAATTTCAGCAGGATCGTTCCAGGGGTGCAGGAGCCTTTCGAGCACATACAAACATAGATTTCTATTTTATAGATATAGATGTTGGTCATAAACAGCCTCTAATAATATAGCCTGCTTCATAAAAGGCCACATTATCTTGATTAACATAGGCAGAATTTCTTGATTAACTGGGGCAGCATACACTGCAGCAGAGAAACACATTGCTGTGTTCTAGGGAATGGTTCCACAACATTTTTCCTGGCTTGGCAAGCAACATGACCACTGACAAAACTATTATCTGGTTATATGCTTGCTTCATCCAACCATTAGTAAAGAGTGGAGGCAGCTTGGATCATGTATTAAGATTAATTTTAAGCCTATATATCCAGCCCAAACTTCAAGCATTCCTCCATTTTTGTCTGTATCTCTATATCCTCAAGAAGTACTATGGCAATTAAAATATTTTTAGTGTTTGAGAATAGTAGTTATAAGTTTCTGAAAAACTGTAGTCCTTGTTTGGTGGCTTATAAGACGATGTGATTGTACATGATTGAGCTTCAATTGTCAGAATTCAAATATTGTCAAATTGGTCATATCTGCAGATAATATACAGTGGTACCTCACACAGTGATTTTAATCCATTCAATGGGGCTCGTTGTTGTACAAAACAATTGCTATATGATAAATGCATTATATAGTGATTTTCCCTTTGGGATGGATTGTACAACGATTTTTTTGTTAAGTGGGTTTTCCCATTGAAAAATTGTTGTACATTTTTTTCCATACGGAAAATTGTTATGCGTGACGCCATTTCCCCCCAAAACCTAATTATTATGTAATTTTGTTTTTAGATGGGGCAATTGTTGTATGAGGTTCCACTGTACTGGTATTCAATTTAGTTAAAATTGTGCTCCCATATTGTTCATTTAGTCTTTCTAAAACAAGTTTCATTCCATTTACCTTTGGTCTTGCATCATTTGGTCCTCTGTGGGTTTCCTGAACAAGCAGTATATTGCAATTTTGCTGCACAAAAATTTCAGATAATAGTGCTTCCTTTTCTGCTGATATACATTCAGAATTAATAGAGATTACCATTAGGGCTGGCACTGAAAAAATGCCATTTTGAATGAGTCATTATGCCAAATATATATGGGCTGGATAGTGCTTTGGTGGTGGAAGATTCAGCCATTCAGGTTTCCCTCCGCCTGAAGGAATGACAGACATTTAATCATGGTCTTTGGGCAGGCATCTATACCCCAAGGAGCAAGATTATTTTTGAGATTCATGAATTTCCACAGAGAAATCTTCTAAAACATAAGAGCATTCATATTTGTCACAATGCAAATGGAACTGAATGCAGATCTTTCTGAATCCCAGAATTATATACAGGTTTCTCTGGGTTTTTCCCCCCAATATCTCTTGACTTTTGTTATCCAGAATACTTATTTCACAAAAGATGCCATGAAATCTCACCTCCTGTGAAATATGAAACAGATTTGCTAGTCCATGCTTAAGAGGACTTCAAAGGAATCTCAAGAGAAGACAAAAGCAGCTCTTCAGAAGGCTCTCAAGCAACTGTGGGTTGTCATTCAGTTTCATGTAGAGCACTTTTGAGTTTCTATTGAGGCAAAACAAAACCAAATACAAATAAAGGAAAAAGGAAAAAACCTTAGGTTTTTCAAAACAGCCCGAAGAATTTTTAGAGAATGCAAGATATTTCTCTTGAGGATCTCACACTATGAATATCCTCCTACAGAAAAAGATAGGTTTTGAAAAACAAAAACTGAAACTGAAGTGAGGAAACCTTTCCTATGAATAGGTGATAACAATAGCATAGGAAAAATGCTTAATAGATATTTTAAAATAGACATAAATTTACAGTGTATAATCCCATCTGAGTTTTCTTTCCTGGAATGAAGACAACATGCTACTCATTTCCACATAAATAAACCATTCTTAGAATAAGATCATTCATGCTATACATAAGGCTTCTTTCAAGCATTCCCTCTTTCAAATATGCTTTGAATTATGCTAATAATACTATTGTATCCTCTTTCTAATATGTTTCCATTTGTGGTAATACTATCACTGTTTCCTCAGGCTAAATGGCTATCTAATGTATTTTATCTATCAACCTTAAAGCACCATATGACATTGTCCACAATTAATTGCTACTCAAAAAACTCTATCTCCTTACTAAAGATCATGGACTAATGGAAATGGTTGCCATTGTACTTCAAAACCAAAGATTCTTTATTGAATTTAAAGGGAGGCACAGTTGCAGCATCCAGGCACCAAAACTTTTAAACATTTGCACAAATCATAGAGCAATTGTTCCCATTATCCAGACGGAGTTGTTGCCCTTTAGGAAGGAACTAAAGACCTGGCTGGTGGGCCAAGTTTGGGGTGCGGGTGGGGGTGGGGGTACCGTTGGGTGGTTGGTATAGAGAAGTGTGCCTTCCCCCAAGGTCCCTTCGGTACTTGCGCACCTTTTAGGGGTGGTTTTTTTTTTACTTTTAACTTTGTTTTATCATGTGTCTTTTTATGTATTTACTGTCCGCTATGTAAACCGCCCTGAGTTGGGTTGTACCTGAGTGGGCGGTATATAAACGTGAAAAATAAATAAATAAATAAATATTTATGTTTTCTTCTTTCATGTCCCGATCAAACCCTGAACTACCAAAATGAAGCCACTTTCTTCTCCTTGTTGTTGGCCTAACTTAAGTCCTCATTGGTGCATGTTTCTGGCAGTAATCGGGAGGCCAGCAATTGAGCCAGATTCTGTATCTCTCCACATTCTCACACCGTGTTGTTGTCTGCCAGCAGCCCCCACTTGAGCATGTTGGTCTTAAATTTAGGGACTCCAACCCTCAGCCTATTTAGGGTCCTCCAAGTAACATAGGGGAGGTTGAGTACCTCAGCTATATCCTCCTTTAATGTTGTTCCTTGTCCAGTGAGCAACTTCTTCTATCTTCTAATTTGGTTTTGCTCTTGTGTACACTCAAGAATGTTTATTCTTAACATAAGAAAATAACATAAGAACAGCCTTGCTGGAACAGGACACAGCCCATCCAGTCCAGCATTCTGTCTCACACATTGGCTCAACATTTGCTTCATGGTATTCCCAAGCAGATGCCTTCACCTGCTTAGGATCTTGCCATAAAGCTCTACCTGGATCTGAGCTGGTGGACTTGAGGCTCATACCCATGCAGAAAATGTCAAGGGTCATTTTCTTGTTTAGTTCTCTCAGCATCCAGTGCTACTCCTCTCCTTATCTTAGGTGGAGTGATACCAACAAGAGGGTAGATTTTCTCAACTGGTGTAATTTGAAGCATCCTGTCACTAGACACATGGCTTCCTTAACAGCTATTAATATCTATCTTGATGTTCTTGCCATAACAGTCCAGAGGAAAACCTTTGAGTCCCACCAAGCACCAGCTAATCTTTCCATTAGAAGATATGTCCTTATATTATAAAAACAACCATCTGAAACCAAACCCTTTAAAAACAAGGTCTTTGCCTTTTACTTAAAAGAACCGAGAAAAAGATGGAAAGCTCCAAGTGAACTTTAAGGGCAAGATTTCAGGAAACTGCCTACTCCAAAGTATTTCAATGTCACTTTGAATTTAGCCCATTCCTACAAAAAACAATTTTCTAACACCAAACAGAAAGTTGCCACCAGAAATAACATATACTGAATGCTTCAGACTGGGGTTCACATCTGCAGAAAACAAGAACAGCAGCCCTTTCTCCGTACAGCTCCACAGAAAAATATGCCAGTCTGTTATGGAGTAAACCAGCCCATGCATGCTAACATGGAAAGGGGAAGAGCCAGTATTTAACAAACATGACCATTGCCTTTTTAAAATCTAAAAGCCAATCAGCAGGACAAATGTTTCTTCTTTGAAAAAAATAACTGCTTTCCACTGTGTATATATACTGATCTCTTTTGTAGGTAGTTTGTAGTTCAGTGGAATCAAAATGTGATAGTCTCTGAATGTTAATAACTCAGTATCCACATGCAACCATCATTTGGTTGAGAGTTTTCTTTCTGTTTATTTCTTTGCAACTAAGATGAAATGAACTGGGGTTATATATTTTGCACCTACCTGACAGATTTATTTAAACAGAACCCTTGTAAGTAAACATTTATTTTCTAGTTCTGCTAAAGCTTTGCCTGAGTATTTGTTCAATAGTGAACTACAAAAACGAAAAGGGCAATTGGAGAGGGCTTGCATTTAAACGTTATCAGCCTTGATCTTTGGCTAAGTGCTAGCTACACCATCCTGCAAATATTAAGAAGTGGGCTATTTCAAAGCAGCATCCTGCAAAGATTATCCAGCACAAAATAGGATATAATTACATCAAAGCCATCCACTTCATGGAACCCAATCCCAGATAACATTGAGATAACAATTTCTCCATTCTTGTCAAACTCTAAATATTCAATACAAAGAGGCTGGGCTAAACCTATGGGTAGCCCAAACAACGTATCTTGCTGAACAGAAGAGTGTCTGCCACCAAGACAAAATTCTGGATGAGCCATTTGGAAGTCACTTAATATAATTCAAAGTGAAAGAGGAAGACCAAAGAATAACCAAGCAAAATGGGGTTTCCTAGATACAGTACACATTTACTGTGAATGTGAATATATTTAATCAATTGAAAATTCACATTTGTGTAATTTAAGCCCTATCAGGTATTTTAAAAATCTAATAAATGTCCAAGATAATGCTATTGAAGTAGCACACTTCTTAATTAGTCAAAAACAGACTAATTGCTTTGACATTTTAATTTGTCTCAAATTTACCTATATTTTATATATGTCCATAACTTTAATTGTGCAATGCTCTTATACAAAGAAAAAAGTAATAATAATAATATTTTTATTTATATCCAGCTTTCCTTAACCCAATGGGCGACCCAAAGTGGCTTACAGATAGTTTAAAGGTACAGCACAGCAAGTCAAATAACAGTATCAAATCCCAATTTACAGTTACAAAATATCATGGCACAATATACAAAAACAAATCAAAAGCAGTATAGTACACATTTAAACAATATCAAATCACAATTTACAATTATAAATATCATGACACAATATACAGAAATATTTCAAATGCAAGCACAGCGCCAAAATGGCCGCCGCGCTCTTTGCGGGGGGCCCCCCACCCGGACTCAGACATCCGGGTGAGTTAGGGGGCGTGGCCACTCCTCTTTAAAAGGGGTGGCCACGGGGCAGCCGAGCTGCCATTTTAGAATGCGACGGAGCGGAGAGGTTTTCTCCATCGCGTTTTTCGTCGCTTCCCCTCTATTCTTTTCAAACGGAGTTTCCTTTGCTGTTTGATACCGCGGTACTCACAGCAACGGGTTGAGAGTTCGATCCCTGGCTAGGGATCGTTTAGGAGCAGCTTCTTTTTCTTCTGCTTGGGAGACATGGCTCCCAAGCGCAAGGTGCCGGCTGCCAAGCCGCAGCTGAGGGGAAGGGCTCTGCCTACCCCCTCTCCAACCAGGGGGCTGCCACCGGGCCGGAGGGCTCGGGTGGCAAACCCGCAACAGGGTGGTGGGGTTGCTTTGCCCACTGCCACCAATGTGTCCGAACAGGCCTCCGCTTGTCCGCCCGGCCCAGGTTTTCAGTCAGGGCCGGCACAGGCCAGCCCCTCTGGGATGCCTGCCCCTATAGGGCCTTTTCCCGGCTTGGGGCAGGGTGGCCAATTTGGGCCCGGTGTGGGTTTCCGCCCCACCATTCCTCCGACCCCACACGGGCCAGAATTTTGGACATGGCCCTATTCGGGCCCGGGATCCCCAATTGGGTTTCCCCTCCAACAATTATTCAGTGAGCCATCCGGCCCATCCGGCCCACCTTACACAGGTGGCTCGGAGACTGTTCATGCTCTTCTCACCCGCATTTTGGTGCTGGAGGCATCAATGGGCATTGCCCCACCACCTTCCGATGGTGGGCTAGCTACCTCTTCAACTACGGCCCACTCGTCAATTCCGGCCAACACGTCGGCCGTGACTCTCCAGCGGGCCGCCAACAGGGTCGAGCTGCTTGAGGCCATCAGGCCAGCCCAAGCTGGTGCCTCGCAGATCCCCGCCCAACCAACACAGCAGGACTTGCCGCTGGGGACCAGTCAGGCATGGCCCGGCACGCAGAGCTCGATATCTGTCGCGAGCTCCGACGCACACGGTGGGCCGGAACACCCAGTGGGGGCGGCTCACAGGGGTGCACCGAGTGAGTATCCTGGTCAATTGAGTACACCAGCGACACTATTCAGTCACACTGGGGGGGTTCAGTGGCCATGGCCACAGCAGGTTACTGTGGGTGGGCAGTTGTATCCACACTGCCCTGTTAACTCCTGGTTGCCTAATTGCCCCCCGGTTAGGGCAGGGGAGACCGCCCCTGTGGGTATGCCAAGCGTTGCAGGGGCTATTCAGGGCCCGCTGCGCATACCCTCGATCCAATATGTGCCAACGGCGGCTCTGCCGATGGCTGGTTATTCCTTGCCCCTGGGTGATCATCTATCCCAGGCCACGAGGGAGAAGATTTGGCGAGGGGAATATGTGGATATCTTCTCCCTCTTAAACCGTGAGCCCACCAAGGAAGAGAGGGAGGGACAGGATGACAGGGACAAGGAGTTGTCCCGTCATCGTAAGCCACCGCGTACCTGGGCCAATTGGTTGCCGGCCTATTTCATCTATATGGCGGTATACCTGAGGGCACGGCCTGACTTGGCCATTCCAATGGTGCAATACCTCAATAATATTTACAGGGCGATGGTTGATTTCCCTGGCCCATCGTGGTTGGTTTACGACGAAGAGTTTAGGATGAGGATCCTGAGATGAGGATCCTGAGATGAGGTGGGATGAGCCCTGCCAGCAATTGTGGCTCTTGTATATGACTCCCACGCGGCCAGCACCTGGTGATAGGTATCATTGTGGCCATGCCGTGCAGTGGGCTGCTGTTACACAGGTTCCCCGCCAGTCGGCGGGGCAGGGGGTTCCAGCCCGCCTGCTGTGTTGGAGCTTCTCAGCTAGCAGTGTGTGCAACAAGTATCAGTGTCGATTCCGGCATGAGTGTCCCTCTTGTTCTGGCCCGCACGCCGCCTCCACGTGCCCGCGGGCTGGTGGGTCACGAGGCAGAGGAAGGAGTGGGCAGGGGGCAGTCAGAGTCCCCTCTGATGGTGCTAGCCATGCAAAAGGCCCCCTCCCCAATTAATGTCCCAGTGCTGGAGCAATGGCTTTCCGCTTATCCTAGATGGGATGATGCGAGGTACCTACTAGAAGGTTTCCAGTTTGGTTTTCATATACCCTTTAGGGGTGTTCGGGGGCCTCAGGATGCCCCGAACTTACTTTCTCTTAAGGGTAATGAGGATATTGCTGCACAAAGCATAGCTAAGGAGGTAACTGCAATGAGAGTTGCTGGGCCGTTTACTGACCCACCATTCCCTAACTTAAAAGTATCTCCTTTGGGTTTAGTCCCAAAAAAGTCCCCGGGTGAATTTCGCCTAATTCACCATCTTTCTTACCCTGCGGGTTCCTCGGTCAACGAGGCGATACCTGATGACCTTTGCTCAGTCAGGTATACGTCATTTGACCAGGCCTTACAGATGGTACGCTCCTGTGGTCCCGGGGCTCTCATGGCAAAATGCGATATCAAATCGTCATTCCGATTACTGCCAGTGCATCCCGATGACTTTGAGCTGTTGGGTTTTCGTTTCCGGGTCAAGTTCTACATAGATATGGCCATGCCTTTTGGCTGTTCTATTTCCTGTTCGGCATGTGAACGGTTTAGCACCTTCCTCCAATGGGCTTTTGTTCGCAGGTCGGGGTCCCGGTCTGTAGCCCACTACCTCGATGACTTTTTGTTCGGGTGTGAGCAGGGCTCGGACACGTGTACCCGCCTCCTTGCCACATTTCAGGTGCTTATGCGGGAACTGGGTGTCCCCTTAGCACCTGGAAAGACTGAGGGCCCAGCCACCACGCTCACCTTTTTAGGTATCGAAATTGACACTGTCGCACAGGCATCCAGGTTACCTTTAGAAAAGGTGAGACGGATCTCGGCTGCGATTATGGCAATGCTTGCCAAGCGTAAAGTGTCTCTTCGAGAGTTACAGGTGCTTCATGGCCACCTCAATTTCGCTTGCAGGGTGGTAACCCCGGGCAGAGCTTTTGCCAGGTGTCTGTGTGACGCCATGGCTGCCTATTAAAATGCCACCACAGGGTCTGGCTGACCAGGGGTATACGGGCACACCTTTCGGTTTGGCTCACATTTCTCCAGGATTTTAATGGGGTCTCTTTTTGGAGATCAGACTTTATGGTCAGCCCTCAGTTTCAAGTACAGTCCGATGCCTCCGGCTCTCTGGGTTATGGGATTTATTTCGAGGGGCGGTGGGCCTATGGCCGATGGCCTCACACATGGCAAGGCACGGATCGCCTACGCGATCTTACTTTCCTAGAATTTTTCCCCATCTTGGGAGCACTAATGCTGTGGGGCAACAAGTGGGCCAATTCGGTGGTCCATTTTTGGTGTGACAATGCTGCAGTGGTGCACATTGTTAACACCCAGACGTCCAAATCCCCCAGAGTCATGGCATTAGTTCGTCAATTTGTTTTGAGAACCCTATGCCTCAATGTGCTGTTCATGGCCAGACATGTGCCAGGCATTAATAATGATATTGCAGATGCTTTATCCCACCTGCAGATCTCCCGGTTCCGTGCCTTGGCTCCAGAAGCAGAGGAATTTCCCTCTCCACTCCCGGCCGAGATTTGGACATTTGGCGAGGAGAGGTGAACCGGGCGATCGGCATGTCTTTGTCACCTCGCACGCGTAAGGCGCATGCATCTACATGCTTTCCTACAATTCAGAACCTTTTGCGGCCAACGGCAGTTGCCTGAAGCGTGGCCGATACCAGTTGACCAGATTTTGCAATACATGGTTTACCTTCACGGTCAGGAGTTGGACCCCCATACCATAGCCTCTAGGCTTTCGGCATTGGCATTTATGGCCAAGGCACGGGGCTTCGCTGACTGCGTGAATGACTTCCGCATACGACATGTTTTGGAAGGGTGGACACGTGAACGTGGCAGCCGCCCAGACACACGTCACCCCATTTCACCAGATGTTCTTACCCACCTTGCACAAGGCTGGCATAACTTGTATTATGATAGGTACGAGGAGGCTCTCTTTCACGCAGCTACCACTGTAGCTTTCTTTGGAGCGCTCTGCATCAGTGAGCTGGTCCCATTGTCTAAGGGGGACGTGTCTCGTAGGGCACTGGAACTCGATGATGTCTATATCACCCAAGAGTGGGCTCAGTTGAGGATACGGTCCTCAAAGGTTGATCAGCACGGCGTAGGCAGTGGAGTAAGACTGCTACAATGCTCAATTGATGACATCTGTCCGGTTGGTGCCCTACACGAGTTTTTGGCAGTGCGTGGTACGCACCCTGGCCCGTTTTTCTGCCACCAGGATGGGTCTCCACTGACTAAATTCCAGTTTTGGAAGGTGACCAGTATGGCACTTCACAGTGTTGGCCTCCCCGGGGCTCGTTACGGCACCCATTCTTTCAGGATAGGCGCCGCGTCCACTGCGGCTGTGTTTGGGTACTCTGAGGCTGATATACGCTAAATGGGCAGATGGGGATCCATGCATTTTGCATTATATGCCCCCTCCATGCATGAGTACTAGTTAGGTCATTAATTCTTTTTTCTTCTTTTACAGACCCTGTGTGTCCACGCACACTGGTGGCAGTATGGCTGGTGGGCCACAGTTACGTGCACTGGGCAGCGCAGTATGCTGTGGCGACAGAGTGGGGACCCCATCTCGGGCTACATGCAGCCGCACGTATGCGATGGTACGGTAAGCGCGGCATGAGATAGCAGGAACTGTTGCCATTTCTGATGTCCATCAGGGATGCTGGACCGCCTGATGTCCTTATCCTGCACCTCGGCGGCAATGATCTCGCACAGGTCACTGGCCTCTCTTTAAAATTGTCGGTTTGCAGTGACCTAGCCTATTTACATCACTTATGGCCGTCCACGCGGCTGCTATGGTCGGACATCGTGCCACGACAGTCTTACAGGGGAGGCATTGACCTCCGTGCTCTTGACCGCGCTCGCCGGTTGGTGAACAGGGCTGTTGCCCAGTTCCTTTTGGACAATGGCTCTGGGACAGCCATTCGACATTCTAGGATAGGCTTGCAGGATTTTGATCTCTATGCAGGAGATGGGGTCCACTTGTCGGCCAGAGGTATGAACCTCTTTCTTGAGGATGTGCAAGCAGGCCTGGTGACCGAGCTGATGGTCTGGGGGGGGGGGGCGGCAGTGAGTCTTCACGGACACCTCCCCGTGTGGCGGGTACCACTGGTAAGGTAAAGATTTATGACCCATAGGTATCCGGCAGGTTCGCAATTGACTGGCCAACACGTAGACAGGTACAGGGGAAATAGGTTTGGCCGGTCAAGGGTGAACCAGGCAAGGGGTGATGTCAGGAGCTTCACAGCCTGCATCACCTTGATATTTCAACGGATACACGTCATAGGGTGGGGTCAGTTGATAGTTTATTGACTCTGGTCAACAATTTGTTTGTCAACAAACAAATTGATACAAATAGATACATGTAGCCAATTGCCATTGGCATTTTGGGAGGAACCTTACCAGTGTTACTACGGCCTGCTTGCCTTAAAGAATTACAATTGGATGACTACACCAATTGAAAGTGATAATTCGGACTAGGGCATTATTCAATAAAAGTGGCCCGATGCCTTTAATCCATATAGCGGTGTCTGAGTCTTTCTTTGGGGGGTGCGCCTGCAATGCAGTACAGTACATATTTCAAGTATGCTAAACTTGAATTATTCCAAGGGAACTGTATATAGGACTGCACCCTAGGAGTATTTTTTTTTTTTGTATATAAGAACAAAGACTCTGCTTTTCAAAAATACTGACCAGGAAAACAGGAAATACTAGACAAACAAAGACTAGAGTGATAGAAAGTGGAAGGTGACAGTAATGCACAAAATAATGGTGTTTAAGCTAAATATTATGTTTCCCAAAAGCCATTCTTTCCCAATTTCTGCATTTCATATTGCAGATGGGGGTCAGTTTAACTACACAAAAGAAGTGCATGAAAGTACCCTGCCCAATGTGTTTTGTTTTGTTATTGTTCCAATTGGGGGAAACAATGAGGAGTCTTTTGTCTGCCTCTTAGACAGAAAGGTTGAAGTGCATAAGTAGGGGACAACTCTGCCAAATTCTCTGTTATTATCCTTTGTGGAGTGAGGAGGGGGGGAGAATGTTTGGCTAGGGCCAAAAAATGGGTGGTTAAGGACAGGCCTTGCCAGAAATGTCATTGTTCATTAGGTTGATGGGAGATGGAGGACCTTTTGCCCATAACTCAGCTCACATAAAGCAAATCGGTGGCTGGAAGCAACACGATGGTTCCTTCAACCCATGTTCTATTCAAAATATAGCCACAGTTATAAATTAGTTGTCACCAAGTGAAAGAAATTATTGGCATTTAAGTTGTATAAATAATGTGGTTGCATCAAATTCTCACAACTCTGATCACTGGAGTTCTGTTCCTTGTGGTTTATTGAATGAAGCAGGGCTCAAAGCCCTATTGTTACAATATTAAAGGCTGTGCATAAAGCACATGCACTCTTAAAAACCTATGCAATTGTTAACAAACTTTACTGCAATTTAATGTAAGAATGGGTGCACATGAGATGAATAAAACTGCTTATTTGAAGAAATTATTGTTATTACAGCTGATTGAACTCTTACATTCGTACCCTCTGTTCTATTCTGGCTCACAACGATGTTGCATGTTATTTCAGCTGAGAGTTATGCATTTGTTTCTTATGAAATTAGTTGGTTATTTCAATTAGTAAGTGGTCAGCAGGCAGCCACATCAAGCGGAAGAGACCTGGCACAAGTTCCAAGCTTCTGTGCCCACAATTTTATCTAAGATGCCTTCTGAAATTTTTCCCCAACCCATACCTATCTTCTACCTGTCCAATAATATGTATTGTTGTCCCAACCCATTCCCCAACTTTTCATAGTCCCTGCTGTGTATGCTGAACGTCCATTTATTGTACAGTTTATGAAAAAGAAAATAGAAAGAAATACCACAAGGAAAAGGAAACAGCCCTGCTGTTATGAGCAGGAAATAATATCCTCACAAAAGAAAGATAAACAATTTAGAAAATGTGTTTTCCAAGTCAGCTGAAAAAGAGCCAAATAATACCTTCCCCTATACATAAAATAAACTGTTCCATCTTATGGCAGCACTGGGTGTATCTTTAGCCTCCAATTCAGGGATTCCCAACCTTTTTGGGCCGTGGGCTGGTATATGTGGTTGAATGGGCCAATCACGTGGTTCCTCCGACCTGGAAGCGGATGTAAAACATAGCCACACATGTGTAGAATGTTGCCATAAATGCACCTGTGACTGTTAAAAACATGTTTATGACAGCCGCAGGTAATTTATGGCAGTGTTTTGCACATGTACAGGCACATTTTATGTCTGCTTCCAGGAGCGGCGAGTGTAGCATGGGCCAGATGATTTGGTGACATGTGCCAGGTCTGCCCTATGGGCTGTAGGTTGGGAACCCGTTCCAATTGACTAGCTGTATTCAACTACATGTGATGTGACAACACTATGGTCGGATATTTTAATTTTTTAAAAAAACCAACCAACCAAGAACATGTAGAACAGGAGTTCTCAACCTTTTTAAGCTGGCAGCCAGGTCACGCTCCCTCAGACAGCTTCAGGGGCCAGATGGCCATTTTGCCCTTCATCCACCACATGACACTTCCTGGTGTGATGGAGGCACTAGGGGCACCTGAAATTGTGCTGCAAGCTGCATCTGGCCCATGGGCCACAGGTTGAAAATTCCTGATGTAGAAGATATAAGAGAAGACATTTGGCCTTGGACAATAGCACTGGGGGAAAGGTTGCTACTTGATATTTGTACCATTTCTATGGTCAAAAAGATTCCTTCCCAAATTACTTCTTAGCATCAATAGGGGGAAAGGTATATAGGATTTTTTTTTCTCCAATTACAAAAATGGCATAAAAGAGAAGAGTTACCTCTATTACTTTAATTTTACTATACTGACTCATAACAACTGAATGAAAACACATTGTCACTAGTTCTGCCTTTGGCTCATTTCTGATCACTTCTATGAAAGCAGATCATTGGCAGTGGAATGAGCATAAGCTTCATGTTAGATAAGGTAAACAGCTCAGCTTTAAACCAAGTTTTTGGGTACAGAATATCCTTGTAGTCTTGCCTCTTAGGGCCACAGTATATTTTACAGATAGCACATGCATGGGATCTTCAATTGTGTTAGTTATTTAAGAGATATGATTCAAGCAGTCTTCTGTGTCTGAGAAATCAGACTGATAAACGAAGGCCAATCACAACACAAAGCAAGCTAATGTGCAAACTGTAAGTGATGACAATCCTACAGTCAATGTTAAAAAGTTCTCCCTTTGATTGAAGGGTTATGTATGACATACAAAGCACAGTCACATCACATAAGCCCACCAGTATAACTCCAGCACCAGCATCAACTCCACTGTGAATTTCAGTGGAGATTGCTGCCAGAAGTCAGCACTGGCTTTTCTTGTCATGCAGCAGTTGCGTATCTTAAATCATGACCAGACAAACAAGCACTAACTTCTTAATTTCCAGCAGCTCACCACTCAAATTTATCTTATGGAGGTAATGTCAGAGTTAGTACATATCATGATTTGGGCCATTGTTTGGAACCTTCTACTCTCCCAAATACTTCCACTGGCTGCCCTCTGAAAAGAATCCATTCATGTGTGCCCCATGGCTGTGGAGAAGAAAAGCCGGCAGAGCGTTGCAGGTGGCTAGAGTCACCGCCACAGCTAACCCTGTGCCCCTCCCGGCCGTGGAAAAGAAAAGACAGCCAGGGCATTGTGGGCGGGTGGAGTCACTGCCACAGCTGAGCCTGGGCCCCTTCCCATGGCCGAGGAGAAAGAAAAGCTGCTGGAGCATCACGGCTGGCCTGAGTCACCACCACTGCTGACCCCGGGCTCCTCCCATGGGTGGGGAGAAGAAAAGCCACTGGAGCATCGCAGGCGGCTGGAGAGGACAGGGAGCCACCGTTGACTGCCGGGCCCTATCAATGTTTGGGTTGTAGTGCCATGGTGTGGTTCATGTCAAAACTCTTTAGACTTTTATTGTTGTTATTATTGGATCTCTAAATGAATGATTTTCTTTTTCTCTATTGTAATGTTTTTTATGCTATTGTATTTCATTGTGTTGTGTTCTGTTGTTTTTGTTAGCCAACCTGAGTCACGCTTTCGAGTGGGTTGCATACAAATTAAACATGATGATGATGATGAATGATACATTGATTGCATGTATAGTCCACTCTATCCCTAAAAGGGCTCAGAGTGACACACTTTTGGCTATCCCATTTTGTTCTGATATATAGCAATAGCAATAACACTTATATACCGCTCCATAGTGCTTAGTGTGCATTCTTTGGGCAGTTCACAAGGTAATTGCCATTTTGCCCCCAACATGCTGGGTACTCATTTTATCGACTTTGGAAGGACGGAAGGCTGAGTCAACCTTGATCCCCCTATTAGGATTGAACTCACAACATTTTGGCTGAGGTACAGAAATTTAAGCACTGCGGCACCAGGGCAGAGATATATAAGTCATGTTAGCTGTCTGGATACCTGAGTGGTTTAAGTATCTGGCTGCTGAGCCAGAGGTTGAGAGTTTGATTCCCCACTGTGCCTTTTAGGAGAAGAACCAGTCTGTGTAGCCAAAAGCAAGATGAATAATCCCAAAATGCCCCAAGAAGAAGGGATAGGTAAACCACTTCTGATTACTCTACTGAGTATCCTGGATAGGATTGCCATAAGTTAGAATTGACAACATCACTCCTCCTCCTCCTCCTCCTCCTCCTCCTCCTCCTCCAATAACGATGACGATGTTGATGACAATGACGATGAGGACAACGATAATGATGATATGTTCAGCTAAGACATAATAACTGGCCCAAGCTCATGGCCATTGATGGTCATGGCTGGTCAATGATTTGAAGTGATCTCTCTAATATCTGAGTTCACAGACCAAACTAAACAGTTATCTAGTGCTAGGATTCTTTTTTGTTTGATACAAAAACAGGAATTAATGAATTCAAGTAAAGCTATTAATATAGTACATAACTTTTCATTAAATGTCACTAGCTACAGTTTCCAGTTTCATAAAGTAGCGCAATAGCAAATAACAGTATTGGGTTTTTTTCTCGGGCAATTTACCTGTTTTAGGACTAGCAAGTGCTTTCACTTGTTACTCCTAAAATTGATAAGTCAAAGAAAAATTCAAAAGGCCAGGTGTAGAGAATTTTTGCATTTTGGATTTTTTTAAAAGTAACCACTAAAAACTTGCAAGCTGGTAGAAAACAATGAAACAAGCTACCCTTTTAATATGCTAAGCTTTTGAAAACAACTAGTGAAGAACTGCAGCAATTTCTAAGATCTGCTCTGCTAATTTTATTGAAAACACATTGACAGGCTGCGAACTAGGAAAATGTTTATATATTGCACATTCTCTGTCCATTTCGTTTGAAATACATGTTTGGGAAAATAATATTGGCTATTGTCCAGATTAGTAACTCTTGGACATTTTCACAAGAAAACAAAATCTTATTCAAAGAAAATACTAATTTCTCATGTTCCAGCATATAACTTTTTGTTTTTCTTTCCTTTTAAATCATATTCACAAAATGATAATGTGAATGAGTCTGAAAGCTTTTCAAACTTAACTAGTTCTTTTTCAATTGGCTGCAAACAGTGCACTCTCCTCTGAACAGCAAGGGAGCACTTTAAAAAAAGTCACAGCTAATGGCTCATAATATTAAATCCATCTAAAGTCAAGGGTATTTTCTAAGAACACTATTATATTTTGAAGCTTTCTATACAGTCCAATTTAATATCCTCTTAATACTACAATTGACCTGCAGTGCCCAGCTCCTTATGTTTTTTGTGAAATAAATATTAAGACAAAAATCATACATTGAACATTATTACTACATGACACTTTGCTTTCTCCTATCCCCCCTCCCCGCATTGACATTTTGCTATGAGTCACAACTATTCTATTGCAGAGGTTCACAACCTACAGCCCGCGGTGCCAAATAATGCGCCCCCGACCTCACTCCAGCTGCCCCCTTTGACAGAATCAGCCGTGGACTCATTTATGGCCATGTAAACATGTTTATGACAGCCATAAATGAGTCAGCAGCTGTTCTAAATGCATTGCCTACAGCCATAAATGATTTGGTGGCCATCGCAAATGCGTTTACAACAGTTGAAGATGCATTTTATGGCACCAGTCCAGCCCACTCAGCTGTCTGAGGAGGTGTGGCTTGGGCCATGGCTGAAAAACATTGAGAACCCCTGTTCAATTGAATACTACAACAAAACAAAACAAAAGGGGGGACAAGTTTTTTTTTAAAAAAAAAAATTAATTGGGTTACTGCAAAACTATTAAATATATCTATATAATACAAAAAACAGCATGCATATACAAATGCATGCAAATTATGCAAAAAGCACTGGCTCAATACTCATTTAAGTAGGTTAGGATGTGACCACACAGGCTCTTTTGGTACAAGTTGGTGCAGTCTAAATCGGATAGCTTGAAGTCAGAGAAATGAGTTATACAACATTTGATGCAATCCTCACATCCAAATGGCATATCAACCTCAAGCAACCCTCCTTCTGGTATCCTGAAGTGGCTTAATAAAGTGAGCCACTTCAGGATACTGGTAAATTGAACACTTCCCCTGTTCCTCTGTGGTGGGGCAGGATAAGTGAAATTGATTTTTTTTATAAACAAAATGCCTATGTGCCTGTCTCGAGTACTGCAGGATGGAATGAGCTCCCATCTTTGTTCCAACTCCTGCCAACCTAGCAGTTCAAAAGCAAGATATTGCAAATAGATAAATAAGGACCACTTCGGTGGGAAGGTAAACAGCGTTATGTGCGCTCTGGTGTCTAATCATGCCTGCCACATGATCATGGAAACATCTGCAGAAGCAGACAGCGCTGGCTCTTCGGCTTTGAAACAGAGATGAGCACTGAACCCTAGAGTCAGATATGACTGGCTTTTGAGTGAGGGAAATCTTTACCTTTACCTTATGTGCCTGTACTGGACCATCACTGATGTACTGAATCACATTAATTAAAAAATTTTTAAAGAAAATTCTTTGCCTTGGGTGTAGTACCAATTGAGAAACGCTTCACAGCCTCTCCCAGAATCGCCTAAGCAGCCTGGTTAGATACTATTCTGGCAGAGATATTTCAGGTGGTGTAGTGCAAAGGTTAAAATAAAAAGCTCTGTAATCAATGTCATTCCCAATACAGCATAATAGTGAAACAAACTCATGCTAATTGCAGTATATGTTTAGGCAGATAGCAGACCAGACTGGCACCTGTATATTCATCTGAATACAAAGAGTCATATACAACAAGGAGAATTAAGCTAGGATATTTTCTGGGGTAATAAAATAATGCAACAATTAATGTACTTAATTTACATAATATGAAAAATCCTCATTCACTACATTATGCAGATTTGTATAATGTCTAAATTGATTGCACAGATTTGGGGGATGGGGACATGGCAAATTAACACACAGGGGTCTTCCAGCAAACCCTATTCACACACAGGAACACAGATATGATATACTGTATCAACTAATATGCCCTACAACTACAAGTCAAACCGCACAGAGCTCCCCTCTGTAAGCTAAAGGTAAATGTTCTTCCTGTCTGGGTTCCCTAGGAGTATCGCCTGCTAAGTCTGCCTTCACTGCAAATAATACAAAAGATCTACCTTTTTGTGCTAAAACCATGTCCCAATTTACACAATTTCCTATGGGTTTGCTTCGAGTTACATAAAGATTCTTTTTCCTATGGATTTTCCTATTCTTCGATTTACACAAAAATTTCATTTTTCCTATGGTTTGCTTTGAGTGACATAAAATATATATTTTTCCAATGGGTTTGCTTCAAGTTACATAAAAATTCAACTTAACAAAAAGCGTATGGAACAGACTCCTCCCCCCCCATAAATAGGGGTTTTACTGTATACACACACTTTATAAAGAAGCATATAAACAAAATTCTCACTTATTTATTCTTATCCGCTATTTCCAAAAACTAAAACATTCATGCATTGTTTTTCCCCCTTATTTTTAACAAAAACATAATCAATAATATCTCCCCATATCGCTAGCAACAGTTCTAATGTTCTAGGTAAAGGTCGTCCTTGCTTGAAAGCCAGTCATATCCGACTCTAGGGTTCAGTGCTCATCTCTGTTTATAGCCAAAGCGCCAGCACTGTCTGCTTTTGCAGACATTTCCATGGTCATGTGGCAGCCATGACTAGACACTGGAGTTCATGGAATACTGTTTGCCTTTCCACCAAAGTGGTCCCTATTTGTCTACATGCAATTTCTTGCTTTCAAACTGCTAGGTTGGCAGGAGCTGGGACAGAGATGAGAGTTCACTCTGTCATGCAGTACTCAGGTATCGAACTCCGACCTTCCAGTCTTCAAGTTTAGTGTCTTAACCACTTGAACCATTACAGTCACCTCTGTAGGTCTTAATAAAAGCATACCACTAATTGGTGGGCGGGGAACCAGTCTGTTACTTCATCATTCCCTTGCTTAGGAATTCAACTCTGTTTCCAGAAGAAGAAGGTTAACTAGCTTTGTCTAATGTGATAGCAGTTTCTAGAAAACCTTCAGAACTTTATTTATGCCATTTGGGACGTATAAATTGCAGTGCTCTATTTAAATTATAATTTTAATTGAATTTCCCATGAAATCCCCTAACATAGAGAACAATAGGGCGGATGATCAAGCATGTTTTTGGGAAAATATAGTGTCCATAAGGCATAATTTATCCTTTCTTTTTGCACCAATTCATCCCAGTGCCAAATTCTAATATGCTACTTACATGGGAGTCTGATCAAACTTTTTCTCTCAAAGAAATTTCAGTTTTGCACTCAGTCAATGACAATGTTGTAAGTCTATTTCTTCTAACCTTTTCAATCAAATATTACAGTTTTCAGTTTTTAAAAAAACCTGATTTTTGAAAATCTTGCTATTTGGGTCTTTGTTTTGTGGCACTAAGAATGAAATGAAGGAAGAAAATAACAAAATCAAACCCAAGAAGGCAAGTGAAAATAAAGCATACGAAAGCAGTGACCGAGCCTCAAAACAATGCTAATTATTGTCCTAACAGATCTGATTTTAGAGAAATGTAAAGGCGTGTAAATAGATTTCTGTAGAAGTAGAACAGCAAAAAACTTATTTTCCTTTCATATAACACCTCGTATAAAACACCTCATCACTTTGCAAACAAAAGTTTGCATCGTCAAAGCAACGGTATTCCCAGTGGTAATGTATGGTTGAGAGAGCGGAGCACAGAATAGATGCCTTTGAAATGTGGTGTTGGAGGAGAGTCTTGAAAGTACCCTGGACAGCGATGGGAACAAATAGGTCAGTCTTAGAAGAAATCAACTCTGACTGATCCTTGGAAGGTCAAAAAGTGAAGATAAAGATAAAGTACTTTGGACATAAAATAAGAAGAGAGGATTCACTTGAGAAAGCCTTGATGCTGGGAAAGGTCAAGGGCAAAAGAAGAGGGGGCAGAGGAAAATGAGATGGACAGATGGTATTGTGGATGCAATGGGCACAGAGTTGGGTGGATTGAAGAGGATGGTGGAGGATCGGGGTGCCTAGCGTGCAATGGTCCATGGGGTCACAGGGGGTCGGAATCGACTGTGCAACTGAACTACTACTACTACTACTACTACACAAAGAGAATTATTTTTAAAAGATTGATTAAAAAGTAGGTTTTCAGTACCTCCAAAAGATCTTATCACATGATATTTTGTACTGTAATTGTGATACTGTGTTTTTCTTTGTTAGCCGCCCAGAGTCGCTCTGCGAGTGGAGTAGCATACAAATTGAAAAATTAAATTAAATTAAATTAAATCATTGTTTTCTTGACAAAATGCCATTTTATTTACTGCTGCTTTTGATAAATAAAACCAGTTAAATTAAAGAGGCAGCAGCAGCAGCAATGGAAAATTCAAGCTTTGATTGATTTAGAGTGACAAAAAATGAATAAACATAAAGATCAGATTGTACCAAGGCCCAAAGAAGATGGGCTCATGAAAAGTTCGCAAGGAGAGAGAACAATTCCTCATTAAGTAGCACATAGTCTTATATGCAATTAATGCCAAAATGGTTTAAGAGCCAAACCACATAGAAAGTGGCAATCTGTGGACTGGAAATTTCTCAGGGTCAAAGAAGCTAAATGAGTTTTTCTTTGATTTTATTTTCTCAGTCATGGTCAGCAGCAGGTTCATCTGAACCCTCAGTGTAATGTTGCTGTTGGGTTGCCTCAGAATAGCATTAATGTCACTCGGGCACCAATAGTACCCCTGAATGGACCATTGACAACAAACCCTTGCCACTGCTGTCGACACCCAATGCCACACAGGCCTGTGATGAAACACATGCTGGTTCTGGTGACATACATTCTCCCTCAAAGGTAGACTCTCCTTGAGCTCTGTTAGGACACAAGCGAATGCTTAGCTCTGGTTAACCTGGGATTGCTGTCATGTTTCCACAATGCAGAGCCCTGTTGTCTTTCTTTAGTGTGCATGCTGTGCTAAGCCTATGACAAATAAACCTGTTTCAGGATGGGAGTGACTGGCAGCACTAAATCCATCTTTATTTATTTATTTTTATTACCTAGTCTTTCTTTGAGGTATACAATTGGTGCATGGAAACAGTAACCAAATGAAAGGCTATGCATCACTTATCCTCCACTTTGCCATTACAAGTTGTGCCCTTATCTGCTATTCCTCAGTAGTTTTGCAATGACCTTCACTCTCAGTCCTATGTAATCCATCAAGTATTCTTGAATGAAAGCAGCATCCTACTATGTGACTTCTTGGCAGTAGTTCTGCACCATTATCTGAAAAGTTGTCTATAAATATTGATCTGAAAAGTACCATCAGTGACAGCAAGGAGAAGCTATGATTGTCCTGAAACATTTCCAGTACAGTTCATCTCCACACTACAAAATGTTTCACCTGCTGAATTTCTGCTCATCAGAAAGACGTGAAAAGAAAATGCACAGTGCCAAAACAGGCAGCCAAAGGGGGGGGGGGGAACAGAGAAGGAAAGTAGGAAGCTGGAAAACATCGCTGAGTAGGAAGGAAGCATTATAAAATAATCTATATAGACCAAATCATAAATTATAGGCAAGCTGAATTTTCTAGTATTGTATTATGTTTCCCCTCCAAGGATATAACTCCTTCAAAGCACCACTTCTAAGCAATTGTACTTGCTTCTCTCCCTCCTGATGATTACTCACAACCCAAAAGCAAGCTAATTTGCAACATGCTGAGCGAAGGAAGCTTATAGTAGGATAAAGAAACATCTTTGACCTCTTAAGGGAGCTCCATTTCTAATGATGTGTTACATGTACTCTCTGGCTTAAACCTATATTACTGTACAGATATAGGAGTTTAATTCCACAGGTCAGTAGTAGATGTAATTAGCTATTCTATGATTTCCCAGGAGTGAAACTTCTGTCTTCCATGGAACCAGTTAAATAATGACAACATAATAATGAGAACTGGGATGCCATAAATGTATAGCCATTCTGCTCTGATATCTGACAAGGGAAATGCTGCAAGCACCAGTGAAGTGGAATGATAGTAATAAATCTAAAAAGTGTGACATGTCTCAATAAAACCATGTTTTTGTCTCAAAAGGAAGGTTCTGGGCTCACTGTTTACTAAGAGCATACAAAGGCAGCAGTAAATAAAATGACATTTTGTCAAGAAAACAATTAAATGGCATACTAAACTGATGGGTGCAGCACAAGAGAACTCTCAGTTTTACCCCCTTTGCCAAATGTTTTTTTGTTTTGTTTACTTCACATTATTTGGCTTTGCATTTTGCTGCTTTCTGTAATCAGCCAAGCAAAAATATTTCTTAAATAAGCCATTTTGCAACACTGGTACTGTTCCAAGACTGAAATGTCACTTTAAGAAGGAAAAAAGTTGTGGACTCAAAAATATATTAATTTCCAGTTTGCCCTGTGGAAGTGGCATTATCAAAGGTGAAAAGCACTCTGGAATTGGCAATGATAAAATGTCAGGCAAGTAGGTGTGAAGACAATGCTCAATGTATGAAACTCAAGTCCAAATAGGTTCCTGCTGCCAATACTCTCCACAGTAATGAGTTTCTAAAGGAAGAAAAACAATTCAAAAGGAATTTAGCAGATTCACACAAGTGGTCTGATGGAATAATTGTTAAAAGAAAATGCTCAAAAAGCAGAAAATGAAAGCAGAGCTTTAAGAAATTTCTCAGTAGTAGTGAAAAGTAGATTCTCTAAAGTAAAGTTACTGACCTTTAACATATAGCACATACTTTGATTATCTAAAGTACTTCAAAACTATTAACCAGAATTTTACTGGCATTCATGTACGGTTGTATTACTTGCTGGGATGAAATTAGGCTAATTGATGAGGTGTCAGAGTGTATCTTGGTTGCATGCCAGGTGGTCATGTGCTTGATTGCACAACTGAAATGAACTCACCAACTCATCCCTTAGTCAACTGTAATAAATTGCACAAACCATACACTAACATCAACAGGACTTTGGTCATTACCTCTGTAAAAATTACAAAAAACCTGAGGGAAAGGTGATGGAGGACAAGGGTATCAATGGCTATAATTATGGATACTTAAGGACAACCTCGGGGTTGGAGAGATAGGCAGGATATCTCTCAATGCCATTTCCAGGGAATCCTAAGCAGGTGAAGGCATCTCCTTGGGAATACCCTGAAGGAAATGGTGAGCCACTGTGTGAGACAGAATGCTGGACTGGATGGGCTGTGGCCTGTTCCGGCAAGGCTGTTCTTATGTTCTTATGATTTACTAATCCCATTTTACATATAGGAGTAATGAAATACACACTAGTTGAAATCCCGTTGATGGGATCTGTTTGCACAACAGGAAAGGCATTAGCAGAAGTAGGAAATAGATGCTGATTAAAAGACTTCCTTTCAAGATTTATTTTGATGCATGCAGTTACTCCGTTGTATTTTATATGAATTACTAGCAGAGATTGCCCGGCAGTGCCGGGCTGTTTTAAATTGTTTTAGAAGGGTTTTTTTAGTTAATGTTTGTAAAAAAGAGATTTGTCTGTAATTGTGATTTTTAAAATGTTTCTTTATACACACGGGCTGTTATAAACTGTGATCAGCTTTTTTGGGTTTGTTTTTGTGGATTAAAAAAAAGGAAAGGATGATATAATTGTTTACAATTATTTTATTTAACCAAATAATGTTTTAGTATGTGAATTTTTTAAATAGTTGTACCTTGGATAATTTTAAAAATGTGAAAGTACATGGTGTTTTTTTTACATTCAATGTTTTTAAACTGTGTTTAGATGTTGTTTTTTTAGTGTAAACTCTACATAGGATTTTAGAAATATTTTAATTTTATTATTTTGTGATTTGTTTGTGATTTGTGTGATGTAATGTTATGTTTTTCACTGTTTTATCTCTTGTGGCCTCTGGGTGGGGCTGTTGAGTGTTTCTTTTACTTTGACTGTTTTTTCTCTACTGGCCTCTGGGTGGTGCTTCTTCCGGTAAGTAGTCTCTTTCTTTCCTCATTTCAGTTCTGGCTGTCATGGAGGTAGGATATGCTAGTAAGTTGGCTGGTTTAATTTCTTTTGTGGGTTTGTTTTGTTTTTGTTTTTTGTTGTTTTTCTGTGTGTTTTTTCTGTTTGTTATGTTTGGTTTTGGTTAATTTTGGATGTTTTTGTTTTTGTTTTTTGTGTTTTTTTAAATTAATGGTTTATTTATTTTAATTATTTTGGTGTTTGTGTTTTTTTAGTTTTGTTTCTCTTTCAAGGGGGGGAGGCACTGGTGCCTTGGCCCCCTCTTGAAAGTGAAACACTTTTAAGGAAAGGAAAGTCAGCGGGCGGAGCACCGTCTGCTGGCTTTGCTTCCCTGGGTATGGGTTCACTTTCAAGGGGGGGGCAAGGCACCAGTGCCTTGAACCCCCGCTTGAAAGCAAAACACTTACTTGTAAAGTAAAGGCAGCATCTGGAGAGCCGTTCACTGCCTTTGCTTTGCGGAGGAATTGTTTCACTTTCAAGGGGGGGAGGCACTGATGCCTTCACCCTCCCTTGAAAGCGAAACACTTACTCGGAAAGTAAAGGCAGCGGCCAGAGTGCCGTTCGCTGCCTTTCCTTTGCAGAAGAATTGTTTCACTTTCAAGGGGGGAAGGCATCAGTACCTTTCCCCCCTTGAATCCCCCCTGTGTTTGTGGGTTTTTTCTACCCCGGCTCAACTTTTCTTGAGGCCGGTGGTGGTCTCGCTGTGTCTTCAGCGGGGTAGCGTGGAGGAGAGGGAGTCCCTCTCCTCCCCATTTCTCCGTGAAAGAAGGCCAGCGGGTGTTTGCGTGGCTGTGGGGCACTGCGTCCACCTGCGGTGGACTTGCCCTCACGTTGTGTTTTTTATTTTTATTTTTCGTGTGGCGGCCTTCTCAGCATTCTGTGCACTCATGGCGCGCAGGACTCTGGGGCTTGTAGTTATGGGTTTGTGCGTTCTGTTTGTGCGGCATTTTTTCCCCTGCAGCTCCATTTTGATTGGCCGCGGCACGCTTCCGAACGTTCCTTTTGCTTGTACCTCTCAGCCTGATTGGCTCTGGTGCGGTATGGTGCAAGGACTATTGGGAATTGCAGTCCTTTTCCTTTGCTTGTGTTCAGGGGACTCCTGCCCCATTGGCGCATTTCTCAACCCCCCAGTTACCTCTGTACCCAGTTCGGGCGAGTGCACGAATGCTCGGTACGGGCTAGTAGGGCCTGGCTAAGGATCCTTTGTCAAATCACAATGGTTAATGCTCAGATTTATAGGTATAGATTTGTGAACCCAAGCCACAGAAGGAAGCCTTTAAGCAGTAGCTATCTGCCATTGACATTCCCAAAGTGTTATGTATGTTAACTGTGCTTTCTGACAGGAGCAGAATATATCTTTTCTCATGTATCTATTCTTATGCAAATAAGTAGATCAAAAATGTGCACACTCTGTTAGCCAATGGGCTTGTTGTATTATTGTTACTGTTTATAGGAGCAGAATGTATCTTTTCTCATTTATCTATTCTTATGCAAATAAGTGGATCGAAAATGTGCACACTCTGTTAGCCTATGGGCTTGTTGTATTATTGTTACAGTTACTGTTTATAGTGTATATAAGTCTGAGTTTTGCCCTATCCAAAGTGTGTTCAAACCCCACTAGTAAAGAGCTGAATTTCACTACTTCACTCATCTGCTTCTTCATTCCCTGAACACGAAACAAAGTGAATGCACAAGTGCACAGCAGGATTTCAGCCACAGACAGAAGACTCGTGTACTTTCAACAACTTGCAAAAACAAACAATTTAAGGAAGGCTCTGCTGGATCAGACCAAATGTCCAACTAGTCCACCATCCTCATCCTTCCAGTGACTAACCAGAAAGGGAAGATGAACCCTCTCATTCATTACTGCCATTAACTGGCCTTTGAAGGCATGCTGTCTGCAATTCATGAGGCAAAATATAAGGTCTATATGACATACACATGAGAAGACCCTTCTACATTGAGAATCTGGTAATGAACCTATGACAAACATGATGATGGAAAAGGGAGGACTAGGCACTTACCTCTAATCATATTCACAGTGCTTAGCTAAATAATATTCAAATAATTTGCAACTACCACAATTCGTAGCCTCTGATAGCCTTGCCTTTCGTTTATTTGTGTAATACCTCTTCAAAATCATCTCATGTGTGTAATCACCATAGTATATGAAAAAATATTACAGCTAATGTACCTTGTGAAATAGGCATATTTATCTATCCGGAATATTCCACTGAATTGGATGGCATCAGATTCTAGTATTATATAAGAAGAACAAATGCTATCTTCTTAGTTATTTTAACAGAAGATGGGGGAAAGTGTTCCTTGTGGATCCCATTCTTCTCCCTAGGGGGCCCAATACAGCTCACAGCCCTCCCAGATACTCACAAACACCACACACCGAAGAAACTTTGGTGGGGCACAGATTGCCACACAAATATAATTTATTTATTTAAAATATTGATATCCTGTGTGTTTCCATGAGATCAGGAAGTGCCATGTGGTGGAGGAAGGGCAAAATGGCCCCCTGAAGCTGTCTGAGGGAGTGTGACCCATCCCCAAGTTAAAAAGGTTGAGAACTCCTGTGCTACAGTCTGCATCAAAATAATGCAGGTCTTCTGAAATGAAGCAGGTGTGGTTTCTTGATGCAACCTGGCAAAGTTTTTAAAGTGCTATGCTTTTTCTTAAAAGAGATAATTAGTTTCTGTATCTACTAGTTGTCGAAATGAAAAATCATACAACTGCTTTTCTTGTTATTTTAGCAAACTGTTTCCACTGCTTCTTATCTTTTGCATTTATATTGCTTTAAAACAATTTTTGCCTGAATTTACATTATTGTAGTAATTAAAATCACATCTTCCAGTGATATTGTTTGCTTTTAATGAGGGCCTGAAAACTTATTAATCACAGCACAAAACTTACATGTCATGGTACTCTCAGCAGAGGGCACTGGGGTATTTAGCCTCACACCTTTTTTCATAGGCATTGAGTTTTAAAATGGTTTCTAACTAATCTTTTACCTATTTTTTTAGGACTGTTGTTATTTTTTGTTATTATGCTACATGAGAAGGTCTCATTGTCTAGATTCCTCCTGCCTGATCAAGGAGAGATCACAGTATCCTGATGTTGGCCCAAATGGGACCACATGAAGCTGACAGTGAAGCTTAATGAGCCAGACAATTCTTCCATCTAGCTTAGTACTGTCAACCTAATCCAGAACAGGCTTCTGATGTCTCCATAGAAGTTCTTTAAAATCCCATTTTGGTCTTTGAGATGTTTTAGTAAGAATTTGGAACTAACTTATTATTATAACATAGAGGCGACTGTAGGGGGATTTTTCCTGCTGTTTAGTACACTGTAGAGACTGGCTGGTTTGCTCCTTTTGCCAGCGACTGGACAACGTAAGTGCAAGTGAAAACTAGTTCATCCAAATAGCATTCCATCCCACACCTTTCTCCTTTTCTGTCAGTGACTACTCTTTTTTAGGTGCAGGTAGTTTCATTCTTCTTGAGTTTGTTTCCAGCACATGTGATCACTGGGACTAAACCAAAATAGACCCTGCTCTAAATTTCCCTTCTGCTTTCAATCAAGTAGCTTAAAAAGACAAGTTACCCTATTTCATGATATTGAGAAGTTAAAGACTTCTTCTACTCCATGGAGAGGCAGAGGAAGGATTTCCAAGTTTTTAAAAGCCTATTAGGGCAGAGTTGATGAGTGGTACCTTTAATATATATTTTTCAGATTGAAAGTTTCCTCTCAGAAGGAGTAGACAGGGAAAAAGGAGAGGGATTTTTCCTCTTAAAGGAGGCAGGCTAAGTAGGGTTGCTTGAAGTGAATATCCTACCAAAGGACATACCTTGCCTCTATCTGACCTTAAACAACTCTCTTTAGCCCACTCCAGCCTGCTCTAACGAAGCAATCTAGCCAAGCCCATAACTAGCACGTTATTTTGGGGGGTAACAAAATCACTTAATAAACACAAAGTTACTATTAGGTTTCATGAACAACATTTTCTAGTTGTTTTCAAATTTTACTTTCTAAGACTAAAGACATTTAGAAACTTTTTAGATGCAATGAATAACATTTTCTAGTTGTTTTCAAATGTTACTTTCTAAGACCATTTAAAGCCACTTTAGACAACATTTTGACAACTACTTTTTAAGTTTTATGACATTCTCTTAATTCTAAGTGATAAGCGAAGTATACTTTAGTTTTGTGTTTTATATTTGCAAGGTGAAAAATCAGATGTAGCTACTGAAGGGACTCACATTATTCTGTTGTTGTTTTTTGGTCTGGTCTGTTTATAATATTGTATAATAAATTACAAACTTGGGATAGTAACAATAACAACTAGGAATGGGATATCTGGATTTCATCTTTACCTATAAGGAGGGACATTAACCATTGGAATGTCACAAAGGTTCCTGCACCCATCCCTACTATCCCCTACTGAGCCGCCTGCACTCACATTTACCCAGCCCGACCATCGCCGTAAGGGTCCAGCAGTCGCCAGTGGGGCAGCCACCCCATGAAGTCAAACAAAAAAATAAAACTACATTTCCTAGCCTCCTTCATGCTGCGCCATCCCTCAGCCAATGAGGCTGAAGGGCGTGAGCGTGGAGGAGGCTGGGCAGCCAGCATGGCAGTTTAAAAATACAAACCGTGCCGAGAGCAAAAAGCTTACACGGACCCAGCTGGCAAAAGGTAAGTGCTGTCGATGGGGGTGAGGGAGGGGGAGCCACAGAGACGGTAACTACGCCAAACACTGCCACACCACCATGCCCCCCCCCAACAACTCCCTAACCCCCACCGACTGCACTTGACTATGCCGGCTCCGGCTGGGTCTTTTAAAGTCTTTCCCTCCTGGCACGACCTACTGCGTTGGGAGGCACACCGGCCTTTCCTTTTGACTATGCAGGTGTGGAAGCCTCCATGCCCACAGAGATGAAGGACAGGCCGGTGCTTCTCCCAATGCAGAAGGCCGCGCTGGGAGGGAAAGACTTTCAATGACCCAGCTGGAGCCGGCAAAAGTCAAGTGCGGTCGGTGGGAGTTAGGGAGTTGGGGGGCATGGCCCCAGTAACTACACCACTCCCACCCCACCACCTTGCCCCCCACTTTGTAACCCCCACCAACCGCACTTACCTTTCACCAGAAGGGTCTTTCCCCACAACGCTCGACCTTTTGCATTGGGAGGCACACCAGCCTTTTCTTTCGTCCCAGCAGGCATCGAGGACTCAACGCCCGCAGGGACGAAGAACAGGCCATTGCGGCTCCCAACCGCAGTGCACTCCCCGTACACCCGGGAACGCAGGGCCAAAGGACCCGGCCACTGCCTCTTCCACGGGCAGCATGGAATGCAAGGGCTCCAAAGGCGCCCACAGCAAACTTCCCTTTTGCCCGGGGAGGAGACAGTGGTAAGATTCTTCAGCCCTGCGTCCACCCTGGGCACCAGCCAAACACACAAATAAATAAACAAACAAAACAAGTAAACAACAAAACTATCAACCACTAAAACCACATATCTACAACAAAACAACACCACGAAAAGCCCTTACTGAAAATGAAAAAACAACACAATGAACAAAAATAAATACTAAGAAATTCAAAATAAGAAATAATCAGGAAATAAAGACCCAAAAACCACATACAAAATCCAAAACAAATACAGTAAACCAAGCCAAAACACTAAATTACATAAACACACACTCTACTTAAACCCCCCAGCCCAACATCCCTAAATCAAAGCAAAATAAAAACAGAATAAAAAATCAAGAGCACTCACCAAACACATCCTCCCTCCATGCCTCAGAACACAACTGAAGAAAGAAAGGAAATCACAGTACTCTTAAACACAGCCCCACCTAGAGGCTGGAAGAGTAAAAAACAGTCAAAAATATTTTAAAAATAAAAATAGATTAAAAAATAAAAAATAAAATAAAAACCCACAAATTCAAAACACCACCACCCAAACCACGCCTAACCATAAAAAACAAACAATAAAACTGCCCAGCAAGGTCGGGCACAAATATGCTAGTAGTCTATAAATCCTACAGTTCTCCATTCTGGGAGTTCTACCTGATTAACAAGACTGCTTACAGGCACCAAATAAGTTGTTCACTTGTGAGAAAGGCCTCAATTTAGCTCCATCTAAGCTTCCTGTTCCTGCCTCAGTGCTAACTGGGGACCTTCTTCATGGCCCCTCATTATTGTTTCATCATAGTGGGGTAGTGTCAATATTCGGAATGACAAAAGGAAGGATGGGGAATGTGGCAATTCAGTATACACAGGCACTGCTGCTTTTATATTTTGTGTTCTGCAGTCCAGAAGGGCATGAAAATAATCACATTTTGCATCCAAGGATGCATAATATTGACTCTTTCAGAACAGCTCTGAGAATGGTCCTTGCACATCTGAAGATGAAGACACTGTGCTACCTGGTGCAAATTACTCATAACCCAGAGGTGTTATTTCATCAGTGCATTTGTCAAGCACAAACACAACTAAAGTACTCAAAAATGTATCCATCTTAGAGCTATGAAGATAACTTAAATTCTTTTTTCTGGTTCCTTTAGGGCAGAGGTGGCCAAACTATGGCCCACAAGCATGATGCAGCCTGTAGTACCAAATCATCTGGCCCACATCACCCTCACCGCTCCTAGAAGCAGAAGAAAAATGCACACACACATGTGCAAAATGTTGGTGTAAATGCACCTGTGGCTGTTGTGAATGTGTTTACGACAGCCACAGGTGCATTTACAACATTTTGTACATTGCGTGGGCACGTTTTACTTCTGCTTCTAGTGGGAGGAACCACGTGACTGGCCGCAGTGCAAAAAGTGTAGGAACCCCTACTTCAGGGTGTCTTGCTTTTGACTAAATAGATTGTTGATGATTTTTCAAGCCCTGCAAAAATCTCCACTTCTAGACAACAGTGAGACAGAGTTCTGTTTTCTTCTCAATAAAGTTTTGTGCAACTGTCTACACAAAACTAGTGCAATTTCCCTTTGAGAAGCCAAGCATACACAAACTGCACAGGCATATGCATACACATACAAGCGTAGAGGATGCTTAAAAAGCTTGAGAATCCATTGCCTCCAAATTTCTGAAAACCTTGCAGTGAACCAGGTCTCTACGCCATCAACAAATTCCATCTTCACATTCCCAAACTTTAAACTGGAGTCTGTAACATATGAGACAGGTTTGGGTATTTTGGTAATAGGAAAATGGTTGAAATTGTGTTAAGTTGCAGAGAAAGAATTAATGGCTTAGCTAAAGGGGAAAGTACAAGATGGCTTGTTTGGGTAAAATTCTTATTAGCAGGTGGGAGGAAGCACTGAGGATGTTGCCAAGAAAGGCTGAGAAATGGTAAACATAATATGAAAGGAAAACAAGGAAGATTAGCCATGTAATCCATATTCAAATTGTAAAGATACAAAAGATGCAGGAAATAGGTGATACCTTTATTGGATCACTAAGGAAAAAAAAACATTGCACAAGCTTTCATGGTTCAAGACCACTTTTTCAGGCATGTATTAAAGTGTTCATGGCATGGTGGTCTGCCCGGTTCATGGTGTGGTGGCCTGCCAGGTTCTCTTCTTTTTTTTTTTTTCAAAAATTTATTTCTCGATACACGTCCAATAATTAAAAAAACAAGAGATAACAAACAGAACAATATAAGAAAATAAAAGACAAAATACACAGTAATATAAATAAGCAAAGAAAGAGAGAACAGGAAAAAAAAAGAAACAGAACAAAATATCACCACGTGCTATATACAATGCTACGGAGACAGAATTTCCCCTTTTATCTATTATCATCTCAAAAATGCAATGTAATCTGGCACCGGCAGTTGCCCATGACCATTAATCAAGGTATAATCTATCAAACATTTCCAAATTTCCTGAAATTTGCTTTCTTTAATTAACCCTTTTCTTAAATTTAACTCCCAGGTGAGCTTATCATTCAGCGCAGTATTCCACAACTCCTTATACCAATCCTCTATTTTTGGGGTAACATCACATTTCCAATATCGCGCTATACACTGTCTAGCACTGGATAACATAATTGCTAATAATTCCCTTTTTTGTTGCTCTACCACCTCCACATCTGTTAACAAAATTAAAATTACATCCAATTTCATTCTTACATCTAGAATTCTCCCAATTTCGTGTTCCACCTTCAACCAGAATGAGTTCGTCTCTTTACACCCCCACCACATATGCTCATATGTTCCAATTTCCCCCTTACACCTCCAACAAAATTTCGACTTTGTATTGTCAATTTGGTGTAGTCGTACCGGAGTCAAGTACCACTTCCACAATAATTTATAATTGTGCTCTTTTATTCTTACAGACAAAGACCTCATTATTCTCCTTTTCCATTTAGCATTCCACTGCTCGGCTGTAATTATGATATTCAAATCTAGCTCCCATGTTTCTTTTAAAGCTTTCTGATGCTGATCTGAGTCATCTAAAACCTTATATATTTTGCTTACTAACCCCTTAACTTTTACCTGCCCACTTTTTAGACTAAGTACCAACTCTTCAAATTTCGTCCGCTCCCTATCCAAGCTCATTTCATCTAAATATCTTTTATTCCAACTGTCAATAGACATCAATTGAAGCCAATTCAATTTAAGTTGTCTACCTATATCTAACTTTCTTTCCTTGTCTCTACATGCTGTTATCCAATCCTTTAATAGAGTTATATTATTCTTATTCAATACTTCTTCTACGCTCTTATCCATTCTCAGTGGGAATGATTTCATATCACTCAGGCCTAATATTGGGGACAACCCTGGTGCCAATTTATTTTTCAGTAATGTCCAAGTTTTTAAAAGAGCTTTTAACAATTTATTTGTAGCATTAATTTTTGCTTTCCCTTTGCCCAAAAACATTAATATTTCTTCACCCAGTTTCTCTCGCAATTCAATTTTTCCCCAAATCGATTCTTCTTTCACTAAAATTTTACAAATATTCTTCAGTTGAAATGCCCAATAATAATTTTTAATATTTGGAATTCCTAACCCGCCCTTTTTTTGTGATGAATACCATAAAAACTTTGGTATCCTGGCCCTTTTTCCACCGTTACAAAAATTATTTAATATAGTTTGAAAAACCTTTAATTCCTTCTCTTTCATATATATTTGCAGGGTATCAAATAAGAAATTTAATTTGGGTAAAAGCTTCATTTTACATAGCGAAACGCGTCCAAACCACGACAAATTTAGCTTCTTATACCGTAAAATCATTTCTTTTAATTCTTTTTCCAATTTATCATAATTTAACCTTTTTAAATCATCATATTTATTTGAAATGTTTATCCCCAGGTATTTTATATTATCTCTAATTTGTATTTTAAATTTAGCTTTTAAACTTTCTTGTATGTCCAAATCCACATTAAAAAGAATTGCTTCTGACTTATCCCAGTTTACCTTAAGTCCCGTCACCCTTTGAAATTCCTCTAAATGCCCATATATCTTCCCTAGTGTATTCTGTGGATTTTTTATTGTTATTAGGGTGTCATCAGCATATTGGCTAATTTTTATACCTTCAATTCCAATTAATTCCTTATCTTCCCTTATTACATTAGCTAACAATTCCATGGCCATTATAAATAAAGATGCCGACAATGGATCTCCTTGCCTTGTGCCCGCTTCCAATTTAATCTCCCCTGTTAATTCCTCATTTAATTTAACCCTAGCCGAGCCTTGCTGATACAACTGCTCAATTACCCCACAAAATTTTTGTCCGAATCCATATTTCTTTATAATTTCCTTTATAGTTATCCATTGGATCGAGTCAAAAGCTTTGAATATATCCAGGGAGAAGAAACCCACATGCTCCTCTTGTTCCTGAGCAATAATTGTCAAGTCAACCATCCTTCTCGTCAAATCCGACATATACCGATCTCTCATAAATCCCACTTGATCCTTATTAATGTATTTACCACTAAAATTATTCAATCTATTAGCTAAAATGGCCGTAAAAAATTTTGCGTCCTGATTCATCAGGGAAATCGGTCTATAGGATTCAATTTTTTCCAGATTTTTCCCTACCTTTGGAATTAAAATTATAATTGTACTATACCACGATTTAGGAACTCTCCCTCCCTCCAAAATATAATTAAAAATCCTTTCCATTTTTGGTAACAGCATCTCTTTAAAATCTTTATAAAACTCCACCGATAAACCATCCTCGCCTGGAGCCTTGCCTATCCTTAACCTTTTTATGACCTCCTTTATTTCCTTTTGTGTTATCTTTTCATCCATGTAACTCCTATGCTCCAAGCTTAAATTTATTCTTGACCACTTATCTAAATATCGCTCTAATTCATCCGTATTTACGTCCTTCCTCGAATACAATTCCTGATAAAAAGCCTTGACAATTTGAATTTTATCTACTAACTTATTACACCTTCTGCCATACTTATCTATCAAAACTGAAATTCCTCTTTTATCTTTCTTTTCTTCAGCGGCTCTAGCTAATAGCTTAGAATTTTTATTACTGTACTCGAAGTAATCTCTTTTCAAATAAATTAAATTCTTCTTTACCTTTTCAATATCTTTTTCAATAAATTCTCTTTTTAATTTTTGCATTTTATCGAATATGTCCCTATCTCCCGTTCTTGCATGAATATCCTGCAACTTCTTTATTTCGTCCTCTAACTCTTTTTCCTTTTCCTTATTTTGCCTATTATTAATACAAGAGAGCCTAATGCTTTCTCCCCTGAATATTGCCTTCATGGTATCCCATAATATTCCATCATTTACATCCTTTGTATCATTAATTTCCCAGCACTCTTCCCATCTTTTTATTATCGTTTCCTTACTCTTTTGATCTCTATATAACCTTGTATCATAGCTCCATGTACCCCTTTTTTGTTTGTCATCACTTAGTTTAAATTCTGTAATTATTTTAGCGTGATCAGATTCCTTAATCATACCAATTTCAATATTTTCAACCTTATCTATCATACTTTCTGAAGCCAAAACATAGTCAATTCGTGAATAAGAATTGTGCACGTGCGAAAAAAATGTATATCCCCGTTCTGAGCCTCTAATTTTCCTCCAAACATCCTGTAATCCCGTTATTTTTAACCACCTATCCATCACCCTATTAGTACATGTACGCTTAGCCACATTTGTAGTATCCAAACCTGATCTGATCAAATTAAAATCTCCAACCATTATTAACTTGGACACCCTTTCTGATTCTATACTTTGATACACCTTATCTAAAAATTCCTCCTGTTTTTCGTTTGGCGCGTATACATTAACAAAGATTATATCCTCATTATTAATAAATCCCCTTGTTATAAGAAATCTCCCTTCTGGATCTACAACTGTCTTTACTTTTGTAAATCCTAACTTTTTTGATATTAATATGGCAACCCCTCTTGCCTTAGACGTACCCAATGCCTTCTCATAATATTCTATCCCCTTTATATACAATTTATTTACATCCTCACTTTTTTGATGCGTTTCTTGTAAGCATATCACATCTGGCCTATCTTTCCTAATTACCGCTTCCAAACGTTTCCTCTTAATAATACTGCCCGTGCCTTTCACATTCCATGATAACACCCTAATCGATTTCATAATTCTTTATTATTTTTCGCTTGCTACAATTCCATCTCCTACAAGCATGTGCTAATCCAACCCACAAAACATAAGCAAACAGCTGAACACAAAACATAAAACAATAAATCATCACCCTCCCCGCCATTTCAAAACGAAAAAGAAAAACACCCCTGCCAAACAAGGGGGGGAGGGGGGAGGGGAGACAACACTCACAAACCAAACCATCACTTCTCCTGCCTAATTACCCATTCTAAATACTATTTAATTTTTCATGCCACCATTTCCACATGAGGATTCTATCATCGCTTTATATTGTGCCTTACAGTTACTTCAATTGCAATTTTTACACCGTTATATCATTCCACACTACCTAGTTCATCCTGGCTAGACAACGCAACCCTCATATCCTTCATCCGCTCTTCCTCTTCCCTGTCATATGTTGTATAAACCCCTGCTATTATCAGCTCCTCTTTAAGATCTTCCCATTCCTTGGAGTTTCGGTCGATTATCTTTGCCTCTGCAAGTATGTCTAAGACATATGACCCATCCCTCAACACGTATGATTTTCCAGATACTATGAATTTTAGCTTTTTTAAGGCAAGCCAAAAATAAACAATTCCTTTTTCCCTCAACTTCCTGGTTACTGGTTTGATTTGTGTTCTCCATGTTCTCTCGCCAATAGAAATATCATTATAGATCTCTATACTACTCCCTTCCATTTTCAATATACTTGACCCAGATTTCCTGATATGTCGCATTAACATCACCTTCAAACCTTCACTAGCAAACCTCAATAGCACATTTCTGTCTGCTGTATTATGTTTCTTAGACCCTAATCTATGCACACTTAATACATCCTCAGCCTCGAACTTCCTATCCATACCTAAATCATTTAACCAACTCATTATTCTGGCCTTCAGCTGATTAGGGCGGGCCTCAGAAACATGCCTAATTATAATATTTCTTTTTCTAGATTGGTCTTCAAGTAACTCCAGTCTCACTTCATGATCATCCACTTTTACTTCTCTCCCTTTAGCTTTTTCCTGCACCTCTTGGACATGTCTCTTTACATTTTCAACCTCCTTTGAAATTGAACCCATTCCTTCTTTTACATCATTCACCTCTTCCATTATCTTGGCAATTTCAACTTTAGCTGATTCCATCAAACCTGTCACCACTGACAGCATTTTTTGCTGAAAAGCCTCAAAACTCTCTTGCTGCAGTTTAATAAATTCTTGATTATCCCTCGCTCGCTGCTCTTCTAAATTTTGAAACTTGGTCTGAAGATACTTCTCAAGACTATCTAATCTCATTTCAATAGAGCCTCTACATTCATTCACATCAGGGCTATCCCCTTCCACACTTTCCTCTACATCTCCTTCTATTACTTTCTTTTTTATAGCTCCCCGAGCACTGGCCTCTTTAAATTCAATTTGCTGATCTTCTTGATTTATATCTAACCGTTGTAATTGCTGTTTCTCTTGTACTTTCTTCTTTGCTGCCATGCCTGCTCTAAGCCTATCCAGCTGCTCAGCTTCCAAAATTTCTTCCTTTAAAGACTTCCTTCGTTCCTCACCGCCTGCTCTTACTAATCTACCTGTTCTTAGCCAAATTGGATCTATTTCTATCTCTTCTCTCAGCTGCTTTCTTTTTTCTTTTCGACTTATTCACTCTATTCTAAAATAGTCTAACCAGGTCTATACAACTTTATCCACGCTTTTAGCCAATACCCTATACAATTATCTCCTTATGCCCCAATACATAAACAACCATAGCTTACAATCCCTTTTATAATTAACTTCAACCACTATGGACTTTCAAGTTAATCCAGCTCATTACTCTACACAAGGCATATATACAAAACACAGATCTTGAAGAAAGAAAATAATAATTGTTCCTATAGTCCAACCAGTTGAGCAGTACACAGCTGCACCTGATGATAAAGCAACTCCAGGGCTAGCCTTGATTTTATCACTGTCCTTGGCACAGCAGCTGTGAAAACTAATTTTCTTTTTTTTCTTCACTTTCTCTCTTCTTTCTGCCGCAGTCAAAATCACAGTCACAAATTCCCCTCCACCACCTAAGCACCAGCTCTATTTTACACCCCCACAATGGTCCAATGATCAGGGCTCATGGAAGGACCCTGCCCGACAATCAATCAAACAGAATATCCTCTGCCCTTCCAGCACACCACTTGTAAAACTTGTAAAACAAGTTCAACACAATCCAAGTCCAAGTTCCAAGGGTAGAAGAAATAACAGCTCCTTAAAGACTTCCACACTTTCAGCCAACATTCAGTAGTATTTCAGGGGACGCACATCCAACCAATGCACTGGTCAACACGGGCTGCCCAGACTCCTGCTCCGGATTAGGGCCCTTTGGGATCAATTGGGACTCACTTCCGCACCCCCCAATTGACTCCCCTCAGACCCCTATCCCCACAGAGTAACGACTCCTTCTCCGCCCGACACAACCAGAGCACTCTCCTGACCACTTTGCGTTCCAGCGTCCCCAAACTCCAAGTGGCGCCGAGACTTCAGCCGCCCACAAAAGCGCTTCTCCTTGCCGAGTCCTCCCTCCTAAACTCCGTCCTCTGTCCTCCGGCAGCGCCACTCCAGCCGAGACCAAAATCGCCACTTCCTTCCACCCTGGAACTCTGCACGCGAGATCGTGCTCGACTCTCCTCCTTTCTCCTCTGCTCCACTCCGCCACTCGAGTCTCCTCCAAGCACTGCCGAACCCCAGACTTTGCCAAAATTCACTTCTCTCGAACACAGCTATTGCCAGCTCCCAAGGAAGCGCTTCTCTTTGCTGTCACCTCTGCTCATAAACTCCCTTCTCCAACAGCACCACTAACTCAGCTCTCGGCACTTGAGAAACAGCTGCAACAGTTTTACTCCTTTCCGTTGTCCTCCAGGCTCCAAATACCTCCAATTACAATCCATCAACTTCACATTCCTTCCAGAAACATTTTTCTTCAAAAACGTAACAGTTTAGCATTATATATCCACATTTGTGGCTCCCCTTTCCAGGCAGTGGTGAGAGAAACGATGTGCTCAGTCTGCCATGATGCTCCCGCCAGGTTCTCTTCTTAAGGACAGCAAAATATTTCATGGAGTTAGGATGCCACTCCCACAGGAAGCTGGACATTTGCTCCGAGCCCATGTGACCCTCCCTGAAGCATACTAGCTTCCTTTTGTGGCCAAAGGAATACAGATGCAAGAAGCTGACAGCTTGACTCAGCCAAGGTGAAGCCTACGACAGACTTCCCAAGTCCTGATTGTTTATGCACTTTGGACAGGTTATGTTTTAATATCCATATAAGTGGTAAACTTAAATTAAATTAAATTTAATAGATTTATATACCGCCCTATCCAATGGACTCTGTGTGATGTACACAAGTTAAAACCAATATAAACCAATTAAAAACCCTTAAAAACAGCAATATTACACACACACCCTCGCTGTGCCATTTACTATCTAAAAACAAATATAAAATCTACAAAACCTTAACATTAAAAATATTAATTACAGGAGGGGGGAGCCTCAGATGACCCAAAAAGGGGAGCTTGTTGACAATCCCGGCCCCAGACCCATTTTGGCAACCACATCTTCAGCACATACTGAGGATGCTTCTCAAATATAGCTCCCTTCAAGACAAGTTAAACCCCTCCATTTTTATTAATACGCGAAGCTCACAAAGCAGCACAACACAAAATCTAACAAAGTTTACTCACAAGTCAAAGATTAAGCAGAAGCAGCAAGAACAGGATCATTTAATTTTTTTTTTTTCACTCCAGTTATTTGCTTTAGTTGTATAGAGGAAATTGTAGTTACCTATCTATGTTTGTGTTTCAAACAATAAACACAAAGACTTGGGACAACGAGATTAATACTCAAGCTTTGAAGAAATACTCATGCAGTGAAGAAATTGAACTAATAAATAAATAAATAAATAAATAAATAAATGCTTTGTGTATTGACTAACCCATAGGGTGGGGTGGAAGCAACTGGCACAGGCAACCCTGAGAAATAGGAGGCAGTTCCCTCTATTTGACAGAAAAGCCTTTACGATGTGACCTCTCGAGCACATTAAAATACAGGAGTTAGTCTTTAAGGTGCCATAGCTTTTTGTTTTGTTGGTTTTTTTGTTTTGTTTACTTTCTGATATGCCTTTAGGATGATGTCCCAAACACGGAATTGGGTGCCACCTGCAGGCACAAAGGAGCAATTACATTTTACTTTCAAGGTGGCTCCAGAACAGATTCTGTGCCAGAGAGGTGAAACGACTTGAGGTTGTCTGAAGTGGGTAGTGTCTAATTTGCCCCAAGTGACCAGCCTTCACTGTGATTAATTGCTCTTTACAAATTATCATGTTTATGAACTTAGTGATGACATGCACCCCCTCCCCCCTTTAGCTATTTACCATCTCATAAGTAACTGAGCAAATCTAAATTTCCAATCAGCTCATGAGGCCTCCTCACGTTGACAAGATTTGCTAAAATACTTTCAGGGATGAGAAATACATGAAAGTGGCTTAATAAGGAAAAACATGAAGTGATAAAGCATGGAAGATGAGTCTAAGGAATGGGAGAATGACAACTTAATGTGGCACATATTTAATAGAATGCTTAATTCTGCAAAATTGGCACTGCATGCTCAGAGCCACACTGCCACAAACACAGCCCTAGAAGTTCATCTGAAAAAGAGTTATTGGCTATAATTTTGACAACGGGCAGACAATGTATTGCAAGAAATTGGAAAAATGAGGTAACTTTGAAAATTGAAGAGTGATATAAGGAAATGTGGGATCTTGCATTGAACGATAAGCTAACATGGGAGTTGAATTTTAAAAAAGGGTGTAGTTAAAGAAAATAGATTTTCGAAAATATGGCAACTATTTGTGGGCTCTAAATTGGCTGGAGGTGAAGGGAGTGGACCAGTACCAGATCAAATGAGTTTTTGGAAATGGTGAACACTACTGTGATATCCCACATCCTCCAGGGCATTGTATAATACACTGGGTGTGTAGTGTGAATTTGTGTTTGTTGTATTCTTTATTATTGTATCTTTGTTTTGTTTTGGTTATGTAGAATAATGGCAGTACCACAATAGTTAATAAATTTTTGTAAGATTAAATAAGGTAATCATAAATAGTTATAAGTATATATAAATGAGTATAGAACTGGATATTTCAAATGAATAAAAAACAGACATTATAATAAATGTAAGTTTTATATTGTTTTATAACGTATTGGAATGTACTCACTGAGATATATGAAGGGTGGGGAGGTACTACATTGTTAAAGTTGTATCTTGTTTTATTGTTTTCCTTGTATTTGTATTGTATTTTCCATGTTATGGTATTGTTATAATTTTCTGAAAATTTAATAAAAAAATTTAAAAAGAGAATTGCATCTGGTTCTTAGACCAAAGAGCAAAATTCTGATAACTGGGCTATGGCTTTTAAATTTCCAATCCAAACATATACTTCTGACCTAAAATATTTTATGTGTAGTTGTCTTTGGATTACAAGTCAGCATTATGTTATCAAAAAAAGTCTGAGTAACTTCTATTGCCTTATGTACCAAAATAAAAAGAGCACAACTATAAATTTCTCAGGATATTGTTCTATGTCTATTATCACTATACTGGGATAAAAAAAAGTTGTTTCGAGGTCAGTGTGTGAAATTGCTGAGTTGGAATTCATTTGCATATTTGACTTCATATCTTCTGGGTTTGGCACAGCCTGAGAGGGGATAAGCACAAGCTGGCATCCAACATGAACACATGACTTCTACATCCTCCTCTAGCTATCTGGAACTCAACAGAGTTTCCAGGGAAAGGAAAGGATAAACTGTTATCTTTCTTAGGATCCAAGATCACTGCAGATGGTGACTGCAGCCATGAAATAAAAAGGCGATTAATTCGTGGGAGGCAAGCTATGACAAACCTAGGGAACATATAAAAAGTAGAGACATCACCCTGCCAACAAAAGTCCACATAGTCAAAGCAATGGCCTTCCCAGTAGTAATGTATGGTTGTGAGAGCGGGACCATAAGGAAGTCTGAGCACAGAAGAATAGACACCTTTGAAATGTGGTGCTGTAGGAGAATTTTGAGAGTACGCTGGACAGCAAAGAGATCAAATAAGTCGATCCTGAAGGAAATCAACCCTGACTGCTCCTTAGAAGGACAAATATTGAAGATGAAGCTAAAGTACTTTGGACACCAAATGAGAAGAGTGGACTCACTCGAGAAGTCCTTGATGCCAGGAAAGAATGAAGGCAAGAGGAGAAGGGGGCAGCAGAGGATGAGATGACTAGATGGCATTGTTGATGCAATGGGCATAGAGTCGAGTGGGCTGTGGAGGATGGTGGAGGATATGAGTCTCTGGTGTGCAGTGGTCCATGGGTCACAAAGGGTCGGATTCAACTATGTGACTGAACAAAATGTTGGTCAAGTGAAAATACATTCTGTAATCACTCAGAGGTGGATGTGAAAGACAAAGTAATACAGAATGTCTCACCAAGGTGCCATCTGGCAGAGAAGAAAAGCTAATTCTCTGTAACCTGTAAGCTGGAAAAACCAGAAGTAGGGTTTCCATAATTCTCTCCCACAAAACCAGGACAGAAGTAAAGGTTTCCCTTGCTCAAAATCCAGTCGTATACAACTCTAGAGTTCAGTGATCATCTCTGTTTCTTTTTTAATTTTTAATTTTTATTTAAATCTACACATTACATAATAACAAAAACAAACACATCAACTTAATACAGGACATTCACCATGTGCTATTTACATTGCCATATGGGACAGAGTTACTTAATTCTTATATGATTCCTTTCCAAAAGGAATGCTGATCCGGCGTTGGCTTCTGACCTTGATCCTTATGCAGTATATAGTCTATAAAACATCTCCACGTGTCCTGAAATTTATTTTCTTTTATTAGTCCTTTTCTTAAATTTAGTTCCCAGGTGAGCTTATCGTTTAAAGCAATAGTCCATGACTCATTGTACCATTCGTCAATTTTTGGAGTGACATCATTCTAGTGAGGCTGCCCGCGGACAGAAGCAGCCGCAAGACCTCCCCAACCGGGGGAGGGAGGAAGACCAGGCAGGCGGCGGGAGAGGTCGCGATCCTCCACAGCCGCCGCCACGAGGAGGCTGCCCGCGGACAGAAGCAGCCGCAAGACCTCCCCAGCCGGGGGAGGGAGGAAGACCAGGCAGGCGGCGGGAGAGGTCGCGATCCTCCACAGCCGCCGCCACGAGGAGGCTGCCCGCGGACAGAAGCAGCCGCAAGACCTCCCCAGCCGGGGGAGGGAGGAAGACCAGGCAGGCGGCGGGAGAGGTCGCGATCCTCCACAGCCGCCGCCACGAGGAGGCTGCCCGCGGACAGAAGCAGCCGCAAGACCTCCCCAGCCGGGGGAGGGAGGAAGACCAGGCAGGCGGCGGGAGAGGTCGCGATCCTCCACAGCCGCCGCCACGAGGAGGCTGCCCGCGGACAGAAGCAGCCGCAAGACCTCCCCAACCGGGGGAGGGAGGAAGACCAGGCAGGCGGCGGGAGAGGTCGCGATCCTCCACAGCCGCCGCCACGAGGAGGCTGCCCGCGGACAGAAGCAGCCGCAAGACCTCCCCAACCGGGGGAGGGAGGAAGACCAGGCAGGCGGCGGGAGAGGTCGCGATCCTCCACAGCCGCCGCCACGAGGAGGCTGCCCGCGGACAGAAGCAGCCGCAAGACCTCCCCAGCCGGGGGAGGGAGGAAGACCAGGCAGGCGGCGGGAGAGGTCGCGATCCTCCACAGCCGCCGCCACGAGGAGGCTGCCCGCGGACAGAAGCAGCCGCAAGACCTCCCCAACCGGGGGAGGGAGGAAGACCAGGCAGGCGGCGGGAGAGGTCGCGATCCTCCACAGCCGCCGCCACGAGGAGGCTGCCCGCGGACAGAAGCAGCCGCAAGACCTCCCCAGCCGGGGGAGGGAGGAAGACCAGGCAGGCGGCAGGAAAGGTCACCATCCACCACTGCAGACAGAGGCAGGGGAAGAGGAACAGCTGAGACACGGGGAAAACATCCACTGCCCGCCACTGCGATGCCCCTGGAGCAAGGGACCCAGAGACAACAACCCCACCTGGGGAGTGAGGACACAAGGATAAGTAACTGATGTGAAAAATGTAGCTGAATTAATATAGCGACTGACATAGAGACTTCATACTGACTTAATATAGCAATTAACATAGAGACTGTGTTTTAGAGTGTGATAATATGCATGATAATATGTTGTTTAAACTGTTTTAAACTTTAAAAACTGTGATAAAATGTATGAGGAGAGAAAAATGGCGCAGACACCGGCAACCACGCCATAAATCTTGCCAAGAGAACCCTATGGACCAAAACAAAAGGCAAAACAAAAGGGCAGGCTAGGTGATACAGGATGCTTAACACCTCAGAGGGGAGAAAGGGGAGGGACAGGAAGGAGGGAGGAGGAATGCAATGTTGTAAGGAGCAATACTGCATAGGGACATGGAATGTGAGATCAATGAACCAAGGTAAACTAGAAGTGGTAAAAAATGAGATGGAAAGAATAAACATTGACATCTTGGGAATCAGTGAGCTCAAATGGACAGGGATGGGCGAATTCAGCTCTGGAAACCATCACATCTACTACTGTGGACAAGAAAACCTTAGAAGACATGGAGTAGCCATAATTGTCAATAAAAGAGTGAGAAGAGCAGTAATGGGATACAACCTCAAAAATGACAGAATGATGTCAGTAAGAATTCAGGGCAAACCCTTCAATGTTACTGTGATCCAAATATACGCACCAACCACGGGTGCAGATGAAGCCACAGTGGACCAGTTCTATGAGGACTTACAACACCTCATAGAACAAACACCAAGAAATGATGTTCAAATTATTCTAGGAGACTGGAATGCCAAAGTAGGAAATCAAAAAGTGGAGGGAATAACAGGCAAATTTGGCCTTGGAACACAGAATGAAGCAGGGCAAAGATTGATAGAGTTCTGCCAAGAGAACGCACTGGTCATAGCAAACACCCTCTTCCAGCAACACAAGAGGCGACTTTACACATGGACATCACCAGATGGCCAACACCGAAACCAGATTGACTACATACTCTGCAGCCAAAGATGGAGAACATCCATACAGTCAGCAAAAACAAGACCTGGAGCAGATTGTGGCTCAGATCACAACCTACTGATTGCAAAATTCAGGCTTAGACTAAAGAAAATAGGGAAAGCAAAGAGACCAGACAGATATCATCTAGACAGCATCCCTAAAGAATATACGGTGGAGGTGATGAACAGATTCAATGGCTTAGACTCAATAGAGTGCCAGAAGAATTATGGACAGAGATAAGGGACATCATGCAGGAAGCAGCAAAGAAAACCATACCAAAAGAAAAGAAGAGTAAGAAAGCAAAGTGGTTGTCTGATGAGGCTCTTAAAATAGCAGAGGAAAGAAGGAACGCAAAAGTCAAAGGAGAAAGGAAAAAATACAATCATTTGAACACAGAATTTCAAAGAAAAGCAAGGAGAGATAAGGAAAACTATCTAAAAGAACAGTGCAAAGAAATGGAAGAAAACAACAAAAGAGGCAGAACCAGAGATCTTTTCAAAAAAATCCGGGAAATCAAGGGAACATTTAAAGCAAAAATGACCATGATAAGGGACAAAGACGGAAAGGAGCTAGCTGATGCAGAAGAGATTAAGAAAAGATGGAAAGAGTACACAGAGGAACTCTACAAAAAGGAACTCAACACTCCTGATAGTCACAATGATGGAGAAATTGAACCTGAGCCAGACATCCTGGAGAGTGAAGTCAGAAAGGCCCTAAAGAGCACTGCAAACAACAAAGCTAGTGGAGATGATGGTATCCCAGTTGAATTTTTCAAAGCTCTAAAAGATGATGGCATCAAATTACTGCATTCAATATGCCAGCAGATTTGGAAAACAAAACAGTGGCCACAGGACTGGAAAAGATCAGTATATGTTCCAATCCCAAAAAAGGGCAATGCCAAAGAATGTTCAAATTATCGAACAATTGCGCTCATCCCACACGCTAGCAAGGTGATGCTCAAGATAATACAGGATAGACTTCAGCAGCATGTGGAAAGAGAATTACCAGAGGTGCAGGCTGGTTTCAGAAGAGGCAGGGGGACTAGAGACCACATTGCCAACATACGTTGGATCATGGAGAAAACAAAGGAATACCAGAAACAAGTTTACTTTTGCTTTATTGACTACACTAAGGCATTTGATTGTGTGGATCACAACAAGATGTGGCAAGTGATTAAAGAGATGGGAATACCAGAGCACCTCATATGCCTCCTGAGAAATCTGTACATGAACCAAGAAGCAACAGTTAGGACAGAACACGGAATGACAGAGTGGTTTGGAATAGGAAAAGGAGTAAGACAAGGCTGCATTCTGTCACCCTGCTTATTCAACTTATACACAGAGCACATAATGCGCAATGCAGGGATGGAGGAATCACAATATGGGATCAAAATTGCTGGGAGAAACATCAACAATCTGAGATATGCAGACGACACCACCCTAATGGCAGAAAATGAGGAAGACCTAAAGAATCTCTTGATCGGTTTGAAGGAAGAGAGTGCAAAAGCTGGCTTGAGACTCAATATCAAGAAAACCAAGATAATGGCAACAGGCCCGATCAGTTCCTGGAAAATAGACGGGGAAGAAGTAGAAGCAGTGACAGATTTTACTTTCTTAGGATCTAAGATCACTGCAGATGGGGAGTGCAGCCATGAAATAAAGAGGCGGCTGATTCTAGGGAGACAAGCCATGAGAAACCTGGGGAACATAGTGAAAAGCAGAGACATCACCTTGAAAACAAAAATTAGAATAGTCAAAGCAATGGTATTCCCAGTGGTAATGTACGGATGTGAGAGCTGGACAATTAGGAAAGCTGAACGCAGAAGAATAGATGCCTTTGAAATGTGGTGTTGGAGGAGAGTTTTGAGGGTACCTTGGACAGCGAGGAGAACAAATAGGTCAATCTTAGAAGAAATCAACACTGACTGCTCATTGGAAGGTCAAATAGTAAAGATGAGGCTAAAGTACTTTGGGCATCAAATGAGAAGGGAGGATTCACTTGAGAAGGCCGTGATGTTGGGAAAGGTGGAGGGCAAAAGAAGAAGGGGGAGGCCAAGGATGAGATGGATAGATGGTATTATAGACACAACGGGCACAGAACTGGGAGGACTGAGGGGGATGGTGGAGGACAGGTGTGCCTGGAGAAAGATGGTCCATAGGGTCGCAAAGGGTCGGAATCGACTGTGCGACTGAACAACAACAACAACAACATCATTCTTCCATTGCCGCGCTATACAGTGTCTGGCACCTGATAACATGACTGCCATTAATTCCCTTTTACTATATTCCACCTTATCAACATCCGTTAGTAATACTATAACTGCATCCAATTTAACCTTTTCATTCAAAATTTTTCCCAATTTCATACTCTACACTCGTCCAGAATGGCTTCAACTTCTTACACCCCCACCACATATGCTCATACGTTCCTATATCCTCCTTACACCTCCAACATATATTTCATTTTGTCTTGTCAATTAAATGTAATCGCACAGGGGTCATATACCATTTCCATAATAACTTGTGGTTATGCTCCTTAATCCTTACTGATAACGTTTTCATGATTCTTCTTTTCCACTTTCTATTCCAACATTCATCTGTGATTTTAACATTTAAATCTTGTTCCCATATTCCTCTTAATGCTTTTTGGGATTCGTTAGAATCATCCAATACTTTATATAATTTACTAACTAATCCTTTAATTTCTATTTGACCATTTCTTAACTTATATACTAGCTCCTCAAATTTTGTCATGTCCCTGTCTAAGCCTATTTCTTCCCTGTATTTTTTATTCCAACTATTCAGTGGGGCAACTTGAAGCCAATTTAGTTTCAACTGTTTACAAATTTCTGACATTTTCTCCTCATCCTCACAAACATCTAACCATTCCTTTAATAAAGTTACTTTATATCTTTTCATTATTTCTTCAGTCCTATGGTCTAAGAGTAGTGGGAATGATTTTAAATCCCTTAACTCCAAAATTGGTGATAACCCTGGGGATAATTTATTTTTCAATAGTATCCATGTTCTAAAGAGAGTTTTTAGCATTTTATTCGCGGTATTAATTTTAACTGTTTCTTTGCCTAGAAATATTAGTGATTCGTCTCCCAATTTTTCACGTAATTCAATCTCCCCCCATATCAATTTTTTCCTTATTAAAATTTTACAAATATTTTTCAGTTGAAATGCCCAATAATAATTTGTGATGTTCGGGATTCCTAAACCACCCTTTTTTTGTGAAATATACCACAACGTTTTTGATATTCTAGCTTTTTTTCCGTTATTGCAATAATTATTTATTAAATTTTGAAATACATTTACTTCCTTCCTTTTAATATTAATTTGGAGAGTATCAAATAAAAAATTTATTTTAGGTAACAATTTCATTTTACACAACAATACTCGACCAAACCAGGATAAATTTAGTTTTTTGTATCTTATAATCTTTTCCTTTAACTCCTTTTCCAATTTGTCATAATTCAATCTCTTTAAATCATCGTACTTGTTTGAAATGTTTATTCCTAAATACTTAATACTAGACCTAATCTGTAATTTAAATCTGGATTTTATAACTTCTTGTGCTTCAACATTCCCATTAAAAAAATTGCCTCTGATTTGTCCCAGTTAACTTTAAGCCCCGTCACCCTATAAAATTTTTCTAAGTGTGCATATACTTTTTCCAATGACTTTTCAGGATTTTTTAACGTTAATAATGTGTCATCTGCATACTGGCTAATTTTTATCCCATTTAGACCTATCATGTCTGTATCTTCTCTTACCACATTAGCAATTAATTCCATGACCATTATAAACAGTGAAGATGATAGTGGATCCCCTTGTCTTGTGCCAGCTTCCAACTTAATTTCCTCTGTTAATTCATCATTTATTTTTACTCTTGCTGATCCCCTTTGATATAACTGCCCAATTACTCCACAAAATTTCGAACCGAATCCATATTGTACTATAATTTGTTTTATGGTAATCCACTGGATGGAATCGAAAGCTTTGAATATATCTAATGAAATAAAACCTGTGTGATCTCTTTGCTGCTGTGCAATGATTGACATGTCAAGTATCCTCCTTGTCAGGTCCGACATGAACCGACCTCGTAAAAACCCTGCTTGATCTTTTTAAATATAGTTACCTAAAAATTTATTTAACCTATTGGCCAGAACCACAGTAAAAATCTTTACATCCTGATTCATCAGCGAGATCGGTCTATATGATTCGATGTTTTCCACGTTTTTTCCTACTTTTGGTATTAAAATAATAACTGAGTTATACCATGATGCCGGTACTATACCTCCATCCATTACATAATTGAATACCCTTTCAATCCTTGGTATCAAAACTTCCTTGAAATCCTTATAAAATTCCACAGACAAACCATCTTCACCAGGGGTTTTACCCACCCTTAACTTATCTATAATATCAGTAATTTCTTTAGAGGTTATTCTTTCATCCATGTAATTCCTATGTTCTTGATCCAATTTTATCCTTGACCATTTATTTAAATAACTTTTTAACTCAACATCGTTTATCTCCTTTTTAGAATAAAGCTCCCTATAAAAATTACTAGCAATGTGTATCTTATCTTTCATTTTGTTACATCTTTCCCCATTACTGTTTATCAAAATCTGAATATTTCTACTATTTTTCTTTTCCTCTGCAACTTTAGCCAGTAGTTTAGAATTTTTATTACCATACTCAAAATAGTTTCTTTTAAGATAAATCAAATTCTTTTTAACTTCTTCAATATCCTTTTCAATAATTTTCATTTTCAAACCCTGTAATTTATTAAACACATTTCTATCACCTGATCTTACATGTTCTTCTTGCAACTTCCTTACTTCGTCCTCTATTAATTTTAAATTTTTATTTTCCTGTCTATTATTCCTACATGAAAGTTTTATACTTTCCCCCCTGAAAATTGCCTTCATGGTGTCCCATAAAACTCCATCATTAACATCATTAGTGTCATTTATCTCCCAGCATTCATTCCACTTTTTAATTATTATTTCCTTACTCTTTTGATCCCTAAACAATTTTGTATCATATCTCCATGCGCCAATACATTTTTTCTTACCATCAATTCTAATTTCTAAACACATTTCAGCATGGTCCGATTCCTTAAATAATCCAATTTTAATATCTTCAACTTTACTTATCAAGTTTTCTGAAGTCAAAAAGTAATCAATCCTTGAATAGGAGTTGTGAGCTTGTGAAAAAAAAGTAAAACCCCTTTCTGAATCCCTGATATCTCTCCATACATCCCGCAATCCCATTATTTTTAACCACCTACCTATAACAGAGTTATGCCCGTGTCTCAACACATTTGTGGTGTCTAGACCCGATCTAATTAGATTAAAGTCTCCAGCAATGATTAATTTAGTTACATTTTCATTTCTTATCTTTTGAGATACACCATCTAAGAATTCCTCTTGCTTCTCATTTGGTACATAGATATTAGCAATTAATATTTCCTCCTCATTAACCATTCCTCTAATTATGACATATCTCCCTTCAGGGTCAATAATAGACTTTAGTTTTGTAAAACCCAATTTTTTAGAAATTAATATTGCGACCCCTCTCAACTTTGAATTACCAAATGCTTTCTCATAATGCTCTATTCCCCTTAGATACAAGTTGTTTACATTATCGTTTTTCTGATGGGTCTCTTGTAAACAAATCACATCAGGATTATTTCTCCTAATAGCCGCTTCCACACGTTTTCTCTTAATTATGCTGCCAATGCCTTTAACATTCCATGATACAATTTTAATTTTCTTCATACTTATTTATGTTACATCCTATTAACCCAATCCCTGTCTCCCATTGGCAAGTGCTCAACATACTACATAACCCATCCCACAAATAATACAATAACTGAACACAAAACATATAACAAAACTTCTTCACCCTCCCCACCTTTCCTAGAAAGAACACCCTTGAAAATCAAAGAGGGGAGGGGGGGAATGTGCAATTATGTGAGCCTAGCTCCTAATCATCCTGCATAACATCAACATAACTCTTAAATCAACTTTACATGCCACATCCATACACTTTATCCTCCCTTCTTAATGTGTGCTTTACATGTCTCAAATATAATGTGCCTAGACAATTTATTCCTATTAACAATTCTTATCATGAGTCATATACATTCCTGATAATATCAACTCATCTTTAAGGTCTTCCCATTCCTTGGTGTTACTTTCAATTATTTTCGCGTCCACTAAAACATCTAAAACATATAATCCTTCTTTTATCATATATGACTTTCCAGAATTTACAACTTTTAATTTTTTTGACGAGAGCCAAAAATATGAAATCCCTTTTTCTCTTAGTTTTTTTGTAATTGGTTTTAACTGCATTCGCCAAGTCCGTTATTCAACAGAAATATCATTGTAAACCTCTATGTTATTTCCCTCTAACTTCAATGCCTCCGAACCGGAATTCCTGATATGCTGCATTAAGGTCAACTTCAAACCTTCACTCACAAATCTCACCAACACATTTCTGTTTCCATTGTTATGCTTCTTTGCACCTAACCTATGTACAGTTATTATATCCTCAGACACAAAGCTCCTCCCCATCTTTAAATCATTTAACCATCCCAATAATCTGATCTTTAACTGATCCGGTCTGCCCTCAGGCATATTTCGAATTATCACATTACATTTTCTATGTTGATTTTCCAAAAATTCTGTTCTTGCCTGATGGTCATCTACCTTCACTTCCTCTTCCTTCACTTTTTCTCGCACCACCTGTACTTCTTTGGTCAATACTTCAACCTCTTTTGTGCTCATACACATCCCTTCCTTTAATTCAGATACTTCTTTCATAATACTTGCTACTTCAGCTTTGGTAGATTCCATCAACCCTGACATCATCAACAACATTTTTTGTTGGAATGCGTTAAAACTTTCTTGTAGCTTAATATATTCTTGATTGTCTCGAACTCGCTGCTCTTCTAATGTTTCAAATTTTGTTTGGAGAAACTTATCCAACCCTGCAAGCCTTACTTCAATGGAACTCTAGAGTTCAGTGCTCATCTGTTTCAAAGCCAAAGGAGCCAGTGCTGTCTGCATCTGAAGACATTTGTGTGGACATGTGGCAACAGGCATTCCAAGATACCAAAGTTTTGTGGCACCTTAAAGACTAACTTCTGTTTTGACATTAACTTTCTATTTGCATAAAAGTTTATCTGATCTCTTTCCTCTTTGGCCACCAAGCTGCTGTGACGGTGTGGCTGCTGCTAATGACACTGGCTGCTGGTGCTTAAATAAAGGTGCCGCTCTAAGGAAGCAAGAAAATATGTGATTTTTTTCCTTCAAACCAAGCATGCCCCTTGGTTTGAAAACTGGGAATTTTCAATGTTTTTTATGGAACTGGGCGGGACAGTTACAACCCGGGAAATTCCCGGGTTTCCGTGACGTATGGCAACCCTAACCAGAAGGGATCTGGAATAACACTGAAAAGCTAGCCAAGAATGTTGGCCCTAACAGTGCAAGAATCTGAGGATTCTTCAACCTTTTTCTTCCTGGCAAAGGAACATTAAAAACTCCTCAAGGGACACTAGAAACCACTGAGAGTTGATGGCCAGAGCAATTGAGAGGATTTATAAGTTGTTCTAGAAAAGGGAATCCCCAGGGAAAGAAGAGGTCTTTCATCCACATCTCTAGAGAGAGAGAGAGAGGGTGGAAGTCCAGTTATGCTGTCCTATGGGAAAAATAGGATAGGAACATCTTTCTGTCTCCTTGAGGATCTAAGGGAAGACCCTTAGATGCCATGAGTGTAGCTGTAGATGCTAGGAGGCAGGTTGTCTTATTTTGGTTATGTGTTTGCTATGTATTTTGATTTGTGGGAATCTGCAACTTTTTATATGTGCTTAATTTGATATGTTTTTAGTTTCTTTCTTTCTTTTTCATTTTTTGAAATGGTAGCCGAGTTAGTCTGTGTTTAAAGCATATCAGAGACTAATAAAACAAAACAAAACAGGGGAAGGGCTTGGTGCTTGGCCTAGGCCACTTGTACAATAGATGCTAGGCCTGAAGTGTAAACTCTTTACCAAATGTGTAATGTCACAATGCTTGTCTTGCATCAACCTACTAAGTATTTGCAATTCAAAAAGGGCAAAGCTTCACAGCTAATCTGAAGAACAGGTATTACCAGTTATAAAAAAAGTGCCAACATAGTAGCAGGGGAAGAAGGAAACACTCCCATTAGGCTGCTGGAAAGAGGGGTGAACTCTGTGCTGAGGTGACTGCATGGGTGCCAACAGAGAAGGCTCCGAGTGCTACCTCTGGAACATGTCACATGCCATAGGTTCACCATCAATGCCATATAGAATATTAGAAATAAATATTTTATCACCTGAAATCATTAAGGTAGAGGGGTCCAATATTGGTGCCCCAGGTGTTCTTTGACTTCAATTACCAGAAGCCCAGGTAAGCATACCTGCTGGTCAGGGATTCTGGGAATTGAAGTCCAAGAACATCTGGGGCACCAAGGTTGGCCACCCCTGTTCTAGGGTGTATAGGTGGCTAATACTCCACTACAGTAGGTCATGACCAGTTCAAGATATCCATTTCCATGCAACAAAAGTAAGCATTAATGTTTATATAAATAAGCCCCAAACTGCAAACTGAAGTACAAAGCAATGCATACTTTATCTCTGATTTTCTTCCCAACAGTTAGTGACAGTAGCTGGCTGACTGGCTGGCTTTGTATCCTGCTCAATTGGTACAAGCACCCCTCCGGGCAGCTCACAAACATTGCATAAATCAACACAGAGAAGAAGACAAATAACATCAAAATGACCATTACATAAATAAAATCATATAAATGAAATATAGTTCAAGTATTTTATCTATGACTCCTAAGCAATCTCCCTTCCAGACAGGTTAGACCACCAAATTTACTGTGTATGAAAAAGTATGTCACACGAAGTGCCATTCTCAAGGCATATTCTTGACTACTAGCAGTGAAACAGTCCTTTGACACATCAGCCTTTCCACTCCTCTGACAGACATCCTGCTTTACATGACAAATAGTTCAGAAATAGGCATGTTAATCTGTCTCAGCACATTGCCAAAATTAAAAAAGGAAAAGGAAAGAAAGGTGGGAAATAAAAAATTTGAAATATTATGACACTTAAATACTAATCGGTTTATTTCAGCGTGTTTTTATGGATTGAAATCCATTGGTATCTGAAGAAGGGGATTTTGACCCATGATAGTTCAAACTGAAAGAACTGTGTTAGCCTTTGTGTGTGTGCTTGTGCCACCAAGTTAATTCTGACTTTTGGCAACTCTTTCTAGGGTTTTCTAGGTAAAGAATACACGGAAGTGGTTTACCATTCCCTGGGAGTGTGCAGCTTGCCCACAACTACACAGGATGGCTTTTCTCTTTGGAGGCACAGTGGTGAATCAAATTCCCAGTCTCCGCTTCACAGCCAAAACCCTAAACCACTGAGCTACAGTCAGCCCCCTGTTAGCCTTTAAAGTACCACAATAATTTGCTTTCCCCCCCCTCCCTCTCCCTCCTTTCTTTCAGTTTTGACAACAACTTCAGCTCTATGCCTTCCTGCTTGTTTGCTAATCCAATGCATTAGAAACAAAGTTGTATTCCACTGTAGTGCAAACAGTTTGTCACCTTGCTCTAAAAATGAAGAGAGCCAATTTACAAGAAGTATAAAATAAGAAAAACCAAACACAAAATTATGTGGGGATTGTATAAGACTAAATCAGGTGCAGTCCACATTCTCAAAGAAGGGTAGGGGAATAAGGAGGGTTTTCCCCAGAATATTATGTGTTGGAAGCACAGAAAGAATGTCAACCCACTCTAGAAATCTAGCCCAGAGGTACATAAACTCTGTCACACATGCTGTTCCAAATCTAACAGAACTGTGAACATTCCAGCTGTTCTACTGCCCTTCCCCACCTTCTGAGCTCATCTTTGTCATGAGGACTAAAAGTTTATTGTAAAAGAAGAGATAAACTGCTTGCCCTTCCTGACATTTATTGAACCAATGCTCAACACTAAGTTTCCTCTATGGCATCCTAGAGTAAGATAAATAGGGATTTAAATGGCAGAGAGCAGCGGCAGCTCTGCAGATTTTTACTCATAAATTCATTCTCCCAGGGTTAGGAATAAAGATGTGCCAGAAAACAACAATGTGCTATAAGCACTAACAGTAGCATCAGGCTACAGGCTTCCTGAAGGAAATTACAGGTAATCATTCTCTTGCCTTACAGACAAGCAATTCCCAGTGTGTGACTGCCTCCCACAATGTAAAATCTGCAACAGAGATGCACACAAGATGGTTCCTTGAATTCTGTCAGATTGTAGAAAAAGGAACTCACAGATGTGTCTATGTTGGTAGAGCAGAGTTAGCAGATTGCAGTCTATCATATAGCTGAAAGAGGACAAAGAATGAGCCTAAAAGTTTGCTACTCCAAGAGGAAATCAAGAAATTTATGGCTGTGAAAAACTGGTAGGAAAATAATACCCACATTTACCGTTCATGACACTGTGGGTGTTTGGTCTAGACCAGGGGTCAGCAAATTTGGATCTCCAGGTGTTCTTGGACTTCAGTTCCCAGAAGTCCAAGTCAGTACACTTGCTGATTAGTACTTCTGAGAATTGAAGTCCAAGAAAATCTGAAAAGCCAAGTTTGCTGATCCCTGTCCTAAAATAACAAGGATTCCATCACCTGCAATTCAATCAAAGTATACGTTTTTTCCTCCCTAGGGCACTGGGAGGCCTGGTTTTGGAGGCTGGCTGGCTATGGGCTGACTTTGCCCTTCAAGGCAAGCAAGAAAAATGTCACTGGCATGAATTTGTTTAAGGTGGATCCCAGCTTGCCATGAAGTGATCCACACACTATGATCACAGAGCCATCTCCTGCGTCACACATGAAATGAGACATGCAGGATTTAACACTGGGACTGCAATGGACTGCCACAGCCCTGAAGATATTATCAAGGTGCACCTTCATAGCCAGTCCATCTGGCATGGCCCCTTCAGCCTCTGTGACTGTTGTGAATCAGAGTTCCTCCTCTGCTCATTTTGCCATTTGGCCCAATATGATGGTTTCCTGTGGCATTTCCTCCACTAAGGGGACCATCACCCCACCCAAAGGGGCTCATCTGCTGGTAGCCATTGCCCCCTTTCGAAAGTCAGGTTATTTACCACCGCCCAACACTCGGTGTTGAGTTGCTGGTTGTATGGTCTACTCCATTACCGTAGCAGGATGTCCGACCAGACAAACAACAAGGATTCCACAGCATAGTTAAATCAAATTATTACAAGTGGTATAATGCTATCACAGTAAATAACAGCCCTGGAAGTTTTACTCTCTCTTAAGTACCCAAAGTTGGGTAAATAATTCATTTCTGTTTGTTTTAAAATCAAAATTTACCAACATTTGCAAAATTTGAATATTGAAGAAAAAAACAATAATTTTGCCTATGCCTACAAGGATGAGAATTTTGTTTGATTTGTTTCCATGCATCTGAGGAGAGTTGGACTGAGAATTACTTCCCATGAAGATATCAAAACACAGCAAGACTCATATGGGAGATGTGGTCCTTCAGATATACACACTTTTTATTACTTAGTTCTTTAAAAACTGAAAATTAATCAGACAAATTGAGTGAAACCAAATTGTTAGAAGAGGGAGCAGGAAGGGTTGGAACTGTTGTAAAATGTAAAAATTCAAAACTTAAAGAAACATACATTTTAAACAACGACACTTTGGAACAGCTCACCCAATGTCATGCACTATGGGTCCACCTACTTCTCAATCCATACTGTGTTCATCTAAAAATGGAATCCAAAGCCAGAGAAAGAATTCAAAGCCAGAGAAGGAATTTACAACATCTAAAATGATAGCATTAATGGTGTGGTTTGTTGGGGGGAAAACAAACCAGAGTGATAACTATGCCACATTTTGGCAACATAATCAAGCCACAGAGTGAAAATCTATGGGATTTTTAAAGCTATTCTTGATTGGAAGGGGTCAAAACATCATGCTTCATCAACCTATTCATTCAGAGTAAGGGTTTCCCCAACTCCCTGGCTTACAATGCCATGAACCTTGGCCTTTGTGTACCCACATAGTTTAAACATGCCTTCAGCTCATTGTGCATCAAATTGCTTTGGCAGTTAGCTTCATATGACTCTGCATAACATTCTTTCAGGGGCTGCAGTGGCTTAGTGGTTAAGATGCTGAGCTTAATGACCAGAGGGTCAACAGATCAATAGTTCATCTGCCCTCGCTCCTGCCAACCTCAAAAGCAAGAAATTGCACGTGTATTAATAGATACTGCTTTGGTGTGAAAGGTAAGGCATTCTGTGTACTTCAGCATCTAGTCTTGCCTGCCATATAACAACAGAAATGTCTGCAGATGCAGCCAGCACTGGTTCTTTGTTTGTAAATGGAGATGAACGCCATCCCAAGAGTTGGATGCAACCTGCTTTTGAGCAAGGGAGACTTTTAACATTTTCTCAAAATCATTACAAGTGGATGCGTTTTTGTCGGAAGAACAAAAAATTGTGTCCAGGCTATTTGAAGGACAGCACATCAACTCATACAAACCTCATCACCATCACCACCCACTTTCTTTCTTTCTTTTTTATTATTTTTTTATATAATAATTTTTTTTATTTATTTCAAAAAAGCAAAAAATACAACTGACAAACATACAGAAAAGAAAAACGATAACAATACAATACAATGTTACATCAGACTCATAGAAGATAGCACATGATAATAATTAAGCTAATTATTTGCAATATAGCCCACAATATTAAATACCCACATTATAGGTTATTACTATAACCATAACAATCGTAAAAGCTTTCAGTGCTACAACTATTTTTTATTTCTTTACTAATTACACAACACCCTGTGAATATTTACAATGCCCGGAGAGCATTCTTTCTGAGATATTTTAGTGAGGTCCTTCTCTCCATTCCACTTATCTTTGCAGGCACATTTGGCAAGCCTGCAAGAGAGGGTCTTCTCTGTGCCTGCTCCCAGTTTCTACGATGCTCTCCCTCTTGAGGCCATGTTGCCCTATTTCTGTTATCCTTTCAGTGAGAGGGGTTTGTTTTTTGTTTTGTTTTTGGTGATGTGTTCTTAAAATGGCCAGTCTTTTCACTATTATTGTACAGAGTGGCCTGTAAGTCCCAACCTGGCCACAAAAAGAGCAGGGCTCTGCAAGGAGAGGGAGGAAGTATTCTCATTGGGCTGCCAGGCAAAAGGGCAGGGTGAACTCTGTGCTGGGAGGAGGGAGAAAGCACTCCCATTGGACTGCTGGACAGAGGGGAGGGGTGCATGCTCACAGAGTGGACGGGAAGGGAATTACAGGCCGGGTAGGGACGTACGGGCCGGGTAGGAACTTATGGCCCACCCTGTATATTCTTGTGCTTTTAACGGCATAAGGGTTTTACAATTCATGAGCTTCCTTGGCCCTGGATAAGGCAGTCATAGAACTGAAATTAATTAATTATAGTTAAGGACAGGATCATGCACTGCTTCATGTTGCTGCCATCCATTCTCTTGCTGGTGCTGAGATGATGACAGGGAAGATGAAGTGGACAGTTTGCATCAAGAAAGGTCTGTGTTCATCTTAGATACAATTAAACAAACCCAAGAAAAATGTTAGTTATAACTATGCCCCATGGAAAGTGCTGGGATTTATGTTAAATCTAATTAACTCATTTGGTTAGATTAAACAGGACTGATAAATCATGAACTTCACCTGGATAGAGGCAACAAAATTAAATATTCATACTTGCTATTAAAAAGATGTTAATACTACAGGTAAGTCCAGAATCTATATCTATATCTATATCTATATCTATATCTATATCTATATCTATATCTATATCTATATCTATATCTATATCTATATCTATATCTATATCTATATCTATATCTATATCTATATCTATATCTCTTAACCTATAAAACCAAGGGTTAACCGTTGGAACTTGCTATAGGTTCCTAAGCCTCGCCCTAATGAACCGCACCCACCATTTCTGCACACGGCCGAACTGGGTCCACAGGTCAACGAAGGATTGAGAAAACTGGCAGTGGGGCAATAGCCCCACAAACACGAAAAAGGGAAACAACTTCATTTCCCAAAGTTCTTTGCACCGCACCGCACCACAGCCAATCAGGCTGAGAGGTGCAACCTCAAAGAACATTGAAAAATGCACCGCAGCCAATCAAAATCAAGCCGCAGGAAAAAAATGCACCACAACCACAAATCACAAACCCATAACTACAAGCCTCAGAGTCCTGCATGCCGGCGCCTGAAAAATTAAAAAAAAAACCTCACCGCCTCACAGCCATGCAAACACCAACCGCCCTTTTTCCCCTCACCAACGGTGCTTGAAGGTCCCGACTGGAGTTTCCCCTTTAATATCAGTAGGTGGGGGTGGTGATCCCCCTCTCCGCTGGCTCCCCTAGGGTTGGGAGGTTTGTGGGGACAAAAGGGGTATGTCCCCCCAACCCTTCTGGACCCAGGAGACCAGGGAGAGTGGAACGATTCCCCCCCTCCTAAAAAAACCTCCGTCTTTAAAGAGAAGAAACCAAGTGGTTTCTTCTCTTTAAAAAAGGAGGTTTTTTTATTTGGAGGGGGGTGGAATCGATCCCCTCTCTCCCTGGTCTCCTGGGTCTAGAAGGGTTGGGGGGACATACCCCTTTTGTCCCCCCAAACCTCCCAAACCCACGGGAGCCAGCGGAGAGGGGGGTTGCAACCCCCATCCACTGATATTAAAGGGGAAACCCTGATCTACTTTCACGACTCCACACAATCAAAGCACCATAACACAATAAAGCCCCCCTCCCCACCACCTAGCCCACCCTTCCTAACCTCCACCGACCACGCCCCCTTCACACCACCTAGCCCACCCTTCCTAACCCCCAATGACCATGCCCCCTCCCCACCACCTAGCCCACCCTTCCTAACCTCCACTGACCATGCCCCCTTCACACCACCTAGCCCACCCTTCCTAACCCCCAATGACCATGCCCCCCTCCACACCACCTAGCCGACCCTTCCTAACCCCCAACGACCACACACCCCTCCCCACCACCTAGCCCACCCTTCCTTAGCTCTAATGACCACACACCCCTCCCCACCACCTAGCCCATCCTTCCTAACCCCCAACGACCATGCCCCCCTCCCCACCACCTAGCCCACCCTTCCTAACCCCCAATGACCATGCCCCCCTCCCCACCACTTAGCCCACCCTTCCTAACACCCAATGACCACACACCCTCCCCACTACCTAGCCCATCCTTCCTAACCCCCAACGACCATGCCCCCCTCCCCACCACCAAATAAATAAATAATTTTGGAAAAATTACTAAAAACACAGTCAAAAACATCCAAAAATACACAAAAACAACACCAAAAAACAATACAAAGTAAACAAAAACACAATCAAAAACAAAACAAACAGACAAAAAATACAAAATCCACCCCCCTCCACACACACAAAAGAAAGAAAACAAGCAAACTTACCAAAAGATGTCCTACCTCCACAAGGACTGGAAAAGAAATGAATAAAGAAAGAGACTACTTACCAGAAGAAGGTCCACCCAGAGGCCAGGAGAGAAAAAACAGTCAAAATACAATAACCCCTACCAGCACCACATGCTGGCCACAATAGTAAAAACAATTCAAAAACACACAACAGCACCAAACAAAAGGCCACAAGAGTAAAAACAAATCAAAAACATAACATAAATTCACAATTTTACACAAAAGGTCACACCAATAAAAACAAGTCAAAAAAATTACACTAAAACACACTTTAACACAAATCACAAACATATGTCAATAAAATACAATAGAAAATTTTAAAAATCCTGTGCTGAGTTTTAACTCAAATTAAAACCCAAAACATCTAAACACATTTTAAAAACATTGAATTTAAAAAACATTTACTTTTACATTATTAAAATTATTACCTATGGTAATTAAAAAAATTCAAAAAACTAAAACATTATTCGCTTACATAAAACAATTTGAAAAAATTATATCATACTTTGCTCTTTTATTAATCCTAAAAAAAACCAAAAAAACAGATCACATTTAATAACAGCCAAGCCAAAAAAATTTACATAAATAAACATTTTAAAAATTAAAATTACAGACTAAGCAATTTTTAAAAAACATTAACACAATTTAAACTTCTAACACAATTTAAAACAGCCCGGCAACCTCTGCTAGTATCTATCTATCTATCTATCTATCTATCTATCTATCTATCTATCTATCTATCTATCTATCTATCTATCTATCTATCTATCTATCTATCTATCTATAGATTATCTATCTATCTATCTATCTATCCACAGATAGATAGATAGATAGATAGATAGATAGATAGATAGATAGATAGATAGATAGATAGATAGATAGATAGATAGATAGATAGATAGATAGATAAAGTCTTTTTTTCTCATTTAGAATTGGGTTTTGCATACCATTAGCAGTATAGTGCATATGCCACTAAAGATATTGCCCTTATTTCAAATTATATTTGGTTTCAAAGTACAATTGCTATTATATATGAATGTCAAAGAAATAAAAATTACACAAGGCCTTCTTGTCAAAAACAGTACCAGTCTGACATCTCAAACAAGTTCTCTTGGCTGGCCTCAATCAGTGTTTATTAAATTTATAAACCTGTTTTTGACTCATTGTCATAAATTATATTTACAGTCATTCTTGACTACAATAGCTGTGCAGAAATGTTGTACAAGTGATCAGAATATATTATGTTAATAAACAAGCAGTAGTTTGTTTTGGTGCAAGTTCAGTGGAATGGGTGGAGGAGTTTTTCTCATAGAGTCTTTCTTTCATACATCGGCAGATCATTTGCCATGACAGAAAAAGCTGAAATGGTTTGATGAGATAAAATATGCACAATGTGTCTCACAGAAGTTCGACCAAGCACGTTTGCCCCATTTCTTTACCTTTCCTAAAATCCCTAAAAATGTCATCCTGTGTAATATCCTCCAAATTTGATCTAAATTTCATGTTGGATAAAATTCGACACAACCTCAGAAAGGTTCAGACATAGGGATATTATTCATTTTTTCACTGCATGGGAAGACAACACAGTGAGAAAATATTGGGTCTCTTGAGAGAATTCATAGCCAAGAACAATATTTTCTGGAAAATTGACCAATCTGGTGCACAACCAAACAAAACTGTATGCATTCAATGTTGTTACTACTAGGGGTTACCAGGGCTGAAGTTCAGAAAATACAGAAGCCCTGGGAGTTGCCAACACACAGCTCTCTCTCAACATCACTACACCTACTCCAGAGCTATTCTGCTTGTCCTATGAAGAAGCTAATAAAATGTTCATCCTGTGTCTGATGTCAACAATAAATTTTCCCAGTGCTCAAACTCTCTGCATCCTTGTTACATGGCATCTGTTTTCTGGAAATTTTTCACAGAAACTTTCCTTTACATCCATCTTCCTTGGCTATTTTACACCCCCATGGTAGCTATGGCCATTCTTGATGTTTTTGAGATTATAATTCCCATAATCTTTAATCACTGGCTAAGATGGATGGGGCTGACAGAACTTGTAGACCAGAACCATCTTTTCACCCAGAGGATTACTGGTCTATGGAACTCCCTGCCAGAAGAAGTGGTGACAGCTGTCAGTCTTGACAGCTTCAAGAAAGGATTAGACAAGTTCATGGAGGACAAGGGTATCAATGGCTATAATTATGGATACTTAAGGACAACCTCTGGGTTGCAGAGATAGGCAGGATATCTCTCAATGCCATTTCCAGGGAATCCTAAGCAGGTGAAGGCATCTCCTTGGGAATACCCTGAAGGAAATGGTGAGCCACTGTGTGAGACAGAATGCTGGACTGGATGGGCTGTGGCCTGTTCCAGCAAGGCTGTTCTTATGTTCTTATGTGTCACTGCTACCCACATCTGTTTCATAAATTCTTGGGGCTCATAATTTGAAGTACTCTACAACTTTGTGTTTTCCCCACTGTTTATCCTTCATTTTCTTCAGTACTCCTTACTGCAGAACTTCCCCATCATCTCCATGTCATTTGTGCAGACATTTAAAAAAAAGCCTATAACTCTTTACCCATCAATTACCACACAAGGAGTGTCTGCACCTGCCTATTTCAACTACATCCTACTGGTCTGACAAGGAGCTCAGTATGATCAGTGCACCATTACCCTCTTCACCCTTAATCGACATCTAGTGACTTCCACTGGTTTGCCATTCTACTTGATCCACTATGCCAGGGATCTGCAACTTTTAAAGTCAGGGGCCAGGTCAGGCTCCCTCAGACAGTTGAGGGGTCCAAACTGGTGTTCCCCCCTGCCATAAACACTGCTGTAAGCATGTCTGTGGCTGCCATTAATGCCTCCGTGGCTGCTTCCAGCAACAGCAGTAGTTGGAACGAGGGCGGGGGCTGTATGTTTTGGTGTCATGGGATGGATTCGGCCTGCGGGCCATAGGTTGCCGACCCCTGCACTATGCCATATATTTTTTCTTCCAGTTTTTGTAATCTAGTACACCCAGTACGGTTTCCCTTGCTCAAAAGCCAGTCATATCCGACTCTAGGGTTCAGTGCTCATCTGTTTCGAAGCCAAAGAGCCAGCACTGTCTGCTTCTGCAGACATTTCCATGGTCATGTAGCAGACATGACTAGACACCAGAGCACACAGAACGCTGTTTACCTTCCCACCGAAGTGGTCCCTATTGATCTACTTTCAATTTCATGCTTTTGAACTGCTATGTTGGCAGGAGCTGGGAAAAAGATGGGAGCTCATTCTATCCTGCAATTCTCTGCTACAGTAAAGAGAAGAGAAAGATGGACCCTGCACAAAATATATTCTCCCCCACCATCACTCCACACTGAGTGAACACAGCTCCTCCACTCTTATACAGTACCTAGAATGGTGGAAGGGGGCCATCATAAAGAACAAGGCTGCTTTGAGGGTGCATTTTGTACTACTTGCATTGGACACTAGAATTGCTACTCCTAGCTCTGGATGTATTGCCCTGCAACTAGGGTTACTCCACTTTGGTTAAGAATCCAATGTCCCAAAGGTCTTGTTTGTGTATTGCTGAACAATTATCAGGTACAACTGGGATTACTGTGTTTTTTTTTTTTTGCCCCTCTAATGGAAAGGGCAACAGAGATTATTCGCACAAACTTCAGGAAGAAGGAGAGGGGAAAGGGCTCTTTGTCTTATCATGTTCTGAAGAACTCTGTGTGAGAATATCTGGCTACATTTAGATAATCTATTCTATGTATGCAGGACTGTTGTACACACAGCTTGAAAAGGAGGGCATTTTGGCTACAGAGTTGGGAAGAAGGCTGGAAGCAGGTCCTGGGGTCAGTTTTCATAGAAAATGACCTTCATTTCCTGGAAACCTAGAAAAGTCTAAAGCTGTGTTTCCTAATCTTTTGTTTTTGGACTCAGTTCCCAGAAGCCTAAGTCACTGATCAACCAATGTACTGACTTTGGCTTCTGGGAATTGAAGTCCAAAACCCAAAGGTTGGGAAGCACTGGTCTAAAGGAATATTAAATCGTGCCCAGCCCATCATAGCTGACAACCCAAGGTTTAGTAGCTGCACATATGCAGCAGATGAAGTATTTCATAACACTCTGTTTCCTTGATGGAGATGTATCTTTTCAATTTTTGTAGCTAGACAGCTGATACCATAGGAAAAGGTAGCAATATTACTTGTGTTGAAACAGAAAATTCTCACAATGCTAGGTGCATATAGTGGTGACTGGAACTTTCTTTGTCCTATTTTATTATTCTTTTCTCCACACACACGTATACATACTCTTCAAATTTATTTTTTTCTTTTATAAAAATTCAAACCCAATACTGAAGAGTTAAAAACAGCCCCTGTAAAATAGGTATAAGATTAAACTGCTTCTTCTGTATATCTGCATAATGTAGATATATAGTTTGGCCAGGGGCATCTACCACTACCATATCTCCTCCATGCATGATATATATTACTTGCCAAGAGGCTCTGAGATACGTTTAGCTCCAGGTCTCTGTAAACTTCTGCATGACCAAGCTTCTAGGGCAGATTATTATGTCAAGATTCCCATATTCCACAAATAGACAAGTCTTTTTTTAAAAATACCACCCATTCTCATAGCACAAAGTTATTTTTTATATTAAAAGTTACTAAAAGTAAATCAAAACTAAAAAACTTGAAAAGATACATTTGAGAATAGAGCACAAAGTTTGTACTTGCTGTAGGTTCTCATAAGAACTCTACAGGGTGGCCCATAAGTCCCTACCCATCCATATATCTTATGTATACAGTGTACCTGTGTGCTTTCCCTCATTCTCACTGCATAACATTATGTGAAGCCATATTCTGTAAGACATTTCCCTCAACATATCCGGGGTTATTGTTCCAAATGCCATGGTAACAGATGCCTTCAATTCATCATTAGAATTTGCTGTGTACTAGGCCCTGAGAATAAGGTCATGACTTCATGGGATTAAGTCCCCACTCAGCTAGGGTTGTTACTGTACTATTGTCCAGGGAACAATGGTTACAAGGATCCTGGCCCCTCCAATGGGTGGCCAGGAATGACCGTCTCACTAATCAATAGCAAGGTAGCTTAGGTAATTCCCAGTGTATATAAGGTGGCCCTGTTGGCCTATGTTTTTATTCTCATTCCAGCATGTGAACCTTACTGATCTTTTTGTTGTGTCACATCACAACATTATTCTAAGTATTTTCTCAGAGTAGAAACATATACATATGCCAGGAGAAAAGTCAGGTAGAAAACAGGGATGTGGGTAGGAAAACAAGAAAGAAAGCCATCACCACCCCTAAAGCAAAAACCCAACACAACTGCCAACATTTCTGATGACTCCTTGCAATGTCCCTTTAAAATTTTCTACTATGCCACTAGTGCTTGGAGCTGAACTAGACAAAATAATCTCCACTTCTGCTTACTTCAAATTAATGAAACCCTACTCAAGATCTTAAATAGATCTTAAATAGATCTATTTAAGAGCTATTCAATCTTAAAAGAAATCAACCCCGACTGCTCCTTGGAAGGTCAAATTTTGAAGATGAAGCAAAAGTACTTTGGACATTAAATGAGAAGAGAGGATTCACACAAGAAAGGAATGATGCTGGGAAAGGTAGAGTGCAAAAGAAGAAGGGGGCAGCAGAGAATGAGTTGGCTAGATGATATTGTCAACACAATGGGCACAGAACTAGGTGGGTTGAGGAGGATTGTGGATGATAGGGGTGCCTGGCGGGTGATGGTCCATGGGGTCGCAAAGGGTCAAACCCAACTATGTGACTGAACAACAACAAAAATTCAAGAATTACAGACTGCATTTTATGCAACACACTCCAAGGGGAGATGTTAACCCGCTCCTCTTTAGGCATCACTTTTTCCCACACAAGCAATGATGAGTCTGAATAAGATAGGTTCATTGTTTTGTCCACGCCCTCCACATTAAGAACCCCCCAGTAGAATCTTACTTCATTCTTTTTTTGTGTTTTGTAAGTTTCAATAAAGTCAACAAATTTTTTTAAAAAAAGAACCCCCCAGTAGAATCTGGAAATTTATTTAATTCCTATGGTTGTATGGCTCCATGCATTTTTGGCTTCTTCTTGAGGGTGGGGTTATGGGGAACTTTAATGAGGAATCGCTTCTCCACTGTTTAAATCATTTTGAATCCAAGCAGATGAGGAGCCATTGGTGAGACTTTAACAGGGATTGCCCAATCGAATATACTGTTGCTAGGGCAATCTGCCCTTGCCCACTTGTAAATTCAGAAGGCAGGGGTCATGAACCTTGGCTCTCCAGGTGTTATTTGATTTCAAATTCCCAGAAGCCCTGATCAGCAGGTGTACTACTTGAGCTTCTGGGAATTGAAGTCCAATAATCTAAGGCAAGTGGCTGATACAGTCAACAAATGTTCTATTTGGAGTTTTGATTCAGAAAGCTCTGGCTCCACAGCACCACAACTTTGTATGGTGTAGCACAGAAGGAAAAAAAACTACTCAGTGAATGTTTCTGTATACACATTGTTTTACCAAAGCATATAGAGAGGACATTTCCCCACCTCCACTGTGTATCCACATATCTTGTAGAGCTGTCAATGCCTGATGACAATTGGGTTACAGCCATCTTTCAAATGCATCTACACTGATTATAAGGCAGTGATATCCATTTAAGCACCATACAGATTGCTTAGACATACTGATAAAACCTCTTTCATTGTGCTGCAATGAAGTACCTATTGGTTTTAATGGTACTATTCAAACAGCAGATATTACTTGGCATACATTTATTAAAAAGACTACAAACTGGATTTGCTCAATCCCATTGAAAAAAGAGCATATCATTAGCCTCTTATACAATCAGATCTTTTTGAATTTAATTAGATTGTTTAATTTCAATTTTCAATTTTATCTAGTCTATAAATGTTAACCGGTTTGTCAATGGTGCTTCTATGAAGATAATTTATTTAGATTTACAAGTGCCAATGTGCAATAAATACTGACTTTCATGAGTGTTTTAGTAATGTTTCTCTTCTAAAGCTGTTAATCACATATTTCGTCTGTTTTGTTGTAAAAACTACTGCTGATCCTTGTAGGTTCATTGCAGCATCAAACCAATATTAAGGATGGAAGAACATCTGTTGCTCCACTACGATGTTATAGCCTATGATGTTCCATTTATAGGGTTGCCATAATTCTCTCCAACCAAACCGGGACAGCCATGTGACATCATTGCATTCTTCAAACTGTGCATGTGTCACAGAGACTGCAGCTCTAAGACCCCACAGACTCCCCGTCCAGGGTGGGCAGCCACCATCAGTTTAAAAAAAGCTGTAGTCAAGTGGTTGTTTCCCATATGATTCTTCTTATAAAAGATTATTCTTGATGGTTCTCTTTTTATTTCTTTCCCATCTCTGCCCCTGCTCCTGCCAACCTAGCAGTTTAAAAGCAAGAAATTGCAAGTACTGAAGATAAATAGGGACCACTTTGGTGGGAAGGTAAACAGCATTCTGTGCACTCCGGTGTCTAGTCATGCCTGCCACATGACCACAGAAATGTCTGCAGATGCAGAGATGCAGACAGTGCTGGCTCTTTGAATATAAACAGCAACGAGCACTGAACCCTAGAGTTGGATACGACTGGCTTTCCAGCTGGGTGACCTTTTAAAAATTTCTTTGGCCACTGTTTAAACCACACTCTCTCTCTCTCTCTCTCTCACACACACACACACACACACACACACACACACACACACACACACACACACACACACACACACACTCACACACACACACACACACACACACACACACAAGGATCCCTTGGAAGAAAGTTCTAAGGAGGGGCCCAGAACAGCAATGCAGCCCAGAAGGAAAAATCAGGAGACAGGAAGGGACTTATTTTGCAATGGACAACTCTTCACTTTCTGTCCTCCCTCTCTACGAATAATGACTCTATGAAATTAACCCTTTATTTCCGGGATTTTTACATGGTTTTTTTTTTGTTTTGGTTGAACTGGCCAGGACTCCTTCAACACGGGAAAATCCCGGGAAATTGGGACATATGGCAACTCTATCGATTTATCATAGGCAAACTCAAATCCCAAGGCAGCTCAGGACATTGAAACTGTGCAGCATGGCAGACTGGCTGCAACACAGCAGAAAACTCTTCACTGCCACGTGCAAAATCAAGTTATTGGGATAGTTACACTATGGAGCCTTAGCTGCACCACAACCGTACAACTGCAAGTGGGTGTGCATATGCAAATGCTTCAAAATACCTGGTATGAAAAATATCATTAGCATAACTTGGGGGAGGATAGCTCTATTCCCCTCTGTCATGCCATTTTATGGGCCACATGGAAATGTACAACAAAGTGAAAAATTCATATTGGGATTTTTCTGATCACAGAATTCATCTCTTAGCAGGGCTGAAATTCCATCAAAGTTGGAACTGAAATGAAGCAAGGTGGATACAAAGAGACAAGTTTGCTTGTGCACAATTCTCAAAGCTCTACATTCTGTTCTTCAGGTAGCAATGGTTCAGTGGTTAAGAAGCTTGCCTTGTTAGCTGGAAGGCCGGCAAGTTGGCAGGTCAAGACCTGGGTACTGCATGACGGATTGAGTTCCTGTCTCTGTCCCAGCTCTTGGGGACATGAAAAGAACCTCATTCGGGTGTCCCAAGTGGAGTTTCTCCAGCAAAAAAAATTTCAACCCAGAATAATTTCTAATACAAAATTATTATTATAATGACACATACATCTGCTAACACATAATTTATGAAGCTCCAACTCTACCATAATCATTTAACAACAATCAGAATTAAATACAGGTTGGTTGCAGATACTTGCTCACTGACCTACAGAACTCTTACGTTAACTATCTGTTCTACTAGTCCAGAGCTCAACACAATTTTGCTAACTACACCGGTGTGAGGTGTTTCATCCAACAGAGCTTTACATCATACACAAGCAAACCAACCAGATCTTTCAAGGGTGTTACAACAGATTGACTGGAAGGTGAGTTATACTAGGTTCTTTAAAACCAGAGTACATTTTTAAGAGTGTGAAGAAAACCAGATGTACATTTTCCTCAAAGATCATAATTAAAACTGTAATGAGCTGTTAGTTTTCAGCCACATTGGCCCCTCCCTCAAATAAAGATTTGATTTGATTTGATTTGAACTGTAATGAGGCATGTCATACTATGCATTTCATGACTGAAAATCATTACTACCTCCTTTTCCTGGTGGCAAGTTATTCACAGACTGAAAATCCTTAAGCTTGTGAAGAACAAGTTAGTCTTATGGCTTCTGACTATAAGGTTATATACATGCTGTCCACTAAGGAGTCTTTTACATATGAACATAAGAACAGCCTTGCTGGAACAGGCCACAGCCCATCCAGTCCAGCATTCTGTCTCACACAGTGGCTCACCATTTCCTTCAGGGTATTCCCAAGCAGATGCCTTCACCTGCTTAGGATTCCCTGGAAATGGCATTGAGAGATATCCTGCCTATCTTTCCAACCCGGAGGTTGTCCTTAAGTATCCATAATTATAGCCATTGATACCCTTGTCCTCCATGAACTTGTCTAATCCTTTCTTAAAGCTGTCAAGACTGACAGCTGTCACCACTTCTTCTGGCAGGGAGTTCCATAGACCAGTAATCCTCTGGGTGAAAAAGTACTTTCTCTTATTTGTTTGAGAACTAGTACCCAAATGTTTCATGGAGTGTCCCCTAGTTCTAGTGTTATGCGATAGCGAAAACAGTTTTTCCTTATCTACTTTGTCCACACCATGCGTGATTTTATAAACTTCAATCAGGTCACCTCTTAGATGTCGTCGTTCAAGAGTGAAGAGGCCCAACCGTTGCAGTCTCAGATGGTAAGGAAGGTGTTCCAGTCCCCTAATCATTCTGGTTGCCCTCCTCTGCACTTTTTCCAGCTCCATAATATCCTTCTGGAGGTATGGCGACCAGAACTGTACACAGTATTCCAGATGGGGCCTCACCATAGATTTATAAAGAGGCAAAATGACACTTGCTGACTTATTTTCTATACCCTTCCTAATGATCCCTAGCATTGAGTTTGCTTTTTTCACTGCTGAGGCACACTGGGTTGACACCTTCATTGAGTTGTCCACCAGGACACCAAGGTCCCTTTCCTGGTTTGTCGCAGAGAGTTCAGACCCCATCAGTTTATAAATGTAATTGGGGTTATATGCCCCAACATGCATCACTCTGCACTTACTAATGTTGAAGCTCATTTGCCACTGTTTTGCCCACTCCCCCAGTGTGAAGAGATCCCTCTGGAGCTCCTCACAATCTCTCACAGTTTTCACTACCCTGTATAATTTAGTGTCGTCAGCAAATTTGGCTACCTTGCTTTTTAATCCTACCTCTAGATCATTTATGAAGAGGTTGAAAAGCAGGGGTCCCAGTACTGAACCTTGGGGGACCCCACTCTTTACTTCCCTCCACTTGGAGAAGTGTCCATTTAGTGCTACCCTCTGTTTCATCCCTTAGCCAGTTCTGATCCAGGACAAGACCTGTCCCTTTATTCCATGACTGGTAAGTTTATTCAAGAACCTTTGGTGTGGGACCTTGTCAAAAGCCTTCTGAAAGTCCAGATAAACAATGTCAACTGGATCCCTCTTATCCACATGCTTGTTGACACTCTCAAAAAATTCCAACAGATTAGTGAGCCATGATTTGCCCTTGTAAAAGCCATGTTGGCTCTCCTTTAGCAGCGCCTTCTCTTCTATGTGCCTATTAATTCTATCTTTTAGGATGGTTTCCATCACATTACCTGGGACACATGTCAAACTGACAGGTCGGTAATTTCCTGGATCACCCCTGGATCCTTTTTTGAAAATTGGTGTTACATTCGCTACCTTCCAGTCATCAGGCACAAAGCCTGATTTGAGGGAAAGATTATATATTTTGGCTAGGAGATCAGCAATTTCATCTTTAAGTTCCCTGAGAACTCATGGATGGATGCCATATGGTCCTGGTGATTTGATAGTATTTAGTTTAACAAGACATACAAGGACCTCCTCCCTGGTTATTTCTATCTGGCTTAATTCTTTGGTTTCCCTCCCTACGAAGATAGGCTCTGTTTTGGGCATGTGGTCTCTGTCTTCTTCAGTGAATACTGAAGCAAAGAATTCATAGAGTCTCTCTGCAATCTCTGTTTCCTCTTTAATAACCCTTTGCCTTCCATTGTCATCTAATGGTCCAATGGCCTTCCTAGTTGGGTTCTTACCTCTAATGTACTTAAAGAAGTCTTTGTTATTTCTCTGAGTATTTTTAGCTATACACTCCTCAAAGTCTTGCTTTGCTTTCCTGATTGTTGCCTTGCATTTGTTCTGCCAGAATTTATGTTTCTGCCTGCTGTCCTCATTCGGACAAGCCTTCCATCTTCTAAATGAGCTTTTCTTGCTCTTGATCACTTCCCGAACAGCTCCTGTAAGCCACATTGGAGTCCTCTTGGACCTGGCATTGCCCTTTTCCCTTTTGGGTATGCATTCCAATTGGGCCTCTGTTATTGTTTTTGTAAACAGCCTCCATGCCTCTTGGAGTGTTTGGACTCTCTCAATTTTCCCTTTCAGCTTCTTTTTTACTAGTTTCCTCATCTTTGGGAAATTTCCTTTTTGAAAATTTAAGGTCTCTGTGTTAGATTGTATCGGTGACTTGCGGTCTATGATCAAGTTAAACATAATTGTGTTGTGATCACTGTTCCCTATTGGATCAGTCACATTAACATCTTGGACCAGATCCTGAGTATTACTCAGGATCAAGTCAAGGATTCTTGTACCTCTAGTTGGGTCTTCAACCATCTGTCCCAGGGAACAATCATTTAGCATATCTAGGAACTTTATCTCTTTATCATGTGCTGAACAACAGTTCACCCAGTCTATGTGAGGGTAATTGAAGTCCCCCATTATAACCAGGCTTCCCTTCTTGGATGCCTCCTTTACAACATTCTCCAACTGCCAGTCTCCCTCAAGAGTTTGGGTCAGAGGCCGATAGTATATGCCTACTGCTAGACCATCCTTGTGGCCTGGTACTCTTACCCACAGAGCTTCTAATGGTGACTCCAAATCACCTAGATATTCCAATTCATACGATTTTATCACTTCTTTGACATAGAAGGCTACACCACCTCCCGTTTGCCCCTTCCTGTCCTTCTTGTACAGTTTGTAGCCTGGGATAACTATCCCATTGGTTATAATCCGTCCACCAGGTTTCAGTGATACCAATAATATCAATATTCTTATCTATTGCTAAGTATTCCATCTCCCCTATTTTTTTCTGGAGGCTTCTGGCATTTGTATACAAGCATTTATATATGCTTTCCTGATACAGTCTTTTGAGTCCAGTTGCATTGTTAGACTGCCTCTTGCATCCTTCTTCTAGAGTGCTGGTGACTAGCTCCTTGCTCTGCTCAGTAATTTTTGCATCCTCCTCACTACTCAAGTACACACTTTCCCGAACCAGATACTGCCCAGCTCCTGTCGGCTTTCCCCCAGTTATCAGTTTAAAAGCTGCTCTGCAGCCTTTTTGATGTTGAGTGCCAGCAATCAGGTCCCATCATGGTTCAAATGCAACCCATCCCTCCTGAACAGATTTGGCTTGTCCCAAAATGTTCTCCAGTTCCTGACAAATCTGAAACCCTCCTCTCGACACCACCGCCTCATCCACGCATTGAGGCTTCTGAGCGCTGCCTGCCTGGTAGGTCCTGCGCGAGGGAGAGGCAGCACTTCTGAAAATGCTACCTTGGACGTCCGGGACTTCAATCTTCTTCCTAACAACCCGAATTTGGCTTCCAGGACAGACCACTTGGCCTTCCCAACATCATTGGTACCAACGTGTACCATGACAACTGGCTCGTTCCCAGTTCTCTCTAACAATCTATCTAGATTTCTTGTGATGTCTGCAACTTTTGCATCTGGCAGGCAAGTCACCATACGGTTATCATGTGCATCACAAATCCATTTCTCTGTATTTCTAATTATTGAATCACCTAGTACAAGGAGCCTCTCTCCTGCAATCTGTTCATCTACATGCACCTCATCAACCATATTAAGGGAGAGAAACTCAGTTTGTTCCTGTTGTTTATCTTCCTGGATCTCATCAAGTGTGATGAAGGAGAGATCATCAGGTGGAACCAGTTGTTCCTCTGTGTGTTCCTCATCAGGTGTGATGAGGGAAAGAGCCTCAAATTTGTTCTGTAATTTCAGACTCTCAGAGTGATCCTCTACTCTTCTCCTCCTTTGAGTCACATTCCTCCAAACATCTCGCTCCTGAGTTAGTGAAGGGCCTTCTCCCTCAGAACTGTGCCCTGTCTCTTCTTTGTCCAGCATAGTCTGCTCCGCTCTATCCAAGAACAGCTCAAGCTCCTTAATTTGTTGATGGTTAGATATGCGGGCCTCTAGTTGCTGGACCTTCTCTTCTAGTAGTGCAACCAGCTTGCACTTGCTGCAAGTGTAGTTCTCCATATGCTTTGGCAAGAACACAAACATGGCACAAGTAACTACAGCTGTTCCCTCAGAATCCATTTTAACAAGTGCAGTATTCTGGGCCTCAAAAATGTACACATTTACTACCTTTCTACCTAGTAAGACTATATTCTTCCTTTGTTACTAGTTTGCAATCTCGCGCGCCGGTAGGTGTGTGGGCCTCTAAAGCAGCTCTACTCCAACTGAAAAACTTACCAGTGCTCACTTCCTTTGTTAAGCTTTGCTTAAGAGCACATGCAGAGTCAAAAGGCACTTTGTGCTTTGCCATAATAAATCATTAAAATGGTCAAAATCCTATTGTGCCATCATTCCACCAGAACACTATCAGTGTAAATCTTAGTGGCACAGTTCTGTAAGTTAAGCGAATATAGTCATTAACTTAACTTTTTAGCAGCTATCTTAAACAGGTGGGCATAAACAACATGATTTAAAAAAAAAAATATGTCAAAATCTATTTAGTATTCTTTGAAATGTTTCTGAACATTTATTTGCTTGACCTGAAAGATTTCTGAAATGGTAAAAGGTACAAATCCTAAATCTGGCCCAGATTCTAATGAGTTTCCAGATTAAATGACAGGGTAGGCATTATCTCTTTGTACATGACAACAGGAAAGAGTAGGCGCTAGAAAAGATAACATTTACAAAAAGTACAAGATTTCCTGAAATAACTGGATTGCCTCATGCCTGGCACATGACCATGGAAACGTCTGTAGAAGCAGACAGTGCTGGCTCTTCGGCTTGGAAACAGAGATGAGCACTGCACCCTAGAGTCGGATATGACTGGCTTTTGAGCAAGGGAAACCTTTACCTTTTACTTACATTTCAACTCTGATTCCCTAGCACTCTTTTTGTATAGCAATTGTTTTGTCCCCAAAGAGCTCTGGAACAATTAAGTGGTAGAAGTACAAAAGTTCAGACAGGTTACAGATTTTCTGACTTCATAATCCATGGATTGGACATGTCTTAAATTCAGTTCCTCAAGCTCCTGCTGAGCTCATGGATAATTACATTTAGTAGTGCTTGAGCATGGGAATTTGCGGGACTCTTCTACTACGCTGGTAGCAGTTCAATGTGTACCAGCATCAACAAAGAGAGGGAGAAAGAGAGAGAAAGGATAAGAGGGAATAGAAAGGGATTATGAGTTTTAAATTTGGTACGTGCACATGAATCCTGGAGCAGAGTGAATACAGGCCCAGGTAGAGGAATGGATGAAGAAAAAAGGCTAGAGTGAAAAATATATTGGAATGGGGAAAGAAAATGAAGCATGTGATGACAATTTTTTAAACATACGCTGAGCATATATTGGGCTGGGGCCAGAGAGAAGGACACCTCAGGAGACCCCCAACCACCCCCAGGAGATACCATCCACAACCACCATCACAGCGACGCCCGAGCCGGCACCTTTGACCAACTCCATGCAGCCAAAGGGAGGCAAGAGCTGCTGCTGCTCTAACAAGATGTTATGTAATCAAACTGAAATAATATAGTTGACTAAACATAGATGGCTTATGGCAACTGACATAGTGACTGTACAAGAAACTGACTTACATAGAGACTTGATATAGTGGACTTCTTCTTTCTTTCTTTCCCTTTCATTAATTAGTTCAACTTTTACTTTGATACTATGTGATAAACTGTGATATTGTGCATGATAATACTTTGTTTTAAAACTGTTTAAACTGTGATAACATGTGTGATGGGAAAAGACTGGCATAGAGACCGGCAAGGCACGCCTCAAAGTTTGCCAAGAGAACCCTATGGACCAAAACAAAAGGCAAAACAAAGGGATGCTCAGCACAGCAGATCTGAAAAGGGGGAGGGATACAAAGGGGGGGGGAGAAATACAGTGTTGCAGGGAACAATACTGCATAGGGACATGGAATGTGAGGTCTATGAATCAAGGAAAACTGGAAGTGGTTAAAAAGAGATAAGGATAAATACCTGAACGAACAGTGCAAAGAAATAGAGGAAAACAACAAAAGAGGCAGGACTAGAGTTCTTTTCAAAAAAATTGGGGAAATCAAGGGAACATTTAAAGCAAAAATGAACATGATAAGGGACAAAGATGTAAAGGAGTTAGATGAAGCAGAAGAGATCAAAAAAAGATGGCAAGAGTACACAGAGGAACTCTACAAAAAGGACCTCAACACTCCTGATAATAACAATAATGAGAAATTTGAACTTGAACCAGACATTCTAGAGAGTGAAGTCAGAAAGGCCCTAAAAAGCACTGCAAACAATAAAGCCAGTGGAAATAAATAATTATTGTAATGGGGGGAAAAACCTCGAAAAGCAAAGATTTTTTGGTACTTATCGCAAAAGGAGGGAGGATTGGGGATACCAAATTTGAGAATTTATTATAGAGCTTTTCAAATTAAGAATATTATGAAAATTTTAGCAAGAGAAAGGGTAATATGGGAAGATTTGGAAATGAAGGAAATTGATTATGTAGGTAGAGGAGTATTTCTGGATAGCAGCAATAGAAAAATAGTAGTTAAAAATAAGATGTTGAAGACGATGTTAGGGGTATGGGAAAAGGTTAAAAAGGAATTAAGTCCTGATGTGTCTCCAATAATTGAAATGGAGGATCTTAAAAGTTTTCCAATAAAATTAGATAAAAGGGGGAAAGAAGTATTATTAAGAAATAATGTTTACCTGTTGAAAGACTGGATAAGAGAGCGTAAGGGTGGAGGGAGAAAAGCGGAAATTTAGAAGCAGTTAAATCTGAATTGGTTCCAGATAGCATTGATTGATAAATGGAATGAAAAATATAAGGAGCAATTAAGTTTAAAGAGAGAAAAAACTGAATTTGAGGAATTGTTAATAAAGATAAGAAAAGGAGATATGGGATTAAAGGGCATGGTCAGCAAACTATATAAAATATTAAATAAGGAAGGCAACCCACAAGAAACATTGAAATCATGTTGGGAATGAGATTTGAATATAAAGATACCTGAGAAAAGTTGGAAAAATAAATGGAGAAAGAGGTATATGAAAACAATGTCTGTCAGAATAAAGGAACATAATTACAAGATGTTATGGAAATGGTATTTGACGCCAGAGAAGCTATTTCAAATAGATAATACCAAAAGTAAAAATTGTTGGAGATGTAAAAATACCCTGGGAACATATGAACATATGTGGTGGGAATGTAAAGTGGTAAATGATTTCTGGGGAAAAATTGAAAAGGAAATAAGTGAAATTATGGGGATGAAATGCATGCTAGATATAAGAATGGTGCTGCTAACAGATGTTGACAAAGTAATTTTGAATGAGGATAAAAAGGAATTACTGTCTTTAATGCTGATAATTGGTAGAATGTGTATTGCAAGAAATTGGAAATCAGATGGAATACTGAGGATAGAAGAGTGGTATAAAGAGATGTGGGATTTTGCATTGAATGATAAATTAACATGGGAAATAAATAAATATAAAGGGAGAGTTAAGGATAATAGATTTTGGAAAATATGGCGATTGTTTGTTGATCATTCATTGAAAGGAGGGAATGGGGATAGCCGGGCACCAGAACAAATATATTTTTGGAAACAGTAAGATAAATTAAAAAATGTGACATTCCTCAGACTCATTTATAGGTATAGGCACATAGGGTGTTTATTGTAACTGTATTCTGTTTAATGAATTTTATTTCTTTTTTTTTCTTTTGTATTCTATTTTGATTTTTTTTCTTTTAAAAAAAATGATAGATTATAGTGGACTTGATTATCACAGCACTGATGAGAATACTTTTGGAAATGGAAAATTAGGAAGAAGATTGGCTGTGATAATTAAAGTGATTGAAGTCTAAAATAAAGTGTTGAACTATATGCTAACTGGAAGAAGTTATAATGAAAGTGTATTATTTTTTTGATTTTGTGTTTTAGTGGCAAATTTAAATGTATGTTGATTATTAAGTGCTTTTTTATTGTTGTCTTTCAATTTTGTATTATCGTTCTTTTTTAAAAAATTAATAAAAAATTATTATTAAAAAAAACAGTGGCCACAGGACTGGAAAAGATCAGTGTGCGTTCCAATCCCCAAAAAAGGCAATGCCAAAGAATGCTCAAATTACTGAACAATTACGTTCATCCCACATGTCAGCAAGGTGATGCTCAAGATAATACAGGATAGACTTCAACAACATGTGGAGAGAGAACTACCAGAGGTGCAGGCCTGTTTCAGAAGAGGCAGGGGGACTAGAGACCACATTGCCAACATACGTTGGATCATGGAGAAAACAAAAGAATACCAGAAACAAGTCTACTTTTGTTTTATTGACTACACCAAGGCATTTGACTGTGTGAACCACAACAAAATGTGGCAAGTAATTAAAGAGATGGGAATACCAGAACACCTCATATGCCTCATGAGAAATCTGTACACGAACCAGGACAGAACACGGAATGACAGAGTGTTTGGAATAGTAAAAGGAGTAAGACAAGGCTGCATTTTATCACCCTGCTTATTCAATCTATACACAGAGCACATAATGCGCAATGCAGGGATGGAGGAATCACAATATGGGATCAAAATTGCTGGGAGAAACATCAACAATTTGAGATATGCAGACGATACCACCCTAATGGCAGAAAGTGAGGAAGACCTAAAGAACCTCTTGATTGGATTGAAGGAGGAGAGTGCAAAAGCTGGCTTGAGACTCAATATCAAGAAAACCAAGATAATGGCAACAGGTCCGATCAGTCCCTGGAAAATAGATGGGGAAGAAGTAGAAGCAGTGACAGATTTTACTTTCCTGGGATCTAAGATCACTGTAGATGACAACTGTAGCCATGAAATAAAAAGACAACTGATTATGGGGAGACAAGCTATGAGATACCTGGGGAATATAGTGAAAAGCATCACCTTGAAAACAAAAATTTGCATAGTCAAAGCAATGGTATTCCCAGTGGTAATGTATGGGTGTGAGAGCTGGACCATTAGGAAGGCTGAGCGCAGAAGAATAGATGCCTTTGAGATGTGGTGTTGGGGGAGAGTCCTGAGAGTCCCTTGGACAGCAAAGAGAACAAATAGGTCAATACTGGAAGAAATCAATCCTGACTGTTCATTGGACGGACAAATAGTGAAGATGAAGCTAAAGTACTTTGGACATCAAATGAGAAGGGAGGACTCGCTTGAGAAGGCCTTGATGCTGGGAAAGGTGGAGGGAAAGAGAAGAAGGGGGCGTCCAAAGATGAGATGGATAGATTATATTGTGGACACAATGGGCACAGAGCTTGGTGGGCTGAGGAGAATGGTGGAGGATAGAGGTGCCTGGAGGAAAATGGTCTATGGGGTCGCAAAGGGTCGGAATCGACTGTGTGACTGAACAACAACAACCACAACTAGAATGGAAGAAGAAAATTGGGATGGGAAAGAGGAAGAACAGAGTCAGGGCACTGTAGGAGGACTAGTTTTTTAATTAATTTTGTAGTAATAAATACACAACTTAACTAGCTGTTTATCACAACAAGCCAGGTCTCTGGAAAACCTTATCAGAATGCAGCAGCGTGCTTATACCCAACTGGTTTTTTCCTGAAAATGCGAGTGACTTAAGATATCTTTCTCCAGGGCTCTGAACTAGCATTCTGTGTTTTGTTCTCCTGACACAAGCCAAACTCATGAGCCAGTAACAAACTATGGCTAACAACTAGTGTGTTTGGGAGAGATAATCGAAAAATCTATGGTCCAGACAGCACAAAGAACAATTGAGAGGCAGTAGATTTGATGGTAAATGTCTTCTCCTATATTTGCAAGAAATATGTTCCAAGAACTTCCACTGACACCTGAAACTGTAGATAACAATGAATCCTATGTTTAATATGTATACCTGAGACATAGAAGCGGGGGAGAGCTTTCAAATGCTTCCATCATTTTACAGGAGAGCTAACAAAATATCTGCCTCTGTTCCTTGTAAACATTACATTGTGGACAGTGGCCTCTAATGCCCAGCTCTGGTAATGTGCCATAAAACTACATATAAGTCACACACATCCTATTATCTGTGGGTTCCATTTCCATGGTTTCTAATATCCATGAGGTTCTTTTAAAAAACTGAATTAAAAATCCTTGAAATATTTAATATTTGCAACAGAGTGGGAAAGTTAACTGTTGTTACAGTGCTGAACAGAGCATTTTCATGAGAGCAGCAAAAAACAGTTTCAGCAATGATTCTGGTATGTACAAAATAGAGTTCGCTGTGACCTGTAGTTTTTTAAATGATAAGTTAACTTGGAACTTAAATAGAAGGAACGTGTGGCACCAAAATGGCCACCACATGCTTTGCTGGCCCCACCCCTGAGGCACGGCACAGTAAATGGAGTTGGGGGGCGTGGCCGGCCACCCTTTATAAGGGGTGGGTGAGCCAACACCCTGCTCCTTTTAATTTGGCTGGGCCACGGATGAGTTTACCTGCCCAGCCGAACCTCTGCGCCGTTGGCGCTGGCCTCAAGCCCGGGAGCAGGCCCAAGCCACGTGCCTCCCTCCTTCGTTGGGTGAGTTTCGCCCATTGCACTCACAGGCCTCACACCTGGGAACGGGCTCCGGCCGCGAGTCTCACATTTGCACCCATGGTGCTTAACAGAAGGCCGGTTTGGCGGCTGCCTCTCTGTGCGGCTTTGCAGCTAGCCAGTGGCGAGCTCCCTCGCTTGCCACTCGGAGCCCCTGCTCGGCCAGCCGAGGGCGGGCCCGGCCACTGGCTTTTGCCTGGGAACGGGCTTGGCTGTCCAGCCCTTCATATCTGGCTGGCGGCGCCGTGTCCGCATGCGCCAGCGCGGCCCCGGGCCGCCCACCGCGTAGAGGCCACGTCGGTGCCTGGTGAGGCCCTCCTCACTGCCCAGGAGGGCTCGCGAGGCGGTGCTTCTTACCCCCCCCCCATGCACAGTCCCGGCTGCTGGGGGGCTACCTTTCCGAGCCCTTGCCTGAGGATCAGCCAGCTGGGGGGTGACCCACCTCCCTTGCCAAGTGCCACGGCCTGCACCTGGATGGCCGTCCAGAAGGCAACAAAGTGCTGCAGGATGGGTTGAGCTCCTGTCTTCTGTCCCTGTCCCTGCCAAGCCACAGGTTCGACAGCAAGGAATTGCAAGTATTGGGATCGCTACTACTTGGGGGTGGGGTATTTATGTTCAATACACTCCAGAGTCCAGTGATGCTTGCCATGTTGCCTTCGTAGGTGTCTGTGACTGCGGACAGTGCTGGCTCCTGGGCCGTACACAGAGATGGGCACTGCCCTTGGAGCCGGATATGCCTGACTTTCGACCAAGGGGGACCTTTAGCCATCCTGGGTTTATGAGTCTGGAGTAGTGGAACTGGCCATCATTTCCAGCTGTCAGGACCCCCTGGTAGTGTACAGCTCGCCTAGGACTACCCTAGTTGGATTTTTCCCTGGATAACATGGCAAGGAAGTGAATTCCCAATTCCTTTTCAACAGCCAAATGCTGTCATGCCCGGCACTTGCATGCAATAGCTAGGATAAAGTTGAACGTTGTGGCCAAGCCGGCTGTTACATATCTCACGAGTGCTTGCAATTGTGAGGTGGTTTGGGCCGTGCATGCGAGACATGATGTGCCGGCAACACCCAGTGTATATAGCAGGATGCACATGATGACGATGCATGGACCTGGGGGCGGGGGGGCGGGGGGGGAATTGACACCACACCTAATTTCACTTACTGGCAGGAAGTGCGTTAATCAGGCAACATGTACATGACGGTACCGTTGGTATCGTTGCTTGCCCCCGCACCTATTTCTGGTTCCGGCCCCTTTTGACGGGGTTGGTGGCTGCCTTGCAATCCCTAGGAGATGTGATGCCCGGCGGGGTTGGGGGCTCTGGGGCAGGTCCGTCCTTGGCTACCCTCGCCCGTCAGGCTTGCGGACATACCTGTGTGGCCTTCTTAGCGTCTGTCTGCAGTGTGCCCACCTGGGCCTGCCCTGGCAGGGTGTCCTATTTTGCTGATGTTAACCACCTCACCTGGTTCTCCCCGTACACCTGGAGGCAGCCCCCCTCCCTACTAATGTTTTAATTGCTTTCTGACCCGCCCTCGCTGCTTTGGATTCACTTGAATCTGCTGGGCTTTGCATTTGTACCACGGGGCCATATGATAGTGGCCAGCACGTGGGTGGGTCTGTTTTCAATCAGCTGTACCTCTGTTCTCCCGGTGGGCTCCTGGCTGGTCCTGTCCTTTCCTTTTTCTCTTTCAGCCTGTAGACACATGGAGATGTTGGGCGAGCGTGGAGGATTCATCGCAACGGTCTCACATGGTCGGTCCGCTACGCTGCCTTGCCCCTGAGGAGCGTGCTTTTTGAACTCGGCACCGTCGCACTTTGGAGGTGGTATGTATCCCGTGGGATTAGGGGGCTGGGACTGCTCCCTTCCCGCGGTGCATCGGGGAACCCAGTACGGCTGACAGTTTATGTTTCCTTTGGTAGGGGTCCATTTGGCATTTACCCCGGGCTCGTAATTTCCCCTCGCTAGACATTGGGGCCTTGCCTGTACATGGGAGGGTAGCCTGGAACTTGCCTAATGGGTCCCAGGGCCGGTAGTCCGACAGCCCTTGTTCCGCATTGGCATCTTGTCGTATCGAATGGGACCTGCGGTCTGCTGACAGGACCCCTGGCACAGTGTTCTGAGAGTGGAGGGTGGGGGATAGCAGCTCAACACCCCCTAGTTTTCAAAGGGCAGTGACATGGTTGTTCAGCATACAGGGTTCTGGGCCTGTTCAATGCCCCCCCCCCTTTTCCTGGGCGGGCGGTAGTCCGGTATTACACCTGTCGTGTTCTTGGACAAGGATCTGACTGGCTTGGTGTCACCACTCTGGCTTGGTTAGTGGACGGTAGCCCAGTAGGGTTCATGGTCCGTACTCCAGCATGGTTCCTGGGTGGTGGTCCGCTGGTGTTCTTGTACTGTGGTGCAGCATGGTTCATGGGCATTAGTCCACCAGGGTGTACTTGTGCTCTATGAGCAGAGTTTTTGGGTAGTACTCCAGCCTTCCTTCTGGGATCGTAACCCAACGCCCTTGTATAAACAGGGCAGTAGCACGGTATTTGGCCGGGCAGGGTGTCGGGGCAGTGGTCCACAGCTACTGCCGCCCATTGGGTCTACTGGCCACAGATGCGGAACATCGGCCCAGAGGGTACCACGCGCGTCCTGCCAGGGAGCGTGGATCCTGGGTTTGTTGGCCAGGCCTGCATGTCCACAAACAGGGCACTACCACGTTCTTTATCGCAGTGGCGGGGTTCATTTAACAGTCTGAGATATGGATCTAATTTTCACATCCTTACACACAACCAGGCCCATTGGTCCTTGGACAGAGCAGCAGCCTGTTACCCTTATGATCCACATACATGACTGCAGTCTGTATCACGGTGACGGGGTGCAGTTATCAGTTGGAGGTCTCGCCCTCTTCTTGACACCCTTGCATGCAACCGGGCCCGGAGGTCTTTGGACAGGGCGGCGACTCGTTGCCCTTATGATCCGCATACACGACCGCAGTCAGTGTCGCGGTGATGGGGTGTGTTTCTCAGACAGAGACATGGACCTCTTTCTGACAGCCTTGCACGCACGCGGGCCCGCAGGTCCATGGATGGGTCATCAGCCCCTTGCCTTTATGATCCACATACAAGACTGCAGTCTGTATTGCAGTGATGGGGTGCATTCTCTGCCAGAGGCATGGACCTCTTCCTGACATCCTTGCACGCACGCGGACCCGCAGGTCCATGGACGGGACATCGGCCCCTTGCCTTTATGATCCACATACGAGACTGCGGTCTGTATTGCGGTAATGGGGTGCATTTATCAGCCAGAGGCATGGACCTGTTTCTGACAGCCTTGCACGCACGCAAACCCCCAGGTCCATGGCCGGGGCATCGGCCCCCCTTGCCTCTATGATCCGCATACCAGACCGTGGTCTGTATTGCGGTGATGGGGTGCATTTATCAGCCAGGAGCATGGACCTCTTCCGGACTTCCTTGCACGCACGCGGACCCGCAGGTCCATGGACGTGGCATCGGCCCCTTGCCTTTATGGTCCGCATACAAGACTATGGTCCGTATTGCGGTGATGGGGTGCATTTATCAGCTGGAGGCATGGACCTCTTTATGACAGCATTGCATGCACGCGGACCCGCAGGTCCATGGATGGGGCATCAGCCCCTTGCCTCTATGATCCGCATACAAGACTGCGGTCTGTATTGCGGTGATGGGGTGCATTTATCAGCCATAGCCATGGACCTCTTCCGGACTTCCTTGCACGCATGCGGACCCGCAGGTCCACGGATGGGGCAGCGGCCCCTTGCCTTAATGGTCCGCATACAAGACTGCAGTCTGTATTGCGGTGATGGGTTGCACTTATCGGCCCGAGGAATGGATCTCTTCCTGACATCCTTGCATGCACGCGGACCCGCAGGTCCATGGAAGGGCATTGGCCCCTTGCCTTTACGATCCACATACAAGACCACGGTCTATATCACGGTGACAGGGTGCAGTTATCGGCCGGAGGTGCCGACCTCTTCTGGACATCCTGGCAAACATCTGGGCCCGCAGGCCATTGACAGGGCTGTGGCCCGTTGCCCTAATGATCCGCGTATGATACCGCCGTCTGTATCATGGTGACGAGTTGTACTTATCAGCCAGAGATATGACCTCTTCTGGACGCCCTTGCATGCTACTGGGCCCATAGGCCGTGGCCAGGGCAGGTGCCCTTTACCCTTATGCCAACACTTTGGGGACGGTGATCCCGCGTCCCCTGCTCCACATACTGGACTGCACTCGGTATCGCAGGGATGGAGTGTATTCCTCCAGATGGGCCTGTTGACCGCGCGTGCGGTCGTGGTGGGGCGGGGAGTCATTTACTCCTCCCCATGCAGCGGATAGCACTGGTGAGGGGCAACTGCATTACTATTTTTATAGGGCAAATCCAGCTGGCTGGCCACAGGGAGGACAAGGTTAGCCAAAACTTGTATGGCCAGCCCACTTACTTTAATAGGATACATCCAGTTAGGGTCAACAACATGCTTCCACTGAAGCAGTTTGTTGACAGCGGCTCACACCTTGTCGCCGCAGTGACAAGTTTGTGAAGCATTTAATTAAGGTTCTAATTGGATTTGCCCCTTACCAGTGCTATTTCGGCCCGTTTGATCCTTAACCGTTGTTAAGGTAGGTTTATTCTGAATTTCAATAAAAGTGGCCCAATTTTTAATCCAAACTAAGTGTATTGGGGTGTGGGTCCAGCAAAGAAAGGTCTGATTAAGACTAACCAGTTCTGGGATATACAGTATGGAGGATCATTATTCAATATGTATTTAAAAAGAACCAAGGATATAAGCCTGTACAAGAATCGATAGCTTTTTGGGAAGAAGGTAATGGATTGTAAAGAGATATGTGAAATTTGAGGAAGAGCTTGTTAGATTTGATGATCTAAACCAATAACTTCAATTAACATTGAGTTCTTAATAATTCTTTATTGCATAGTCCTTTAATGATAAACATTTTCTCTTTATCTTAGAGGGACTTCTCACAGCTGAAAGACACCTACACAAAAGTGACAGTTAGGATCCCAATGGCTTATAAGGTAAGGATTCTATTGTACAGTGGAAGGGGCTAGGAGACTATTGCATTATGGGGAAAATAGTTTACATCAGTTAGGGGTTATATCTTGACAGAGCAGCACCCCAATTGGTAATGGGTGCACTATTTTTCTATTCATTTTCCTGGTTTTTCTTTTTTCCCTGTTGTATTTTTTAAATATTTTCTTTATCACATCTTTATTATTTGCTTTGTGGGTACATGTTGAAGGAGAAGAAGGTATATAAGAATATTTATGTACTGTATTGAAGTTCAAATGTATTAAACTTATTTTTTGTATTTTTATGTATAATAAAAATTAATTTTAAAAAAGAAATGCAGTCAAAGACCAACCACTAGGCAGAGAAATGCCATACATATTCATCCTCCATCACTGGGTCAGAGCTCTGAGGAGATAGTTTGCTCACAAAAGCAGGACTATTGCTCTCAAAATTGCTGGAACACCAATCATTTCAAAATGGACCTCGCTGCCACCTTTGGAATTTGGCTTTGGCCAGGGTGGAGAGGCTATTATTGGATTGTGTTGTGGTATATTATTATATGCTGTTTTGGTAGACTGAATTTTGTATATTGTATTACTGTGTATTTACTGTGTATATTGTGTATTGTATATTGTGTTTCTTGTTTATTTATCATGTGAGCCGCCCTGAGTCGGGTTCCATGATTGGGCAGCATACAAGTGTGAAAATTAAATTAAATTAAATTAAATTAAATTAAATTAAAATGTCACAACTTTTATGTCTGCAGCAAATGTCTGAGGGTCTGAGCTGAAGTGGAATGGCTTAGGAACTTGTCTTTGCACCTGAGCTCCTGCTGTTGTGTAAAGTGAGGGGCAGGTCCCAGCAACAACAGATTTGTGGTTGTCCACTGAGGTCATTTAAAACATATAACCCAGTAGTGGGATCCAATTTTTTTTTACTATCTACTCTTTGTGTGTGGTATGGTGGGCTTGGCCAGGGGGAAAGCCCTGAGTTGAACCCGAATTAGGACTACAGTGAACCCCTGCCTAACAACGCATTTGAATAGCGTCATTTTTGATTAACAACACTACTGACACACCCCATGTGATCATTCAAATAACGACAAAAAACATCATTATTTGAATAACAATGGTATTTTTACCGTCGTTATTCGAATAATGATGTTTTCTGCATAACGACGCTACTTGGGGAACAAAGTAACATTGTTATGCAAGGGTCTACTGTACTTTATTTAAAAACTTGGATGGGTGGGGCAGGCCAGAATTTCTGCTGCCGGTTCTGGCAAACTGGGGCAAACCTGCTGAATTCCACAACTGTTATAACCCTTTAATACTAGAAAGCAAAAACAATTTTTCTAATTCAGAAAAATAAGTGTAGCTTAACTTTATGTATGTCCTTGTGCAGGCTATTTGAGTATAGTTTGGATCAGTTCCAAAAGTGTTGCTTATGATTGGGGGAGAAGAGATGTACCATTCACTGAACTCCTCCCATCCAAACAGGAGTTCAGTCCCCCTGCTAGTCTGTGAAAGGAGAGGGTAAAATAACATTTTTAATGTCTGTAGATCATTGCTGATCCAACGCATCACTTCATGATTTTATTATTATTTAATTATTTGTTTGTCTGAGTATCATTAGGAACCTGCCTGCAGCTGTGGGTTCCATCAGGAATACAAAAAGAAAGGTTTTTAAAAAAATAAAAATAAACCAAGTAATGTATCTTATCAGCCATGATCTACAGACATAAAAAAATCACTTCTTTTGACCATTCAAAGATGATCAGAGAAATTTTCAATTTCTGATATGCTGAAGCAGTTTGCTATTTCCTTCAGTACATGGGAAGTTTACACAGGAAGCAACCTTTGACAGTTGCAGATACAGGTCGCCCTTGCTCAAAAGACAGTCATATCCAACTGTAGGGTTCAGTGCTCATCTCTGTTTATAGCCAAAGAGCCAGTGCTGTCTGCATTTACAGACATTTCCATGGACATGTGGCAGGCATGGCTAGACCCTGGAGTGCACGGAATGCTGTTTCCTTTCCCATCAAAGTGGTCCCTATTTATCTTCAGTACTTGCAATCTTGCTTTCGAACTCCCAGATATCCTGTCTCCAGCATCCATTGGTGCTTGGAACAGAATATATGGAGGTGTGCCATAAAAGTAGAACTGGCTAATGGGAGCCCACTGCAAAATCCAATGTGTATGAAAAATAGTTTCCAGCCTTTCCCCCAAAACCTTCCGGAAAGGGAGCTAATGCCTGTTAGGACAGGCCTGTCCTTTTTCTATTTCTGCACTCAAAACTTAGCTTTTCTTTTTGTCTTTGCTTCCTATTTAGAGACAGAAATAGAACGGTGTGCTCTCACCCCTATAAAATGCTGACAGATTTTTTAAAAAATAAGGTTGGGGGGAGGGAGCTTTCTAAAAGCAGAAGCTTTTTTTTAATGTGTGAATTGAGGGCATTACAGTGTATTTTTCCAGGGAAATGTAACCATGTCTTTTGAAGTGCACTGTAATTCCCACTGAGTGAAGATTATCAACTAAAAAATAATAATAGCCCAGCAATTCAGGCAATTCACTAGTAGCCCTCTAAAAATGTAACAGGAAAAAGAATAAACAGTGAAAACTGGCACAGCAGATACTGAAATAAACCCAACACCTAATGGGAGTACTGCTAGAAGGATAACCCAGCCACTGTGATTTATTATTCTAGCAAGTGAAATATAAAATTCAGATAATACATCAACTGTTAAAAGGTAAGATTGTGCCACATGATTCTTATACATTGAAGCCAAGAATAATATTGAGGCTTTTAAGTGTATGGGGAAGCTGAAATGGAGAGGCAATGCATTTGTTATGATAGCCCTTAACAAAAAGGGATAGGCTTGATCTGCCCTAAAGTGGGGAGAATAAACCTATCCCTGTTAATCTGAGCACGTGTCACTGTAACATCTATAATCTGCACTGCAGGCTATTTTAATGGTACTTCTGTTTGGGGATTGGGGTAGGGTGGGGGGAGATTGTCCACTGCTAGCCTGAACTAGCCACCAATGGTTACCTGTTTGATGCAGTGGCTGCTGAAAACTTCTGCAAACAAGGGTTTCACCAGCCCCCTGCAGGGCATAAAGGATCTTCCGCAGATGCTGCCTCCCTGCCTCCTTGCCTCTCCACCTCCTTGAGCCTGCCTGCTCGGAGGATTCGAAGGTGGGACGCTGAGGCTTGGAGCCATCCTCCCAGTTTGGCAAACTGGGGGGAATGAGAAACACCTGTTCCAGCCCCCTGCAGAGCATAAAGGACCTTCCACAGACACTGCCTCCCTGCCTCTCCGCCCCTTTTGTTCTGCATTGCTTTTGATATTTGATTGTTGTCTTTTATACCTTGTATCTGAATTTTGTAACTATTGATTATTGATATTTTGATGTTGTGCCTTTTGTATTATTGTGGATTTTTGATTATTTATTTTGTTTATGATTAGATGTATTATTATGATATTGTAATTGTATGTCTATTGATTGTTGTAGCCGCTCTGAGTCGGCCTTGTGATTGAGTAGAGCGGGGTATAAATCCAATAAATAAATAATAAATAAATAATTAATAAATCCCAGAGTGCCAACAGAGAAAGTTGTTAGGATGCTCACACTCCATGCTCAACCACATGATGAGACTGCTCATCATAACAGCAAAATGGCTTTATGACATCATAAAAACATGGTGTTACCTAGAAACCTCCTGGCCAGGCATTGAGTCATTTTACTGCATTGAAAAATACGTACCACAGTATAGGCATAGAGGAGTAAACTAAACAGGAGTCGATATGAACACACTAGACATTTCCTAATAGCCAATTCTAGGCATGGTTTTACTTTAAAGATATAGTGGAGAAAATGGTAACATAATTTTACTCATGAAATGCCTAGTAAAAAGTTGTTAGAAATAACCAATTTATTATTTGTGGGTTTTCATTTGAGCCTTGTTGACCTTATTTGTTATAGCTGATGCTCAGATTTTATGCTAGCTGTCTTTCTGCAAGGGGTGCCACCATACATTTCAGCTAAATGTATAGTTAAAATAGTATTTAATGCCTACTGTCCAGTGATGCAGGGGTTTAACTACTTATAAAGTGCAGTATAAACATAACATTGTCACCTTAAATCTACCCCAAGAAGTTCACAGTTTTTATTAGAGAAGGAGGCTGACTAGGGTTAAGAGGAGTATAAAGATAACAGCTTGAACACCTAACAAATTGGACTTCTCCCTCCAGAAATGTGTGTTTTTAGGAGATAGACATATGGATGCAATCACTTTTTGTATTGTTCTTCCAATCCCCTTAAAAATCTCACTTCTCTTCTGAGCAACAACTTACAATTGACTTGATCTACTCAGCCTAAGTAAAATTTAGTGATCACTTCATCTACAGCTGTCATCATCCTCCCTCCACAAACTGAGTTTCCCATTACAAGCTGAGAGTGTCCTTCAGCCGGCCAATTTCATTTACCAGCTAATAACAGGAAATGTATCCTTAGGTGGATGTAGGTGGCACATACATACATACAAACTGGCAGCAAGAAAAGAGAAACGAACTTCACAAACAGGTAAATATGCAGAGCCACATGGCCACACAGACTCATCCTTGGTACTTGAGAAACTAAACCCCTCTCTCATGTTCATCAACTCAAAATATTGTCTTGTAAAAATATTTAACTGAAAAGGCCATTTTGCACTATTTATTGGGGCAAACAGTTTATAATTGGAGAAGTTGGGGGAGAGGTTAATGTTTCTATGTTATACTAAAGGGGATGGCTAAAGATTGAAAAGATGCATGCTTGTTTGAGACCTCACACTGGCTCAGATTGGGTTTATTAAAAATATATTGACTTTTCTTGAGTTTAGTATAAGTTTAGCATGAGTTAGGGTATTGTCTGAAATTTAGCAGCAAGACAACCTTAAGATATGGTTTCCTCTTTCCCCCCTCTTCTGTCCAGGATAGTGTAGACTAGAAAATGGCTCAGTGTGAATCAGAAATCAGCACCTCTAATCAGATTCTATTCAGAGACACCAGCCTTTAAAAAGAAGCATTAAAGAGCTCTCCATGGTCCAAGCAACACATGACAGTAAGCCAGTCTTTTGTAGAGGAAATCCACTACTATTTCAGAGATGTGCTTCAGACAGATTTTCTGAGCTGAGCAATCATAAAACTAAGCATACCTTTCAATGACCAATCACAAAACAAAGCAAGATATCCGTCCCTACTATAACAATCATCCATCTTTAGCACTTAAGTACTTCTTCTAATGGTGGGCTACCTGTAATACAGAGTATAGCCCACTGGGGATTATAAATACACTTTCATCACATTAAACCTAGCATTGTCGCCTGATTGTGAAAAAGAACCATAAGAGGCAAAGCATAGATAAAACAAAAACAGGACGTACAAAACAAATCCACCATCCTCTCATAATTGAGAAATTAGTCAATTGCAGTTCATCTTACTTACATTGTCCATTTAGGAAGTGTAAAACAACATTTATGGACATACTCCATCAAATCTAAAAATGTCCCTACATTACACCGTAATTAGCAATGATTTGACAAATTAATTAGAGCCATTAGTCCATTCATTCTCAACCATTACAACATTTTTCTTTGAGAAAATATTCTCCAAACTGTAAATATTATTAAAAACAGGAAAATGACACAGTATTGTACAGTGGTGGGCATAAAAAAAATTCATACCACACTGTGGGCATGGCCATGTGACTGGGTGGGCGTGGCCTGTTGGCCATGTTTTTGCTCTTTGCTATAGAGCTATGAAAATAGAAGCCTCTTCTATTTTCATCACTCTATAGCAAACCTCTGAAGCCATTTCCACCTTGTCCAAGGCTTTTTCAGGGCTCTGTTTCACCCCAAAGTGCCTCCCCAGCCACTCTGGAGTGGCTGGGGATGCACTTTGGGGTGAAACAGAGCACAGGAAAGGCCTTTGATGAAGGGGGAAATGGAGCCAGCCCCCTCCGAAGCCTCTTCTAAGAGGAGGGGATGTGGGCGGGGCCAGCCATTTTTACTACAGGTATGCGCATACTGGTGCGAACCTGCTGATGCCCACCACTGGTATTGTACTATTCAGGTTTTTTTCCCTGTAAATTTTGTTTCATGCAATTTATGGAGAGGAAAGGAAGACCAAAAGGCTGCAAGCTAAGATTGCTGTCTCCCCAATATTACAGAAATTAATGAAGAATAGTTGTATCAAAGGCTGTGACTCTATAAAAGAGAGAGAGAGAGGAGTTGCATTTTGGTGGAGAGAAAAGAAAGTGCATGATATCACCTGACGGATTAAGAGTCTATTGCAAATTCATACAGAGGAACCAGAATAACCATTTAGCTTAAGATCCACTTAAGTGGATCAACTCAAAGAGTAACTAGTGAGAGAGAAGAAAGCACTACAAGGGATGCCCAAAGCAGCCCAAAAAATAATTGCTACTGAATTTTGATTACAGCAAACTTTCAAATATATGGGAGGTTCCTCATTGGGTAAACCATTTGAGGGATTTTATCGAAAGACTGAAGAAACTCAAGCAGAAGATTGTATACATCCCTGGCGATTGATAACATTCTTCATAGGTAAAGGCAAAGATAAAGGTCTGTGTGTGTGTGTGTGTGCTCATCTCTATTTGCATTCAAAGAGCACTGTCTGCACTAGATGCTGGAGTGCACAGAATGCTGTTAACCTTTTCCACCAAAGTGGTACATCTTTATCTACTTTCAGACACACACACACAATTTCTTTCTTTTTTCATCCATTAATACCGTTCACATTCAAGAAAGCACAGGAAAACATCAGTAGAGGCAAAAATCTCACAAGATGGAGAATGTTAAACTTAATCTCATGTAGACCTGCCAAGACTTGGGAACAATTGTGTTGGCAAAGTACACAAATGGGCTTTAAGAAGGATGAACTAGGCCCACAAGCCTGTAGTGAAGCTGGGACACAGAAGGTTTCGGCATGTATACCCCTTCTCATTTTCCACAGTCCAGTCCGACTGGCTAGCATGCTGAGGATGCAGGCCATGCAGGAAATAATATTTAGAAACAGACTTCAGAACGTGTGATTCTTAGAATTTTAAATATATGACTAATTTTATATTTTAAAAAAGGACAGAAGAAAGCAGCAATAGTTCAGAACTCTGTTTTATTCATCTAGCTATGTTTAATAAGACAAAATTGCATTCACACTGAATAGTTGTAGCCACTTCTATCTCCCCCTTTTTTGAATCACATTAAAAGAGTTGTTTCATCTAAAGCAGTGTCTCTAAAAGCAGCCTCACTTCCCTCACTTCCTTCCCCCTTTGTTTTGTACATTGCTATAGAACCATGATGGTGAACCTTGGCACTCCAGATGTTCTTGGACTTCAATTCCCAGAAGCCCAAGCCCCCATGAATCTGCACGAATGGGTTTACTGTGATTTATCCAGCCTGCGCTGCCCTCGTTGCTCCTGGAAGTGGAAGTAAAACATGCCCATACAGGTGCATTTTACTTCCGCTTCCAGGAGCGATGAGGGTGGCACAGGCTGGATGAATGCCAGTAAACCCATTTGTGTGGATTCATGGGGGCTTGGGCTTCTGGGAATTGAAGTCTAAGAACATCTTGAGTGCCAAGGTTCACCATCATGGCTATAGAATGTTAATTCATATGCTGATAATCAGTTATTCCTTGTTATCTGAGATAAGTCTGCTCAACAATGCAAATCAATTTCTATGCAAGAATAAAAACTTTGTCCACTCATGCACTAAATTTCTTTTAAATAAAAGGGCAAGGGGGAAATGTTTAAAGTACACAAATGGGGGCGTGGCTAAGATTGTGATGGAGTAACACACAGATCTGTGAGCTTGCGCATTACAATGGGACACTAAATGAGAAAATAAACTTTAAAGAGACATAAAAGCTTGTAAAAGCTCACCTAAAAGAAAGCTCTTAATTCCTGTGCTTCAAGGTTGGAGTTCGGGAAGCAGCCTTGGCTGGGGAGGCAAGTGGTGAAAGCCGCAGCTTTGCCAGCTGGGCAGCAGTGAACGGGACCAAGAAGGAAACAAGAAGGGCAAGAAAAGTGAGATTTTGCCGAAAAGTAAGGATCTGAATTTGGAGCTGTGGCTTTGGAGGGAAGGAAGAGGGGTCCAAAACTGAGAGTGGTGTTAAGGAAGGGTGAGTATTTGGATGAGAGAATTTAAGACTGAATAAATAGTTGAAAGAGATGTTTTGATTTTAATCTTATATAAGAGTGATTTAAAAATTAGAATGGGATAGGATAAGAAAATTGCGCAGGAGCTTTTTGAGCTTAATAGATACATCTTCCACGTTTCTCCCCTCCTCTCTTTGGTCGGCAAAGGTGACTTTTTTTCTTTTTAAAGAAAAGGGTGGGGAGGGTAGAGTTGAATGTTTGATGTTATAGATTTAGTTTTGGTAATGGGAGGGAAGGGTGCACACCTATTGGAAAAACCAGAGATGAAAGAAGATCGTTGTAGTTTAAGTTATGAGAAATATTAAGATCTTAATGTGGAATGTGAAGGGCACAGGGTCCCAAGTTAAGAGAAGAAGAATTGAATCAGCATTAAGGAAGGACAGACCGGATGTAGTCTTTCTTCAGGAAACTCACCAAAAATCTCAAGATGCAAATAAGATTTTTTTTAAAGGGGATGCAGTATTATGAAAAATTGTTTGGTACCTCAAAGGCAAGAGGGGTGGCTATTTTGATTTCGGCTAGGTTGGGTTTTGAAATGAAAAGTAGTATTTCTGACCCAGAGGGAAGATATTTGATCGTAAAAGGGAAAATTGATGATGAGGAAGTGACTCTGGTGAACATATACGCCCCAAATGACCATCAAGAGGTATTCCTAGAGAAAATGTGTAAAATATTGGTAAAAGAAAAGACGATAAAAATGATAGTGGCTGGGGACTTTAATCTAATAAGGTCAAACCTAGATTGCACAAATATATTAAGATGTGGAAAAGGGCTTAAACAACAATTTTTGGATAAATGGTTGGAAATTTTAGGATTGAAGGATACCTGGAGAGAGATTAAGGGGTCAGAAAGAGTTTATACATATTTTTCACATGTTCATAATTCATACTCCAGAATAGACTACATTTTTGTAACAGAAAATATGATCAAGAATATAGATGAGGTGGAAGTGGGAATCTTTAAAGAATCAAATCATGCAAAAGTGTTGACAGAACTGAGAACAGAGGGTATGAGGAAAAAGAGAAGGAATTGGAGATATGACCCTAAATTGTACAACGAACATGAGTGTGAAGAACAAATAATGGAGAGTTGGAAGGAAAGTTGGCTTTGGAATGATACAGATGAGGTGAGCTTTAATATGGTGTGGAATGCCATGAAGTCAGTTTTCAGAGGTGAAAGTATTAGACTGGCTAGCTTCAGAAATAAACAACTTAAGGTGGTGCAAGATAAAATTGAGAATGAGATAAAGCAGTTGCAGGAACAACATGCAAGGACTAAGGATAAGAAAGTTTTTGATAATATGCAAAGATTGAAAACCGAAATAATAGGAAAGGACATAGAAAAGGTAAAACGAGATTTGGTATATTTAAAAAGAGAATATTTTGAATATAGTAATAAGAATTCAAAATTATTAGCAAGGGCTGCAAAAGAAAAGAGAGAAAAAAGGGAAATTGGAATTCTGATTAATAAGGATGGGGCAAGATGTAATAAATTTGGAGATAAATGTACAATTTTGAAAGACTTCTATCAGGCGCTATATGCAAAATTTCGTGAAATTAATTTTTTTTTGGAGAAACAAATAAACAGTAAGATTACACAGGAACACAAGAATAGGATGAAAGAACGAATAACGGAAAAGGAAATAAAAGAGGTTATAGCCAGCTTTGTTAGGGATGTCATGGGGAACACCCTGGTATTGTAAATAATACATGATATGTGGTACTACAGCTTTAAGAGTAACTTACTGAACTGTGGACAGGTGATGGTAATGATGGAATGAATCAGCATTTGTCACTGCATAAAATAGAGCCAAGTAGTTTGCTTCTTTGCTCTTGATTTAATCTTGTAGCCACGCTGCCAGAATGCTCTTGATTTAATCTTGTAGCCACGCTGCCCGAATGCTCTGGAATTAACCTCTGGACTAATGCTCTTGGACTTTATACCTTGAAGCTATAATGATGTTCTACAAGAAGCTTTGATGCCTTCTGCTGGATGTTTACTCGACACAGAGGAACACAGAGGTTTGTTCTCTTATGCTTATGAGCATGGACTGTTGTTCTTTCTTGGGTAATGAACTGCATGCCTGAAGGGAAGAACTGCTGGCTGTGAGATTACTCTCCGGGGAGAGAGGTTGCCATCTTAAGACTGTAAATACTTGGGCAAACCGGGACTGCTTTTGTTTGCCATACTCTGCAAGCCAAGCCAGGGAAGAGCTAGTCTGCAGCAGGAGATTTTGCTGTGTGCAAGTATTTACTGTGAAACTGAAAGACTAAGTTTGTTTGCATGGTTGGTCACAGATAAGATACTGCTGTTTATGTTCTTTTGATCACCACCTCTGCTGAGTAAAAGCTCTTTATGTTTTGCACCATTCAACTGAGTCTCTGCTGTTATTGACTGGGTGTAAAGGAGAAAATTAAATGGGCACCTCCGCTGTCACGCGTAGTTAACTACTACACTCTGCTAGATTTGAACTCAGCACCCAGTACACCACCATTTCCCTATCAAGCTTAAAAACGGATAAAGCGCCTGGAGAAGATGGGTTACCAGCTGAGTTTTATAAGGAGTTTAAAGAGGTAGTGGTGCTGAAATTGACTAAATTATATCATTATATGTTAGAAGGTGGGCAAATTCTGACTTTGTGGTATAGGACTATAATAGTGTTATTGCCAAAGCCTGGAAAGGATCTGGAAAAGGTTTAATCTTATAGACCAATCTCATTGATAAATCAAGACCCTAAGATCTTCACAGCAATATTGGCTAATAGATTGAATAATTTTATGGGTAATTATATAAATGAGGTTCAGGTGGGATTTTTGAAGGGTAGGCATATGTCAGCTTTGACGAGAAGAGTTGTAAATTTAATTGACACGGTAGGACAAACAAAAGATAAAGTAGGTTTATCATCCCTAGATATTTTTAAGGCATTTGACTCTTTGCAATGGGTAACAATTAATGAGATAATTAAAGGCTATGGATTTGGGGATAAATTTAGAAAGATAATTGGACAACTATACCAACAAGGTACAGCAGAAGTAAGGGTAAATGATGAAGATACAGAAGAAGTGAATTTAGAAGCAGGTACAAGGCAGGGCTGTCCTTTGTCTCCAATTTTGTTTATTATGGCAATGGAGTTGTTGGTGAAAGCTGTAGGGGAAGATAAAGAAATAGAAGGGGTTCTAGTTAACAAGATAAGCTTATACGCAGATGATACTTTGATAATAGCTAAATACTCCGGGGAAACACTGGATAGAATACAAGTGCAGTTGAAGGAATTTGAGGAAATGACAGGTTTGAAAATTAATTGGGATAAATCAGAAATGATTTTGTGTAATATGGGTAAGGAAGAACAGCAAAGGATAAAGGGAAAGTGCAATTTACAAATTAAGGATAATTTGAAATACTTGGAGATAAATATTTCAAATAAATTCGAAGAGCTTAAGAAATTGAATTACGAAAAATTTAAAAAAGAAATTAAGGATAGAATACAACAATTACAAAAATTGAAGCTGTCATGGTTTGGAAGAATTACAATATGTAAAATGATGTTACTACCAAGAATCAATTTTTTATTTGATGCCCTTTCAATTCAAATGAAGGACAAAGAAATTAAGGAGTTCCAAAAAATGATAAATATTTTTTTGTAATGGGGAAAAAAGGCCTCGATTGGCAAAAAAAACGGTATTTATCCCAGAAGGAGGGGAGATTAGGGATGCCAAATTTGATGACATATTATTGAGCTTTTCAAATTAAGAATGTTGTGAAGATCTTGGCTAGAGAAAGGGTAATTTGGGAAGAAATTGAAATGAAAGAGTTTAGTCATATAGGAAAAATGGTCTTTCTAGGAGGGAGTATGGAGAAAGTAGTTATTAAAAATAAAATGATGAAGGCAACACTGGGAACATGGAAAAAAGTAAAAAGGGAATTGGTACCAGATTTTTCACCTATTATTGAATTGGAGGATATGGCAAATTTCCCAATAAAAATTAATAAAAGGATTAAAGAAGTACTTGACAAGAATGGAGTTTTTCTGGTGAGAGACTGGATACGGGCCTGTAGAGACAATGAGAGGAAAACAAATCTATATGGACAATTGAGATAGAATTGGTTTCAGATAGGGATGGTAAACAAGTGGAATAGTAACTATATGAAAGAAGTTGGAATAGAAAGAGAGAGGACTCAATTAGAAGAATTAATTTTAAAAATATGAAAGGGACAAACAGGAATAAAGGGGCTGGTGAGTAAAATATATATAATGATAAATAAGGAAGGTAATCCACAGGAGGAATTGAAAGCAAGTTGGGAACAGGATTTAAAGATGAAGATAGAGGACCAGAATTGGACAAATAAATGGAAGAAAAGAATTATGAGAACTATGTCTGTCAGAGTCAAAGAACACAATTATAAAATGTTGTGGAGATGGTATTTTGGTATTTGACACCAATGAGATTACATCAGATAGATAATAAGAAAGACAAAATGTGTTGGCGTTGTAAGAATGCACTGGGTACATATGAACACATGTGGTGGAGTTGCAATGTGGTAAAGGATTTCTGGGGGGAAATTGAAAATGAGATAAGCGAAATTAGGGGGGGGAATAAAGTTCAAATACCATCATGCTGACAGATGTGGAAGGTACAAATTTAAGCAAAGATAAAAAAGAGTTACTAGAAATAATGTTGACAACAGGTAGATTGTGTATCGCTACAAAATGGAAAAATGATGTGAATATGAAAATTGAGGAATGGTTCAAGGAAATGTGGGATCTAGCACTGAATGATAAATTAACATATGAGATAAATGTTAAAAAGGGTATTGTGGAAGAGAATAGATTTTGGAATATTTGGCAAGCATTTGTGGATTACTCTTTGAAAGGCGATGAAAAGAATAGACCTGTACCCAATCAAATGAGTTTTTGGAAAGGAAAATAGAGTGACACTCTGGTTTTTCCAGGGCAGTGTATAAAGCACTGGGTGTTTAATTATTATTATTATTATTATTATTATTATTATTATTATTATTATTATTATTATTATTATTATTATTATTATTATTATTATTATTATTATTATTATTATTATTATTATTGAAATTTGCCAGTATTTTACTTTTTTGTTATAGTATTCATGACTTAGAAGTTTGAATTAACAGATATATTAAACTGTGTAGATTTTGAAGTGAAATTAGACTAGGTTTAAGTAATAATAAGAATAAATATTAAAAACTGTTTGGATTTTTGATAATGGTATGAAAGATACAAGAAATAAGTCATAATCAACCGGCATTTTCCAGAGATGTTTATTCTTGTCTTTTTTTTCTTTTATCAATAGTTAGTTTTCGTATTGTATAGATAGGAAATTAGTTATAAATTGTCTATATTTGTTCAGATTTTTTATGTATGATTGTCGTTTTTTATTATGTTGTAATATTGTTTTAAAAATTCAATAAAAATAATAAAAAAATAAAGTACACAAATGTTTCTTCAGCAAGGTTTGAGCTGAATAAAAGTGATCACTGAGTAGAAGGATACAAAGCAGGAATTAAAAATACAACAGCAAGGTCATTACAGGCACACAAACACAATACCAAAGTGTTCTGTGCATTCAGCAATCAAATACTGTATAACTTTTGAAATAATGGAGATTGGCCCAAAGAGCACACAAAAAAATATCCCAAGAAGAGGGGGTGGTATCAGAATTGTTGTTTTCAATTCTTAACAGCAACCTTTCTTGTACTGTAATGAGCAATTCCAACCTCAAACTTAGGGTACTCTGACACCCACCCAGCTATCTACCTCAGTAGTTCTGCTAGGTTTGAGATACAGTAGGGAAGAAGCCCTCATTTTGCTTCTTGTCTCAGATGATGCCTCAGCTGTTTAGCCAGAGAGAGATGGCTCAGAAAGGGACAGATAGGTTTGCTCTAATGGTTGGCTGGTTCACTTCAACAAAAAACATTGTCTGATCACCAACTTTAACAGCAAACCAGCTTGTCAATATAGTGGAACCAAACAGCAGGCTAAACGCTTGTGCAGACTGTCTCTTAATCTTTATTCACCAGAGGAGGCATTTCTATGGGAAATCAATAGGTACAAAGTCAGTGGTTAACTCTTTCCCCAAATCCCTCTTCCTCAACTTGCTGTTGCCCACTAATTGCCAAGTTACTTCAAAGACTGGAAATATGACGAACTGTGGGGAAGATACGTTTCAATTGACCTCTCCAACAGACTTACTGAGCTACTAGCCATTTTTCCAATAAAAAGGCCCAAAGCCCCCTTCACTGAATAAAGCTTATGATGGTTTAATATCATATATTATGACCATTTTATTCTGTACTTCTTTAGGTACATCATGAGGATGATAAAGTACTGGTTTATTTTTTTAAGGAACAACTAGAAATATTGGCAAAATGAGTTTAGAAAAAACATGTTCTCCTGAACAACATTTCATTCTTATTGAAGAAGAGAGTTAATAGAGTGTGTGATTTAAGAAAATAGGGATCCATTGGAGAAAATTTAAAATACCCATACTGAACATGACTGAATTGGTTCTTCAGATCCAATGAATGGCACATCTAATCACAATTTTGGCTGAACTGAATTGGCCATTTATTGAAAAATATTTCCCTTACATGCCCTAAGTAAGGTAAAGGTCGCCCTTGCTCGAAAGCCAATCTTATCCATATCTAGGGTTCAGTAGTCATCTCTGTTTATAGCCGAAGAGCCAGTGTTGTCTGTGTCTGCAGACATTTCAATGGATATGTGGCAGTCATGACTAAACACTGGAGTGCACAAAATAAATGTTTTTTAAAAAAACATGCCCTGTGTAACCCTGCTATATTGCTTTATTTAAACTCTAGCTGATTGCCTGGCCTTGCCCGGGAGGACCCAACCTGTTCTGAGGAGACATCCGGGTCTGTCTCCCCTGTCTCAGTGCCTGGCCCTCGCCCACCATACCTGGCCTCCTTCCTCTCCCTCATGTTTAAATTTATGGGCCAGATAAAGTGTTATTTAAAAGCAACTGCATGTTTGTTTTTAATTAAGCCATGCTGATTACCCGGCCTTGTGTTGTTGTTGTTTTTTTTATTTAAAGGAAGTATGCTTATTCCAGCATGTCCGGTTGTTTTTTGATGTTGTGTATGTGTGATATGTGCTTCTGCAACTCTATTGGGTATGTTAATGTCCTTTCTTGTTTGCTGCTGCTTACTTTCTGTGCAGTGTGCTCCTTGTGATGTCTCCTATGTTGCTCCCTGCCGTGTCTTTGGTGTGTGTGATGTTATTGTCCCTACTGTGGTATTCTGTCTGCTATCCTTGCCGGGTATCTTTTTGTGCTGATCTGTGTGCCATTGGTGGCTTGGTTGTTTTTGCCTGTGTTGTTGGTGTCACTGTTGTCACTGGCTGCCTCTGTGATAGAATGACAGTTATGACAGTTGAGAATGTTTATACAGAGAACTGCAAGCTAATTGGCCTGTATGGCTCAGAACTGCAAGCTGATTTGTCCTGGCTTTTTGTCCAAATTTGGGGGCCATAAACCCCGAAAATTTTGTTCCAGACCCCTGTAGTGCTGATCACGCCACTCCAATTTATCTTTGTGCCAAGTGTCAGCAGGATCGATTCAGGGGTGTGAGAGCCTTTGTGGGACTTACAACACCTGACTTCTATTTTTTTATATATATAGATAGGTCAAACTAGGCAAACACTTATTTAGAAAGCAGTGTTCTCTCAAGGAGTGAAATATGTCAGTTTGTCATAGCATTTGCTTGTTTTGGGTAGCGTTTTTTGTTTTTGCATGCCTGATTGTTGTGGCATGTACTTCTAAAGAAATCTGATAACAGGAGGAAAATGCTATTTACAGGGAATAAGCACTCCCTTCAATGTCTAGGCTGATCCTCATTGAAGTGACACATATATAGATAGTACATTTGATGAATGAAGCATTCATGGGTTATAATGTACATGCTTTAATGAGATCACACACCCAATAGAACGTTCATATCACTTTAAAGATGGCACATTCAACTGCACTTACTAAAGACTTACTTGCCTTGGACATTTGCACTTTATTTAGTTTTTAAAAGTAACACTGGAAATATTGCTGGAATCTATACCTATAAAATGGTGTGTTAATCGTTGGAATGTGACAAAGGATGTTGCACCAGGCCCCAATAGCCCTGTCCAAGCTTCCGTGCACTTGCCCGAATGAGGTTCGCAGGTAACTGTCAGGTTGAATTTTTTGGCCGGGGGGCAGGAGCCCCCCGGACACCAACAAAAAAAGGGAACTTCAATTCCCAACGTTCCTTGTGCCGCACCAGAGCCAATCAGGCTGAGCGGCACGGCAAAAGGAACGTTCGGAAATGCACCGCGGCCAATCAAAAAAAGCCGCAGGAAAAAAACCACTGCAGTAACCAAACACGCACATGCAAAACTACAAGCCCCAGTGTCCTGCGTGCCATTAGCGCGCAGAACGCTGAGGCAGCCAGCGCGCGAAAAATAAAATTAAAAAAACCTGCCGCCGCTGCCCTTACTTTCAATGGGCCAGGGATCGAGCCTGGCCCATAAAAAAGACCCCCCATGCCCTTTCTTTTCCATGGGCCAGGCTTCGAGCCTGGCCCATGAAAAAAAGACCCCCCTCTTTTCTTTTAATGGGCCAGGGATCGAGCCTGGTCCACGGAAAAAAAGAACACCCCCTGCCCTTTTCTTTCCATGGGCCAGGGATCAAGCCTGGCCCGTGGGAAAAAAAGACCCCCCCCCCAAAAAAAGTGCACACAAAATCATTCAAAAACAGTCACAAAAACAGTCAAAAAGAAACACAAAAACATCCAAAAAGTAACCACAAAAACATCACAAAGACACCCCCCCCCAAACCCAACACAACCCCCCCAAAAAACAAACAAACCAGAGAGCTTACCAGGAGACGTCTTCACTCCATGACAACCGGAACTCAACTGAGAAAATAAAGAAAATACTTACCAGAAGCGACACTCAGAGGACAGAAGAGAAAAATTGTAGAGAGGAAGAAAAGCTCACCACCCCCACCAGGAGGCCACAAGAGAAAAAACATTAATAAAATTAATTCCCAAATTAATCAAAAAGTTATCAAAACATTCAAAAATATTCACACTAATCTCAAAAAATACCAAAAAAAACAGAAATCACTTTTCATTCAAAAAAAACAAAAAAAAACAAACCAAAAAATTAAAAATGGTAAAAAATAAAGATTTAAAACACAAAAATTAAATTTTAAATTAAAAAAATTAATTTACATAATATAAATTAAATTAAAATAAAATTTGCATAAACATAAAACAAAAACCTTCCAAAACCAATTTAAAGAGCCCGGCACTGAGGAAGCCGGTGCACAAAAAACAAAAATAAAACACACACTGGGAGCACAAGTCCGCTGCAGGCGGACGCAGCGCCTCGAAGCCACAAAATCACAAAACCTTTCAACACCATTTAAAACAGCCCAGCACCATTGGTTCAAGGGGAAAAAATGAAACCCTTTACTATCCAACACAATTTTACAAAGCCCGGCACCGCCGGGCAAAATATGCTAGTGTGCTATAAAACTCTTATAAATAAATGAACAGTTGGGTAATCAAATGGTGTATGTGTGTTTAAACAGGCATAAGTCTGATCTAAGCTTAAAATAAAACAGAAAGGTAAAGAAGGTAAAATGCCTTTCAAAAGTCATCTTGCACATCCCACCCTAACACTGAATATGAAAGTTACATTAGATCATGTGGCCTCAATGGTGGCTCAGCTAGAAAAAAAACTTGGTGAGCAAACATAAAAGAAATGGGATCATCTAACACATCATTTTTCAACAAAGCACTTAATCAATGCATGTAGATTTCTCAAGGAAGACCCAAACTTGAAATTGCTAGAGCTGTCAGACAAACATTACAGAATACTGCACGGTTCCTGTTTTTTTCTCTATAAAATGAAATGCTGCTGGTTGTGCACTTACATAAGGGACTTCTATTGTATTTTAGGGAAGTGTTATATTCTAGAATGAGATTATTTATTAACATAAAAAGGAACCATTTGAAAACTGCAAATGCTGTAGTTGAAAAACAAGGAACAAACTTGAGTTCTCTCTGTAGGACAACACTCGGTGTAATCCATTTGAAAGACAGGGTTTTCCCTGTCTGTTTTCAGGCAATACCACCCTTTGCCTAGCAACCAACACCGTCATTACACTGATACAAATGCTGCTGGATTCATTGATACCTAGTTCAGGAGTATGCAAAACTATGTAATCCAATATGTTTCCAACTGCACAACAGGTTGCAGAAGACACACAACCAGGTTCATACTGAGAGACCACAAGAGCAACAGCTACCCTTTACGAAAAAGAAGAGGAAAAAAAAGGGGGGGGAGACAGTAGGAGACTGTTAGTGACCAGCTTTTCTCCAGTAAAGTTCCACTAATTTTAAGCCTCAAACTATGCTTGAGATGGTTATTAATCTCCTTGTCTATTTAGTCTATTCAGTTTGGTTAAGTTCCTTAAAATCAGGCATGTTATATCCTACCTGTACAAGGGTATAATTAACGAAGGGTTGATAGCCTGAAAGCTAATTCACATTAAAGTTAATAACATTGTCATTGTTCAAACTATACATATGGCAGTACACAGAGTAATAGAAGTACAGATTCAGAATTAAAATTATATCCAGCATACCGCTCAGTACCAGGTACAGAGATAAAACAAAAGGGTGGTGCAACCGCCATGCCCTGTTTGAAAGGATCCAAAGGACCTCTGACTGGAAAGTGCTAGGCAAGGAGGAGTCTTGGCCAGATCAAGAAAGCCTTTATTTTTCATGCAGGGCAATGGACACACAGAGAGAGAAGCGAGGAGAGCAGTTTTAGCATTAAAGTTGAAAGCATATTGAATTTTATCCAGACACATATTGAAAATACAGATTACTAGATGTGTCCAGCCCTCAAGGGTGAAAAAGGTTTGGCATATCTTCTAAACAGGCAAAACACTGTGGTATGCTGGATCCAGAGCTGAGCTAGAGAGATCAGGGTCTTAAAACTGTCACTCAGAGAGTTGCTTGAACCACACTGTTGCCAAAATAAAATTGTTTTATATATAATGCTGCTTCCCAATCAGATCTATCCTGATTCTTTCAGATCTACCCTAGCATGGGCCAATGGACAGAGCAAGAAAGTGAAACTAGATAGGGGGGGGGGGAGATAAAGAAGAAGATAAATCTTAAAAAATATTATGCACTAAGCTCCAGGAGCTTGGCACAAACCCTGCTCAGCAACTGTTAGATGGGACTCATCCAGGAAAGGCAAGATGGCTTTTCTTAAAGAACATCTTCTGTATTTGGCCCTATCTGTAGTCCAGTGGAAGACGTTACCTAATGTTTCCCGGAAACTAATATCATATCATCACAAACCTTTCCAGGAACTGCTTGGTCAATGATCAGCCAGGATTGAACAAAAATGGTAGATGGCAAGGCAATAATATAAATGTTCTGCTATGCTTATATGTCCTCAATTTGAATATCTGAATAGTAAAGACAGCATGTTGTTTTTTGCTGATTTTTTGGGGTGTCCTTTCATAAAGATAATTGACTAATTTCACCGATGAGTATAACATTTTGCCATTTAATCAGCAGAGCAAATCAAATGCTGGATTTGTGGGGGAAAGTACAGAGAGAGGGGTGAGTCAGTATTTTTATTTTAAAAATAACCACAAGCAATAATAGCAATTATTAAACCACTACATTAAACATGCCATTTCCTGCTGTTGACAGTTTAATAATCACATGCACTGCTTAAGAACCTCACACTACCTTGTTCTTCAGTTATTAGATGCAACAGCCAATCAGTCAATAATTTATATATGTACAGGATATAGCAACATAGTCACAAATAAACTGAGATAACAAAAATATATTCTAGTTATCTTTCGATGTGAAAAATTCAAACTTGCTTGCATAATTTATTTTACTGCCCTTTTGTGGTCTGCTGGTGATGACAACTCATAACCAAGAGTGCCCTTATCCATGTCACTTCAATCTAGAGGGCTTGTTACATTTCAATGCTTTTTGTGAATGTTGCTCCTGTGCTTTTTCAAGAGTTCTTCATGAGGCACCTCTCTTCTTACTTTTGGCAGAGAATATAGATTACCCAATGCTTAAAAACAAGACATTAAGCTGCACAGAATTTGGCAATTTTCAGTGCAGGAAAAATGGGTTAAAAATAGAACATTCCAATATAATGGAAGAGGGAAAGGAACCAATATTTCATTTTTGTGGAAAGAGACAGAATTTCATTGATTCAGTGGGAAATGTCAGCACAGCAAGACTTGGAATGTCTAGAAATGTTCAAGTACTCATTGCGTTCCTAGAGCTATCCTTGAAATTTACTAGATGTTTTTGCTTTAAAAAGTTAGAAAACTGGATATGAGTTCTATTGGCAATGGTATCCGTGTGTGCGTGTTGGCAGAGTAGCGGAAGCTGTGTGCATGTTGTGTACACACACAGATTGAGCAGTGACATGAGTTGAACAGAAAAGGAAAGCTGCTTTACTTCCACAGGTGCTCTAAGTCTTTTTGTGCAACAAACATAAAACAGATAGCTTCTCTTTAAACAGCATATGTACCGCAATACAGTCTCCCTCCAAACCTTGGCAACCAAGTCCGTCAAGGTTACAGGAGGCTGGTGTGAGTTTCTTTAGTTCAAGTAGCGGACAGAGCGTGTTCCAGCAATCGCTCTGCCCTCACAAGCTGTTGGTCACTGGCAGCAGAAACAGTCCAAGCATTCCAACATAAACACATGTACACACTCTATATAAATAAAAGTACAGTAGTGCTTACAGGAATGTCCTTGGGATGCCAGTAACTTACAAGGAAAGTTCCTTTCTTGTAGCCTTTCAGCAGAGGGTTTCAGTTCCATTCCCTTGCTTTCCTTCTTCTGGCTTCGCTTCGCTGTGCAGAATTCCAGCTTGCAGTCTGTGGTTATTTGGGCAGAATAACCTCAGTGGGAGATCATGGCACAGGCATGACCCTCTATGCTCCTCCAAAGAAGGGGCTCCAACAGTGCTTGCTATATACAGTCCTTTTGCTGAGTCATTGTTTCAATGGACTCAGCTGTGTTTCAGCAAGCAAGGTTGCTTAAAGTGGTACATGCATCCTATACAATACAATACTACAAAGTACATATTCCTCAACAAGTTCAACAGAATGTGTCCTGGTGCTCCCATTCGCCAGAGGTTCTTGGCCTGCACTAGGTCTTTTTTTCATGCAAACTGCCTATAACTTAAATTTTCAGGACAGGGTCTTGGCCCCATGACCTCCACATAAAATTCTCTCTCCTCTTTGTCCCAGACTGGCGTTGCATAGGACCGTTGCCTGCTATAGTGTACGACAATGGGGCAATAAGGATCCAGACAGCAGTGGATGCATCTGTGAGACAGTATGCTGGTTTCCTAAACCATGCCACTAACACAGTCAGGAAACAAACAAAGACAGCCATATGATCCTTACACCATACAAATGGAGAAGGAAAGCAATACCTTTATTGTATCACTGAAAAAAATCAAACATTATGTCAGCTTTTCATGATTGAAACTCACTTCTTCACCAATTTCTTGAGGGTAGTGCAGTACAATTAACAGTGAGAGTCCCAAAAGTTCCTAGTAAGCTCTCGTGCCAGACTTTCTTTCTTAGAGGTGATCCTATAAAGCAGGGATTCTCAACCTGCAGCCCATGGGCCAAATGTGGCCCACGGCACCATTTTCTGTGGCCCCCACCACCTCCATCACACAAGGAAGTGCTATGTGGTGGAGGAAGGGCAAAATGACCATCCGGCCCCCAAAGCTGTCTGACAGAGCATGACCTGGCCCCTGGCTTTAAAAGGTTGAGAACTCCTTCTATAAAGGTACCACCTTCCTCATGCATTTGTACAGTCAAAAAGAGTAACATTATGGGGAAGGAAGCCTCACATAAGTACAGTACAGTAATACCCCGGATCACGCTAAAACTTGGTTCCACGAGACTTAGCATTATCCAAATGTTACATTATGCAATACATTTATTGAACACCATTTAAAAAAGCTGGCTTCCTTTGGGGGAAGCTGGGGGTGAGTGTGCCTGCCAGCTTTCCCCCAAACCAAGTCGGGGATCAAAGCATCTGATCCCCTGCTTGGTTTGGGGGGAAGTGGGTGAGCGCACTTGAGCGCATTCACACAAACCAAGCCGGGATCAGACGCTATGATTCCCAGCTTGGTTTGGGGGAATCCGCATGAGAGCACCCATACACATTCCCCCAAACCAAGCTGAGGATCAGACACTGTGATTCCAAGTTTGGTTTGGGGGAATGCACACTGGCATGCCCATGCGCATTCCCCAAAACCAGGCCAGGGATCTGACACTGTGATCTTCCAGTTTGGTTTGGGACAATGTGCATGGATGTGCCAGTGCACATTCCCCCAAACCAAGCCGGGGATCAGAAGCTGTGATCCCTGGCTTGGTTTCAGGGAAACAATGCGGGTGCCCCCGTGCACATTCCCACAAACCAAGCTGGGGATCAGATGCTGTGATCCTGGGCTTGGTTTGGGGGAAGGTTGGTGGGTGCGCCCACATGGTTTCCCCAAACCAAGCCGGGGATCAGATGCTGTGATTCCCAGCATGGTTTGGGGAAACCGCTCAGACCATCCATTTCCTTGGGGTGTAAGCATACACATGGGCTCTCACCCCAAGGAAACCGGCAGACCGATGCTCAGACCACCCATTTCCTTGGGGGGTGAGTGCATTTGCTTGGTTTGGAGGAAAGCAGGTGGGCACACCCACACAGTTTCCCCAAACCAAGCTAGGAATCCCTCTATGGTTTACAGGGGTGGTCTACAGTAGAGATCTTGAGTCATGACATCATGGAGCCAGACAGAGCTGGCTTTATGAGAACATCAAGGAAGGAATTTAAGGAAGATTGAATATGACAACAGTAAGGCACTGTGCCCTGGGATTAGTACATATACTGTATGCCTACTAGAGGTGGTGGAGTGGATAAGCCTGCTTAGTGATGATGCCACTAAACACACGTAGCAACAAATATGAAAAGTGACATTTAGAGAGAGAGAGTCTGAGCAAATGCTACAAAAAGGAAGGAAACTGGTGGCCTGATGCTCAGACTGCCCGTTTCCTTGTGGGAGAGTGACTGCACGCTCTCTCACCCCAAGGAAACCGGCGGTCCGATGCTTAGCTCTACGGAGGCCCCCTTGCCCCCCAGCAAGGGGGCCTGCGGAGATCTCTGCTCCAAAGCCCTGCGCACCTTGGGGCAGAGATCAACGTCGGGGAATTTGAGGAAAACTTTTGCATCACACAATGTTATCTTAATGTTGTGTGGCAAAAGTGTTCCTCAAATTCCCCGACGTTATCTGATTTTAGCATTGTTTGATGTGTTTGTTATCTGAGGTATTACTGTACTTGAGAAAGTGAACAGACATGAGAGCCTGCAAGGTTTGCTGAAACACTGGATGTGAGGCAAAGAAAGCTTAGAAAAATAGCCAAGGCATTCAGCAGAGACTGGAAGTTTCCCAGGTGGAACAGTATCCATAGGAATTTAAGTCCCCAGAATTAGGTCTTCCAAGGTCTGGCCCTTGGCTACAACATGTAGCTGAAAGACTGATTAAAAGTCCTTTGGTTAAACACTCAGATGTCCCCTAGTCCCTTCAAGCACATATTTTTTTTTAAAAAAAAGAATTATGTATTAAATGGACATTCCAAAGGCAATATAATTTTCAAACATCACCTTTGGAATAGCCATTATTCTTTCACTTATGCTAAACAGGAAATATCTCTTTAAAAGTGATGCCTACAGGTTGGCCTGTAAGTCCCTACACACGCAGCACACAGATGATGATGATGATGATGATGATGATGATGATGATGATGATGATGATGATGATGATGATGATGATGATGATGATGATGATGATGATAATAATAATAATAATAATAATAATAATAATAATAATAATAATAATAATAATAATAATAATAATAATAATAATAATAATAATAATAATAATTTTGTTGTTCAGTCGCACAGTCGATTCCGACCCTTTGCGACCCCATGGACCATTTTCCTCCAGGCGCCTCTGTCCTCTACCATCCCCCTCAACCCTCCCAGCTCTGTGCCCATTGTGTCTATAATACCATCTAGCCATCTCATCCTTGGCCTCCCCCTTCTTCTTTTGCCCTCCACCTTTCCCAACATCAATGCCTTCTCAAGTGAATCCTCCCTTCTCATTTGATGTCCAAAGTACTTTAGCTTCATCTTTACTATTTGACCTTCCAATGAGCAGTCAGGGTTAATTTCTTCTAAGATTGACCTATTTGTTCTCCTCGCTGTCCAGGGGACTCTCAAAACCCTCCTCCAACACCACATTTCAAAGGCATCTATTCTTCTGCGTTCAGCCTTCCTAATTGTCCAGCTCTCACATCCATACATTACTACTGGGAAAACCATTGCTTTGACTATTCTAATTTTTGTTTGCAATGTAATGTCTCTGCTTTTCACTATGTTCCCCATGTTTCTCATCGCTTGTCTCCCAAGAATCAGTCGCCTTTTTATTTCATGGCTGCAATCCCCATCTGCAGTGATCTTTGATCCTAAGAAAGTAAAATCTGTCACTGCTTCTACTTCTTCCCCGTCTATTTTCCAGGAACTGATGGGGCCTGTTGCCATTATCTTGGTTTTCTTGATATTGAGTCTCAAGCCAGCTTTTGCACTCTCCTCCTTCAGCCCAATCAAGAGATTCTTTAGGTCTTCCTCACTTTCTGCCATTAGGGTGGTATCGTCTGCATATCTCAGATTATTGATGTTTCTCCCAGCGATTTTAATCCCATATTGTGATTCCTCCATCCCTGCACTGCGCATTATGTGCTCTGTGTATAGGTTGAATAAGCATGGTGACAAAATGCAGCCTTGTCTTACTCCTTTTCCTATTCCAAACCACTCTGTTATTCCATGTTCTGTCCTAACTGTTGCTTCTTGGTTCATGTACAGATTTCTCAGGAGGCATATGAGGTGCTCTGGTATTCCCATCTCTTTAATTACTTGCCACATCTTGTTGTGGTCCACACAGTCAAATGCCTTAGTGTAGTCAATAAAACAAAAGTAAACTTGTTTCTGGTATTCCTTTGTTTTCTCCATGATCCAGCGTATGTTGGCGATGTGGTCTCCAGTCCCCCTGCTTCTTCTGAAACCAGCCTGCACCTCTGGTAATTCTCTCTCCACATGCTGCTGAAGTCTGTCCTGTATTATCTTGAGCATCACCTTGCTGGCATGTGGGATGAGCGCGATTGTTCGATAATTTGAACATTCTTTGGCATTGCCCTTTTTTGGGATTGGGACGTATACTGATCTTTTCCAATCCTGTGGCCACTGTTTTGTTTTCCAAATCTGCTGGCATATTGAATGCAGTAATTTGACGCCATCATCTTTTAGCGCTTTGAAAAATTCAACTGGGATACCATCATCTCCACTAGCTTTGTTGTTTGCAGTGCTCTTTAGGGCCTTTATGACTTTGCTCTCCAGGATGTCTGGCTCAAGTTCAATTTCTTCATCATTGTGATTATCAGGAGTGTTGAGGTCATTTTTGTAAAGTTCCTCTGTGTACTCTTTCCATCTTTTCTTAATTTCTTCTGCATCAGCTAGCTCCTTTCCGTCTTTGTCCCTTATCATGGTCATTTTTGCTTTAAATGTTCCCTTGATTTCCCCAATTTTTTTGAAAAGATCTCTGGTTCTGCCTCTTTTGTTGTTTTCCTCCATTTCTCTGCACTGTTCTTTTAGGTAGTTTTCCTTATCTCTCCTTGCTTTTCTTCGAAATTCTGTGTTCAAATGGTTGTAGTTTTTCCTTTCTCCTTTGACTTTTGCGTTCCTTCTTTCCTCTGCTATTTTAAGAGCCTCATCAGACAACCACTTTGCTTTCTTACTCTTCTTTTCTTTTGGTATGGTTTTCTTTGCTGCTTCCTGCATGATGTCCTGTTGTGTTCTGTAAAGCTGTGCCTTTAACAATGTACCTTTGCCATGTGTTATCAATGTAACCTTTCTGTGTGCAACATTATAACCATCAGCTGTATCAATGTAAACCCAATAAGGGGACGTGAGCTAGTGACCACCAGAGGGCAGTAGCGAGCGCCCAGCTCTCATGGATCATATTCACCTGGTTCAGCAGCGCGGGAAGATTCCCCGCCACCTCTTCACCTGGTCAAGAAGGGCGTGACTTCCTACGACGTCACGCAGGCAGCAACCAATAGTCTGTCGACGAGCCACATTCAAATGTATAGCCAGCTGTATATATTGAGCCACTCATCCGCCATTACCACATGTTCCCCCGGATCATCATGCAATAAACCTGTGTTAAGCCAACCCTTTGGCTGTTTCATTGTCTTTGGTCCCTTACACTAAATTGGCGACGAAGGTGGGATATGGCAGCCCACGGGACCAAGACATGCGCCGGTTTCGAAATCAGGAAACCGGGCGACTGGGAGATCTTCGAGATGGACTTCCAGGCCGCACTGATCGAGTCCGAAGTCACGGAAGAGGCGAAGAAAAGGGCCATCTTCACCAGGATGCTCGGACAAGAAACAAAAAGGACCTTGGTGGACCTGATTGCACCGAGGAGGGTGAGCGAATTCAAGGCCAAGGAACTCATGCAGATGCTGCGTGAGCACGTCCGGCCCGCCACGGCGATGTTTCCCGCTCGGAGTGCGTTTTGGAGGCGAGTCCAAGCGCCCGGGGAGACGGTCGCCGCATTCGTGGCGGCCCTGCGGCTGGCGGCCGGCCCGTGCAAATGGGAGAATGCCGAAATCACCCTCCGGGACTGTGTGCTGTGCGGCCTGAACGACGCCGAGACCCAGCGCACATTAATGAACCAAGAGCCGCCTCCCACGTTGCAGGAGGTCGTCAGAGCGGCCCAGGCCGCAGACGCTACAAAGGCCGGGGTCCAAGAACTCCAGGACTGGCGGCCAAAGTCGAGCAAGGCAGAGGCTCCGGTACAGGCGGCCCGGCGAACTTCGAGGTCGTCCGCAGAGAGCAGCGACGACGAGGATGTCCAGAGGGTCCGGAAGGAGAACCGGCGATGCGACGGCTGTGGAGCGGCCCACGACCGCGTGAAGTGCCCCTTCCGGAAGGCCGAGTGCCACAACTGCGGCCGCCGCGGGCACATCGCCAAGGTGTGCAGGAAGAAGCGCGAGACCCGGAGGAGCTCCGCAGACCGCTCCGCGGGACAAGACCGCCCAACGAGACCCAAGGACGGCGCCCAGGCCACGCGGAAGCAGGATGGCGTGGGCCGCATCTCCGATGGCAGCGAGGACGACGCCCCAGTGTTCAGCGTGTCTACAGGACACCCCCGCTACTTTGTTGAGGTACTAGTCCAAGGGGTTCCCATTAGGATGGAAATTGACTCGGGGTCCTCATATTCAATCATTTCCCAGAGGGAGTTCTTGGGAATGGCCCCCCACAAGCGACCCAAGCTCAAAGCATTGAGGTCCACACTACGGGACGTGCAAGGGAACAGTATTCCAGTGTTGGGGGTTGGAGAATTTCAGGTCAAATTCAAGGAGCACGCCGCGTCCCTTCCCCTAGTCGTGCTCAAAGGAGGAAATTGCAGCCTCCTCGGGACTCAATGGTTCCAGCCCCTGGGGTTGTTTATTGGGGGGGTGCACGCCATTGGGATGCATGCCGTTGGGACTGATCCAATTCAGGAGGTGTGCGAGGCGCACCCCGAAGTTTTCAAAAAGGGACTGGGGAAATTCAAGGGGCCCCCAGTGACTTTCGACCTGGACCCGGAGGTCCGCCCAATTCGCCTAAAACCACGCCGGGTGCCATTCGCACTCAAGGACAAGATAGAGGCGGAACTGGACAAATTGGTGGGTCAGGGAATCCTTGTGCCTGTTGATTCTGCGGAGTGGGAAACTCCAATTGTAACCGCACTAAAGGCCAATGGGGAGGTCCGCATATGCGCCGACTACAAGTGCACCATCAACAAGGCGATCCGCCCGAATGCATATCCGGTGCCGGTAGTCAGCCATCTGCTGGCCAGGTTACACGGGGGAAAATGTTTCGCTAAGCTCGACTTAGCACAGGCCTACCAGCAGCTCACGGTGTCCCCTGCCGCAGCTGCTGCGCAGACCATAGTCACCCATAAGGGGGCGTTCCAGGTGACGCGCCTCCAGTTCGGCGTGAATTCGGCGCCTGGAATTTTCCAGTCACTCGTGGAACGCCTCCTGAAGGGACTGGAGGGGGTGTTGCCTTATTTTGATGACGTGTTAATAACGGGGGGGGAGTCGGGCTGAATTGGCCAAGAGGTTGGGGAAGGTCCTGACGATATTCGAAAAGGCGGGGCTGAGGTTGCGAAAGGACAAATGCGTCTTCTTCGCAACCGAGGTTGAGTTCCTAGGGTTTTGTGTGACTCCTGAGGGAATAAAACCATCCAAGTCCAAAGTGGCAGCCATTAAGAAAGCCCCCCGCCCCACCTCCAAGCCCGAGTTGCAGTCGTTCCTAGGGCTGCTCAACTTTTACCACTCCTTCCTCCCCCGAAAGGCAGCGGTGGCTGAGCCGCTACACAAACTGCTAAAGAAAGACCAGGCATGGAAGTGGGGCGAGGACCAAGAAAGGGCATTTAGCGAGCTAAAAAGCCTCCTGGCGTCCGACGCCATACTGACCCATTTCAACCCCAAACGCCCAGTAGTTCTGACCTGTGATGCATCTCCAGTGGGGGTGGGGGCAGTGCTGTGCCACGTGTTGGAAAACGGAAGGGAGGCCCCGATAGCATTTTACTCCAGGTCCCTGTTCCAAGCGGAGAGAAACTACGCACAGACAGACAGGGAGGCACTAGTAATAGTCGTAGGGACGAAAAAATTTCACGATTTTCTGCATGGCCGCCCCTTCACCATTGTGACGGACCACAAGCCCCTGCTAGGCATCTTTACCACAGATAAGCCCACCCCTCAGATCCTGTCCCCGAGGATGCTCAGGTGGGGCATTTTTCTCAACGCGTATCAGCACGCGTTGGTCTACCGGCCCGGGAAAGAGATCAGCCATGCGGACGCTCTATCTAGGTCTCCCCTTCCCCTAACGCCCAGCCAGGTGAGCAAGGGGGAGCGGGACCATCAGGTTCTCATGATAGAGGTGCTGGATTCGCCCCCCGTAGTGCCCGCCGACATTGCCAAGGCGACAGAGAAGGACAAAACGTTAGCGGCAGTAAGCTCCTGGCTGCAGAAAGGGTGGCCCGCGTCCTCCCCAGCGGAGGAGTTCGCTCCATTTTTCAGAAAAAAGCTAGAACTGTCCCTAGAGAGGGGGTGTCTCTTGTGGGGGCAGCGGGTGGTGATTCCCACTTCCCTTCGGCCGCGGGTGCTCAAACTGCTTCACGTCAGCCACCCCGGCATCGTGCGATCCAAGGCGCTGGCCCGGAGTTACTTCTGGTGGCCCCAGCTGGACGCCGACATCGAGCACATGGTCGGCACTTGTGAAAGTTGCCAATGCTCCAGACCAGAGGAGGCCCGCCTTCCCCACAGGGAATGGGACGCGGCTAAGGGGCCGTGGTCCCGGGTGCACGTTGATTTCGCGGGCCCGTTCAGAGGCACCCTGTTCCTTCTTGTAGTGGACGCTTTCTCCAAATGGTTGGAAGTTATCCCAGTCACGAGCACCTCCTCGGCCCAGACCATTAGGCATTTGCGGAGGCTCTTTTCCACGTTCGGCATACCCGACACGTTAATTAGCGACAACGCTAGTTGTTTCACGTCCTCCGAGTTTAGGGCATTCATGGAGATCAATGCCGTTCGGCATATCACCTCCGCCCCGTTTCACCCAGCCACCAATGGCCAAGTAGAGCGCCTCGTCCGCACCACGAAGGACGCGTTGCGGCGCATGGGCCCCGGGGATCTGAACCTGCAAGTCTGCCAGTTTCTGCTAGGGTACAGGGTGACCCCTTTGGCGTCAGGATACTCCCCCGCAGAGCTCTTAATGCGTCGGAAACTGACCACCATCCTTACTAGGCTAGACCCCACAAGGTTAGAGGACAAAGGAAGGAACATCGGGCTAGAGGCCACAAAGAGTTTCAGTATAGGCGCCCCCGTGCATTGCAGGAATTACGCCAGCACGGGCCCAGCCTGGGTACCGGGCGTAGTTGTGAAGCAAACCGGCCCCGTGTCGTACCGCGTGGAAACCAGCACAGGGCTCCTGTGGAGGCGGCACGCGGACCAGCTCCGACGCAGGGTCTCCGATGAGCAGGGCACGGATCAAGCAGGGACTATGTCAGCGTTAGGGTTCTCCCCCACCCGTTCAGCCCAAGGGGGAGGAAAAGGGGACCGCGGGCCCCCACCAAGGGGGGAGGAGGATATCCTCGTAGATACCCTGGGGGATCTTTCTGAGGAGGAGGGACCCGACCCCATACATATCTCGCAGAAGGTCCCCACAAATGCGGACACCCCTACTAAGTTAGATTTTGATTTTCAGAACCGGGGGGGTTTTTCGGAGTGGTCCCCCACCCGTCCAAGCGAGAAGAGGGGTTTTTCGTTAGCCCCGACGGCCCCCGGTCTGCCCACAATGGAGTTTTTCCCTTCCCCTAAGGCCGCCAGACAGCGGCAAGCCACTAACAAGTCTCCCTCTCCCATTTCAGTACAAGGGACCAGGGAACAAAGAAGCAATAACGCCCCCGGGGGGGCAGCCCTCTTCACGGCCCAAACGCACATGCAACAAGCCATCTTGGCTGAGAGACTTCGTCTCATCCTAGGGGGGAGGGATGTTGTGTTCTGTAAAGCTGTGCCTTTAACAATGTACCTTTGCCATGTGTTATCAATGTAACCTTTCTGTGTGCAACATTATAACCATCAGCTGTATCAATGTAAACCCAATAAGGGGATGTGAGCTAGTGACCACCAGAGGGCAGTAGCGAGCACCCAGCTCTCATGGATCATATTCACCTAGTTCAGCAGCGCGGGAAGATTCCCCGCCACCTCTTCACCTGGTCAAGAAGGGCGTGACTTCCTACGACGTCACGCAGGCAGCAACCAATAGTCTGTCGATGAGCCACATTCAAATGTATAGCCAGCTGTATATATTGAGCCACTCATCCGCCATTACCACATGTTCCCCCGGATCATCATGCAATAAACCTGTGTTAAGCCAACCCTTTGGCTGTTTCATTGTCTTTGGTCCCTTACACTAAATGTCCCTCATCTCCGTCCATAATTCTTCCGGTACTCTGTCTACCGAGTCTAAGCCATTAAATCTGTTCATCACCTCCACCGTGTATTCTTCAGGGATGCTGTCTAGGTGATATCTTTCTGGTCTCCGTGTTTTCCCTATTTTCTTTAGTCTAAGCCTGAATTTTGTGATCAGTAGGTTGTGATTTGAGCCACAGTCTGCTCCAGGTCTTGTTTTTGCTGACTGTATGGAGGTTCTCCATCTTTGGCTGCAGAGTATGTAGTCAATCTGGTTTCGGTGTTGGCCATCTGGTGATGTCCGTGTGTAAAGTCGCCTCTTGTGTTGCTGGAAGAGAGTGTTTGCTATGACCAGTGCGTTCTCTTGGCAGAACTCTATCAATCTTTGCCCTGCTTCATTTTGTGTTCCAAGACCAAATTTGCCTGTTATTCCCTCCACTTTTTGATTTCCTACTTTGGCATTCCAATCTCCTAATATAATTTGGACATCATTTCTTGGTGTCTGTTCAATGAGGTGTTGTAAGTCCTCATAGAACTGGTCCATTGTGGCTTCATCTGCACCAGTGGTTGGTGTGTATATTTGGATCACAGTGACTTTGAAAGGTTTGCCTTGAAATCTGACTGACATCATTCTGTCATTTTTGAGATTGTATCCCATTACTGCTTTTCTCACTCTTTTATTGACAATTATGGCTACTCCATTTCTTCTAAGGTTTTCTTGCCCGCAGTAGTAGATATGATGGTTTCCAGAGCTGAATTCACCCATCCCTGTCCATTTGAGCTCACTGATGCCCAAGATGTCAATGCTTATTCTTTCCATCTCATTTTTTACCACTTCCAGTTTTCCTTGATTCATAGACCTCACATTCCATGTCCCTATGCAGTATTGTTCCCTGCAACACTGTATTTCTCCTCCCCCTTTCGTATCCCTCCCCCTTTTCAGATCTGCTGTGCTGAGCATCCCCTTGTTTTGCCTTTTGTTTTGGTCCATAGGATTCTCTTGGCAGACTTTGTGGCGTGCCTTGCCGGTCTCTACGCCAGTCTTTTCCCATCACACGTTATCACCGTTTAAACAGTTTTAAAACAAAGTATTATCATGCACAATATCACAGTTTATCACATAGTATCAAAGTAAAAGTTGAACTAATTAATGAAAGGGAAAGAAAGAAAGAAAGAAAGAAAGAAAAAGTCCACTATATCAAGTCTCTATGTAAGTCAGTTTCTTGTACTGTCACTATGTCAGTTGCCGTAAGCCATCTATATTTAGTCAACTATATTATTTCAGTTCGATTACTTATCCTTTGCATGCACACAGCAGCTCTTGCCTCTCTTCGGCCGCATGGAGTCGGTCAAAGGCGCCGGCTCGGGCCTCGCTGTGATGGTGGTTGTGGATGGTATCTCCTGGGGGTGGTCGGGGGTCTCCGGAAGTGTCATTCTCTCTGGCCCCAGGCCTTTGGATGGGGAGGGAGGGGCAAGATCCTTTACTCACCTCCCCCTTGGGCCTCTCTGGATGGCAAATGGGCATTAGAGCTGGGCCTTCCTGAAGCCTTTTCTTCCTCTCCAGGCTCAGTTCTTTGGATGGGGAGGGAGGGGCAGGATCCTTTACTCCCCTCCCCTGTGGGCCTCTCTGCATGGAATGAGCAGTATAGCTGGGCCTTGCTGATTCCTTTTTTTCTTCCTCTCTAGGCCCAGGTCTTTGGATGGGGAGGGAGGGGCTGGATCCTTTACTCACCTCCCCTGTGGGCCTCTCTGCATGGAATGAGCAGTAGAGCTGGGCTCTCCTGATTCCTTTTTTCTTCCTCTCTAGGCCCAGGTCTTTGGATGGGGAGGGAGGGGCTGGATCCTTTACTCACCTCCCCTGTGGGCCTCTCTGGATGGAATGAGCAGTAGAGCTGGGCTCTCCTGATTCCTTTTTTCTTCCTCTCTAGGCCCAGGTCTTTGGATGGGGAGGGAGGGGCTGGATCCTTTACTCACCTCCCCTGTGGGCCTCTCTGGATGGAATGAGCAGTATAGCTGGGCTCTCCTGATTCCTTTTTTCTTCCTCTCTAGGCCCAGGTCTTTGGATGGGGAGGGAGGGGCTGGATCCTTTACTCACCTCCCCTGTGGGCCTCTCTGCATGGGATGAGCAGTATAGCTGGGCCTTGTTGATTCCTTTTTTCTTCCTCTCTAGGCCCAGGTCTTTGGATGGGGAGGGAGGGGCAGGATCCTTTACTCCCCTCCCCTGTGGGCCTCTCTGGATGGGATGAGCAGTATAGCTGGGCTCTCCTGATTCCTTTTTTTCTTCCTCTCTAGGCCCAGGTCTTTGGATGGGGAGGGAGGGGCTGAATCCTTTACTCACCTCCCCTGTGGGCCTCTCTGCATGGGATGAGCAGTATAGCTGGGCCTTGTTGATTCCTTTTTTCTTCCTCTCTAGGCCCAGGTCTTTGGATGGGGAGGGAGGGGCAGGATCCTTTACTCCCCTCCCCTGTGGGCCTCTCTGGATGGGATGAGCAGTATAGCTGGGCTCTCCTGATTCCTTTTTTTCTTCCTCTCTAGGCCCAGGTCTTTGGATGGGGAGGGAGGGGCTGGATCCTTTACTCACCTCCCCTGTGGGCCTCTCTGGATGGAATGAGCAGTAATAATAATAAATGTTTTATTTATATCCTGCTTCCCTCAATCCAGTGGACGACTCGAAGCGGCTTACAGAAAATTCAAAAACACAATATCAAAGACACAAAATTCAAAAAATACAGCATAACAATATAATAAAAAATAAAGATACAATTAATAACAAGAAATAACAAGAAAGATCCACGAGCACCCACGAAATCTCCTACCTTTAGAGTCCTCCAAGTCTGAGGGGGAGGGCGGGGCCCAAGAACACCGGCTGGTAGAGTGGCCTCTTCACCCCCACTGGGGCAGAACACGTGGCAGTGGCGGCAGCTCACCCGGGTGCCTCCTTGCCTTTTAAGTCTGAGGGGAGGGAGGAGCCCAAAGAACGCCGGCAGGTGGAGTGGCCGGTGGAGTGGCCCTCTTCGCCACCACCGGGGCAGGACTCATGGTGCCGGCGGCAGCAGCTCACCCAGGTGCCCCCTCACCTTTTAAGTCTGAGGGCAAGGAGGAGGGCGGGGCCCAAAGAACGCCGGCCAGTTGAGTGGCCAGACACTCAGACTGTATACACTAAATATATAAAATATTATATATGGGTGGATAAGGACTTATGGGCCACCCTGTACAATGGAAGGCACACAGAGGTACACTTACCTTTCAACACTATTAGTTTAACACAATTTTTGGGAGATTTCAATTTCAGGTGATCAAATCACATGTTAGGCATTCTTCCATTCATTCACTCAGTATTCATTCCTCTATGGCCAGTTTCTATTCACATTCCTATCAATTTGATAGCTGACTTAACAGCAATATATGCATCCTTTATTTTACTGGAGTTGTTCCTCCACTTTTCAAATTCACCATCTAGAATACTGCATTATTGGCACACTATTCTTTTGGAGGATATTCCTTGCTTCATTTCAGTCAAAGGCAAAATGGTGATAAACATCCCTCATAGGATTAACTGCTGTAAAATCTGATAAATTAAGATTAACAGTGAGATATCCACTGCATTAACTCAGGTGGTTAACAATCATTACATATAACTTGGTATTAAGATTTAAACAAACACAAATAAATGAGGTGCTGACTAGCCAACAAATTGTGAACAATGAAAACTCCTAGTAAGATGAAACTACTTCTAATTTTTCAAAACCTTTTTTTATCTATTAAGAACACCTTTTCAATGTTTTCTCGTAATTTTTTGTAGCATTTGCTCAGACTCTCTCTCTCTAAATGTCACTTTTCATATTTGTTGCTACGTGTGTTTAGTGGCATCATCACTAAGCAGGCTTATCCACTCCACCACCTCTAGTAGGCATACAGTATATGTACTAATCCCAGGGCACAGTGCCTTACTGTTGTCATATTCAATCTTCCTTAAATTCCTTCCTTGATGTTCTCATAAAGCCAGCTCTGTCTGGCTCCATGATGTCATGACTCATGATCTCTACTGTAGACCACCCCTGTAAACCATAGAGGGAGGAGAAATGGTTGAGAGGGGGAAATGGCATGGAATGGATGCAGTAGTTGGAGAAACAGGGATGCCAGAGATCCAGGGAAAACAATAGATTTCAGGATTTTTTTTAGCTTCCGACATTTGTTACTGCTTTTTTAAAAATGCCAAAATCAAACCTAGATAAAACATGGAACAGTGCCGTTCAGTAGCAGTTCATCATTGTAATATGGATTAAGCACCCGTCTCTGCCCCAGCTCATGGGAATATGAAAGGAGCCTCATTCAGGCGTCCTCTGAGCGGACTTTCTCCAGCAAAAACCCTTTAAATCCAGAATAATTTCTGCCACTAAATTATTATTGTAATACCGTTCATACTGTTTCTGCTACTGGCATGCACACCTGCAAACACTAAATGAAGTCATGTGATGGGATGAATAAGCACATTTAAATAATAAAAAGTGCCCTCAGTGGATACTTCCTCTCAATATGGTTAAATTAGTTTGTCTTTTTAAATCCCTGGCTGCAAGAATGGGTGCCCAGAAAGGAGTGAACAAAGAGCAGGCTGGACATACAATCAGCCAACTGCAATTAAAAAAAACCTTGAAATCGCTTACTCTGCATTAGGATGATTAATAGGGCAGGCCTATGGGCAAGGCATTGTCGCAGTCCTGAGAAATGGCACAATTACTTCTTTGGAAAAAGTAAAGTGAAAAGACTTGTTACTAAAGGGCAGTGAGTCCCACTTGGCGGTTAATTAGCACTTCTAGTGAACTGCACCATTAAACACTGTAAACATAATTCCCAACCTGATCACTTTTTGACATCCCCATCGGTATGAACTAAATTGCAGTAGATGGCAGTATTGATTGTCCTGTGTTAATTAAGAACTGGCAATCCTTCTGAAATGTAAATGGTGATTCACTCCCCACTTATGTAGTTTTAGTAGCAGCAGACTCGTATAGGTATCAAATAATGTACTTTTTATCAGGTCAACTGCCATATAAACCTAGGATAATAAAATGTACTATTGTTAAACAAAATAATGTAAAGTAGAACTGGAATATGTTAGGGAGGGGTGATTTAAAAATGCTAGTTCAATCTCGAAGCTCAGAAGTACATCTCTGAGAATCACATATTAAAATCAGTGATTTCTTTTTCTACCTTCGTATATATATATATCCATTCTGGCATTCAATTCACTAGAGCTAGAGTTAGAATTCCCCTAATACCCCTGTCTCAGATAGAGTGTGCTATACTATATGCAAGGTAAAATACAGACGATGTATTTGCTTAACAAACGACTTGCTTAACACAAAAATCGCATAACAAAAGGAAATCCATAGAAAATAGTGGCTTGGATAATATATATTTTTGGAACAGATTAATTGGTTTTCAATGCATTTCTATGGGAAATTGCATTCAATGCATTCCTATGGGAAATTTGCATTACAATTTTTTGTAGTACCTAAGGCCCGGGAGAACACACTACATTTGTTAAGCGAGGTTCCACTGTACTTGTGTTTCTGTGATCTTTTGAGGTAACAGAACTACAGGTATAGCTCCTCATATCACCCAGCTAATTTCCTTCCACTACAAAATCCTGCAAGCAGCACAGTATGTCACGAAGTAACACAACAGTTAGGTAAGTATGGATGTGCATGCTCTCACCCCAAGGAAACCGGCAGCCCGATGCTCAGACTGCCTGTTTTCTTGGAGGGAGAGCACCACACAGGCTCTCACCCCAAGGAAACTGGTGGCCCGATGATAAACTGCCCATTTCCTTGGGGTGGGGGTAGCGGCTGTGCACACTCTCACCCCAAGGAAACTGGCGCTCTGACGCTTGGCTCTATGGAGGCCCCCTTGCTCCCCCAGCAAGGGTGCCTCCAGAGATCTCTGCCCCAAAGCCAGCAGGGCTGGTCCTGCGGGCTTTGGGGCAGAGATCAACATCAGGGAATTTGAGGAAAACTTGCATCGCACAATGTTATCTTAATGTTGTTTGGTGCAAAGGTGTTCCTCAAGTTCCCCAATGTTATCCAGTTTTGGCATTGTCCGATGTGTTTGTTATCTGAGGTATTACTGTACTACAAGTCCCAGAATCTCTAAGACAGCATGTTCAGTAGATATATAATCTATCCCATATGTTCAGCTGTGAAATGAAAAGCATCTAAGGAGAAGTTTCATTTTTATAACTGTCAGTTTCACTTAAGGGACTGCAAAAACCTGAATCCACCTGGCAACAAGGCCATTAAAAATATAACCAATATTTAAATTGAAGCCTCAGTAAGATTTCTGTCAAATCTCATGTACTACTTCAGAGATTGGCCTGTTTTTCTCACAGGACTAAAAATACTAGAATTCTCTCTTCTGACAAGGCCAGTTAAGATGGGATCCACCCAGTTACTTAAGTTGGGATCTTTGAACTCCAGCTCTTACACTTTCTGAGGCCCTGAGTATGAACACAGAAATGTAAATGCAACTACAGTATTTTCATAGGGGTAAAAGAATTAGTTTGAAAAGACCTGAGAATGAGAGGGGAGAGGAAAAAGAAATCACCCACATTTGCATATAAGAAATACACAAAGAATTGTGTCTGATCTGTGATGTTGAAAAATAAATATAAAAGCAAGTTATGTCATCGTATGATACATGTATAATAAACAGCGTTACTGGAGCACGTTGAGTAGAAGTAATACATATGTCATAGAAGTTCACTACAACAGTCACTAACTGATTAAATCTGTCAAATGTTATTCATTTACTTTCAGAAACAAAATATGTGGACCAAATGTTTTATATGTCTTCAAGCATACCTGAATGCAGCTCTTTAAACAGCAAGGATATTTACTAGTTATTATTTCACTCTCATCCACTCAAGGTTTTTTAGTGACATATTAATTTGACTTGCAACACATCAAATAATGCAATTGTTCAAACATTTGCAGCTTCTCAAGATCTAAGGAAAAATTAGGTAATGCAGATTTTGAAAGCTGTCACTCATTAGAAGGAAAAGCTTCATTTCTACCTTATGACCTGCAAAATAACATTTAAGAATCACAGAAGCCGGGGGAGAGGATTAAAAGGAAATCACATCTACCCATTACCTCCTTTTTGCTCAACACTATTACCCTTTCGCAGCACATAAAATAATAATATATTTTTTCCCCATTCTTAGGGTCTATGTTGGTGTGAGTGGTTTTTGCCCTTGGAAATACAGTGGGGAAGCAAATCCATTGGAAGGGGTGGGGGAAGAATAATTTATTATTTATTATTTTTATTTATTTATTTAAATTTATATGCCGCCCAATCAGGAGAACCCGACTCAGGGTGGCGTACAACAGTTAAAAATGTATAAAAACAGATTTTAAAATCCCAAATCGCCCACTCACTTCCCCACCCTATTACCCCCCACCCCAATTAAAAGAATAAAAAGAAATAAAAGGGAATTGGGGGGAAATACAACAACACAAAGGGAGGGATATTAACTAAGTACTAACTGGGGATGAGCCAACAGGCTGGAGCCATATTCCCATTAAGGCCCCACACCTGCCCGGCCAGCCAGGTTTTCAGACTTTTCCTGAAGGGCAGCAGTTCTGTCTGTAGCCTAAATTCTGTTGGAAGGAGGTTCCAGAGGGCTGGTGCAGACACGGAGAAGGCCCTTCTTCGTGTGCCAGAGAGGCGGGCCCCTCTAGCTGAAGGCACAACTAGGGAGCCCCTCTGGTCTGCTTTGGTTGGATGGGCAGACACTCTTGGGACGATGTGGTCTCTCAGGTATCCTGGCCCAATGCCATCCACATCCCATCACTACCCGTGCAGCTGCACTCTGAACCAGCTGTAGCCTCCGAATGGTCGTCAAGGGCAGCCCCATGTCGAGCACATTACAGTAATCTAGTCTGGAGGTGACCAGAGCATGAGTGACCATGAGTAAGAAGTCCCGGTCCAGGAGCGGGTGCAACTGGTGAATTACTCTAAGTTGAGTAAAATCCCTCCTGGCCACGGCCGCCACCTGCTCTTCTAGCAGCAGTTGCGAGTCTAGGAGGACCTCCAAGTTGCGCACTGGGTCTGTCTGGGGCAAGACTGTCTGGGGCAAGATGGGATCCAAGACTAGAGGTGGTAGCTCACTGAATAACCCCGGACCCCCAACCCAAAGCCACTCGGTCTTGCCAGGGTTCGGCTGAAGCCCATTGTCACCCATCCAGACCCCAACGGCCTCCAGGCATCCAGAAAGGACTTTGACCGCATCACTGGGGTCCCCACGGGCTGAGATGTACAACTGAGTGTCATCCGTGTACTGATGGTACTGCACCCCATGGGAATGGATGATCTCACCCAGCAGCTTCATGTAGATGTTAACAAGGAGGGGAGAGAGCACTGAGTTCTGCGGCATCCCATATTTAAGGGGCCTAGGACTGTATCTCTCACTCTCCAACCACACCGACTGGGTACAGCCCTCCAGAAAAGAGGAAAACCAGGACAACACAGTGCCCTGGATCCCCAATCCTTTGAGCTGTTCCAGAAGGATACCGTGGTTGATGGTATCAAAGGCTGCTGAGAGGTCAAGGAGAGCAAGAATGGTCGGATGACCACCATCCCACTCCCGCCAGAGATCATCCATCAGTGCGACCAATGTCGTCTCTGTACCATGTCTGGGCCTGAATCCTGATTGAAAAGGGTCCAGATAACCTGCCTCCTCCAGAGCCCCCTGCAGCTGGCATGCCACCGCCTTCTCCAAAACATTCCCCAAAAAGGGGAGGTTGGAGACCGGCCTTTAGTTGTTTAGGACAGCTGGGTCAAGGGATGGTGTCTTCAGGAGAGGGTGCACCAAGGCATGTTTGAGCAGTGCAGGAAACACCCCCTCCCGCAAAGATGCATTTATTATTGCCCCAACCCAGCCTCCTGTCACTGCCTTGGCGGCTTTCACCACCAAGTTAGCCCTGCCCTGATTTTTACAATGAAGCATGGTGTTCCTGTTGTCTGCATCACAAATATAAGCAAAAAAGAAAGAAAAAAGAAAAGAAAAGAAAAGAAAGAAATGTCTTTGGTATCAGAACCACCTTCTAACAAACATGCCTATAGTCAATAGAAGAAGTGAAGTTTTCTAATTTCTCAAAGCCACAAGAAAGCTGGGCTCAGACGTCCTGATATAAGGAGCTTATCTGTTCTTCTTGTTCTGATTTTTGATCAGAAAATACTAGTATACTTCATTGCTGATGTGGTCTGAGGTTGGTTACGGTACAGATCTTGGGTTTTGCCTTCCATCTCACATCACATGGTAGAGATGGCTACTAGTTGGTGCATTTCAGCAATACTGAAGGCTTTTTCAGTAACCAATGTAAAAAGATGAGCTAAACATGGCATCAGTTGTTCCCCAGCAAATCAAAATCTCATCCTAAGAAAATCAGAATGAAACTAACCCAGGATTCATTGTTTGGAATACATTGTCATGACCCAGGAATACACATTTGGAAGACTTCTGTGCAATTTAATTCTAGGTCTATGGCTGCTTTTATACATTATATTAGTGAGTTTTCAGATTTCTTTCCTTCCTTATAAGAAAATAGATGTGATGTCCTACAGTGGCTGACAGCCACAATATAAGAACAAATGAATGCATTACATTCACATGGGAAAGTTCAAGGAGCGTTAGATTGCTGCCATTTAGTCCAAAAATACAATTCAATGGGAAGCTCTGTGTTCTTGCATAGCCCTTTTTCATTCTAACATGGCTTCAAAAGGAGGACATCTCAATGATTAGTTTTCAAAGACTGTTATTACATGTTACCCAAAATAAATAGGTGCCATCAAAAACAAAAGTACTACATGTTCCTCTGCATTATTCAGTATAATTCATTCTATAGTGCAAAACAATTGTGTGAATTCACCATCCCTGTGAGTTGAAAATGCAAATATCATGACATCAAGACACATGGCGAGATTGAGCAGAAAAAGTCACATAGTAGTCATCTGGCCATAAGATTTTATGTCAGATAGTTCCATTCTTTGTTATTTGCTGATGGCTAATGAACCTAAAACTGTCATTCACAAAAGCAATTCTTCTCTAGCAGGAATATGCAATGGTTAAACATTGTCCCAGATTAAGCTAGTGGGCTTCATATTTCATTTAAAAAAAAACTCAGGCTGCTTGCAGGTAAATTTTGTTTTGGAAGTCTGAGGAAAATCCGTTCAGTCACTGCTAAAGTTAGCAGAGCATGAAAAGGAGAAAAAGCATCAGATGCTATATTTTGTGCTCTGATAACTTAATCTAAATAGTTTCTGAAAATTCAGAAACACAGAAGGAATGCTAAGTATGGTGATGCTCATACAAACAATTCTGCCCGACCTTAGTCCTCTCTGGGTTTCCCTCCTGCTCACAAAGGAAATGGAGCTAGTGAAGCACCAGTGATGGTACACATTGCCATTTAAACAGCACACCAGCTTACCTACTTATTACTCTGCTAGTAGAAGGTGGTGTTTCACTATGTGAAAATATAATAATAGTTAAGATGTTGCTGCTTAATCACCTTTAGGCATGTAACAGGTTTGCTTTTGAATTTTTTAAAAAGACCTAGCTGAAAGTAGTCTACAATCAAAGAGATGGTGTCAATAGTAGGCTTACAAACCTGTCCATTTATAGTTAGGGTTACCATAATCCTATCCTCCCAAACCGAGACTGCCATGTGTACAAATAAAGGTTTCCCTTGTTCGGAAACCTGTCGTATCCGACTCTATGGTTCAGTGCTCATCTCTGTTTCAAAGCCGAAGAGCCAGTGTTGTCTGCTTCTGCAGAAGTATTCTGTGGTCATGTGGCAGGCATGACTAGACACCGGAGTGCATGGAATGCTGCTTACCTTCTCCCCGAAGTTGTCCCTATTTATCTACTTGCAATTTCTTGCCTTCTAACTGCTAGGTTTGCAGTAGTTGGAACAAAAATGGGAGCTCATTCCGCAAGCTGTTGCTGCCGGGACTTCAATAGAGGCAGCAATAAAATGGTGTGTGGTTGTTGTTGTTGTTTTTTTTTTTTTTTTTTGCTGTCTTCCTTTGCTATTGCTGCGCCACCTGCTGGTGTTCTATAGAAGTGCAGCTCTATTTCAAGAAAAAAGTGCATTTTTTCCCTTCAAACCCCCTTGGTCTGAAAAGTGGGAATTTTAAATGATTCTTTTGGAACTGGGCTGGGACAGGTTCAACCAGTGCAATTCCCAGTTTTAGATTATGTATGGCATCCCTATTTATAGTCATAACTTGTAGTTTCAGGTGATGTCCTGTATGTATGTTACTGAGTCATACAGAGAACAAACAAAGAACATTTACATTTCACCAAACATGAACTTCTCAATCGAGTTAATTCATACAACTAGCAGTGTGAACCTTTCTGGTCTATCATATGATAGAAACATAAATCCCTTCCTTTCATTTACAAATAACTCCCAGCTGAAGGATCCCCTTGCCTTATTGTTATTATTCTGCTTCTTCAATGCTACTAAGCACTGACTGGGGGAAAACATCAGAATCAAAATAATGGAAGGCAACAAATAAAGGTTAAATATCAGATCCTTCCTACTGAAAGATCACCAGAAGAAAAAGCAGGGAAGGACTTTGCCAGAGACATTAATGGGCTGGCTGGAGATGAAGAACAGTTGAGTTGCTAAGATGTCAATGACTTCTCTACTGTATTTATATTATTATATGAGAAGATAAGTCCCTCTGCAGCCTAAATATTAACATAACATGAAAAAGAAGCACCATTTCTGAAGAACCAAAAAAGGGCCAAAAATTAGAAGAATTAACCATACAGTAACTCCTCCAATAGGAGCTAAAGGGAAGTGTACAATAGTTCAACAGTGCATGCCTTACAAGTACATGGCACCCAGCTTGTTGTTACATTTTGTCAAATTGGAATTGACTTGTCTTAACATTGCTATGTGAGGTGTTTAATGTGTGGTTTATCACTTCCATCTCCCTAGTGAGTTATAGTGGCTGTGTGGGGAATAGAAGGACAGGTCTCTTGAGTCCTAGATTGCAACTATATCCACTGCACCATATGGGGTATCCCTCAAAACCAAGTACCTCCAGTTAAAGAAATGTTCTTTACACTTTTTTCCACAATACAAATTGCTTCACCTAAACCTGACCACACTGAATAGGATTAGAGCACTAATACAGCAAAATGTCACAAATGTTCTATGGATTGGGTAGTCTTTCTACATTGGTATAGAAGTAGAAAGTCTATTCAAGCATTGTTGTTTTTATGAGCCATCAAGTCGGCATCTACTTATAATGACTCTAATAGAGATATTTAAGGAGTAGTTTTACCAGTTCTACACCTCCAGTTCTATATATATAAAGCAGGTGTGTCCTCTTGTATGTGATGAACACAAATCTACAAACCTGCACCAATCACGCTGTAACGTGGCACGTGCCTTGGGCATGCTGGATGGTCACTGCAGTGGTCACAAGCCCCATGGGGGTGTATGCCCCTGAATTGATCTGCAAAGGGAAGTATTGTATACTTGACAGGAGGATATGTGTGTGTGTCAGTGGTAGTATCCATAGTGATGCTAATGTCGCAGCCCCAGGTAGGTCACCCGATTGTGACATTGTGATGTAATTGAGCTGGTCAGGGGCCTGATACAGATGGCCGGACACATGTATGGGGGAAAAACCAGAACAAGGCTGGGTAATTGGCTAGTACTGAATATTTCAATATTGAAATATACTGATTCCAAATATTAGGTATTGTTTCTTGGGCTATAGAGATGTCCCTGAATTGTGATCTACTGACTGAATGTAATTATTATTGAAATCCCTGAATGAAAAGTCTGCAATACTGCCCTTCAGCAATGGAAAGACAATGCTTTAGAATAGAAGAGTCCAGTTATTGTTTACTGTAAAGCATGATGCCTCCAGAATAGAAATTGAGATAATTTGGTGGACAAGTGGATATTCATATATTTATGAATTCTGATTCAGAAAGCTTTGTCTGCAGCCCTTCTGCCTCTCTAACCTGGGTGACAGGCATATGTTAATCGGAAAAGATAAGGCCTTGAAATGAAAACATGGCAATTCAACTTCCAACACGATATGTGAATGACCAAAAGGAACATATGCTAATAAAGCAAACATATCATGCTTCCTCCATCCATTCAAAGAACATCCTCGCTATTTAGTCTCTTGCCTCAGATATGAAATCAATGTTTTTCTCATTGTTGTCATGCTAAATTACAGATTGTCAAGCACTCCAAGGCTCCTTCAGATACAGAACACTGTATAAATATATTATTGGGATAGTTGTGTATATACTGCTCTGGAGTTCTAAATATCCAGTTTCCTTCAAGACAACGAATCCTATCACAAATAGATTTCAGTCAATTATTTCAGTTTCATCAAGTGATAAAAGCATCGTGTTGGGTCCTTTCTTCAGCAGTAATTTCCACTGACAAGCAATTTCTAATTGAGAGAGCACATTGAAAAGGCACATTAAAAGCAACAAACAGGTAGGAAAAAAATCTGCAGTTTCCCAGGCACAGCTTGAAATTACAAATAAAAATGTGCAAACAGCTTACAAAAATAATGTTTTAAAAGTATGACTGGTCATATTCAGAAATAAGAAAAACTAGCTCATACGCAAATTCACATTTAAATATCTAACATATGCGGCAGATTCCAGGGGCCAGATAAGTTATCTGGTTTCTCTAAAGGCCAGCTACATAGTCACTGAAGCACCAATGAAATGTGGCAGTGTGATGCATTTGCCAGCACCAACACAAGTAAAACTATATGACATACGAGGGTGCCCTCACAGTATAGACACTTATGAAATTGTCCAGCATTGTGGGTGGAAGGGATGTATTTACCCTAGTGGGGCAGTGGTTAAACTACTGTCCTGCAACCAAAAGGTTGTGCGTTTGATCCTGACCAGGGCTCAAGGTTGACTCAGCCTTCCATCCTTCCGAGGATGGTAAACTGAGTACCCAGTATGTTGGGGGCAATATCCTAATTAACTTGTGAACTGCTCAGAGAGTGCACTAAGCTTTATGGGGCAGTATATAAGTGTGATTGCTTTGCTTTACCAGTGTGATTTCAACAGCAAGAGTGGCAGCTTCTATTGCTACCACCAATTTTAATGTGACTGTAATGCAATGGAGTGGTGTACCCACCAGGAGGGCGGGATATAAATGTGCAAAAATAAAATAAATAAATGGATGCCCAATAAACAAGCACCATACAAAGCCCATGGGCTACTGATCTTTTGTTGTTGTTCTTTGTTTTCCATCATACCTTCTCATACTATTTTCTCTTCAGATATGTGTTTGTTTCTCCCTCACAAACATGTTGCACTCAACTCCTGCCTGCACATGCTGTCCAAAAGACTACACAAAGTGGGTTAGCAACATTTATTGTATATTTTTGTGTACTGCCTTGAAATATGTACTGTTTGATCTTGAATTGTGTATTTTTATTGCTTTGAAATTTGTATGATATTGCATTATGATGTTTGTTATTGTATTATATGGATTTTGTTTTTCTAACATTCAAATATATTTATGCATTGTTTCCGCTTTGTTACTTCCTAATTGTAATTTTGATGCTGTACTGTATTTTTGTTTTGTTGATTTTTGAACATGATGTGAACCGCTTTGAGTTTGTCGAGACAAAGGAAAGCGGTATATAAGTTCAAATATAATAATAAATAATAACATTACAATACATGTTATTTGCACATGGCCAGATTATCATGCACCCTTAAAACATGGCTTGGTGCACCCCCTCCTAAAAAAAAATCTTCCCTCGACCCAGCCGTCCTCTCTAATTACAGACCGGTCTCCAATCTCCCCTTTTTGGGGAAGGTATTGGAGAGGGCAGTGGCACGTCAGCTGCAGGGGTCCCTGGATGAAGCAGATTATCTGGACCCTTTTCAGTCAGGTTTCAGGCCTGGACATGGTACAGAGACAGCATTGGTCGCACTTGTGGACGATCTCTGGAGAGAGCGGGATGGTGGTCATCCGTCCGTCCTTCCTCTCCTTGACCTCTCAGCGGCTTTCGATACCGTAGACCATGGTATCCATCTGGAACAGCTCAAAGGGTTGGGGATCCAGGGCATTGTGTTGTCTTGGTTTTCCTCATTCCTGGAGAGCCGTACCCAGTCAGTGTGGTTGGAGAGTGAGAGGTCCAGTCCTAGGGTTCTCCGATATGGGGTTCCTCAGGGCTTGGTGCTTTCTCCTCTCCTATTTAACATCTACATGAAGCCGCTCGGTGAGATCATTCGTTCCCACAGTCTGCGGTACCATCAGTATGCGGATGATACACAGCTGTACATCTCAGCCCGTGGGGACCCAAGTGATGCTGTCAATATCCTGTCTGGGTGTCTGGAGGCTGTGGGGGTCTGGATGGGGAAAAAGGGGTTACAGTTGAACCCTGGCAAGCCTGAGTGGCTGTGGGTTTGGGGTCCTGCATTATCCCGGGAGCTGCCATCTTTGGTCTTGGATGGGGCTACTCTGCCCCAGACAGACCCAGGGCGTAACATGGGGGTCTTCCTGGATGTGCGTCTGCTGCTAGAAGAGCAGGTGGCGGCCATGGCCAGGAGGGCTTTTGCACAATTATGTGTAATTCGCCAGTTGTGCCCGCTCCTGGATAGGGATTCCTTGCTCATGGTCACACATGCCCTAGTTACCTCCAGACTTGATTACTGTAATGCGCTCTACATGGGGCTGCCCTTGGCGACCATTCGGAGGCTGCAGCTGGTCCAGAATGCAGTGGCCCGAGTAGTGATGGGGTGCAGGCATTTTGTCCGTGCCTTGCCTCTGCTTCGGGAGTTGCACTAGTTACCAGTTTGTCTCCGGGTGCAATTCAAGGTGCTGGTTCTGACCTTTAAAGCCCTTCATGGTAGTGGGCCAGGTTACCTAAGAGACCGCATCGCCCCAAGAGAGTCTGCCCAACCCACAAGGGCAGACCAGAGGGGCTCCCTCAGTGTTCCATCAGCTAGAGGAGCTTGCCTCTCCAGCACTAGGAGGAGGGCCTTCTCTGGGTCTGCCCCAACTCTATGGAACCTCTTGCCAGCAGATCTGTAGCTACAGATAGAATTGCTGCCCTTTAGAAAAGGGTTGAAAACCTGGCTGACAGGGCAAATATGGGGGACCAATGGGGTGGTTGCTCCTTCTTGTTGGCTCTATTAGTGGATTGGTCCCTCTACTGATGGGTGGGGAAGGGAGGGGTATTTTAAATTGGGGATGTTTTTATAGAGTTCTTAATGCATTTTTATTATTTTAATTGGATTTTTAGGAGTGTCTGTATAGTGTTTGTGTGTTGCGAGCCACCCTGGCTTGCCTTAGGGCAAGTGGGCGGGATATAAATTTAATAAATAAATAAAAAAATCAGCTAGCACCTCATCAAATAAGTGAAGTAGCTTCCACAGTTGGCAGTCTGCATTCACAAATATTGAACAGGATTCTGGCCAATGACTTTTCATTCCATTGGAGCTGAAATGAAACGCACAAGCCATTTAAATTCACCACTATGTCTAGTGTGGACATTATCGAAAGATAAAATCCCCAATGAAAAATATGAAGTGACATTCTGAATAGTAATTATTATGCAAATATTTCCAAATAATTGGTTTCCAGTAGCTTGATTTTGGCAAGCAACACAGATGATACTGTCAAATACTGCAACACACACACACACAACACACAACCCTGAAGGTTATCAATCAAATGATGTCAAGTGAGGAAAGTGAATCTGTGTCAGTTATACAATACTGAAGATAATTACCCCCAACAGGCACACAATTGTACCCAACACAATTGAGTAAACAATTAGTAAAATATGAAATAATTAAATATCCAATATCACTGACAAGGGGCATATGGTTGACTGTTCTTGTAAAACTGTTCTATTCACACATACTTCCAAGCCCACAGGAACAACCACATCCTAAGGAAGTGACTTGTACTATTGAAAGGGGTTGTAGCATTCATCCAAAGCCACTAGGAGAGAAGACAAGGAAAACCAGGAGCAACTAACTGGTGCACTTAATGCAGTTGGCACATCAAAGTTTTTTCCATCACTGTAAGAATACCTATTTTTGTTGTCATAGTAGAGCTACTACAAAAAGGAGCATCCATGGCATCCACGTTGAAGTCACCAACCATCATTACACATCTGTCACTCAGGCAGCTAAATAGCCAAATTGGAATTTCAAATATAAAAAATAATAATAATCATATTACACACAGTTGACTTATCCCATGGATGTTATTTCAAATGCTAGACTTCTGAGAAAACTAATGAGTCATGCCAGGTGCCTTGGCTTAGATTGTTTTCAAATTTCATGAAGTGAGATAATGCAAATAAAGAGTGGGTTTTGCAATGATCCTTCCAAAGCCCTGATAAGGTGTTAATAAACCTTGGCAAATTCTGATTATGGCTGTCTCATTACTTGCTTTTATTTCATTTTCCACAGTGTTGCTAAATCAAAGTTTTTTTAAAGTGCTAAACTGTTAAATTTATGCTACGGCACCTGAACAAATAGTGATACACAGCAGAGAGTAATATATCACTGCCTTCCTTACGGCTGCTTTTTACCACAATGAAAAATGTTCACGCCTCATCTAATCTGCATTTCTTTCCTAAAACCTGTACAAAAACAGAACATTTTCCCAGTATATGTTTCTCAGGAGGAAATCCAGGGTGTGTATGTGTGCAGTTTAACACTCCCTCAACCCCCACACCTGGAGTCTCCAACCATACATTCCCAGGTAGAATGAGAAAGAGCAGAAGAGACTGAGTTGAGAAATTTTAACTTAACATGTAACAGATGTTATCAATCAAGTGTTGTCAAGTGGGGAAAAGGAATCCGAGTCAGCTATACAATAATGAAGATAATTACTCCAGATAGACAACCACAATTCAACCCAACAGTACAATTATAGGATATATAGTTTAAGAACTCTCGTGTGCAGTGGTTATACTGCTGTACTACTGCAAAAATTTTATGGGTTCATTCCTGATGGGTTTCGTGGTTGACTCAGCCTTCCATCTTTCTGAGGTCAGTAAAATGAGTACCCAGCATGTTGGGGGTAAAATGCTAATTAACTTGTGACCCACCCAGAGAGTGCACTAAGTGCTATGCAGCAGTATATAAATGTAATTGCTATTGCTATATATAGGAAATATAGAAATTCACTTCCAAAAGGTATGTGTCTCACATTCTAGATCTCCATTTTTAAAAACAAAAAACAACCATACATTTGGGGAGAATACAAATGGTTATGATCTGGAAGATATGCAGCATTCTAGTTGTGTGACCTATCCACTCAACATACCTGTCAAGTATCCCAGATTGGCTGGGAAATCCCGTATTTCACCCCTCTTTTACAATAGTTCCTGCAGCCATCCCATATTTTGGCCGGCCAGGAAAGGGGTTACTGTGCATGCGTACATGCACAAAGGCATTCTGCACATGCACAAAGGGGTTCTGCACATGTACAAAGGAGTTGTTGCTATGCATGCACGCCTGGGCCGGAGCAGTTTCCGTATTTTCCAGAGCCGTGCTTGACGGGTATGCCACTCAAAGCCCATACAACAGTTGTGGGACTCAGCAGGTACATCCCAGTTCGCCAGAACCGGTAGCAGAAATTCTGGCTGGCCTCGCCCATCCAAGTGTTGAAATAACACAGGGCTTTCCCCTGGCCATGCCCACCATACCACACCCACAGAGTAGGTAATAAAAAAATTTGAATCCCATCACTGCCAAACAACAATAATCTAAGAGAGAAAATAAAGAAACATAATATTCCAGAGCACAGACACAATATTTAGACAATGAGAGAAATCTTTCTTTGCCAACAGTTCCAAAAAAATGGTTGGCAAAGTGACTGCAAGGGGACACTTAGCCTGTGATGACTTCAGTCTGAACCCTCCCTAACAATTCAGTGCTTGGAGAATTCAGCAACTCAATTTGCTGTATTACTTTGAATGTCCGCTCTCCTCAGTTCAAATCACTCACCATCTTATAAACTCTTTTATATGGAAATGTAAATCTATATAACTAAAATCAAGGTGTTGTGCTGTATGTTAACAACACACAGCATGAGACCTGCAAACCCCCCCCCCCCGCCTGGAGAATGCTGGCCCCGCCTACCTCACACTCCAGGTGTGTCCAGTGTGGGGTACCGGCAGTGTAATCCTGGTGCCTTCACTCTGAAAAGGGGCCATGAAGGGGGTGCCCCCGGCACCTGGGGGCATGGCGCCGAGGCCTGAACTGTGCCTGCCCAGAATCCTGGCACGCGTGCATGGTGCACGCCGACCCACAAGGCACTCGGGACTGAGGTGGGCCAGATATCTGACCTTGTGCCCGCCCCCAGGAAGCCAGAGCTGCTGAGGAGCCAGATGCTACCGCCATGCCGAAGACGCCGGAGCAGAAGCCCAGAGATGGGGAGACAAGGAGGATGACCTGGATGCCAGAGGAGAGCTGACGGGATCCACTGCTGCCAAGAAGCCTCAGCCAAGGAAGAGTTGGGGCTGCCATGTGGACGCCCAGGGAAGGGAGAACCAGAGCAGCAGTGGGTAGGCTTTCCCAAGCATATGGAGGACTGGCGGGGGTGGGGGGCATGCACGGCGGGGATGGCAGGGGCATCAGGGGTGGGTGGGTGAGGGTCCTGTATGGGTCCCACATGGGGGTCCCACATGGGTCCCGCATGGTGGTCAGGGTTCTGCATGGGGGGGGCAGGTAGGCCCACCACAGCACCAGCACCTGAGCTGAGGCCGCCCCAGGTGGGGAAAACCACAGCAGCAAGTCCACCACAGGTGGCCACTATACCTGCCATGGCACCACCAGACAAGGCGAGGCCACCACAGGTGGCCGCCGCGCAGAGGGCAGGTAAGGCTGCACAACCCAGCCAAGTGGGTACCTCTGCTAGTGCAATACAAAGACAAGGAAACTGTGTTGGTGTTGCTATGCTATTAACAGAGATTCTTTGCTCTGTCCTGTAGCCGCACAAAGACAGAGAAAACTCCTGATATGGCCCATTTTAGACTTGCTCTTAGATGGTGCACATGTTTATATTCGAAAACTCCCATCTTTTTGTGTGTGGAGGAGTTAAGTGCATATGGACACTCAGTGTGATTTAATGGATAGATAGAGTGGATACAGTATTTAGGACTACAGTGGCTCAAGTGGCACTCTGTCTCCTGTCAATTCTAAGGATGAATCGCTACTTGCCATTTAGAGTAAATTAATTGTCAGAATTCATTATTCCATATTTATGGGTAAAGAATAATTTCTGATCCACTTTAATGGTGAGAACAAGTTTTAATTTTCAGTTTAATCAAAATGTATTGCAACTGTTCTCCGCACAATTATGCATACAAATAAATTCATGTTAAGGAACTGCATTGGCTCAAATGGCTAAGATGCTGACTGGGAGGCGGAAGGTCAAAAGTTCGATTCCTGAGTACTGCAAGACGAAATGAACTTCCGTCTTTGTCCCAGCTCCTGCAAGCCTAGCAGTTTGAAAGCAAGAAATTGCAAGTAGATAAATAGGGACCACTTCGGTTGGAAGATAACAGCATTCCATGTGCTCCAGTGTCTAGTATTACCTGCCACATGACCACGGGAATGTCTGCAGAAGCAGACAGCACTGGCTCTTCAGCTTTGAAAAACAGATGAGCACTGAACCCTAGAGTCAGATACGGCTGGCTTTCGAGCAAGGGAAACCTTTACCTTACAGTATTTAATGTAGTTTTTAGAGTAATTAATTAGGACTCAGGAAGCCTTATGTCAAATCCTTCCTCAATCATGGATACTCACTGGGAGTGTAGAATTTATTAAACCACTCCTTACATATCTCACTTACCTTGAAAGCCCTGTTAGAGCTACTAAAAGTTAGTTCTGACTTGAAGGCATATAGAAATATAAATGAATTTATTGTTTTTCAAAAATCAAGAAAGTAACACTATTCAACTGCACTTAACCATCTCCAGGTCTTTGCTAGACTGTGATTTCAAAATCGTCAAGAGACTGCTTAAAATATTCTTAAAATATAATACTTATTCTTCAACTGGTCTTAGTAATGCTACAGAGGTGAAAATTAATTGACAGATTTGATAACTAGATCAATGCCTGATTTCCTGATTTTGTGTTTTGCATATACAGTAAAACCAATTTAACAGACAACAGAGAAGTCATGTTTAGAAAACTGTGTCACACAGTAACTAGACAAAGGGTAGTGGTAAGGAAACAAGAAACATTCAAAGTCTGTGAAATTTTATCTTTCACAGAACTCTTGACAGTCTCCTATCATAAATTGGTGACACTAGGATAATGGCTAAACTCAGCTTCAGAACACTGTGGTAATACACACTCTATAGAGGCCTTCCAAGTGAATGAACCAGAAAGGATGGGGTGGGGGGGGAAATCCTCCACTAATCTTGGTAAGAGAGAATGTTTTTACAGAATTGCAATCTACTCTCAGCCAAGGCATACTGTGAAGTGAATGTGTGAGTTATACAGCAATAAGAAACCATATTTTCTACAAGAAATGGCAAAGTCCATGGACCAAGTGCCAGTCACAATTGATAAATTAATCCTCTTTGGATTGAAGGAGCAGGATGCAGGAGGAAATGTGGAAAGAGAAACGGGGGGGGGGGGGGGGAGACTCAAGTGAAGAGACAAGAAAGTGAACACTGTAAAATTGGAATTCTGTAACAGCTTACATGTAAGAATCTGGTGACACTAGAAGAAAAATAACTGAGCTGAAATAGGGGTGAAAGAATTAAGATATTAAGATAATATTAATTCTGTTTTAAAAGTAAAAAATATTTTCTCAGTTCTCTGTAGAGTTGAAACAGATCAGATTGACCTGCCACGTAGAATCTGATGACGAGGCTAAAGTACAAGCTCAGCACAGTTTGTACAGCTGACAGGGAACCGTAAATAATATTTGTGTGACATGACATGATGTGACATGAGACATGTTCCTTATATGACATGTTCTAAACAACAAACACTGAATGTTCTAACCTGAACTTAATGAAATGTCAGAAGATTAATTAATAATTTTGGCTTTACCCATAGTGATGTAATGTGTAGAAATTTCCAAATTTTATGCTATAAAAGGATGGCTCTGAAAATGTATATTCATTCAGGGAATATTAGCTTGGTAAAGCTTTCCTGAATCTGTTAATATTAATATTAATATTAATAAAACTCCTAAATCTGTCTTAGCGTGTGGAATGCGATTTTGTCTAGTTCAGAATTCCATAACAGAGCTACTGGCATGACTGGCTTTTGAGCAAAGGAAATGTTTAGATTCCCTAGAGTATTTCTGGACAGCATCAATAAACTTATCATATGATGTGGGGTCTGGACTGCTACTTCAGTGATTGGGCATCCCCTGGTAACAGATTGATCACCGGCAATGGAGATTTTTCACCAGCTAATCCTTTCAATCCAGAAGCACCAGAAGGTAAATGACTAAGGAGACAGAAAATACAGTAATACCTCGGATAATGAATGCATTAGATAATGCTAAAATTGAATAACCTTGTTTTAGTGTTATCTGATGCATCCGTGTTTGGCTCTCCGGGCAGGGAACTGGCCAAGTGCCTGGCTGCTTCCCTTCCTGGCAGGCCAGCGGGTGAAAGGCAGCCAGCATACGGGCGCTCCGTTTGGCCACTGCATTCCAGAGAAAGCAAGGCAGAAGGCATGCATTGCCTTCTCCAGAAGGCAGCGGTGGAATGCAGCACCCGTTCAGCCGCTGCATTCTGGAGAAGGCAAGGTGGAAGGCCCACCTTGTCTTCTCTGGAAGGAAGCTGGCGTATGGGCACTCGCTTCCAGAGAAGGCAAGGCAGGCCGTCCACCTTGCCTTCTCTGGAATGCAGCGGCTGAAAAGGTACTCTGTTCAGCTGCTGTGTTCCAGAGAAGGCAAGGCAGAAGGCATGGTCTGGCCCGCAGCTGAAAAACATTGAGAACCCCTAGGCTAAATCAGGGTTTAGTCCTTTATCTACAATCATAAATGAGCTATTACTTGCACACATCTCTCTCCTCTTCTGTCTTCTTCCTTCACGTCCTTATCAAAACCTGGACTGCCAAAATGGAGCCACTTTCTTGGAATTGTCATTGGCCAAACCTAAGGCCTCATCGGTACATGTTTCTGGCAGTAATCGGCAGGCCAGTAAATGAGCCAGATTCTGCATCTCTCCACATTGTCACCATGTGTTGTTTTCCAGCAGCAGCCCCCACTTGAGCATGTTGGTATTGCATTTAGGGACTGCAACACTCAGCCTATTCAGGGTCCTCCAAGTCATTTAAGGGAGTTTGAGTTCCTCAGCTATATCCTCCTTTAATGTTGTTCCTTGTCCAGTGAGCTCATACCTCCATCTTCTAATTTAGTTTTGCTCTTGCATACTCTCAAGAATGTTCGTTCTTGTCCTCTTCTGTGATATTTAAAATTCATTTTCCTAAAACACTTTAGTAACTATATAACAAGATTGTCTAACATCACACCCAACACCTAGTGATATTGTTCCTCTAGTGCAGGGGTGCCCAAATTTTTCAGGCCATGGGCCTGATCACACCCCCTGGAGAGCTGATCAGGCCTGTCACATGGTTCCTCCCACTGGAAGCAGAAGTAAAATCTGCCCACGCATGCAGCATTCTGCGCAAGTGCATACCTGTCAACCATCCCGATTTGGCCGGGATTAACCCGTAATTCGGTGCCGATTTGCGCCATTTCCCGACCCGCGCTGCCAAAACCCCGTAATTTGGCAGCGGGGGAAAGGAGGCACTGTGCAGCCCATCTGCGCAGGTCACGTTGCACGCATGGGTGGAAGGGCTGTACACTTCCGTAGCTCCCTTCCACGCATGTGCAGAAGGCTACGCTGCCTGCGTAGAAGCCTACACAAGTGGCGTAGCCCTCCACGCGCATGCGTACAACGCGACCTGCGCAGACCCGGTCTGTGCAAGTTCCAGATTCGCCGGAGCCACAGTTGACAGGTATGCAAGTGTGGGCTGGATGAATTGGTGTCGGGGGCCAAATTTGGCCCACAGGCCATAGTTTGGGCACCCCTGCTCTAGTGCTTGCTTTTCTGGAGAAGTCCTATCACATATAGTAGCCTCAATACCTTTGGATGTATAAAGATGCTGGGTTAGGATCCTCCAGCTGAAAACTGCCACCATTGATCTTAGCTGAAAGGTCAAGAACACTATGAGGACTGGCCCTTTCAGAGAAATTGCCTTGCAAAGGAAATAGCTTCCTTTAGAAAGCAAAGGAACTGGCAGTTAGCACCTTTTGTTGCTCCTGGCACCTTAGGCAGTAATAATTGATTCAATGTTCTCTCACAATATAATGAGTTTCCCCTGCAGTAAATGGTAGTCTTTTAAAGTACCTTTGATTGCCATGTATTGTTGGAAGAACAATAAGCAGGTAAATTCTGCTAGTTTCAAAATATTTGGATTTCTTTTCCACTCCTCCACAGAGTACTTTTTTTACTCTTCAAAATGTCTCTGAGTCTTGAGACATTCTACAGAGTATAGCTGCCAGCATAAATGAGACATTAGTGACCATTAGTGTACAGAATGCTTTTACCTTCTCATCGAAGTGGTATCTATTTATCTACTTGCAATTTCTTCCTTTTTGTACTGCTAGGTTGGCAGGAGCTGCGACGAAGGTGGGAGCTCACTCCATCATGCAGTACTTGGGTCTCAAACTGCTGACCTGCTGACCTTCTGGTTGTCAAGTTTAGTGTCGTAACCACTAACCACTGGAGTCCCACCTATATTATACCCCCTCAATAGCTAATATGTTCCATCAGCCTGTATGTGTGTATACACAGTACATATTTCCTAGTACTGTAGTGTTGTTTTCTCCCTTGCATATAATTATTTATATAAATCTTACCCTTCCTTAAGTGTTTGCTTTGCATTATTTGCTAATAATTTAAAATCTTATCTCTGTGATATGATCCATTGTTATTCTGTAAGCTCATAACATACCCTTTAAAGAAGATTGGATTCTAAGAAATATTAAAATGTAGTGACGCAAAGTTAGAGGAGTTACTGTTCACTACTAAGTATTTGTTTAATGTACAATAAAAATATCATTAAAAATTAATGGGATGAATCATGTTGAAACAACTGCTATATGTTCAAGTAATGACTTCTGATTTCATACAGTATACAGAAATTACTGTAACGTGGAACTGTATTTTTAAATGCAGAATGAATCTGCCTCCTGGTCACCTGAATTGGATATCTCACTAAATAAGAATGGGGAGAAACAATCCAACCACAAATAAATCCCTTTTTCCCCAGTGACAGAAAAATTAAGCATATGCCGAAAGGTAGAGCTGATAACAATGAAAGTTTAACATCACCAGTGCATACCGATCAAGCGCGGCTTCACAAAATATGGGAAATTACTGCACATGCGTGGACGTGTATGCGCAGTAGCCCATTTGCACATGCACACTGTGGCAGGAATGAAATTATAAGGTAAAGTACTGGAATTAAACTACTGTATATACAGAGACAACAAATAAAGTGGTTTGATCATTTGGAGAGAATATTTTGGGATTCCATACAGTACAATAGAAATTATCATAGCCTTTCCTTTTCCCCTAATTTTTTAAGGAGAGTTACAATACTCTTGATTAGTATCTACCTTTTCACTGATGGCAAAGGGCAAAATCCAGTATAAGACCAAACTAAACTATGGCTCCTCTGTTACCTGGGACAAACAAAAGGAAAATAATGAAACAGCTTTGTATGGAAAAAACATATGCAACTGCTTCCCGAGATTACAATGAGAAAGGAACAATGGCCTAAATCCAGGGTTTAATAGCAACAAATGAGATTTGACTTTCTTTGCCTGAAGTTCTGAGCAATGCTAAAAAAAAAAAAAACTGTTCTGGAGGGTTTTCCGCACTCTCAAGCAGATTTTGTCAGGGGCACAGCAAACTGCTACAGCAGAAGAAAGCACCATCACCAGAACTACCCTATGTGACCCTGTCCAAAATTTCATTCTTTTAATTCCTCTCTCTCTCTCTCTCTCTCACACACACACACACACACACACACAGACACACACACACTTCATCCGCAGCACTATAAGCAATTACATTGAGTGTTTTACCTAGGAATCGAAAAGTTTAAAATGTTTTCAAAAGCATGCATACAATCATTTTTGCTACTGCTGTAATCCTTAAAGACTAGTCATGACAAATCAATTTAAAGCACACTGCTTTGAGGAGAGTGTAACCTTGAACACTAATAGACCGAAGGATAGGTTCACTGAGAACACTTTCCCTCTCTAACCACACTCCAAACACAATTCCAAACACAAAGGTATACACATTCACAGTTTTTAGAAAGCCATTCTCAGCCACATTTAGAAAAACAGAGACAAAGTTGTTGAGGAGTAAGATTATAGTGGCATGGTTCTCAAAAAAGTACAGCAAGCTTAAGTATTGTGTAACCTACTCTGATTTCAGACCACTCCACATTAGAAGTGCTACCACACGGTCATTTTCATTCTCTCTCCTCTTTTATTAAAATGTATACATTTGTCATGGTTTCGTTTCATTCCATTGCTATCAATGCAGTTCTCCATTTTTACCTAAATTATCTAACTAAACATTTCATCTAATCTTCGAGAAATCTGCCACCCTTTTCTACCCTTTATTGTCTGCAGATCTGATGGATGCTTCTCACTCTCCTAGTCAAGTGATTTACAAAGATATTAGTCAAAAGTAGACTTGTTCTTTCTTGACAGTAAGCTAGTAAAGCTCAAAATGAATAAATACAGTACGTACAATGTACAACCCTACAGCTCCTGATTTAATTGTGTTGCTTGATATGAATCAACCATTAGTTTTTCATCCTTTCCCCACAAAATTGAATAATTTTCTATGCCAACTACAGCAGCACAGTGATCATATATGTTGGGTGTGATGTTAGACAATCTTGTTTTTATATATATATATATATATATATATATATATATATATATATATATATATATATATATATATATATATATATATATATATATATATATATATATATATATATATATATATATATATATATATATATATATATATATATATATATATATATATATACACACACACACACACACACACACACACACACACGTGTGCGTGTGTGTGTTTGTGTGTGTGACTAGAATGGGACTTTTATATAATTTAATGAAACTGTTATTCAAACAGACTAATGAATGTGTCAATGTTACTCTCCACTTCATACTTCCTCTTAAAGAGATTGCCAAACATGTACATTTCTGTCTTGCTTTGTTTGCTTTGGAAGATCAGCTTCCACTCTTTCTTTTTAAAAACAACAACATGTTTTCTTGAACCAAGAAGATTTTAACATGTTATTATTAAAACTGTGAAAATTGAACATACTGAAGATGTAGAAACATCTGTTCACCCCCATTTTAAAAATAAATATTGAAAACCTGTGTGATAAAGTACCCCCTTCGGATCTGAAGCTGGTGCTTTTTACAAATTAAGGGTGTACTATTTTGGGGACTCAAACTTCCAAATTCCAAAAGAAGAATTCTGGGAGTTTCAGTCCACAGACACCTACCTTTCACTGACCTGGAGAAAGTCCACCTCAAAATCTGCTTGGCCTTTTCCAGTTTTGCTTCCTGTTGTTAATCTAAGAAAAGGAAGCAATATAACTACATGAAGCAAGACCAGAGAAGGCCAAGCAGCCTCCAAGATTGGTCCCTACTCCAGGTGATGAAATGTTGATGCATGTAGGCATGTGTTTCTGAGCTGTAACTCCTCAGAGCTGCCACAGGACAAAGTGGATCCCTGATACTTGGGGAGCTCAAAGAAGTTATTTATATCCCTGAAATGGTTGTGGTATAGCCATGGCTGATGACATAATCCTTGTTATGCAGTGTAAAGTTGAGCAACAGGATTTCAGTAACTGTGTTACTAAATGTGCCCAATTATGCCTTAGGTCAGTGGATGCAGATGGCCAATTGATATGTAACATTAAACTAGGGATGCCATAACATTTAATTAACAAATAAACATTAGGTCTTTAGTCCTAATAGAACCAGAAATAGAAGGTACAACATGAAGTCTCTGCTTTTGCCAACTCTTTGGTGAGAAACAAGACTTTCCATATGATTAGCAAATAAGTGAAGACATCCACAATTCTCTTTCTACATGAGGGATTCCCAACCTGTGACCCATGAGCCACATGTGGCCCATGGCACCATTTCATGTGGTGCCCCACCACCTCCACCACACCAGGAAGTGCCATGTGGTGGAAGAAGGGCAAAATGGCTGTCCAGTCCCCAAAGCTGTCTGAGGGAGCATGACCCAGCCCCTGGCTTTAAAAGGTTAAGAACTCCTACTCTACATAATGTAGAAATAACCACCTTAGAATTTCAGAGTTGGAAAGGATGTTATGGAAGACTCTCTAGGCTAGTTTTTCCCAATCTTTGTTTTTTGGGCTTCAATTCCCAGAAGCCTAAGTCAATCCCCCAAAGCATTGATCAGCCAATGTACTTACTTAGGCTTCTGGAAAATGAAGTCCAAAACCAAAGATTGGGAAACATTGACTAGGTAAATGTTGCATTGTAGAAATGCTTGTTCCATATCTGGTTTGTAAACAGCCGAGGCCTGTTTGCATTGCTGCCTCCAAATATTGCAAAGGAAACAATTGAGCAATGAGTGGTGGCTAGAAGATGAAAGGTTCTCAAAAATTCAAAATTTCCTGCTTTGGCAGGGAGTTAACTCAGCAACCTTTGGACTGTTTCCAGCTCTACAGTTGAGTCTGTAGACTACAGATTTAGGGCCTTTCAGAGACATCAAATAAATCCTTTATTTACGCACACCAGGAAAATACTGTACTGACACTCTCTGTACAGTCAACATTACAGAAAAGATGCCGAAGCTGTACTATATTAGTGGGGGGGGGGGCAGTGCAACAAATATGATTAATTTATGTAATAGAAAAGATTCCTATTAATTTGCATCATATATGTGAATACAATATATCATACAAATGCTTTGGATGTGTAGAATTAGACACCTTTAAGATCAAATAGAGCAGCAGTTAGCACAATCAAGACTATGACCTGCCAAGGTAGGATTTTTGTATTTTCTGGGTTACAGCACACATAAATGTGCTGGAACTGCCCTTGTTAGAAGTCCATTTAACCTCTCCCCTCCAGCAGGTAGTCTGTATGAACCATAATGAACCAGGGGATTACAATACCTCAAGTGCATTGTAGTGCCATAGTGCTTAGCCCTACCCTGTCAATTCCTTCTTCATCAAACAGCCTCAGAAATGAAAGGATTGTTCATCATTTACCCAGCAGCTCTAAGCTCAAATAGTTGAGAGGGTTTTTTTGGGGAGGGTAAAGCTTTCGGAATTCACAAAAGAGTAATCCATCCCATTTTCTATCCAGTATGACCAGACTTTATCTGGAGAGAATGTCATACATAAATACTGCTTCTGGAAAAGGTTAGAACTGGGGAGAATACATTATTCTGCATTTGGATCACGTTGCTGCTGCACAATAAGACAGATAATTGCAGCTCTTTGGCATGTTTGCCCATCATCCTGCCATAAAGACTGAATGTGAAGCTACTGGTAATGACAATGTTGCCTTTACTTCTGAAATAGTCACAATCTCTAGATCATAGCTGCAGATGAGAATTAAACCCTACCAATATCATGGCAGAAGTACAACAACAACAACAACAACAACAACAAATTCTTTATTACAGCCCAAGGCCAGTGTTACGATATCACAAAATAAAGCTGCTTGACACAAGTGAGGCAACCTAATAAAACTATCACAAAATCATGAACACCAGATTATATATACAATAGCAACATACAGCCAGAATTACAAGGGATGTTATTTCTATGTCCTGCAGTCATATTCTATGACAGTCAAGTTGTAATCTGGAAGCATTTTCCTTATTCCTTTGATTTTATCTTGCCTTTACGAATACAAGTTACATACCATGCGAATCTAGCGACCGCTATTGTCGTATCTTGCCCTTCACCCGATAAAAGAATATTCAATGTCCTGACTTGATTGTTAGACTTCAAGTTCGGGAAAACACTAAAAAGGTCTCTCCTGTGTTTATTATATAGGGGACACTCTAGCAGAATATGCTCAGAGGTTTCTATCGTATTTAGCTGACATGGGCATAAACGCTCGAGTACTAGGCCTTTCTTAAAGAAATCCTCCCTGTAGGAGGAGGGAAGCATGTTATACCGAATAAGTGTGAAGGAACGTCTATGATCGGGATTTCTTATTAAAGACAAGTAGGCTAAGGGCTTAGCAACATTGAAAGTTGATCTATCAAACAATGGGGAGACTAGTTTACTTAAATCATTTTGGCGATGTATATCGAGAATTCTTTGTTTTATTAACTCTCTAGCATGAATAGATCCTAAGGAAAGAACATAAGGTTTTGAAATGCCATAAGTGGATAGTGTCCTTTCAAGAGAGCTAATCCATGGTGGCTCATGGCAGAAGTATAGAAATCTTCACAAGTTCAGCTTATTAATTTTTAAACAGTTTTTTGACACTGTATGCAATGTAATACACACAGTCTTACTGAGGTCAATGGAAAAAAACTCTCATTGGTTTTGAATAGCACTAAAATGTATCCAAATCAACTTTAAAACATAATCATTTGGGATAGAAAACCTTTTTTTTTAAGCAAACAAGGAATGAGATTGGGTGTATTCAGGGTGGTATGGCTGTAATCTTAGATGTTATTATCTTTGATATATCTTTTTACATAATACTTTTATTATACTATGCATATATTGTGATTTTGCATGATATATACTGGATCCTATTTGGTTGAGTTTGACGAGAGCATTTTATAATTTCTTTCATAGTTCTACCACAGTATGTTCAATCGTGTTGTGAATGCTTTGTCTATTCTATTCTGGTCTTTGACTGTAATTGATTGATTATTTGTTTGTTTGTTTGTTTGATTGATTGAACAAGGAACTGTCAGGATTATATCCTGCAAGAAGTTTAAAAACCCAGACATATTTCAAGAGACCACACAATAAAACTAATACTTTCAGCTGTGGAGGAAAAATCAGGGCAGAGAGAAAGAGATATACCAGATAAATAATGGGCAATGAGGACTAGAGCTTATTTATCAATTTTTAATATAATTTTAAATTTGTGTCTCATAACCCAAATATATTATTGACAATATTCAGTTAAAAATTGAACAATTTAATTTATTACAATTTTTCTACGATTTCTTTTTCTTATTTGAAGAGCCATTCTGCTGTGACTAGATTTAAAGAAATTGTGCCACTAGATTTGTTCCCTTGATCTGAAGGGGGGGGGGGGCATCTGTAGTTACACAATTTATATACAAAGCAACACAATATACAATCACTTCTTTTTAAAACTACACCATTATACATGGTGCTTAAAGGTGCTTACATCTCTCTGTTGTTTTTGTGGTGAATTTGGCACCATTCATGCTAGTCATTGTAGTCAATGGCTAGATAATAAGCCTATTGATTTATAGTTCTCATTTTTTCAGCAATTGTGCAGGAAAATCTCATAATACAATTTCTAATGAAATGGCATCAGTAGAATGCTGAATGCTTTTAAAGTAACAGAAATATTTCTGAGTAAGATAGGCCATTATCTCTCAAATTCTCTCTGTGTGTGTGTGTTTGTGTGTGTGTGTGTGAGTTTGATTATATTGTCCTTGGTGTGTGTGTGTGTACGGGCGCTTTTTACTTCTGCTTCAAGGAGCGACAAGGGCTTCACAGGTCAGATGAATTGGTGTTGGGGGCTGCATCTGGCTCTCGGGCCTTAGTGACCAGCTCTCTGAACCATGTGATCGGCCTGCGGCCCAAAAAGTTTGGGCACCCCTGGGCTAAAAAGTATGGCTGGACTAGGCTTCTGGGTACATTAAGATGTAAGGACAATGAGGTTTTTCTTACATTTGAAGTTAAAGCAACAGTGGAAGAAATTTAAGAAAGCTACAACAAAAACATCACAAAAAGGTTTATATTTTCCTCTGGCTTTAAAAGGCTGCATCATCTCAAAGTACAGTATTTGTTCATAGTATTCAATGTAGTATTCACTGTAACTTGGAAGTGCCTTTGTATCAAATACTAACAATAGAACACTGTGCTACTAAGACTGCTTGTTTTCCCCCTTTGATTTTCCTCCCTGAACTATCAATCTAACCTCTGCATATGTTTCTGTGGGTATTTATAGTTCTATTGCACATTTTTCAAAGAGGCTCTTGGTATATATAACAAAACATGAAAGAAAGGCAAGAAGAGGAAGAACCAAGAGCATTAAAATAGTTGTCATTCCAAACTGGTAAAAGGATGCCAATATATAGCATACCCCTTCAAACAAATATAGTTCATCTTGAGATTAATTTAGCTGTTAAAGTACTCTTTATTATTTCTCTGTTTCATGGTGTCTATCTAAAACTCAACTGAATGCTACCTTAACATCTTATTTCCTCTTTTTCACCCAGAGCCTAGGAAAATAACTTTTTTTGAACCATCAGTTCTAGTCTTGGGCTGCTGGTCATGATTTTATTTATTTTTTATTTATATTCAAATTTATATGCCGCCCAATCAGGTAAACCCGACTCTGGGTGGCTCACAACAAGTTAAAACACACATAAAACAGTACAACCAATTAAAACCAATTAAAACCCAACATACCCACCCACCTACCCCATTCCTCTTAAAACCCACATTAAAAAAAGACAATTAAAAGAAATAGGGGCTTAATTTATAGCCAACAGGCGGGGGCCACTCTTCCATCTGGGCCCCACACCTGCCCTGCCAACCAGGTTTTTAGGTCTTTTCTGAAAGGTAGCAGCTCCATCTGCTCCCACAACTCTACAGGCAGGAGGTTCCACAAGGCCGGTGTGGACACGGAAAAGGCCCTCCTTCGTGTGCCAGAGAGACGAGCCCCTCTGGCAGATGGAACAATCAGGGAGCCCCTCCGATCCGCTCTGGTTGGACGGGCGGACACTCTTGGGATGATGCGGACTCTAAGGTATCCTGGCCCACTACCATGAAGGGCTTTAAAGGTCAAGACCAGCACCTTGAACTGCACCCGGAGGCAAACTGGTAGCCAGTGCAGCTCCCGAAGTAATAGTGAGGCACGAGCATAATGCCCGTGCCCCATCACCACCCAGGCTGCCGCATTCTGCAGCCTCCGAATGGTTGACAAGGGTAGCCCCATGTAGAGCGCATTGCAATAATCTAGCCTGGAGGTGACCAGAGCATGTGTGACCATGAGCAGGGAGTCCCGGTCCAGGAGCGAACGCAACTGACGGATAACGTGAAGCTGTGAGAAAGCCCTCCTGGCCACAGCTGCCACCTGATCTGCTAGTAGCAGCCCCGAGTCCAGAAGGACCCCTAAGTTGCGTACCGGGTCTGTCTGGGGCAAAGCAGCCCCATCCAAGACCAAAGTTGGCAGCTCCCTGGATAACGCGGGACCCCCTATCCAAAGCCACTCAGTCTTGGAGGGATTCAATTGTAGCCCGTTGTCCCCCATCCAGACCCCAACCACTTCCAGACATCTGGATAGGACATTGACTGCATCACTGGGGTCCCCATGGGCCGAGATGATACCTTACCCCATGGGAATGGATAACCTCGCCCAACGGCTTCATGTATATGTTAAATAAGAGAGGAGAGAGCACCAAGCCCTGAGGCACCCCATACTGTAGGGGCCTAGCGCTGGACCTCTCACTCTCCAACCACACCAACTGGGTACGACCCTCTAGAAATGAGGAAAACCAGGGCAACACAGTGCCCTGGATCCCCAAACCTTTGAGCCGTTCCAGAAGGATACCGTGGTCAACAGTGTCGAAGGCTGCTGTGAGATCTAGAAGAGTCAGGACAGATGGATGACCCCCGTCCCGCTCCTGCAAGAGGTCATCAACCAGTGCGACCAATGCAGTCTCAGTACCATATCCAGGCCTGAAACCCGATTGATAGGGGTCCAGATAATCCGCTTCATCCAGGACCCCCTGCAACTGTCGCATCACCACCTTCTCCAGTACCTTCCCTAAGAAAGGGAGGTTGGAGACCGGCCTATAATTAGCTGGAACTGCTGGGTCGAGAGATTGTTTCTTCAGGAGGGGGCGCACCAGAGCATGTTTTAAAGGTACAGGAAACACCCCCTCCCGCAATGAAGCATTTATTATAGCCCCGACCCAGCCTCCCATCACCCCCTTGGAGGCTTTCACCAACCAAGTGGGACAGGGATCCAAAGGGCAGGAGGTGGTGCAAACAGCTGCAAGAAGCCTGTCCACTTCCTCAGGGACAACTGGATCGAACCGATCCCAGATAACACTGCCAGACTGAGCTCTGATCCCCTCCGGACCCTCCCCATCCATGCCGGGATTAAACCCCGAGTGAATCCAAGCAATTTTCTCCACCAGATAGTCTGCAAAAACCTCAGCCGAACCCTGCCAACCGGGCACCGGCCCCTCCCGGCCAAGGAGAGACCTGGTAACCCGGAACAGAGCGGCTGGGCTATTATCTGCAGAGGCAATGAGGGTGGTGAAGTATTGTTGCTTCACCACCCCCATCACCACCAGGTAGGTCTTAATAGCAGTCCTAGCCAGTGTCCAGTCGGAATCACTCCGGGTCTTCACCCAGCGGCGCTCTCGGTGTCTCTTTGCCCGTTTAAGCTCCCGCAGTTCTTCTGTGAACCACGGGGAAGATCGAACCCCATGGGCTCGGAGAGGCTGTAGTGGTGCAATTTCATCCAAGGCAGCCATAGTCATCCTGTACCACAGGTCAACGAGTGCCTCGGATGAATCGTGTAGCCGATCCAGAGGAAAATCTCCCAGTTCCCTCTGGAATTAATCAGAATCCATCAGTCGCCGGGGGCGGGCCAATTTAATAGGCCATGCCTCCCTGCGGTGAACCACTGCCCCCAGAAAGTCCAGAGTCACCAGATAGTGATCTGACCATGGCACAGGTATAGTTTCTAATTTCTGTAGTCTCAGTAAAATGTACCTCTGAAGCACTACAGCTTCCTATTTGCAATTACAATTTTTCTATCCCTGTCTGTGAAGACCAATATCCAGCTTACATGGTCTGCTACTTGTGGTAACATGGCTTACCACATCTCCTCAACAGTATCCCAACATTGTATTCACTTGATTTTGAGAAGAATGGGGCTGAGATAAAGAATAAACTTTCATTTGAATGGCTATGGTCTGTGTGTAGTGTTTCTTACTGTTGTAGTGTGTCAAAGTACACTTCTCAACTTTGCCCATCATTGTCAATTTTCACAAACAAATTCAAACCATTTTCAACTGTTGGTTGGTTTTTATATTGCTTCCTAGCTACTATTGACCTCATTTTCTTCCCCTGCCTTGACTACTCTATGTTATTGCACCTTACATGACTGCACAGATGGTATTGAACTTGACGTATCCTCCAACATATGATCAGTGATGAAACAATTGCAAAAATTCTCAAAAATCCCCATAACAAAGAGAGAGAAAAGACTCTTGCCCTCATCATAGAGGTATCATAACACTGTGGCTGACATGTCAGGGGTTCTCATATGCAAAGTCATGTGGATTGTGACAGCCAATCAAGTTAAATGAGAGGGTAGGCAGAAGGAGCAAAAAGGAAGAGAAAGTGGTGCCAAGAAGCGGCCATTGCCAGAGAAACAAAAAAGAGTGCCAAACAGAAGTGAAACAAAGTGAATGCAAAGCATGTTGATCTGTTTGGATGTGTAGAACATTCTCCTTTCTAAGTTAATAAAGAAGGTTTGACATTATTCTTTGGTGCTATCAAAATTATCATCACAATGACTGGGAAGCTGTTCCAGAGAGGAATTGGGACTCACAACATGTTTAGTCCAATGTAACATGCTTTATTGACAAAAGAGAGGCATTGAACTCTAACAAAATCATTAAATAGGCTCCGACAGTGACAGACAGGCCCTATGCTTCCATGTCTGCACATGGGTCTGGTGCCTCACATTCTTTAATAAACTATGCAGGAAGGAAGAAACAAAATGTCCCACCAAAATAAAATGGGTGAGGGACTTTCTTTTCCTATTGTGTGCATTATTGGGTGGGCATACAGGCTCCACTCCTTCTCTCTTATAAGCAGGTCAGCAAAGTTGTTGTTGATGTCACTGCAAAGTCCTTCTTTTGGCAGAGCAAGCAGGTAGTTGAAGCACAGACAGTGCTGCTCAGATGCCCAGGAGGCAATGTAGCAATGGTCTTAGGTGGATAGAAAGGACACAATCACTGTTATTTGACAACCCCTCCTTTCAGTGGCAATGGACCATCCACTTATCTGGTTAGCATTCCAGATAAGTTGCTGATCTCACTATTTTGCTGCCCAGAATGACTGCCTTACTAAGGCCGATGGCAGTATTAATATTGACAGGCATGTATCTGTATTGAGATATTTGTTCAGTCCAGTTCTGCATAGCAGAGAGAGAGAAAGGACATAAGCAAGGCAGATGATGTCCAAAGGAAGATGAACAAGATGGGGAAGTGCCTTGAAATCAAGCCTAGGACAAATGATGAAAAGAGCTGCAGATGCTTAATCTGAAGAAGAGGAGACTGACAGGCAAAATGATTGCTGTCTTAAAATATTGGAATGTCTGATTCTTCTCCCATGGAAGACAAAGCATGTTGTTGTGTTTGTTTGTTTGTTTGTTTGCAATTCCAGAGAGTATGAACTGAAATAAAGGTTTTAGATTACAAGATTTCAACATTAGGAAGACATTCCTCATGGTAAGAATTATTTAACAGTGGCATGTTACTCAGAAGATGACAGACTCTCCTTCTTTGTGTATTTAAATAGTAATTAGATGGTCATTTCTTATGGTTGCTTTGGCAGGAGGTCTTCAACATTGGCAGGATGTTGGACTAGGTGATCTAGTTTGTATTTTGGGATCTCTTCCAGTTCCATAAGTCAGTGATGCTAGGATTTTTTTGGATAAACAAAAAGCAACCTTAAACACAATGTAGAAATATAACTTTGTGTTGCATTTTGGAAATATGTCTCCAAATGACTGAGGACAAAGAAACTACTGTATTTGACAGCTCAAAAGACAAGCGTCCCCCCTTTAAATATGGCCGAAAAACAGAGTGCGTCTTATGAACCGGTATCAGACTCCCTACCCCCCGGTGCGGTTCGACAGCCATGGGTACTGCCACAAAGCTTGATCCCTGCCTTTCCCACTGTGTGACCGTGACAGACACTGGTTGGAGGTCGGGATGTTTGAGAGAGCTTCTCTCATACCCCAACCCCTGCCCAGTGTGCATGTGCACAGCAGGGATTGGACTATGAGAGTAACACTCTCACACATCCCAACCCCCAACTGGTGCATGCATACAGGCCCAAGCTGATGCGCCAATTTGCGCACCTCTACTTAGAACTCACCAATGTGTGTCCACTTCAGTTCCTAACACCAGGTGTCTGAGCCAAGGAAGGGCTGCCCTCCCCCTCGCCTTACCTGCAGGGTCTCCATTGCCATTGTTTTGCCCGAGCTCGGCCAGGGGCAATGAAGATAACGGGAGGCCTGGCTGAGGGACGGAGGAGGAGGAGGAGAAAGAAGTTCCTCACTCCTGGGCACCTGCTGGGGCTCCTGCCTTTGGCCTGAGGAAAGTGGAGGTCATGTGCTTGCCACCTGTGTGCCTCCCTGGCAAAGCCAGGCGCTGAGAAAGCTCCTCTTTATGGCAATGCAACAGCAGCAGCCACCACCACCGTGCTCTCTCCCTCCCTCCTCCTCCTCTGCAGCTTTGCTGGCAGGTGAGGAGAGGTGGTATAAAGGTCCATAATGCAAAGGGCCAGCCACCTTGGCCCCTCTCACTTTGAAGTACTTCAGCAGTGGCGCAGGGTGTAGCCCTAACGAAATGCTTCGGAGCCTTAGCCCCTCTTGTGAGAATGGATTGCACCTGTGAGTTCTAAGTACAGTAAAGGTAAAGGTCACCCTTGCTTGAAAGCCAGTCATATCTGACTCTAGGGCTCAGTGCTCATCTCTGTTTATAGCCAAAGAGCCAGTGCTGTCTGTATTTGCAGATGCTTCCATGGACATGTGGCAGGCACAGAATGCAAGCGCGGCGCCAAAATGGCCGCCACGCTCTTTGCGGGAGCCCCCCCACAGGACGAAGGCATCCGGGTAGTTAGGGGCGTGGCCAGCTCCCTTATAAAAGGGGTGGCCACGAGGCAGCCGAGCTGCCATTTTGCGAAGCGACGGAGCGGAGAAGTTTTTCCTCTTACTCCGTCGCTTTTTACCTCGAGCGGGAAGCCTTTTGGCTGCTTATTTTCCTCTTTTCGGCTTCCCTTAGGTCCGACTGAGATGCCTTCGAAGAAGAAGGCGGCCGCGAGCGCGGCTCGGGCGGTGCGGCGGCGCAATCCGGGTCGGAGGACCGCGGCTGCGCCTTCCCACCAGCCGCCTTTGCCGGCTCCCACCGGGACCGGTGGGATGGGGTCTATTACCCCCTGGCCGGAGGCCGGGGACCCGAGCAGGGGTCCAGTATGGGCTGCGGCCCGCGGCCCGCAAGTGGCGGACGCCGCTCCTGGTGCTCATTCTGGGCCTTCCTCCATCGGGGCCCAGCTCATGGCCTTATTCGGGCCCCGGGGTGCAAGGGCCTGTACCCACGCCCGTAACGGGCGGGCTGGGAGTGTCGAGGCCTTGCTGGCCCGCGTGGCGGCACTTGAGGCTTCCCTCGCTCGGGCCAGCCACGCTGGCGCTCCTTTTGGGGTGTGCTTGGACGCGTCGTCTGCTGGGCAGCGGCAGGCGACGGGACGGGTCGAGCAGCTTGAGGCGCGTGGCGTGACTTCGGCCACTGCCTCGCAGCTCCCCGACCAACAGGCCGGCGCAGGTCAAGCTCCGGCGGCGAGCTCTACGGCGGTCGTGAGCTCCGACGCCCCCAGTGGGCCGGAACCCCCGGTGGGGGCAGCCCGCGGGGGTGCAGCATGTGAGTATGCGGTACAAACTAGTGCACCTACACATGTGGCTACGTTGGGGGGGGCTTTCCAATGGCCTTGGCCTCGCATGGGTGGTCCGGCAGTACAGCCGCCGACGCACCAACAGGCGACGTCAACCACCACCCAGGGCCCCGGGGTGGGTAGCATTTCCTACCCTGTGGGGAATGTTTTGGGGGTGGCTCGGTTAGTTCAAGCCCCTTTCCAGATGCCCGCAGTTTCTGCTGTGCCTGTCTCGGCCTTGCCAACAGCGGGCTATTCCTTGCCACTGGGTGACCATTTGGCACAGGCCACCAGAGAGAAAATATGGCGAGGGGAGTATGTTGATATCTTCTCACTCCTAAACAGGGAGCCCACCAAGGAAGAGAGGGAGGGGCAGGATGAGAAGGATAAGGAACAGGCACGTCGTCGCAAGCCGCCACGGACGTGGGCCAACTGGCTGCCAGCTTACCTCATCTACATGGCGGTGTACCTGAGGGCCCGGCCGGATCTGGCAATTCCGATGGTCCAGTATTTGGACAATATCTACCGGGCGATGGTTGATTTTCCGGGCCCGTCGTGGTTGGCTTATGACGAGGAATTCCGTATGAGAATTCCCCTGCACCCTGAGATGAGGTGGGATGAGCCATGTCAGAGACTTTGGCTGCTGTACATGACGCCCACGCGCCCCGCACCAGGGGAAAGATACCATTGTGGACATGCGGTCCAGCGAGTGGCTCCAGCACAGGTTCCCCGCCAAGTGGCGGGGCAGGGGGTTCCAGCCCGACTGCTGTGCTGGGCTTTCTCGTCTAATGGTTCATGCAGTAAGAAGAATTGCAAGTACAGACATGAGTGTCCCACCTGTGCGGGCCCCCATGCAGCCTCTGCCTGTCCCAGGCCTGGAGGGACGCGGGGCAGAGGGAGGGGCGGACAGTGGGCTGGCAAGACTGCCGCTGATGGAGCTGGTTCACCGAAAGGCTCCCTCCCCAATTAATGTGGACATGCTGGAGCGTTGGCTCGCATTGTACCCGAAGGGGGAAGATGCAGATTATCTACTTCAGGGCTTTAGACAGGGGTTCCGTATTCCTTTCATGGGTGATAGGTCCCCTCAGGATGCCCCCAACCTTTTGTCCCTTAGGGGGAGGGAGGAAGTGGCTGCCGCCAGCATTAATAAGGAGGTCAATGCGGGCAGGGTCGCTGGCCCTTTCCCTGCACCCCCGTTCACTAACCTCAAGGTATCGCCCCTGGGCTTGGTTCCCAAGAAGTCACCAGGCGAGTTTCGCCTAATCCATCACTTGTCCTACCCAGCCGGCCGATCGGTCAATGATGCTATCCCTGATGACCTTTGCTCAGTCAGGTATACATCTTTTGACCACGCGCTGCGCATGGTGCGCTCATGTGGCCCGGGTGCGCTGCTGGCTAAGTGCGACATTAAGTCGGCTTTTCGCCTCTTGCCAGTGCACCCAGGCAACTTTGAATTGCTGGGTTTCAAATTTCGGGGCGAATATTATTTTGATAAGGCCATGCCTTTTGGCTGTTCCATATCATGCTCGGCTTTCGAGCGTTTCAGTACCTTCCTAGAGTGGGCTTTCGTCCGCAGGTCAGGGTCCCAGTCTGTAGCCCATTACCTGGATGACTTTTTATTCGGGGGTGAACGGGACTGGGACACGTGTACACGTCTCCTCAACACATTTCAGACGCTAATGGAGGAACTCGGTGTCCCTTTAGCGCCCGAAAAGACCGAGGGCCCATCTACACAGCTAGTCTTCCTGGGGGTGGAGATTGACACGATAGCGCAGGCGTCTAGGTTACCGCGGGATAAGGTGTCGAGGATAGTGGCCCTTATCTCGGACTTGTTGGCCAAGTGCAAGGCATCACTGAGGGAACTGCAGGTGCTGCATGGTCACCTTAATTTTGCCTGCAGAGTGGTTGCACCGGGCAGGGCTTTTGCCCGGCGCTTGTGCGACGCTATGGCAGGATTATCCAGGCCTCACCATAGGGTTAGGCTTACCCGGGGTATCAGGGCAGACATGCTTGTCTGGTTACAGTTCCTGAGGGACTTCAATGGGGTCTCATTTTGGAGGCATGACCTCCTGGCTTCCCCTCAATTTCAGATTCAGTCTGATGCCTCGGGATCCCTGGGTTATGGGATGTACTTCAATGGGAAGTGGGCCTATGGTGGGTGGCCACCGGCCTGGGCAGGCACGGGTCGCCTGCGTGATCTCACGTATCTGGAATTTTTCCCTATCCTGGGTGCTTTGATGCTATGGGGCCAGGAGTGGTCCAACTCGGTCGTGCATTTCTGGTGTGACAATGCGGCCGTGGTCCACATTGTAAATGCACAGACTTCTAAATCGCCCAGGGTTATGGATCTAGTGCGCCAATTTGTGTTGCGCAGCCTGCGCCTCAACGTACTGTTCAGGGCCAGGCACGTCCCAGGGGTTAATAATGATATTGCTGACACTTTGTCCCGCCTACAGATCTCCCGGTTCCGTGCCTTGGCCCCGGATGCGGAGGAATTTCCCTCGCCACTCCCGGAGGAGATATGGACCATTGGCAAGGAGAGGTGAACCGGGCGATTGGCCTGTCACTAGCCCCACGCACCCGTAAGGCGTATCACCACGCAATTAATTCTTTCAGGGCATTTTGTACTCAATTTCAATTGCCAGTAACCTGGCCAATCCCGGTAACCCATGTTCTGCGGTTCATGGTTTACCTGCATTCTCAGGGCCTTGCACCTCGCACCATAGCATCCAAGCTTTCAGCGTTGGCTTTTATGGCCAAGGTGGGGGGTCATGTGGACAGCACCTCTGACTTCCGTGTGAGACATGTTTTGGAGGGGTGGGTGCGCGAGCGCGGGCGTTGCCCGGACGACCGCCACCCGATTTCCCCAGGGGTCCTTACCCAGTTGGCTCGGGGCTGGCCTTGCCTCTGTTTTGATGCATATGAGGCAGCCCTGTTCCATGCAGCCACAACGGTGGCATTTTTTGGAGCGCTCCGCATCAGCGAGCTTGTGATGCTGTCTAAGGCGGATGCAAGTCGTAGGGCACTGGAACTGGAGGATGTCTGTGTAGCCAAAGACTGGGCTCAGTTGAGGATACGTTCCTCTAAGACCGATCAGCATGGCGTCGGCAGTGGTGTGCGACTGCTACGGTATTCTTTGGCAGACATCTGTCCGGTTGGTGCCCTACAGGAATTCCTGGCACTGCGTGGCACGCACCATGGCCCGTTTTTCTGTCACCAAGATGGGTCTCCCCTTACTAAATTTCAATTTTGGAGGGTGACGGGCAAAGCGCTGGCCAGTGTGGGCCTCCCAGGCGCCCGCTATGGCACTCATTCATTCCGTATAGGGGCGGCCTCGACCGCTGCGGCTTTTGGATACTCAGGGGCTGACATACGTAGCATGGGACGGTGGGGATCGCAATGTTTTCAATTTTATGTGCGCCCACTCCCCCCGTGAGTACCGACCCGGTCACCTTACCTATTTTCCCTCATTTTTTCCTTTACAGACCCGGGGTGTCGTATTACACCGGTGACAGTATGGCTGGTGGGCCATAGCTACGTGCACAGGGCAGCGCGTTATGCTGCGGCGACAGAGTGGGGACCACAACAGGGACTGGGTGCATACGCAAGTCTCACATGGCATGGTAAGCCTGGGATGTTATGGCGGGAGCTGCTGCCTTTCCTTTTTTCAGGCCTGAATGCTGACCCGCCTGACATTCTGATCATACACCTGGGGGGCAATGATTTGGGCCAGGTCACCGGCTTGTCGCTGAAGCATGCGGTTTGCGAGGACCTCGCCTACCTGCATTACGTCTGGCCCGCCACAACCCTTGTTTGGTCGGACCTCCTGGCCCTTGACTGCGCTAGACGCATGGTGAATAGGGCAGTGGTGCGTTTCCTTGTCGACAGGGCTTGGGGGAGGGTCAGTCGTCACCCCGCTATTAGCCTCCAAAGTTATGACTTGTATGCAGGGGATGGGGTCCATCTGTCGCGAGGAGGTATGGACCTCCTGTTGGGTGATTGGCGAGCAGGCCTGTTGACTGAGCTGATGGTCTGGGGGGGGCGTCGATCCTTCTTTGAAGCCCCTCCGTGTGGCGGGTAGCACTGGTAAGGTAAACATTATGACCCACAGGTATCCGGCAAGTTCGCAATTGACTGGACAACACTAGACAGGCATAAGTTGGTTAAACATTGTCCGGTCAACGACGAGCTAGGCGACGGGGTGATGGCTATAGCTAGACAGCATGCATCACCCCGTGATTTTACGGATACGCGTCAGAGGGTGGGGTCATTAGTGAGATATTGACTACGGTCAACAATTTGTTTGTTGTCAACAAACAAATTGATACAAATGGATACATTGTAGCAATTGCCGTTGGCAATTTTGGGTGGTACCTTACCAGTGTTACTTCGGCCTGCTTGCCTTAAGAATTATGATTGGTTATTACCAATAGAAATTTATAATTCGGACTAGGGCATGAATCAATAAATGTGGCCCAATGCCGTTATCCACTTTCATTGGTGTCTGAGTCCTTTATTGGGGGGTGCGCCTGCAATGCAAGCGCGGCGCCAAAATGGCCGCCGCGCTCTTTGCGGGAGCCCCCCCACAGGACGAAGGCATCCGGGTAGTTAGGGGCGTGGCCAGCTCCCTTATAAAAGGGGTGGCCACGAGGCAGCCGAGCTGCCATTTTGCGAAGCGACGGAGCGGAGAAGTTTTTCCCTCCACCCCCTCCCTAGTTAACAGTGTATATTTTGGTCGCTTCGGGGCCGGGTGGGAATTTTTGGCTGGGACCCATATTGGCTTCGGGTCCTGGTTTTTTCGCCCATCCCACACTGTTGCTATGGTTTGACATAGGGGTTTTTCTGTTGCTGCTGTTGACTTTGGTCACATGGGCGGGTAGCACTGGTAAGGTAAACATTATGACCCACAGGTATCCGGCAAGTTCGCAATTGACTGGACAACACTAGACAGGCATAAGTTGGTTAAACGTTGTCCGGTCAACGACGAACTAGGCGACGGGGTGATGGCTATAGCTAGACAGCATGCATCACCCCATGATTTTACGGATACGCGTCAGAGGGTGGGGTCATTAGTTAGATATTGACTACGGTCAACAATTTGTTTGTTGTCAACAAACAAATTGATACAAATGGATACATTGTAGCAATTGCCGTTGGCAATTTTGGGTGGTACCTTACCAGTGTTACTTCGGCCTGCTTGCCTTAAGAATTATGATTGGTTATTACCAATAGAAATTTATAATTCGGACAAGGGCATGAATCAATAAATGTGGCCCAATGCCGTTATCCACTTTCATTGGTGTCTGAGTCCTTTATTGGGGGGTGCGCCTGCAATGCTGTTTACCTTCCCACCAAAGTGGTCCCTATTTATCTATTTGCAATTTCTTGCTTTTGAACTGCTAGGGTGAAAGGAGCTGGGGCAGAGATGGACACACATTCCGACATGGCATGCAAATATGCACACCAGCTCAGGCTTGCGCACATGCACCTGTTGGGGGTTGGGATGTGTGAGAGAGCTTCTCTCATAGCCTGATCCCTGCCGCATGCATGCACACTGGGCAGGGATTGAGGTGCTTTTTGTCCCTACCTCCTGATAAGCAGCGGTGGGATCGGCTGGGATCCGCTGGGCAAGAACAAAGGAGTTCTCTTAACCGGCCAACCCTGCCCTTCTCACCTCCTGGAGTTAAAATGTAGGAAATTATTTTTTCCTTCAAAATGTGTCTTAAAAACATGGTGCCTCTTATCATCCAGTGTGTTTTATGAGCCGGCAAATACAGTAATTTTCCTAGTCTGCTTTCACACTTCTATATCAGGTACAACTTGTGACATTCAATAGACATTTAATGGATACAATCAATTACAAATATGACTATGAGACTAGGGTGAACATTAAACCTTCTTGGTTCATGAAGGCAACCAACAGAAGCAGAGAGGGATTCCTCTTCCTCCCACATCTTCTATGAAACATCTATTCCCCTGAAAACTGTGGGTGTCAATCTGAAATCTTTCAGTTCTTCCAAATGCACTGCTTATGCTACCAAGTTTTCAGAAAAATTAATTGAGAGGTTTTTGAGCAACAAAACACACTTTCCTGATTTGGATTAAAAACCAGGCAAAGACCTGTTTAAATCATACAGACCTTTTAAATACCCTTTGGATGGTTTGAAATCATAATAATTGTTTTGTATTGCAGTTCTATTTAAACACCCCACTTTTACTATATATTGTTTTTAACTATAACATTTTCTATATTTTCAATACTTTATTTTTGTCTGTCATGCCTAGTAGAGTCATCAGGGAATATTCAGTGATGGCTAGTCATCTGAATTGAATAAATCATAAAAACAAATGTTTCAGCAGAGGTATGTCATATCAAAAAGAAAATAGCTTCTTGTCAATCAGTGTACATAAATTATCTAAAAGATTGTTGTAATGCTCCCCCCGGAGGCTCGGAGTGGCAGCAAGGAAGGCACGCAAGACAGATTTGTGGTGGAAAAAGCCAGTCCCAAAAACTCGGGTGGTCTGCATTTATTGACTACATCAGGATCTCTCCGCACAGCCTGCAAGAGACCCCGTGACCGAAGGCTTGTTTACATGGCATCCTGCTGGCCAAGTTACATTTGCCAGCCTAAGAAGTTACTACGTACATGGGTCCCTGTTTTGGGGACTGATTAGCGGATTTGGCGAGACTCATCGTTCTCGCCCTATCTCAGAGTCCTTGATGCTCTGGGCACCTATGCATAGCTATTTGGTCTAGCTGCGGTTTGCCTCTACCCAGCTCAGTCCGTGGACGTGAGCTGGATACCGTGTGGTGTTTACTAGACCTTGAATCTCTACTGGGTGTTTTACCTTAGGACATTTGTCCTACTGGTCTCAGCATCCCTAGCCAAGCAATATGGATTCTCTATTGCTGTCTAATGCTATTGGCCCACGATCCAATTTCCCTTCCAGCCGAGCCAGGTTGGTCTCGAGCCGCCATGCGTAGCCCGACAAACCCATTGGGAAAGGTTAATAGCCAATCAATAATGCAGACAACCCACAAAAGATAATCCTTTTCTGCTTTGTATTCCCACTGTTTTAGTATTCTAAACTGCAAAGTACTGTATCAATAATAAAGACTATTAGTAGGAAAAAATAGTCTTGAAACACATTGGCTTCTCACCATTGTACATATGAATAGCCATTTTTCACCTTGACTGTAGCCCATAACTGCTAATGCATGAGAAGTATTTGAGTGAATTTTTTCCATACATTTTTCATTGGGCACAATCCTGTTCATACCAGTGTAACATAAAGTTGTTAATTGGCAGAAGTGCAAGCACGGCGCCAAAATGGCAGCCATGCTCTTTGCGGCCGCCCACCACCGAGACTCAGACATCCGGGTGAGTTAGGGGGCGAGGACACCCTCTTTAAAAGGAGTGGCCACGAGGCAGCTCGGCTGCCATTTTGTGGAAGTGACGGAGAGGAGAAGTTTTCTCCGTCGCTTTTCTCCCTGGCTTTCGCATGCTCATTTTAAAAGGGAATTCCCCTTGCTCGTTCACTCTTCGGCTTGGGAGACATGGCTCCCAAGCGAAAGGCAACGGCTACGAAGCCGCGGACGAGGGGGAGGGCTCTGCCCACCCCCCCACCCCACATCCAGTGGGACGCCCCCAGGCCGGAGGGCTCAGGCAGCGCCCCTGCAACCGGGTGGTAGGACCGGTTTAGCCACTACCACCAATGTGGGCGGACAGGCTGCCACCCACCCGCCCGATACCGGGGTCCAAGCAGGGGCGGCACAGGCTGGCCCCTCGGGGATCACTACCCCTATGGGGTCTTTGCCCAGCTCTGGGCTGGGCGGCCCACTTGGGCCTGGTGCGGGTTTCCGCCCCACAATTCCCCCGGCCCCACATGGGCCGGATTATTGGTCATGGCCCTATTTGGGCCCAGGATCTGGACTTGGGTTTGTACCTCCGCAATTGCCCGGTGGGCCATCCGGCCCGTCCGGCCCACCTTATACCGGTGGGTCTGAGGCTGTTGATGCCCTCCTAGCATGCATTTCGGTGCTGGAGGCATCAATGGGCATTGCCCCGCCACCTACTGAAGGTGGGTTTGCACCTCCTGCATTTCCGGCCCACGCGTCGACCACCGCTGTCCAGCGGGCGGCTGCCAGGGTGGAGCTGCTTGAGGCCATCAAGCCAGCCCAAGCTGGGGCCTCGCAGCTCCCTGATAGTTCATCGCAGCGGGGCTTGCCGCAGGGGCCTGGTCCTGCGTGGCAAGAGTGTAGCCACGAGCTCCGACGCCCGCCATGGGCTCGAACCCCTGGCGCCCAAGGGGGTGCACTGGGTGAGTATCCTGGTCAATTGAGTACACCAGTGACACTACCCAGCCACACTGGGGGGTGCGGTGGCCATGACATGTTACCACGGGTGGACAGTTGTATCCACACTGTCCCGTTAACTCCTGGTTCCCCAATTACCCCCTGGTTATGACAGGGGTGACCGCCCCTAGGGGTATGTCTAATGTTTCAGGGGTTGTTCAGGGCCTGCTGGGTACACCCTTGATTTAATCTGTGCCAACTGTGGCGCTACCGACGGCCAGTTATTCCTTGCCCTTGGGTGACCATCTTTCCCAGGCCACGAGGGAGAAGATTTGGAGGGGGGAATATGTGGACATTTTCTCCCTCCTAAACCGTGACCCCAGCAAGGAAGACAGGGAAGGGCAGGACAATAGGGACAAGGAGTTGTCCCGTCGTCATTTGCCATCACACTCCTGGGCCAATTGGTTACCGGCCTACCTCATTTATATGGCGGTATACCTGAGGGCTCGCCCTGACTTGGACATTCCGATGGTGCAATACCTGGATAATATTTATCGGGCGGTGGTCGATTTCCCTGGACCGTCATGGTTGGCCTATGATGAGGAGTTTAGGATGAGAGTGGCCCTCCATCCTGAGATGAGGTGGGATGAGCCCTGCCAGCAATTGTGGCTCTTGTACATGACCCCCACGCGGCCGGCGCCTGGTGATCGGTACCATTGTGGCCACACCGTGCAGCGGGTGGCTGCTACACAGGTCCCCCGCCAGATGGCGGGGCAGGGGGTTCCAGCCCGCTTGCTGTGTTGGAGTTTCTCTGCCAACGGAGTGTGCAACAAGCGTCAGTGTCGGTTCTGACACGAGTGCCCCTCTTGCTCTGGCCCTCACGCCGCCTCCGCGTGCCAGCGGGCTAGTGGATCACGAGACAGAGGTAGGGGTGGGCAGGGGGTGGTCAGAGCTCCCTCTGACGGTGCGACCAATCAGAAAGGCCCCCTCTCCAATTGATGTCCAGGTGTTGGAACATTGGCTTACCGCTTATCCTAGACGGGATGATGCGAAGTACCTACTTGAGGGTTTTCAATTCGGCTTCTGCATACCATTTCAGGGGGTACGGGGGCCTCAAGACACCCCGAACTTAATTTCCCTCAGGGGTAATGAGGATATCGCCGCCCAATCTATAGCTAAGGAGGTCACCGCACTGAGGGTTGCTGGGCCATTTGCTGACCCACCATTCCCGAACTTGAAGGTGTCACCTTTGGGTTTAGTCCCTAAGAAGTCACCGGGTGAATTTCGGTTAATTCACCACCTTTCTTACCCTGCGGGTTCTTCGGTCAATGATGCAATACCTGATGACCTTTGCTCGGTCAGGTATACTTCCTTTGACCAGGCCTTGCAGATGGTACGCTCATGTGGCCCAGGGGCGCTACTGGCTAAGTGTGATATCAAATCAGCATTCCGATTGTTGCCAGTGAATCTGGACGCCTTTGAGCTGTTAGGTTTCCGTTTTTGGGGCAGTTATTATGAAGATAAGGCCATGCCTTTTGGCTGTTCTATCTCATGTTCTGCTTTCGAACGGTTTAGCACCTTCCTTCACTGGGCTTTTGTTCGTAGATCAGGGTCCTGGTCTGTAGCCCACTACCTCGATGACTTTTTGTTCGGAGGGGAACAAGGCACGGACATGTGCGCTCGGCTACTTGCCACTTTTCAGGTGCTTATGCGCGAACTGGGTGTGCCCCTGGCGCCTGAAAAGACTGAGCGACCGGCCACCACTCTCACCTTTTTAGGTATCGAGATTGACATTGTTGCCCAGACATCCCGGTTGCCCATGGAAAAGGTGACGCGGATCTCTGATGCCATTCTGGCAATGCTTGACAGGCATCAGGTGTCTCTCCGAGAGTTACAGGTGCTTCACGGCCACCTCAATTTTGCCTGTAGGGTAGTAACACCTGGCAGGGCCTTTGCCAGGCGTCTGTGTGACGCCATGGCAGGCCTTTTAAACTGCCACCACAGGGTTCGGCTGACCAGAGGTTTACGGGCGGATCTTACGGTCTGGCTCACATTCCTACAGGATTTTAATGGTATCTCCTTCTGGAGATCGGAACTTATGCTCAGCCCGTATTTCCAAGTACAGTCAGATGCCTCCGGCTCCCTAGGTTATGGGATTTACTTTGAAGGGAGGTGGTCCTATGGCCGATGGCCTCAGACATGGCAAGGCACAGATCGTTTACGCGATCTTACTTTTCTTGAGTTTTTTCCCATTTTTTGTGCTCTGATGCTCTGGGGGGATAGGTGGGCTAATTCAGTAGTTCATTTTTGGTGTGACAATGCTGCAGTGGTGCACATTGTCAACGTCCAGACATCTAAATCCCCTAGAGTCATGGCATTAGTTCGCCAATTTGTTTTGAGGTCTTTACGCCTTAATGTGCTTTTCAGGGCCAGACATGTACCAGGCATTGATAATGATATTGCTGACCCTTTATCCCGCCTGCAGATCGCCCGGTTCCATGCCTTGGCACCAGAAGCAGAGGAACTGCCCTCTCCACTCCCGGCCGAGATCTGGACATTTGGCGAGGAGAGGTCAACCGGGCGATCGGCATGTCTTTGGCACCTCGCACGCGTAAGGCGTACCTACATGCACTCCTACAGTTTAGGAATTTTTGCGGGCAAAGGCAGTTGCCCGAAGTGTGGCCGATCCCGGTCGACCAGATTCTGCAGTTCATGGTTTACATCCATGATCTAGGGTTAGCCCCTCGCACCATTGCAACTAGGCTTTCAGCTTTGGCATTTATGGCTAAGGCAAGGGGTTTCATTGACTGTGTGAATGACTTCCGCATACATCATGTATTAGAAGGGTGGACACATGAACGTGGCCACCGCCCAGACACACGTCACCCTGTTTCACCAGAGGTTCTGACGCACCTTGCACAAGGTTGGCATAGCTTGTGTTACGATAGGTATGAGGAGGCTCTCTTTCATGCGGCTACCTCCGTGGCCTTTTTTGGAGCGCTCCGTATTCAGTGAGCTGGTCCCATTGTCAAAGGGGGACACGTCCCATAGGGCACTGGAACTCGACGATGTATTTCTTACCCAGGAGTGGGCCCAGTTGAGGATTCGTTCCTCAAAGGCCAATCAGCACGGAGTAGGCAGTGGTGTCAGACTGCTACGGTGTACGATTGCTGACATCTGTCCGGTTGGTGCCCTACATGAGTTTTTCGCAGTGCGTGGCACGCACCCTGGCCCGTTTTTCTGCCACCAGGATGGGTCTCCCCTGACCAAATTACAGTTTTGGAAGGTGACCGGTATGGCACTTCACAGTGTTGTCTTCCCTGGGGCTCGTTACGGCACCCATTCATTTAGGATAGGCGCCGCTTCAACTGTGGCTGCGTTTGGGTACTCTGATGCTGATATACGTCGCATGGGCAGATGGGGGTCTGCGTGTTTTTCTTTATATGTACGCCCCCTTACTGCATGCGTGCCAGTTATGTCATTAATTCCCCTTTTTTCCTTCTTTTACAGACCCTGTGTGTTTACGCACACCGGTGGCAGTATGGCTGGTGGGCCACAGTTTTGTGCACTGGGCAGCGCAGTATGCTGTGGCGACAGACTGGGGACCCCATCTCGGGCTATGTGCAGCCGCACGTATGCGTTGGTACGGTAAGCGCGGCATGAGATGGCGGCAACTGTTGCCATTCCTGATGTCCATCAGGGATGCTAGACTGCCTGATGTCTTGATTCTGCACCTCGGCGGCAATGATCTTGGACAGATCACTGGCCTCTCTTTAAAAATGTTGGTGTGCAGTGACCTGGCCTTTTTACATCACTTATGGCCATACACGCGGCTGCTATGGTCTGATATCGTGCCGAGACATCGTTACAGGGGAGGCATTGACCTCCATGGTTTGGACGGTGCTCGACAGTCACTGAACAGGGCTGTCGCCTGGTTCCTTTTTGACAATGGCTTTGGAACAGCCATTCAACATCCTAGGATAGGCTTGCAGGATTATGGTCTATATGCAGGAGATGGGGTCCATCTGTCGGCCAGAGGTTTGGACCTCTTTCTGGAGGACGTGCAAGCAGGCCTGGTGACCAAGCTGATGGTCTGGGGGGGGGGCGGTGAGTCATCACGGACACCTCCCCGTGTGGCGGGTAGCACTAGTAAGGTAACAGATTTATGACCCATAGGTATCCGGAAGGTTCGCAATTGACTGGCCAACACGTAGATAGGTACAGGGGAATAAGAATGGCCGGTCAAGGGCGAACCATGCAAGGGCTGATGGCAGGAGCTGCACAGCCTGCATCACCCTGATATTGAACGGATACACGTCATAGGGTGGGGTCAGTAGATAGTATATTGACTCCGGTCAACAATTTGTTTGTGTCAACAAACAAATTGATTCAAATAGATATATGTAGCCAGTTTCCATTGGCATTTTGGGAGGAACCTTACCAGTGTTACTGCGGCCTGCTTGCCTTAAAGAATTACAATTGGATGATACACCAATTGAAAGTGATAATTCGGACTAAGGCATTATTCAATAAAAGTGGCCCGATGCCCTTAATCCAATACCGGTGTCTGAGTCTTTATTTGGGGGGTGCGCCTGCAATGCAAGCACCGTGCCAAAATGGCCGCCGCGCTCTTTGCGAGCCCCCCCACCTGGACTCAGACATCTGGGTGAGTTAGGGGGCGTGGCCACCCTCTTTAAAAGGGGTGGCCACGAGGCAGCGTCGCTGCCATTTTGTGGAAGCGACGGAGAGGAGAAGTTTTTCCCTCCACCCCCTCCCTAGTGGACAGTGTGATTTTTCTGGTCGCTTCGGGGCCGGGTGGGAATTTTTGGCTTGAACCTACAATTGGCTCTCTGGTTCTTGCTTTTTCGCCCATCCCACACTGTCGCTAGTGTTTGAGATAAGGGGTAAGTTGACTTTGGTCACTGTTGGCGGGTAGCACTGGTAAGGTAACAGATTTATGACCCATAGGTATCCGGCAGGTTCGCAATTGACTGGCCAACACGTAGATAGGTACAGGGGAATAAGATTGGCCAGTCAAGGGCGAACCATGCAAGGGCTGATGGCAGGAGCTGCACAGCTTGCATCACCCTGATATTGAACGGATACACGTGATAGGGTGGGGTCAGTGGATAGTATGTTGACTCTGGTCAACAATTTGTTTGTGTCAACAAACAATTGATACAAATAGATACATGTAGCCAATTTCCATTGGCATTTTGGGAGGAACCTTACCAGTGTTACTGCGGCCTGCTTGCCTTAAAGAATTACAATTGGATGATACACCAATTGAAAGTGATAATTCGGACTAGAGCATTATTCAATAAAAGTGGCCCGATGCCTTTAATCCAATACCGGTGTCTGAGTCTTTATTTGGGGGGGTGCGCCTGCAATGATTAAGGGATCACATTTTTGGCTTGGCACTAGTACAACTTGTTGTTGTTCAGTCGCACAGTCGATTCCGACCCTTTGCGACCCTATGGACCATCGTTCTCCAGGCACCTCTGTCCTCCACCATCCCCCTCAGTCCTCCCAGTTCTGTGCCCATTGTGTCTACAATACCATCTATCCATCTCATCCTTGGCCTCCCCCTTCTTCTTTTGCCCTCCACCTTTCCCAACATCACGGCCTTCTCAAGTGAATCCTCCCTTCTCATTTGATGCCCAAAGTACTTTAGCCTCATCTTTACTATTTGACCTTCCAATGAGCAGTCAGTGTTGATTTCTTCTAAGATTGACCTATTTGTTCTCCTCGCTGTCCAGGGTACCCTCAAAACTCTCCTCCAGCACCACATTTCAAAGGCATCTATTCTTCTGCGTTCAGCTTTCCTAATTGTCCAGCTCTCACATCCGTACATTACCACTGGGAATACCATTGCTTTGACTATTCTAATTTTTGTTTTCAAGGTGATGTCTCTGCTTTTCACCATGTTCCCCAGGTTTTTCATGGCTTGTCTCCCAAGAATCAGTCGCCTTTTTATTTCATGGCTGCAATCTCCATCTGCAGTGATCTTAGATCCTAAGAATGTAAAATCTGTCACTGCTTCTACTTCTTCCCCGTCTATTCTCCAGGAACTGATGGGGCCTGTTGCCATTATCTTGGTTTTCTTGATATTGAGTCTCAAGCCAGCTTTTGCACTCTCCTCCTTCAATCCGATCAAGAGATTCTTTAGGTCTTCCTCACTTTCTGCCATTAAGGTGGTGTCGTCTGCATATCTCAGATTGTTGATGTTTCTCCCAGCAATTTTAATCCCATATTGTGATTCCTCCATCCCTGCGTTGCGCATTATGTGCTCTGTGTATAAGTTGAATAAGCAGGGTGACAAAATGCAGCCTTGTCTTACTCCTTTTCCTATTCCAAACCACTCTGTCATTCCGTGTTCTGTCCTAACTGTTGCTTCTTGGTTCCTGTACAGATTTCTCAGGAGGCATATGAGGTGCTCTGGTATTCCCATCTCTTTAATCACTTGCCACATCTTGTTGTGGTCCACACAATCAAAGGCCTTAGTGTAATCAATAAAGCAAAAGTAAACTTGTTTCTGGTATTCCTTTGTTTTCTCCATGATCCAGCGTATGTTGGCAATGTGGTCTCTAGTCCCCCTGCCTCTTCTGAAACCAGCCTGCACCTCTGGTAGTTCTCTTTCCACATGCTGCTGAAGTCTGTCCTGTATTATCTTGAGCATCACCTTGCTGGCGTGTGGGATGAGCGCAATTGTTCGATAATTTGAGCATTCTTTGGCATTGCCCTTTTTTGGGATTGGAACATATACTGATCTTTTCCAGTCCTGTGGCCACTGTTTTGTTTTCCAAATCTGCTGGCATATTGAATGCAGTAATTTGATGCCATCATCTTTTAAAGCTTTGAAAAATTCAACTGGGATACCATCATCTCCACTAGCTTTGTTGTTTGCAGTGCTCTTTAGGGCCTTTCTGACTTCACTCTCCAGGATATCTGGCTCAGGTTCAAAATCTTCATCATTGTGACTATCAGGAGTGTTGAGTTCCTTTTTGTAGAGTTCCTCTGTGTACTCTTTCCATCTTTTCTTAATTTCTTCTGCATCAGCTAGCTCCTTTCCGTCTTTGTCCCTTATCATGTTCATTTTTGCTTTAAATGTTCCCTTGATTTCCTGGATTTTTTTGAAAAGGTCTCTGGTTCTGCCTCTTTTGTTGTTTTCCTCCATTTCTTTGCACTGTTCTTTTAGGTAGTTTTCCTTATCTCTCCTTGCTTTTCTTTGAAATTCTGTGTTCAAAAGATTGAATTTTTTCCTTTCTCCTTTGACTTTTGCATTCCTTCTTTCCTCTGCTATTTTAAGAGCCTCATCAGACACCCACTTTGCTTTCTTACTCTTCTTTTCTTTTGGTATGGTTTTCTTTGCTGCTTCCTGCATGATGTCCCTCATCTCTGTCCATAATTCTTCTGGCACTCTGTCTATTGAGTCTAAGCCATTGAATCTGTTCATCACCTCCACAGTGTATTCTTTAGGGATGCTATCTAGGTGATATCTGTCTGGTCTCTTTGTTTTCCTTATTTTCTTTAGTCTAAGCCTGAATTTTGCAATCAGTAGGTTGTGATCTGAGCCACAGTCTGCTCCAGGTCTTGTTTTTGCTGACTGTATGGAGGTTCTCCATCTTTGGCTGCAGAGTATGTAATCAATCTGGTTTCGGTGTTGGCCATCTGGTGATGTCCATGTGTAAAGTCGCCTCTTGTGTTGCTGGAAGAGGGTGTTTGCTATGACCAGTGCGTTCTCTTGGCAGAACTCTATCAGTCTTTGCCCTGCTTCATTCTGTGTTCCAAGACCGAACTTGCCTGTTATTCCCTCCACTTTTTGATTGCCTACTTTGGCATTCCAGTCTCCTAAAATAATTTGGACATCATTTCTTGGTGTTTGTTCTATGAGGTGTTGTAAGTCCTCATAGAACTGGTCCACTGTGGCTTCATCTGCACCCGTGGTTGGTGCGTATATTTGGATCACAGTAACATTGAAGGGTTTGCCCTGAATTCTTACTGACATCATTCTGTCATTTTTGAGGTTGTATCCCATTACTGCTTTTCTCACTCTTTTATTGACAATTATGGCTACTCCATGTCTTCTAAGGTTTTCTTGTCCACAGTAGTAGATGTGATGGTTTCCAGAGCTGAATTCACCCATCCCTGTCCATTTTAGCTCACTGATGCCCAAGATGTCAATGCTTATTCTTTCCATCTCATTTTTTACCACTTCTAGTTTACCTTGGTTCATTGATCTCACATTCCATGTCCCTATGCAGTATTGCTCCTTACAACATTGCATTCCTCCTCCCTCCTTCCTGTCCCTCCCCTTCCTCCACTCTGTGGTGTTAAGCATCCTGTATCACCTAGCCTGCCCCTTTGTTTGCCCCTTTGTTTTGCCTTTTGTTTTGGTCAATAGGGTTCTCTTGGCAAGCTTTGTGGCGTGGTTTGCCGGTTTCTACGCCATGTTTTTTCTCGCATCATACATCATATCACAGTTTAAAAAATTTAAAAGTTTAAACAACATATTATCATGCATACTTATCACACTCTAAAACACAGTCTCTATGTTAATTGCTATATTAAGTCAGTGTAAAGTCTCTATGTCAGTTGCTATATTAATTCCGCTACATTTTCCACATCAGCTACTTATCCTTGTGTCCTCACTCCCCAGGTGGGGTTGTTGTCTTTGGGCCCCTTGCTCCCGTGACATCGCAGTGGCGAGCAGTGGATGTTTTCCCCGTGGGTCAGCTGTTCCTCTTCCTCTGCCTCTGGCGGCGGTGGTGGATGGTGACTTTTTCCGCCGCCTGCCTGGTCTTCTTCACCACCGGCTGGGGTGGTCTCGCGGCTGCTCCTGGCCACGGGTAGCCTCCTCACGGTGGCGGCGGCGGTGGATGGTGACTTTTCCCGCCGCCTGGCCGGTCCTCCTCACCCCCGGCTGGGGTGGTCCCGCGGCTGCTCCTGGCCGCGGGCAGCCTCCTCGCGGCGGCGGCGGTGGAGGATCGCGACCTCTCCCGCCGCCTGGCCGGTCCTCCTCACCCCCGGCTGGGGTGGTCCTGCGGCTGCTCCTTGCCGCGGGCAGCCTCCTCGCGGCGGCGGCGGTGGAGGATCGCGACCTCTCCCGCCGCCTGGCCGGTCCTCCTCACCCCCGGCTGGGGTGGTCCTGCGGCTGCTCCTTGCCGCGGGCAGCCTCCTCGCGGCGGCGGCGGTGGAGGATTGCGACCTCTCCCGCCGCCTGGCCGGTCCTCCTCACCCCCGGCTTGGGTGGTCCTGCGGCTGCTCCTTGCCGCGGGCAGCCTCCTCGCGGCGGCGGCGGTGGAGGATCGCGACCTCTCCCGCCGCCTGGCCGGTCCTCCTCACCCCCGGCTGGGGTGGTCCCGCGGCTGCTCCTGGCCGCGGGCAGCCTCCTCGCGGCGGCGGCGGGAGTACAACTACTTAGGTACAAACTCAAACTTTACAACAGGATTTTGGTCATTGCCACATTCTATGGGGAGAAAATTACAGATTTGTTTTCTGCATTAAAAATTTGTATTATTTTCACAAAAAGTTTATTTTGCACAGAAAACCTGTAGCTTCTATCCCAAAAAAAATTTTTTCCCACAAAGTAAAAGGCATTTAATGCAAACACTTTTCTCCACACAGAGAACCATTTTTTTTTTTTGCAAAAAAATGGTGAGAAAAATGTGCTAGTCTTTTTGCTTCTGGGAAGAAGCACAAAATCTTGCACTGGTTGTCTATTTTATCAAAAAGATGTCTCAGTATGATGGGACACTTTCTCAGTGAAGATAAATAATCTGTTAGCATTTATTAAATTCTTAATCTGGAACAAATCTTACATTTTATCATGAATTTTAAACACTATCTCTCAGCCTCTCCTATGCAGGGATAAGAATATTGACTAATCTGCTTTACATGGTTTGTTGTACAGATTAACACCTGTAATGTAGCCATTTTAACACTTTTATGGCCCTCTGTAAATGCTAAATAGTATTTGTTTGAGAACAGCATTGTCTCTAGGTTACCTTTATTGTGTACGAAATAGAATAGTCAGCAAGTCTAGCAAAGTGATAGGTTGTACTTCACAAAGACTGGGAAGAATATGTTTGCCCACAGCAGGGCCGCCATCAGGGCAGTACTACCAGTACTACCATATAGGACCCAGAGCTGACAGGGGCCCTGCCGCCGCCACCTATAACTGTGTGGCAACAGAGAAAAGTATATGTATGTGTGTGTGTGGGGGAGGCAATAGGATTGCTCAGTACGGGGCCCAGAAATTTCTGATGGTGGCCCTGGCCCACAGCATGAAGGAGGGCTTTAAACTGAATCAGAAGGGGTAGGGAGATGTAAGCTCAGGTATAACAACAGATGAACCATATGAAGAACAGACCAAGCAGATGTAATGAAGCCCAATACTGGTTTTCATTAAAATGTACAAAGGAAGGCAAGCCACAAATCACACAATTTCCTCTAACTATATATGAATGCCAGGAAAATGGAAAACAAACAAGAAGATTTAGAAATTTTAATTCAGGATGGTAAATATGACTTAATAGTGATAACCGAAATTTGGTGGGATTACTCCCATGACCGGAACACAGAAACAAAAGGATATAAATTATTCAAAAAGAACAGAAAGAATAGAAATAGAGGTGATGTTGCAAATATATATTCCTGTACAGAAATACAGGAGGATTAGCTAGTCTGTCCCATCGAGAACAGTTGGATTAATATAATTGGGCTGAAAAACAAAAGGAGCATAGTAGCTGGAGTCTACTATTGATTGCCCAATCAAGGAGAAAATGCAGATGAAACTTTCTCATTTATCGCTGTGAGTCCTGACCTGACAGCACACAACTATTGACCTTTACAAAAGATATGTTCCTTAATTGTTCTGTTCCCATTGGCACAGAGAGGGTGCATAGCTATGGACTGTTAGCTGCACAGATATTTGTTTTAATCATCCAGACCTGTAATCACTTGTGAGGCCAGCATTTCATATTTCTAATGCCACTGAACCTGCATTCTGTCTGTTTGGACTCTCCTCTTGAGCAGGAGTGACTAGGGAGCTGTCACAATAAGCCCTTGCATTTCCACATTTAACACTACATCACTGTTCTTCTATGGAAGACAGCTACCTTCTCATTAATTTCACCACATTCTCCTATGTGACCTTACAACAAGTAAAAATGCAACTTTATCATTCTACATCCCAGTTTTACCTTTGACATGATTGTTTCTTCTTATATACCAGATTAATACATTTTATGTATTTGTATAATTTATATTGATCCATTTGCCATATTCAGGTGAACTATTTTGGATATTGCATGGAGTAAGATCGGATGGATATTTGACTAAGCAGCTATCCACAGGGGCATTTAACCTGTTCTTCAGGTCATTTTTATGGCAGTTTGGTCTGCTTTTAATTCTAGTGTCCATGTGTTTTTTAAATATATTTTTATTGATTATTCAAAAAGAAAGAAAGAAAGAAAAATAACAATGCAAAAGAAATAATAAAACAGGAAAATAAAAACACAATACAATGCATAAAATACAAATTACAAAGGTAGAAAACAATACATAAATGAAAATAAAACTTATATTGCTCATCATTTTGAACTGATCTCATATTTAACCCATACCTGATTCATCAAATATATACACCTTGTGTATATATCTTATAGTATATAACCACTTGAATATTTACGTATATATTTCAATAAGTTTGTTACATATTATCCCTAACATTCTAATAATATATAAAATGAGCACAAAAGCAAAATAAAATCACCTGTGATATTTACAATGCCCTAGAGATTGTGTTTTTCCATAATTATCTCTTCATTTCCAAAAACTCAATTGTCCTGGTACTGGTCTGCCACCTTTTCCTTCAATCAATGTATATTCCAAAAGTAGCTCCCATATTTTCCGAAATTTATTTTCCTTAACTACACTCTTCTTCTGGTTCATTTCCCAAGTAAGCTTGTCATTCAATGCAATTTTCCACATTCCTTTATACCAATCTTCAATTTTGTCAAAACATCACTCTTCCAATTTCTTGCTATACATTGCCTTGCTGTTGTCAACATAATAGATAACAAGTCTTTTTTATTCATATCTATGTTCAAATTATCTGCATCAGTTAATAAGGTGGTACCCACACCCATCTTAAGGTCCACACCCATTATTTCTGTAATCTCTTTCTCTATATTTACCCAAAAATCATTTAACACATTACATCCCCACCACATATGCTCATACGTCCCCAATGCATTCTTACATCTCCAACACATTTTTGTTTTTGTATTATCCATCTGGTGTAACCGTACTGGAGTTAGGTATCACCTCCATAAAAAATTATAATTATGTGCTTTGACTCTAACAGACAAGATTCTCATAATTCTTCTCTTCCATTTATTTTTCCAATTTAATTCTGTAATTTTAATATTTAATTCCTGTTCCCAAATTGTTCTTAAAACTTCCTATGGTCTTTCCTCTTTATTTAACATCTTATATATATTTACTAACCAAGTCCTTAACCCCTATTTTACCCTCATCATTTTGTTCCATAATACACTGGCCTAAAATCAGAAAATGTAGATAGTCCCTATGTAAGATCAAATACATGGTAAAATAACCCATCTCTATGGGCTCATATTTACACTTTCATCCCACATTATGGGAAGGCAATGCTTTTGCTTTGTAAAAGTACAGATTTCCCCTCTCTTCTTCAATGTTGTTATCTGTCCTGTTTTATGTATTTCCCACAGCTCTGAAACACTTTATAAAACACGGTGCTCACAACTGCATTTGCCAAAAGCCATTTGACTCAAGTTTAGAAAATATTACATTTTTATCTTGTCAAGACCCTTGTTTACACTGTCCTATATAAATCTGAGAGGGGTCAACAAAAAAGAGCAAAAAATCACAAGACAGGAACAAATTGGCTCTGGGATCACCAAGGTTCAGTACATAAAGTGAAGAAAATTAGATTGAGAAAGCATATAACGAAAGCAGATGGCTAAGGCTACAAGATTCCATGGGCCATTGTAGTTGTGATAAGAATGGACAAGTAGCTGGCAAAGTCACAAAGCAAAAGCATTCAGTTTCAGCTTCCAGTGAAAATGACAACAATTTTGCCTCCATCTCATTCACAGCTTACTTTTCTTCCCAGATTCTGGGAAAGTAAAAAATGCAGCTTTCTCATATTATACCCCAAAACATAACTTTGACAATACTGTGTCTTCTAATACACCAAATTACTACATTTTATATTGAGTCATCTTGGCTGGTAATCTCTATCCACAACTTGGAAAAGTTTCTTTTTAGCTACTGCTTCTAGAGAACCATACCCAAAATGGCTATTAACCATACCGATTATGGGATTTGGGAGGCATTGTAGTCTAAAACAAGGTAAGGTGGAAGGAAGTTGAGTTAGCCTGTTAAAAAAAAGTACCAGAAATGGTCATGTGACACTGACAGGGCTAACTTTAGCTTTTATTTTCCATATGATTAATGGGGTTATTGTGAGTATACTCCTTCAAGGCAATGGTTTCTTGCATCATTATGTATACTAATAGTCTGAATCTGTGTCACTCAGTCAGACCCTAATCACCCTCACTGAGATGAAAATATTTACTTCTTACTAGCTGCTCAAGATCTAGTTTTAAGCTGTTGGCTAGGAGAACAGGTTGCTTACCTGCAACTATAATTCTTTGAGTTGTTATCTGTGAATTCACACAATTGGGTTAAATTCCTAGCCACATGAGTGTCATCAGAATCTTTCAGAGCCAAAGGAGCTTTTAGACCCCCTTCCCTTCCAACTGTCCTGTGTTCCCACCTGATGGCTCCCCTCAGTTCTTGTCCACCTGAATCATAACTGTGGCAGACTGTGGGGAGGTTGGATTGGACGTCTGAATTCACAGATGACCACTCGAAAAACTACAGTCATAGGTAAGCAACTTGTCCTTTTTGATCTCTAAAAGCACACAATTGGGTGACTAGTGGCCTGTTTTTTTAAAAAGAATTGAGAGATGCCACTGTACTCAGATGTTAATGATCTCATGTATATTACTAATAGAATAGAGTGAATTTCTATATATTTATGTTATATTTGTAAATGACAATTCTCTTATCTATGATATAAAAGAAACATAAACCTTCCTCTTATTTTAATCATTTAAATCCTAGTAAAATTTGTGTACTTTATATGCCATCTTAAATAACCTTTCCTATGAAAGAAAAACCATTAATTTTTAAATTTTAATTATGACCATTTAGAAAACAAAACATAAGATGAATCTTAGAGGAAACTAGCTGATTGCCCGGCCTTGCTGGGGGTTATTGCTTATCAACACAGCAAGGGGAAGAGGGGAACTGGCAGGCTGCTCTTTGTCTGGGGACACGTGTTCCCAGACGAAGAGTGGCCTGACTGTCAGCTTCCCTTTTCCCCATTACTGTTTTGAGAGCTGTTCTCAACACAGCAAAGGGAGTAGGGGAGCTGGCAGGCCACTCTTTGTCCGTGGAGGTGCGTCCCTGGGCACAAAGTAGCCTGCTTCTCATCTTCCCTCTCCACCTACATCTGGGTGAGTCGGCAGGGAAGGGGGGAAGTGGACACAATCCATTCCCCCTTCCCAGTCTTTGCCTGGGGGTAGGCAGGGAAGGGTGGGGAGGCAGATGCGATTCATCCCCCTTCTCTGTCAGCGCCCAGGTGAGTAGGGAGGAAAGGGGGAGGCGGATGTGATCTGTTTCACCTTTCCTTCCTGCACCCGGGGGGAAGGCAGGGAAGGAGAAAGTGGACGTGATCCATTCCCCCTTCCCTGCTGGCACCAGGAGGAGGGGCAGGGTAGGGGGGAGGCAGATGCGATCAATTCCCCCTTCCATGCCGGCACCCGGGGGGAGGCAGGGAAGGGGAGAGGCGGACGTGATCCATTCTCACTTCCCTGCCGACAAGGCAGGTATCCGTCAGGGGAGGTGCCTTCCCTGGCGGATCCCTGCCTGGCAGCTTTGCATTTCCCCATCTGCTGTTTCGAGGGCTGTTCTCAAAACAGCAGAGGAGGAATGGCATGGCAAGAGGCAGGTATCAATAAGGGAAGGTGCTCTCCCTGGCGGATCGCTGGCTGCACCTGTGCATTTTCCCCTCCGCTATTTCGAGTGCTGACTCGAAACAGCAGTCAGGGAATCATGACAAGGGGGAGAGGCAGGTATCCATCAGGGAGGGGGGTAATGGCTGGGCGAGAGGCAGGTATCCGTCAGGGAAGGCACTCTCCCTGGCAGATTGCTGGCTACCGCCTGTGCATTTTCCCTTCTGCTGTGGAAACGCATTCTGCACACAGACGACAACATCCCTTCTTTATAGGTATATACTAGCTATTTTGCCCAGCCTTGCTGGGCAGATATTGATTTTGTGTTGATGGTGGGGTGGTTATGGGGTGGTGGTGGCTTATTTGGGAAGAGAGGATTCACTTGAGTAAACCTTGATGTTTGTGAAGGTTGAGGGCAAAGGAAGAAGGGGATGGCCAAAGACACGGCAAGGGCGAGAGGCAGGAATCCATCAGGGAAGGTGGACACTCACCTGTCACCTTGGTTTTCCCCCCACACGGCTTCGAACCAGTATGGAGGAGGGACAAGGAAGGGAGTTAGGTGGGTGCCCGGCAGGGAAGGTGCCTTCCCTGTTGGACACCCACCTGTAGCCTTGGTTTCCCCCCATGCTGGTTGGAGGCCAGCTTCGAACCAGCATGGAGGAGGGGCAAGAAAGGGCAACTGGCATGTTTCCACCAAGGAAGGCACCTTCCCTGTCGGACACCTGCCTACTGCCTTTGGTTCTCCTCCGCACTGTTTCGAGGCCAGCTTTGAACCAGCGCCAAGGAGGAGCAAGGAAGGGAGACAGGCGGGTGCCCAGCAGGGAAGGCACCTTCCCTGTTGGACACCCGCCTGTCACCTTGGTTTCCCCGATGCTGGTTCAAGGCCAGCTTCGAACCATCATGGAGGAGGAAGGGCTTCAGGTATTTGTTCACCAGGGATGGCGCCTTCCCTGTTGGACACCCACCTGTCGCCTTGGCTTTTCCCTCTTGCTGGTTAGAGTCCAGCTTCGAACCAGCGTGGAGGAGGGGCAAGGATGGGAGACAGGCGGGTGCCCGGCAGGAAAGGTTGGGGTGGTTTTGGGGTGTGCGCGCACCACCCCAACCACCAACAAACAGATAATAACTGCCCGGCAAGGCAGGGGTGCCTGGTGTGTGTGTGTGTGTGTAAGAGAGAGAGGGGGGAGTGCTCCGCATTCGGCCCTTGTCTGTTGGAGAAAGCAAGCCCCTTCTCCAACAGGCAATGGCCGAATTTGGAAGGGGCACGCTTCCCTCCGGTAGGTGAAGGCAGCGAACGGGGTGCCGTTGCTTCACATGGAAGTTGTTCACTTCCCTCGGTGGGAAGGGGGCAAAGACACTGGTGCCTTCACCCCCTCTCCCCGTGGAAAGCGAACCACTTCCCCGGGAAGCAAAGGCAGCGAAGGGAGTGCTGTTCGCTGCCTTTACTTCCCGGGGAAGTGGTTCACTTTCCTCGGTGGGAAGGGGTGAAGGCACTGATTGCTTCTCTCCGTGCTTGCGCCCTTCAGCCTGATTGGCTGAGGGGTGGTGCGGCGCAGATGACGCTGGGCCTTGTAGTTTTATTTTTTTGTTAGTGTTCATAGGGCGGTTGCCCCACTCTCAGCGTTTGGACCCTTGTGGCAATGCTCGCAGGGTGTTAAGGTAAGTGTAGGCGGCTCAGTACAGAATGGTTGGGCCAGGTGTGGCCGTGTATGCTGGACAGGCGCGACTCAACCACCTTCTTATAGGTATAGATGGAGACCAATCTAAGTTTATGAATGATACTAGCCTCTTTAAATATTTGATCTTAGATATGAACCTTTGATGTTGTATGTATCTTTTAAGTGCTAAGATTTAGAGACTTTGCCATTCATAGTACTGTGTCCCCCCTAACGAACATATGTTTTCTTGCAGAAAAAGTGGGTCTCTCTTATCCACCGCCGTGTTGCCTCTCCTCAGGGCTCACCCCACCGGCCCTGAGGATGGGAGGCAGGTGCCGCTGCGAGCGCCTTCCTCTGGTCCTGCCAGCTGGGGGAAGTGGGGTCACCTGGGGGAGAACTAAGAATGTTCGGTGTCTTTTTGGGGTCAGCTGCCCAAAGACTTTTTCCTCCTCGCTATGTGGACCTTGGTCCCTCACCTGACCACCTTTGGCCGGTTTTTGATGCATAGGAAAACTCTGCATCAAGCCCTGGAGATTGCCTATGGGCCATTCTCCAAAGTAGGATGTGGTTGATGCATCTGTCATCCTGTTAGCATATAAGGCTGATTCAGCTAACCATAATTTCCAAAGGGAAATTTCTGAGAAAGACACGGTGATTGAATTAGTGAAATCCAAAGGCAAGACCCTCCCTTGTGGGAATGGACACCAGAATGACTAGGAAAAGTAAAGACTGGTTCCCTTGGCTCTGAAAGTTTCCCATGACTCTCACATGGTGGTGGATTTAACCCAATCATGTGCATTCTCAGAGACTACGTGGAAAAACCTGCTTCCAACGGTTTGAAACTGCCAAACATTTTTTAGTCTGCCCAGAGGCTAGCTATTCCATTCATCTAAAGATGTGTGCTTCTTCTTCTTTTTCTTCCATGTCTAGGCCAGATGTGAAACTGTCAAAATGAGGGCACCTTTTGGTGAGTTCATTCTGCAGTTCCTTTCACCTGACCTAGTGTGAGAAATATTAGCCGGCAACACAAGGTTGTCATTACCAGGGTATGCCTGATTGTGGTTCAAAAATATCACAATCGTCAAGGATGCTCTTTCTGTGTACCCCAAGACATGTGCTTAGACTCATAAAAGCATATGGAAAATAAAACTTAATTAGCATTATAAAGTGCTACATATCTATATCTAATACAAGTTGTGTAACAAGGTAACTTTCCCCAGTTTTTCTCTAGCCTTCTTCCAGAGACAACCTGAGATCCTGTACCTTCCAACATTTAACAGGTAAAAATAAAGAGCTTCCTGAGCAGGATTGAGGGGAGCGAACAGGAGATTGTGAGGCCTCGGCAGTGAGAACTACAAAAACCAATCTATTTGAAGATTTGACAAATAGAAAGCAGGGATGAAAAGGGTCTGAAAGTACATAGCTCTGGAAGGCAAAATCATGAGGCTACACAGCAAGCCAAATATTTGTAGTCAAAATTCAGACAAGGAACAAAAACGTGGAATTCTTAAAAGTGTGCCCACCAGCATATGCAAAATGTTTCTTCCTCACTGCTACAGAACTGCACCCTCTTTTCTTTTTGCACACACTTAAACTGAGATGCAAGATTCACACCGCGATGACATGTTTTCCAGTTCTTTTTTTAGATAATAAGTAATGTCTCCGATTGCACTGCCAGGTAATTACAGCCAAGGAACACACAGAATCCATTCTCTCTTCCTAACAACCCATATTCATATTTTTTTTTTACTATTCTTCAGCAAAACATTCTGTCTTTCACAACTTTCTCACTCATTTCAGAGATGACATCTCAACATACAATTTTTTGTTGAGAGTTTACCCAAGTTAAGTATTTCTTCCATGATGATGCCAGATTGAAACTGCCAAAATGAAGCCACCTTTTGGTGAATTCATTCGGCAGTTTCTTTTGCCTGACCTAGTGTGAGAAAGATTAGCTGGCACAAAGTTGCTGTTGCCCGGAGTATGCCCGATTGTGGTTCATAAATACCACAATCTTTGTGGAGGTTCTTTCTGTGAATCCCAGTTAAGCACTAATGTAGGGGAAGCAAGGCACCCCTGAGCCTGTGTGGATGAAATCTTCACAAGAGAACAACTGAAATCTCCTGAATCTAGACCTGTAGCATGACCTCAGTATGGATTTTGAAATTTGTTTTTGACAACATGATTAGTCCTGCTTTTGTCTGTGTCTTTGTGGATATCTAATTTAGACATTTAGCAGTGGGTGCTGCACTGGAGTCAGAGTCAGGATCATAATCAAAATAGTAGGTAAAACTAATTGACTGCTGGGGACTTGCATTATCTAAGCGTCTATCTACACTGACATAAAGGTAAAGGTTTATCTTGCTCGAAAGCCAGTCGTATCTGACTCTAGGGTTCAGTGCTCATCTCTGTTTCAAAGCCAAAGAGCCAGCGCTGTCTGCTTCTGCAGATGTTTCCATGGTCATGTGGCAGGCATGACTAGATACAGGAGCGCACGGAACGCTGTTTACCTTCCCACCGAAGTGGTCCCTATTTATCTACTTGCAATCTTGCTTTCGAACTGCTAGGTTGGCAGGAGCTGGGACAAAGACGGGGGCTCATTCCATCCTGCAGTACTTGGGAATCGAAATGCTGACCTTCCGCCTCCCATCAGCATCTTAGCCACTTGAGCCACTGACATATAGCTTGCTATTTGGATTGTTTTTGATGCAGTTTGGGTCAACACATATTACAGTATCCACATGTGTTTTAACTCAGAGAGCATCATCCCAACCTTTTTTATAGCAGTCTCACTCCTTTCTGACAGAGCGCTAGGGCTACAATTATTGTGGCATGCTCCTAACGATCCCATTCTGTAGCCTGTATAGGCAGTTAGTTTGCACTTAAACAAGCTGTGGACAGTGTTATCTGAGATGACAATCCTTTGCCATATGAAGTGGACTGTGACATTAAAATGGACAACTGAAAAACTCCATCCTCTACTTTTGTCTCTCCTATCTTCTTTTAACATTTCCTTAATTGATCCAGCTCAATTCTAGATTCAAAATAATATGTATACTGTGCTAGGCAGATGCACTTATGTCATTTTTTCAAGAATAGGATTTATCCAGTTTACTCTCAAGTAAGGCTTACCCCCAGTGTATTTGTGAGTAAGAAGACAACAGCAACAGCAGTACTAGTGGCAATGGCAGCATTAGGCGTACCTGAAGGGAGCTCAGCATCACAAAAGAAGTTGTTGACATATTGACAAAAGCAGTGCCAGTGGTAAAATCATGCAGCTTGAGGGTACCAAAATGGAGTAGGCAATGAGGCAAGAGGAGTTGAGACCAATGGAAGGGCTCAAGGAACCATTTACATACTTAGACTTAGATCCTCCCATGCTATGTGGCATAATGGGCAACAAGGGATCTCCAATGGTTTCGGTCTTCAGTGAGCACTTTGCCAAACAAAAATGAGGACACCCTCAAAATACATGATGAAGAACTTTCATGGCCAATTTAAAGACCCTGAAAATGACATGGGAGGATGCCAAAATGCTCACTGAAGACCAAATGGCAAGCCATGTTTTTATATGGAGAAAACAGGATCCCATGTCCAACTTATTGCCACCTTAGGGATCCTGTTTTCTCCATATAAAAATATGGCTTGCCATTTGGTGTCTTATTCCTGCAGCAATGTTATGTAATTTGAACAAGCCACTCCTTTGAGGCACCTCTTCATTGGTAATATGGTCAAAACATTGAACCTTTTTAATTTGGTGGAGGCACCTCGGATGGAAAACATCAAAGTATTTTGTTAATACTTGTTGATGCCTTCCAAGTTTCGCAGGCACAGATGGCTCTTTGGATGTCAAATGCCATCCATTTGACATTTGACACCACTGCATTTCCATTTTGAGTGCTCAAGTAAGTAAACCTCTCCATTTCCTCTTGCTGCTGTGACCTGCGTATGATTCCTTATATCCCAGTTATGGAGTTCACATACATGACCTTCAATTTCTCAGTAACCAGTTACCAAAAAACAAAACTAGGGGGGAGTTGCTGCAGCCTAAAATCCTACCCAAAAATACTTTTACAGTTACATACATCCTTCCTTCTCACACTCATATGCACATAGACTGCAGCTAGAGATATTTCCAGAAGGAAGAAGGCACAAACATAAAAAACAAAACTTTAACTTAAGCCACCACTTCTTTCCCTCAGTAAAAGACACAGTTTTTGCTCCAAGCGCATGAAAGGGATTCTCAGGGAGAATTCCACTAGAGAGGCTATTAAAAGTTGGGACAAATTGGAGCAATCCAAAAACCAGTGGGGGCACTTTTCACCAGAAAAAAAATGGTGAGAAATAAAATAGATCACAGTAAAGATAGGAACAGTGGTGGGCATCAGCAGGTTCACACCAGTTAGCCAGAACCAGTAGCAGAAATTCTGGCTGGCCCCACCCATCCAAGTTTTGAAATAAAGTAGTACTAATTTGGGTGCAACACAGGGCTTTCCCCTGGCTATGCCCACCATGCCACACCCACAGTGTGATAGTAACATTTTTGGGAGCCCACCACTGGATAGGAAGCATTTCAGACTGAATAAGACCATTCCAAAATCCCGAGTATACGGGCCCTAAGATTAAGGACCAAAAGCGTCTTATCCTTTTCACCCTGTTCTCTTTCTGGAAAAGTGGTTTCTTAGCTGTTACTTTTCCACAAAGACAATTCCTGATCAAGTTTCTTTAGAGTGTAGAAGGATCAACTTGGCATCCTGATGAAGCTGCCAGATGCTGAGCCAGGTCCTTGCTGGATGTCGTATATCCTCATGAAAAAACTTTGAGGAACTCTGGAGAACTACTCATCCAGTGGTGGGCTCCAAAAAAAATGCATTACCACACTGGGGACATGGTATAATGGGCATGGCCAGGGGGAAAGCACTGCATTGCACCCAAATTAGGACTACTTTATTTCAAAACTTGGATGGGCGGGGCCAGCCAGTATTTCTGCTACCAGTTCTGGGGAACTGGTTCGAACCTGCTGATGCCCACCACTGTACTCATCAGAATTTGAATGTTTTCTTGGCCTTCCAGTCCTTTTTTGTCTCCTTGACTTCTGTTTCTTCATATTTCTTTATAACAGCTTGAGTACCACATCTTCAGTATCCAATTTGTTTGTTGAATTCCCTTTGAGAATGGCCTTGCTGGTCCAAAAGTAAATTTTATGTCTCTCAATTTTTGTGGTCCTTGGCATTTTGATTGGAATGATGTGGCTGAAAGTTGGTTTTTAGGAAGCTTCCAATGAATTACACCCATACAACATGTGTATGTACTGTAGTCTATGAAATGCTTGATCATGTCTTACACAAACATAGTGTAAAGGACATTTTCCATACCAGTCATTTTGTCATGTGTAGTACATACATAGGTGTTAGCAATGACAGTAATCAGGCTTCCATTCCATTTAGGTTTACAGGAGGCAAGTGCCTGCTGTTGCTCAAGGGTAAGGGGAGGTCACACTAAATAATTGCCACTTTAGCCTATGGAAGATGTGTGGGGTTTGATTCCCCCCCCCCCTGTTCTTGAATACTGCATACATATTTCCTGTATTTTCTGGTTGAATTCAAATGAAAGGACTGAGAAATAATTATCTATGGTCATTATACATTGCAAAAACTACAAATCTAATGGTGGCCAAAGATGTTTGCACAGTACTGTACATATATAAAAATTATATTTGACAAAGCATCAAAACCATACCTATCAAGTTTTGGGAAATTTCTGTCAAATAAGGGAAATTTCTTGGCCAAAATGGGAAATTGGACTTCTATGCTTATCCTGTGCTGGTTTCCAGTCTAACTCCAGTCTAATTGCAGTCTAACTAATACGGGATGACGGTGGGAAAGAGTGTAAAATATGGGGGTTTGACAGAAATTTCCCGAAATTTGACAGGTATGATCAAAACCTCCACTACTATGTACAAAAAAATTTGCTGTGTTACAATAAGGGCCTCATCTCAGTCTAGAAGGCATCAGCTGTGGATGTTGTCAATGTGAGACAGCAACTGAACTTATTAAACTGAATGTACATTCTAGTCTATGAATATGTCACATCTGAATTACACAATGTCTGTAGGGAATGCAGAAACAAAACAACATGATATAAGCATCATGAGTGGATTTCTCCAAAGAATCCATGTTTTACAGATGAAGCATTGTGCCATTCAAGAGCAGAATGGAATGAGTTCCAAAAGGAAGGAAGATGAGTCCCAAGAGAAGCACTGGCTCAGAGAGTTTGGCTGGAAATTGCTGCCAGGGTTTCGAGACGAATGAACTGTGTTGCAACCTCTTCATCAGCACTTATTGTCAATAAATAACAGGAGGAAGCACACAACAAACCACTACTTTGAGACTGTTCACTTGTACAAAAGGAGATTCCATACATTATTTAAACTCTGCTAGATGGGCTGCCTGAAGGCACGAGAATGCTCATAAAAAGATCCAGTTTGCAAACAGACTTATAACCACTGAATTAAGCTTGCAAATGAGTCAAGTTCAGCTATTCACAAAAGACCTATGGTTTTTGTAACACCACCACTGCTGCTTTAATATGACAAAGAATCATTGAATGAGAAGAACAAATATTAAATATGTTTAGGCAAGTAAATCCTTGAGTGAAAAGTTTCAGAGACAGTGAGCACATCACCATTGGTCCAAAACAACCATCTACACAGCACACAAAAGTGGTTTCACAACTAAAGCTCCAGTCAGTCCTTTAGCCAGGCTGTGCATTCCTCTGTGTTATTATTACATAATGAACCAGGTTGCTATTGTTGTTGTTTCACACTCTCTGTGTTACATGCTACACCAGACATGTCTGATTTTCTTTACACAGTGGCCAACAGTGTATATTGGGTTGCTTCTGGCCCATTTGTAACCACATAATTAAGCAGTGGCTCAGGTGGCTAAGATGCTGACTGGGAGGTGGAAGGTCAGCAGTTCGATTCCCGAGTACTGCAGGACGGAATTTGCTCCTGTCTTTGTCCCAGCTCCTGACAACCTAGCAGTTCGAAAGCAAGACATTTGGGTAAATAAATAGGGTAAGACCACTTCGGTGGGAAGGTATCAGCATTCCATGCACTGCCACATGACCACGGAAATGTCTGCAGAAGCAGACAGCGCTGGCTCTTTGGCTTTGAAACAGATGAGCACTGAACCCTAGAGTCGGATACAACTGGCTTTCAAGCAAGGGAAACATTTACCTTTAACCTAGTTAAGCACTGACTAAAAGAACTATGAAAACAACAAAATTGCTGTTTGCTCAAGCAGTAGGGCTTTTGACTAAATAAATCAAACCAACTACAGCCAGATTAACTCAGAACTTTGCCAAAAATAAATTTGACTCAAAATGTCATTGTTACTGACTTTTCCTTTCCTTTATTATCCTTGAAAATTCATCTGTTGTCATGTCTAATGAATACCTTTTGTATATATTGTATATTCTTTGGCTTTCACTTAGGATGACATCTGGCAGCAACAATCTATGGAACTGAAAGCCTCCTGAGGGAATGTTGTGACATAGGGCAAGCAAGGAATAATGGGTGGCATTGTGTAAAACACTCCACTAGTTGAACTGGAGGAGGAAAAATTAACAGCAAGCAGTTTATGCTGGGTGGGGAAAGAGATGGGAAGGCAAGACAATTCAAGATTTAAGGCAGGTGAGTCACATAGCATAAACCGGTGTTTCCCCACCTTTGGTTTTCCCAGAAGCCGAAGTCAATTCTCCAAAGCAAAGATCAGCCAATGTACTGACTAAGGCCTCTGGGAATTGAAGTCCAAAAACCAAAGGTTGGGAAACAATGAGAAAGGTGAACAATTTTGGCATCAGGGTTGTGGTTTTCTTTGGATAGTGCAGGATCAGAATTGACTGTACAACTTAACAACAACAACAACGTCTTCCAAAAAGACAGTGATGAGTAGTGAGAACTAGAGTCCTCTTGAAGCTTTTGTAAAGGTTTCCCTTGCTCGAAAGCCAGTCGTATCCGACTCTAGGGTGCAGTACTCATCTCTGTTTCAAAGCCAAAGAGCCTGTGCTGTCTGCTTCTGCAGACGTTTCCATGGTCATGTGGCAGGCATGACTAGACACTGAAGTGCACAGAACGCTGTTACCCTCCCACCAAAGTGGTCCCTATTTATCTACTTGCAATTTCTTACTTTCAAACTGCTAGGTTGGCAGCTTTTGTATCTGATTCTAATAAACAAGGAGTCTCCATTGTAAATTAATATCAACAAATGGAGAGAGGGATGGGTAGGTGTCACTAAGCCCAAGAACAGCCCACTCTTCTGCTGATTGTTTTGTTCACCTAAAACCCCTGACAGCGCTCACAGCTTTGGCAATGTGGTAAGCAGATGGGACATAAACGTTCACTTTTAATTACAATCTCAGCACAGAAGCTCCTGCAGTTTCAGAAATTTGTCTTGTTCTGCCTTGACAAATTTCCAGTCAAGGTGAATGAAGCTGCATATAGTTTCATCCAGAGACAGACTACACCTTTGTGTAATAATGCTTTCACTAGTTACTTCTTCCCTGTCAAGATTTATACACATGCTTTTCTTTCTTCTAATTTTAGGTTAGCCATGGTAGAACACTAACATATTTCCTTGACTGTGCATATAATGAACCTCAATCCATATCCCCTCACCAACCCCAGAGGAATTCAATCAATACAAAAGCTAATTCTATAGACTCGAGCAGAGAGGAAAGGCATTAATTCACCTTGTTATGAAAAGATATTTAATTTTTCCAGAATAGTAGCCGTGTTAGTCTGTGGTTCAGGCATATCAGAAAACAAAAACTAAAACTAAAATAAAAACACTGCAGCACTAACTGTGGACTTGATCTACGAAAACTCGCAATAAAAATAAAGCAGTCTTTAACGTGCTGCAGGATTTTTATTTTTTGCTTTTGTTTTATGATATGCCTTAATTTTTCCAAGTGTTGGAATGTTACAACCAGGGTGTAGCTTTCCCTAGCAAATGTAGTGCTAACAAGAAAGAATGGGGTGCCACTATAAATTGGCAAGACAGTCGAGTATTACAATTTCTTATCTGCACCATTTCTTATCTGCACCATTCCATCTGCATGCAAGCCGGGCAGTGGAGGTGAGGGAGGCGGATGAGGGGGGAGCCCCAGTGGACATTCCAGCACCCACTGAGGCCTGACATCACCTGCCACTGCCACCGCATGCAAGCTGAGCAGCGAAGGTGAGGGGGAGAGGAAGAGGGGGGAGCCCCAGAGGTCATTCCAGCACCTGCCAAGGCCTGACATCACCCACCACCACCTCTGCACGCAAGCTGGGCAGTGGAGGTGAGGGAGACAGAAGAGGGGGAGCCCCAGCAGACATCCCAGCACCCGCCAAGGTCCAATGTTGCCTGCCACCACCTCCACCAAAAGATGCATGCACAGTGGAAGACAATGCAGCCGCCACCAAAGCAAGACCACCACGGCAATCTGCAGATAGCAGCATGCGTAGGATAAGTAGTGAACTAAATATAACAACTGTAGTGACCTAATATAGTAAATAATATAGAGACTTTGCAAGTAACTGATTTTTACAGTAAAGACTTGGTATAGTAGACTTTCCTAATTTCTAATTTCATATATCCAGCACTAATTAGTTCAACTTCTTAGACTGATACTGTTTTTCTAAACTGCGATAATATGCATGATAATACTTTGTTTTAAATTGTAATAACATGTACAATGGGAGGATACTGGAATAGAAACTGACAAACCAACACCAGGAAGTTTGCCAAGAAAACCCTATTGACCAAAACAAAAGGCAAAACAAAGGCAAAAGAAGGGCAACGTTAGATTGAAATAGGTTGTTTACCAGATCAGTTAGGAAAAGGGGGATGGGAAGGAAGAAGGGAGAAAAAATACAGTGTTGTAAGGAACAATACTGTATAGGGACATGGAATGTAAGATCTATGAACCAAGGAAAACTGGAAGTGGTAAAAATGGAAATGGAAAGAATAAGCATTGATATCTTGGGAATCAGCAAGCCAAAATGGACAGGTACGGGAGAATTCAGCTCTGTAAATCATCATATCTACTAGTGTGGACAAGAAAACCTCAGAAAAAATGGAGTAGCCATAATTGTCAATAAAAGAGTGAGAAAAGCAGTGATGGGATATAACCTTATAAATGATAGAATGATGTTAGAATCCAAGACAAACCTTTCAATATCACAGTAATTCAAGTCTATGCACCGACCACTGGTGCAGATGAAGCCACAGTTGACCAGGTCTATGAGGCTCTACAACACCTCAAAGAACAGACACCAAGAAATGATGTCCACATTGTCTTAGGAGACTGGAATGCCAAAGTAGAAAATCAAAAAGTAAATGGAATAACAGGCAAGTTTGGTCTTGGAACACAGAACGAAGCAGGGCAAAGACTGATTGAGTTCTGCCAAGATAACGTACTAGTCATACCAAATACCCTCTTCTAGCAACACAAGAGGAGAATTTACACATGGACATCACCAGATGGCCAACATTGAAACTAAATTGATTACATACTCTGCAGCCAAAGATGGAGAACCTCCATACAGTTAGCAAAAACTAGACCTGGAGCAGACTGTGGTTCAGATCACAATCTACTGATCGCAAAATTCAGGCTCAGACTAAAGAAAATAGGAAAAACAATTAGGCCAGACAAATATGATTTAGACAACATGCCCGAGGAATACACAGTAGAGGTGTGGAACAGATTTAATGGTCTGGATTAGATAGACAGAGTGCCAGAAGAATTATGGATAGAGATGTGGGACATAATGCAGGAAGCAGCAAAGAAAACCATACCAAAAGAAAAGAAGTATAAAAAAGCAAAGTGGTTACCTGATGAGGCTCTTAAAATAGCAGAGGAAAGAAGGAACGCAAAAGGCAAAGGAGAAAGGAAAAAAATACAATCACTTAAATAAAGAATTTCAAAGAAAAACAAGAAGAGATAAGGAAGCCTACCTAAATGAACAGTGCAAAGAAATAGAGGAAAACAACAAAAGAGGCAGGACTAGAGAACTTTTCAAAAAAAATGGGGAAGTCAAGGGAATGTTTAAAGCAAAAATGACCATGATAAGGGACAAAGATGGCAAGGAGTTAGCGGATGCAGAAGAGATCAAGAAAAGATGGAAAGAGTGCACAGAGGAACTCTACAAAAAAGACCTCAACACCCCAGATAATAACAATGTCGAGGAAATCGAACTTTAGCCAGACATACTAGATAGTGAAGTCTAAAAAGCACTGCAAACAACAAAGCCAGTGATGATGCTATCCCAGTTGAATTCTTCAAAGCCCTAAAAGATGATTGAATCAAACTATTGCATGCTATATGCCAGCAGATTTGGAAAATGAAACAGTGGCCACAAGATTGGAAAAGATCGGTATATGTCCCAATCCCCAAAAAGGGCAATGCCAAAGATTGTTCAAATTATCAAACAATTGCACTCATCCCACATGCTAGCAAGGTGATGCTCAAGATAATATAGGATAGACTGCAGCAACATGTAGAGAGAGAACTACCAGAGGTGCAGGCTGGTTTCAGAAGAGGTAGGGGGACTAGAGACCCAATTGACAATTTATGTTGGATTATGGAAAAAACAAAGGAATATCAGAAACAAGACTACTTCTGTTTCATTGACTACACCAAGGCCTTTGACTGTGTGGACCACAACAGAATGTGGCAAGTAATTAAAGAGATGGGAATACCAGAACATCTCATATGCCTCATGAGAAATCTGTACATAAAACAAGAAGCAACAGTTGGGACAGAACACGGAATGACAGGGTGGTTTGAAATAGAGAAAGGAGTAAGACAAGGCTGCATTTTATCACCCTGCTTATTCAACTTACACACAGAGCACATAATGCGCAATGCAGGGATGGTGGAATCACAATATGGGATAAAAATTGTTGGGAGAAATATCAACAATTTGAGATATGCAGATGATACCACCCTAATGCAAGCGCGGCGCCAAAATGGCCGCCGCGCCCTTTGCGGCCCCCCCCCCACAGGACAGAGAATCCGGGTAGTTAGGGGCGTGGCCAGCTCCCTTATAAAAGGGGTGGCCACGAGGCAGCCGAGCTGCCATTTTACCTCAGCGACGGAGCGGAGAAGTTTTTTCCCCCGTCGCTCTGTCGGACCCCTGTGGCTCAGGGGATTAAGATCCTGAACTCGCTGCCTGGAGGGTCGGAGTTTGATTCCTGAGCACTGCAAACGCTCTCGTGCTCCGGCTTTCCAGTCAGTGGGTGCTGAGCCCTGGATAGGGATCGTGTTGCTCTATACTCCTTGAATGGCTGGTGAGTGTACAAATAAAGCGACGGTGAGGAGGAGTTTTTTCCGTCGCTTTATTCCCTTCTGCCTCTTTGCAAGAGGCTTGAGTTGCCAGCCTTTGTTCGAGGCTTCCTTTCGGCTTTCCAGCCTATTGCCTTCAGAGCGCGGGGGAGCAGAGAAGTTTGCTCCGTCGCTCACTGATTTTTCCAACTTAGGGGTGCCCAAACTTTAAGTAGGACTGCAGTGTATCCAGTGCTACAGAAGCTGACTGGGTTGTTTAAGGTCAGTGTTTCAATTTCTGCGCATGCAGGACAGGATGAGCTCCCGTGCCGTGCCGTTTTCAACCCCAGGCCGGCCCTGCGGGGGATGCGGCCCTTGGCCCACGGCGGCCCGCCAGGGGCCGGGACAATTGGGGGGAGGGCCTGGTGCTGCCTCACAGCATGTTTTTGCCAATTAGGGGCTGGAATTTTGGGGCATGGCTTATTCGGGCACAGGCTCTGAATTCAGGGCCTCTGGCACACTTCCCGTCGGGCCGTCCGGCCCGCCTGGCCCACCTACTGGGGGTTTACTGTGGCTGGGGGTGCCTGGTTGGCACGTTTGGCTGTACTGGAGGCATCCTTAGCAATCCAGTGGGTGGGGGGTCCTTTTCCGATCTACCGGGCCCTCCTGTCCGCCGGCTACTTCCACCGCTGTCACTCTGTAACAGGCGGCCGGCTGGGTCGGGCTTATGGAGACAGTCCAGCCTGTGCCTGCCGCTGCCTCGCAGCTCCCTGTTTGTCCGGTACAGCGATTGGAATGCATTGGAGGTCGTCCTAGAGCTCGATTTCGGTCGCGAGCTCCGACGCCCACGGTGTGCCGGAACCCCCAGTGGGGGCGGCTCACGGGGGTGCAACTAGTGAGTATGGGGTCAAGTTGAATACGCCCACATCTCAGTCCACTTTCAGCGGGGTGGTTCAGTGCTCTTCGCCTTGCCAATTAGAGGCTAGTGGGGCATCACTTGTCATTCTATCCCAGTGCCCTTGGTTGCATTATGGCACGACCCTGGGGGTGGGGATTTCTGCCCCGGGGCAGTATGTGGCACTGCATGGGCTGTCCAGGTCCCGCTGCGCATGCCTGGTCTACATTTTGTACCGACAACGGCCTTCCAGATGATTGGCTAGCCACCACGCACGTCGTGGTTGGCTTATGGAAAAAAAGAATTCCGTACAAGAGTGCCCCTACACCCGGAGATGAAGTGGGATGAGCCCTGGCAGAAGCTGTGGCTTCTGTACATGACCCCACGCGCACTGCGCCTAGGGAGATGTATCATTGTGGAATTGCGGTCCAGCGAGCTGCTCCAGCGCAGGCACCCCGCCAAGTGGCGGGGCGGGGGTTACAGCCCGCCTGCTGTGCTGGACCTTCTCGGACAATGGCTCCTGCAATGGGAAGAATTGCAAATACAGACAGGAGTGTCCCGCCTGTGTTGGCCCCCACGCGGCCTCTGCCTGTCCCAGGCCTAGAGGGATGCGGGGCCGAGGGTGGGGCAGACAGGGGGCTGGCAAGACTGCCGCAGATGGATCTAGTCCACCGAAGGGCTCCCTCCCCAATTAAGGTGGACGTGTTGGAGAGTTGGCTCACATTGTACCCGAAGGGAGAGGATGCGGGTTATCTCCTTCAGGGTTCTAGGCAGGGGTTCCGGATCCCTTTCATGGGTAATAGGTCCCCTCAGGATGCCCCCAGTCTTTTATCCCTTAGGGGGAGGGAGGAGGTGGCAGCTGCCAGCTTTCACAAGAGGGTCTATGCGGGCAGGGTCGTTGGACCTGTCCCTGCACCCCCGTCCTGGGGAGCATATTATTTCAATGATGCCATGCCTTTTGGCTAGTCCATGGGGGCTCGGTATTCGAGCGTTTCACCACTTTCCTAGAGTGGGCTTTTGTCCGCAGGTCAGGGTCCCGGTCTGTAGCCCATTCCCTGGATGGTTTTATTCGGGGCTGAACGGGGCTGGGACACGTATACACGTCTCCTCAACACATTTCAGACGCTAATGGAGGAACTTGGTGTCCCTTTAGCGCCCGAAAAGACCGAGGGCCCATCTCCACAGCTAGTATTCCTGGGGTGGAGAGTTACACGGTAGCGCAGGATTCTAGGTTGCAGCGGGATAAGGTGTCAAGGCTAGTGGCCCTTGTCTTGGTCTTGCTGGCCGAGCGCGTGGCATCACTGAGGGAACTTCTGGTGCTACATGGTCACCCCAGCTTTGCTGGCAGGGTCGTCGCACCGGGCAGGGCATTTGCTCTGCGCTGGTGCGACGCCATGGCGGGATTATCCAGGCCCCACCACAGGCTCAGATTTACCCGGGGTATCGGGGCAGACGTGCTTGTCTGGCCATAGGTCCAGAGGTAGTTCAACGGGGTGTCATTTTGGGGTCTGATCTCCTGGCTCCCCCTTGCTTTCAGATGCAGTCCGATACCTTAGGATTCCTGGGTTTATGGATGTACTTCCATTGGAAGTGGGCCTATGGTGGGTGGCCACCATCCTGGGCAGGCAAGGGTCGCCTGCAGGGTCTCACGTATCTGGAATGTTTACCTACCCTGGGTGCTTTGATGCTATGGGGCAAGGAGTGGGCCAACTCGGTTGTGCAATTTCGGCATGGCAACGCGGCTGTTGTCCGCATCGTCACTCCACAGATTTCCAAATCGCCCGGGGTCATGGAGCTGGTTTGTGTTATGCAACCTGCGCCTCAACGTTCCCTTCAGGGCCAGGCATGTCCCAAGGGTTGATAATGATATTACTGCTGCTTTGTCCTACCTGCAGATCTCCCGGTTCCATGCCTCGGCCCCCGGATGCGGAGGAATTTCCCTCGCCACTCCCGGACGAGAGATGGAATGTTGGCAAGTAGAGGTGAACCGGGCGATTAGCCTGTCAATAGCGCCATGCATAGTAAGGCGGATCACCACGCATTTAGTTCCTTCAGAGTATTATGTACCCGATTTCGATTGCCAGGAACCTGGCCGAGCCCAGTAACCCATGTTCTGCGGTTCATGGTTTACCTGTATGCCCAGGGCCTTGCACCACGCACCATAGCATCTCAGCTGTCGGGTTGGCTTTATGGCCAAAGTGGGAGGTTGTGTGACAGCACCAATGACTTCCGGGTGAGACATGTTTGGAGGGGTGGGTGCGCGTGCGCGGGCGTTTCCCGGGCGACCGCCACCCCATTTACCCAGGGGTTTTTTACCCAAGTGGCCCGGGGCTGGCCTGGCCTCTGTTTTGATAAATGAGGCAGCCCATTTCATGCGGCTACTACGGTGGCCTTTTTGGAGGCGCTCCGCATCAGCGAGCTTGAGATGCTGAATAAGGCGGATGCAAGATTTTACCAGGGTTTTACCCAATTGGCCCGGGGCTGGCCTGGCCTCAGTTTTGATAAATGAGGCAGCCCACTTCATGCGGCTACAACGGTGGCCTTTTTGGAGCCCTCCGCATCGGCGAGCTTGAGATGCTGAGTAAGGCGGATGCAAGATTTCCCCAGGGTTTTCACCCAATTGGCCCGGGGCTGGCCTGGCCTCTGTTTTGGAAATGAGGCAGCCCACTTCATGCGGCTACAACGGTGGCCTTTTTGGAGCGCTCCGCGTCAGCGAACTCGTGATGCTGTCTAAGGCGGATGCAAGTGGTAGGGCACTGGAACTCGAAGATGTCTACGTAGCCAAAGACTGGGCCCAGTTGAGGATACGCTCCTCTAAAACAGATCAGCATGGCGTAGGCAGTGGTGTAAGACTGCTACGTTGTTCTTTGGCAGACATCTGTCCGGTTGGTGCCCTACAGGAATTCCTGGCACTGTGTGGCATGCACCACGGCCCGTTTTTCTGTCACCAAGATGGGTCTCCCCTTACTAAATTTCAGTTTTGGAAGGTGACAGCCAGAGCCCTCACCAGGGTGGGCCTACCAGGTGCCCGTTATGGCACACATTCGTTCCGGATTGGTGCAGCCTCTACAGCAGCTGCTTTTGGGTACTCTGGGGCTGACATACGCAGCATGGGGAGGTGGGGCTCGCAATGTTTTCAGTTTTATGTGCGCCCACTCCCGCCATGAGTACCAATCCAGTCACCTTACCGCCTTTTTTTTCTCAATTTTCTTACAGACCCTGGGTGTCGTATTACACCGGTGACAGTATGGCTGGTGGGCCACAGCTATGTGCGCAGGGCAGCGCGTTACGCTGCGGCGACAGAGTGGACCCCGACTGGGACTGGGTGACCACGCCAGTCTCGCAGGGCATGGTAAGCCTGGGATGTTATGGCGGGAGCCGCGGCCTTTCCTTTTTTCTGGCCTGGGTGCTGACCCGCCTGACATTCTAATCATACGCCTGGGGGGCAATGATTTGGGCCAGGTCACCGGCTTGTCGCTCAAGCATGCGATTTGCGAGGAACTCGCCTACTTGCATTATGTCTGGCCTGCCACAACCCTGGTTTGGTCGGACATTGTCCCGTGCCATTCTTACAGAGGGGGCGTTAACCTCCTGGCCCTTGACCGCGCTAGGTGCGCGGTCAATAAGGCGGTGGCGCGTTTTCTTACCACCAGGGCTTGGGGACGGGTCAGTCATCACCCCGATATTAGTCTACAAAATTATGACTTGTACGCAGGGGATGGGGTCCATCTGTCGCGAGGAGGTATGGACCTCCTGTTGGGCGATTGGCGAGCAGGCCTGTTGACCGAGCTGACGGTCTGGGGGGGGGCGTCAGGTCTTCTTTGAAGCCCCTCCGTGTGGCGGGTAGCACTGGTAAGGTAAACAGTATGACCCACAAGTATCCGGCAGGTTCGCAATTGACTGGACAACACTAGACAGGAATAAATTAGTTAAACGTTGTCCGGTCAACGACGAACCAGGCGATGGGGTGATGACGATTGCTAACCAGCATGCATCACCCCTGTGATTTCACGGATACGCGTCAGAGGGTGGGGTCATGAGTTAGTTATTGACTACGGTCAATAATTTGTTTGTTGTCAACAAACAAATTGATACAAATCGATACATTGTAACCAATTGCCGTTGGCAATTTTGGGGTGGTACCTTACCAGTGTTACTTCGGCCTGCTTGCCTTAGGAATTATGATTGGTCGTTTTACCAATACAAATTTATAATTCGGACTAGGGCATTGAATCAATAAATGTGGCCCTATGCTGTTATCCACTTTCAATGTTGTCTGTGTCCGTTATTGGGGGGGTGCGCCTGCAATGCAAGCGCGGCGCCAAAATGGCCGCCGCGCCCTTTGCGGCCCCCCCCCCACAGGACAGAGAATCCGGGTAGTTAGGGGCGTGGCCAGCTCCCTTATAAAAGGGGTGGCCATGAGGCAGCCGAGCTGCCATTTTACCTCAGCGACGGAGCGGAGAAGTTTTTTCCCCTCCACCCCCTCCCTAGTTAACAGTGTGATATTATGGTCGCTTCGGGGCCGGGTGGGAATTTTTGGTTGGGACCCATATTGGCTTCCGGGTCCTGGCTTTTTTGCCCATCCCACACTGTTGCTATGGTTTGATATAGGGGTCTTTCTGTGTTCCTACTGTTGACTTTGGTCACATTGGCGGGTAGCACTGGTAAGGTAAACAGTATGACCCACAAGTATCCGGCAGGTTCGCAATTGACTGGACAACACTAGACAGGAATAAATTAGTTAAACGTTGTCCGGTCAACGACGAACCAGGCGATGGGGTGATGACGATTGCTAACCAGCATGCATCACCCCTGTGATTTCACGGATACACGTCAGAGGGTGGGGTCATGAGTTAGTTATTGACTACGGTCAATAATTTGTTTGTTGTCAACAAACAAATTGATACAAATCGATACATTGTAACCAATTGCCGTTGGCAATTTTGGGGTGGTACCTTACCAGTGTTACTTCGGCCTGCTTGCCTTAGGAATTATGATTGGTCGTTTTACCAATACAAATTTATAATTCGGACTAGGGCATTGAATCAATAAATGTGGCCCTATGCTGTTATCCACTTTCAATGTTGTCTGTGTCCGTTATTGGGGGGGTGCGCCTGCAATGGCAGAAAGTGAGGAAGACCTAAAGAAGCTCCTGATTAGGTTGAAAGAAGAGAGTGCAAAAGCTGTCTTGAGACTCAACATCAAGAAAACAAAGATAATGGCAACAGGCCCTATCAGCTCCTCGAAAACAGATGGAGAAGAAGTAGAAGCAGTGACAGATTTTACTTTCCTAGGATCTAAGATCACTGCAGATGGTGACTTCAGCCATGAAATAAAAAGATGACTGATTTTGGGGAGACAACCTATGAGAAACCTGGGGAATATTGTGAAAAGTAGAGACATCACCTTGAAAACAAAAATTTGTATAGTCAAAGCAATGGTATTCCCAGTGGTAATGTATGGGTGTGAGAGCTGGACCAGTAGGAAAGCTGAGTGCAGAAGAATAGATGCCTTGTGGTAGAGGAGAGTTTTGAGAGTCCCCTGGACAGCGAGGAGAACAAATAGGTCAATCCTAGAAGAAATCAACCCTGACTGCTCATTGGAAGGTCAAATAGTAAAGATGAAGTTAAAGTACTGTGGACATCAAATGAGAAGGGAGGATTCACTTGAGAAGGCCTTGATGCTGGGAAAGGTGGAGGTCAAGAGAAGAAGGGGGCATCCAAAGATGAGATGGCTAGATGGTATTGTAGACACAATGGGCACAGAGCTAGGCAGGCTGAGGAGGATGGTGGAGGACAGGAGTGCCTGGAAGGCAATGGTCCAAGGCAAAGGGTCAGAATTGACTGGGTGGCTGAACAACAAAAGCCACTTTTTGAAATCAGCCTTATATAACCCTCAATGCTGCCTTACAATATCCATGATGAGAACTACAGCAATCCAAACATTGTATGCTTTACCTCGTCTCTGTTTTTCTTACATGCACAAAACAAATCACAAATGCATGATAATGATTCAGAAAGGAAACTACTTCACAGAGCAAAGGATGCAAACCAAATTATCTTTACATAATAATATTTGGATAATGTAATAAATTTTATGTAACATTCTAAATGAAACACGCAGGCTGTCTTTCTGAAGAAACTGGGACCCCAGTGTTCCCCGGCTATAAAAAAAGGGTGTAAGTTTTATTTTGCCCTTTGCAGCAGCCAATTATAAAAACTTCAGGTGTATTATAAATATTTTTAAAGCAAAAATAAACACTATACCTAAAAAAATACAATTTCCAGGTTATATAAGGAAAAATAGGATTATGTAACCTATATTTTAAATCATGTTTTCCAAATTATTTTTTAAAAGGCTACCTGGATTCACAATGTTAATAATATGAAAACATATTTTCACTCAACATAAACATTTTTCTAGTAAATGCTGAAAGCTATGTACTACAAAAGTTGTACCTTTCTTGCATTCATGCACTGTATAGTAGTTTATCTATACTTTATCGTTTTGACCCCCCTCCCCAACAAAAATCTCCTGACCACATAGTGACCAGGGATTTTCAACAAATACCTGTGGGCTTCATCACCAGGGAGAACCAGGATTACGATACCTGCACTTAAGGGGTCTGAATAAAACATCAGTCCTCCAGATATTTGTAGATTTTTCAAAAGAAAAATCATACTAGAAAGCTGCAACTTTGTGCAATATGTTAAATAATTAAGGCCTTTTCACTGAATGGATAAACAGTTCCTGTCTTTTAGGAGCAAAACCTGAGAAGACAGTGCAATAAAGATTTGTTCATTTCTAAGGTGGGGTGAACATTATGCAAGCGCGGCACCAAAATGGCCGCCATGCTCTTTGCGGGCCCCCACCCATCCCGGACGAAGACATCTGGGTTAGTTAGGGGGCGTGGCCATCCCTTTATAAAAGGGGTGGCCACGAGGCAGCTTCGCTGCCATTTTTAAGAACAGCGACGGAGCGGAGAAGTTCGCTCCGACGCTGCTGGTACTGTTCAGATCTCCCTTCAGATTTACTTAATTCTTGATCGGAGGATATCTCTCCTCCGATCAGTACTTCAGCGCTTGGGTGGCAATGGCACCCAAGCAGAAGGCTCCTGCGGCCCCGTGGCCGCGTACAAGGGGGAGGGCTCGGCCTACCCCCTTGACCTCGTCTATGGGGCTGCCATCGGGCTGGAGGGCTCGGGTGGGCGCCCCATGGGGGATGGCAGGGTTACCTTACCCACTGCCACCAATGTGGGTGACCAGGCCTCTGCTTACCCGCCCAGTCACAGGACTTGGGCGGGGGCTGTGCGGGCCTGCTCCCATGGGGTTTCTGCCCCTATTGACCCTTTGCCCGGCATGGGGCATAGCGGCCCATTCGGGCGTGGTGCGGGATCGCGCCCCGCTGTTCCACCGCCCCCCCCCATGGGCTGGATTATTGGGGCTGGCCCTATTATGGCCAGGGATTGCCACACGGCTTTCCCCCTCCGCCCGCTCACCAATTGCCCGGTGGGCCATCCGGCCCACCCGGCCCACCTTATTCTGGTGGGTCTGATACCGTGGATACTCTCCTTGCCCACATAACGGCACTTGAGGCATCCATGGGAATTTCACCACCACCAATGGAGGGTGGGCTTTGCAGCTTCTCGGCTGCAGCCCACATGCCTGCCACTGCCGCGCAGTGGCAATCAACAAGGTTGAGCTGCTGGAGGCCATCCGGCTTTTCCAGCAGGGCATTCCACCGGGGACCGGTCCTGCTTGGCATGGACGCACGGAGGCTCAGAGCTCGATGACCATCACGAGCTCCGACGCCCACCACGGGCCGGAACCCCCAGTGGGGGCGGCCCATGGAGGTGCACCGAGTGAGTATCCTGGTCAAGTCAGCACACCGGTGCCACTGACTCACAACACCGGGGGGGGGGTCCAGTGGCCATGGCCGCAACAGGCTACTGCGGGAGGGCAGTTCACTGCACACTACCCTGTTACCTCCTGGGCTCCTAATTACCCCCAGGTTCTTACAGGGGTGACCGCCCCAAATGTTCCGGCTAACTTCTCTGGGGTCCAACAGGGCCCATTATATGTTCCCCCACTTCACTCCGTGCCAACGGCGGCCCCGCCAATGGCCAGTTACTCCCTACCCCTGGGTGACCATTTATCCCAGGCTACTAGGGAGAAGATATGGCGGGGGGAATATATTGACATTTTCACCCTCCTTAACCATGAACCCACTAAGGAGGAAAGGGAGGGGCAGGACAACAGGGACAAGGAGTTGTCCCGTCGTCGTAAGCCGCCTCGCACTTGGGCCAATTGGTTGCCGGCCTATTTGATATACATGGCGGTATATCTCAGGGCCCATCCTGATTTGGCCATCCCAATGGTCCAGTACCTGGACAATATTTACCGGGCTGTTGTTGATTTTACTGGCCCGTCATGGTTGGCCTATGATGAAGAATTTAGGATGAAGGCAGCCCTTCAACCTGAGATGCAGTGGGACGAGCCCTGCCAGCAGTTGTGGCTACTGTATATGACCCCTACGCCAGGTGACCGGTACCACTGTGGCCATGCCGAACAGCGGGCTGCTACTACACAGACTCTCCGCCAGCCGGCGGGGCAGGGGGTTCCTGCCCGCCTGCTGTGTTGGAGTTTCTCCGCCAACGCAGTGTGCACCAGGCGCCAGTGTAAATTTAGGCACGAGTGCCCTTCTTGTTCCGGCCCTCACGCCGCCTCTGCGTGCCAGCGGGCCGGTGGGTCACGGGGAAGGGGAAGGGGATTCCAGGGGGTGGCTAGAGCTCCCTCTGATGCTGCTACCCATACAAAAGGCCCCCTCCCCAATTAATTTCACTGTGCTTGAGCGATGGCTGCACGCCTATCCTAGACAGGATGATGCGATCTACGTGCTTGAGGGTTTTAAGTTTGGCTTCCGCATCCCGTTCAGGGGTGTTCAAGGACCTCAGGATGCCCCGAACCTACTGTCTCTCAGGGGTAATGAGGACATTGCTGTGGAGAAGATAGCGAAAGAGGTTAGAGAGCAGAGGGTGGCGGGGCCATTTAACGACCCCCCATATCCTAACTACCCTGCAGGTTCCTCGGTCAATGTCGCTATACTGGATGACCTTTGCTCTGTTCGATATATGTCCTTTGACCAGGCCTTACAGATGGTACGCTCATGTGGTCCCGGGGCGCTCATGGCAAAGTGTGATGTCGAATCGGAATTCCGATTGTTGCCGGTGCACCCGGACGACTTTGAGCTGTTGGGTTTTTGTTTCCGGGGCAAGTTTTATGTGGACAAGGCCATGCCTCTTTGCTGTTCCATTTCGTGCTCGGCCTTCAAATGATTTAGCACCTTCCTCCATTGGGCTTTTGTTCGTAGGTAGGGGTCCCAGTCTGTAGTCCACTACCTCGACAATTTTGTTTGGGGGTGGACATGACTCGGGCACGTGTGGACGCCTGCTCACCACGTTTCAGGCGCTTATGGGGGAACTGAGTGTCCCCCTAGCACCTGAAAAGACACAGGGCCCAGCCACCACCCTTACCTTTCTGGGTATTGACATCGACACCGTCGCCTAGACATCCAGATTGCCTATGGAAAAGGTGACTCGGATCTCTGATGCGATTTTGGCAATGCTTGCCAAGCGTAAGGTGTCTCTCCGGGAGTTGCAGGTGCTTCACGGCCACCTCAACTTCGCCTGCACGGTGGTGACACCAGGCAGAGCATTCGCCAGGCGTCTTTGTGACGCTATGGTGGGCCTTTCTAAATGACACCACAGGGTCCAACTGACTAGGGGTTTACGAGGAGACCTGTCGGTTTGGCTCACTTTCCTACAGGAATTTAATGGCGTCTCCTTTTGGAGATCTGAGCTTATGGTCAGCCCTCAGTTCCAAGTACAGTCGGATCCCTCCAGCTCCCTGGGGTATGGGATTTATTTTGAAGGACAGTGGTCCTATGGTCAATGGCCCCAGGAATGGCAGGGCACGGATCGCTTATGCGATCTTACGTTCCTGGAGTTTTTTCCAATTTTGGTGCCCTTATGCTCTGGGGGAGGGGGGACATGTGGGCTAATTCTGTGGTTCACTTTTGGTGTGACAATGCTGCTGTGGTGCACATTGTCAACGCCCAAACGTCTAAGTCCCCCGGAGTCATGCCCTTAGTTTGCCAATTTGTTCTTAGGTCCTAGCGCCTTAATGTGCTCTTCAGGGCTAGACATCTGCCAGGCATTAATAACGATATTGCCGACGCTTTATCCTGCCTGCAGATCTCCTGGTTCCGTGCCTTGGCTCCAGACGCAGAGGAACTTCCCTCTCCACTTGCGGGCGAGATATGGACCTTTGGCGAGGAGAGGTGGACCAGATGACCGGCATGTCTTTGGCACCTCGCACGTGTAAGGCGGATCAGCATACACTCCTTCAATTTAGGACCTTTTGCAGGGAAAGGCAGTTGCCTGAAATGTGGCCGATACTGGTCGACCAGGTTTTACAGTATATGGTGCGCTTTCATGGTCAGGGATTGGCACCATGCACCATCGCCACCAGGCTTTTGGCCTAGGCATTCATGGCCAAGGCACGGGGCTTTACTGACTGCATGGGTGACTTCCGTATACGCCATGTCTTGGAAGGTGGACACATGAACGTGGCCGCCGCCTGGACACATGTCACCCTGTTTCACCGTGTATTCTGTCCCACCTTGCTCGAGGTTGACATAGACTGTGTTATGATAGGTATGAGGAGTCTCTTTTTCATGTAGCTACCACCGTAGCTTTCTTTGGAGCTCTGAGAATCAGCGAGCTGGTCCCATTGTCAAAGGGGGACGTGTCTTGTAGGGCACTGGAACTGGAAGATGTATCTATCAACCAGGAGTGGGCTCAGTTGAGGATTCGTTCCTCAAAGGCCGATCAGCATGGAGAAGGCAGTGGTGTGAGACTGCTACGATGCAAGTTTGCCGATCAGCATAGAAAAGGCAGTGGTGTGAGACTGCTACGATGCACGTTTGCCGATCAGCATGGAAAAGGCAGTGGTGTGAGACTGCTACGATGCACGTTTGCTGATCAGCATGGAAAAGGCAGTGGTGTGAGACTGCTACGATGCACGTTTGCCGATCAGCATGGAAAAGGCAGTGCTGTGAGACTGCTATGATGCACGTTTGCTGACATCTGTCTGACCCTGTGTGCCCACGCACACCGGTGGCAGTGTGGCTGGTGGGCCACAGTTATGTGCACAGGGTGGCACAGTATGCTGCATCATCGGAGTGGGGACCCCATCTCGGGCTGCGTGCATCCGCACGTATGCGGTGGTATAGTGTGCGCGGCATGAGATGGTGGGAACTGTTGCATTCCTGATGTCCATCAGGGATGCTGGACTGCCAGATGTTTTGATTCTGCACCTCGGTGGCAATGATCTCGCACAGATCACTGGCCTTTCCTTAAAAATGTCAGTATGCAGTGACCTGGCGTTTCTACATCATTTATGGCCGTACACACGGTTGCTATGGTCAGACATCGTGCCGAGACACCGTTATGGAGGAGGCATTGATCTCCGTGGTTTGGACCGTGCCCGGTGGTTAGTGAACAGGGCTGTTGCCCGGTTCCTTGTTGAGAATGGCTTGGGGACAGCCATTCGACACCCGGGGATAGGGTTGCAGGATTTTAGCCTGTATGCAGGAGATGGGGTCCACCTGTCAGCCAGAGGTATGCACCTCTTTCTGGAGGACGTGCAAGTGGGCCTGGTGACCGAGCTGTCAGTCAGGGGGGGGGTGAGTCATCATGGACGCCTCCCCGTGTGGCGGGTAGCACTGGTAAGGTAAAAATTTATGACCCATAGGTTCGCAAGTGACTGGCCAACACGTAGATAGGTACAGGGGAAACAGGATTGGCTGGTCAAGGGCGAACCATGAACGGGGTGATGCTAGGAGCTTCACAGCCTGCATCACCTTGATATTTGAATGGATACACGTCAGAGGTTCAGGTCAATAGATAGTACATTGACTTCGGTCAACAATTTGTTTGTGACAACAAACAAATTGATACAAATTGATACATAATTTGGGTGGGTGCGCCTGCAAAGCAACAACAAACTCATCAGCACATTGAGGCTGGCCTTTTACATTGTCACTCTCTCTCTCAGTCCTGTCTCCTTTTGTAATATCCTTTTACTATAGAGTTCACATAAACAAACATATTAAAAATGTATCCAAGCTCTAAATAATATTATAATGATTATAATTTTCTTTCAGATACAGTTTGTTTTAGAAAGTCAGCAACTCATCTCTCAATGTGCTGATGAGTATGTTTTGTGTGACCTGTTTTACTTGTTATTTGTATACAACACATGAACAGACCTCACTGATAATATGCTAGATATTGCTAGAGGGAAACTGTAGACCAGATTAATGCCTTCCAAAAGAAAATGGCATCTGGTGATTGAGAAGCTGCTGACTGGAATTCTGAAAAGCTACCCTCACTTGACAAACTTTAAGTCTGTTTTTATATTTTCATTCAAATGGAACATTTTCACAAATATTGGTGTGAGCAGGTGACAGATTCCAAACACAAGACTTCCCACAGCATTAGTGGTTAAGAAGCATGCCGTGTTAGTTGGAAAAAGGCAGTTAGAGATCTAGGTACTGCAAGATGGATTGAACACCCAACTCTGTCCCAGCTCTTGGGGACATGAAAGGAGCCTCATTCAGGCACCCCCTGAGCAGAGTTTCTTCCGCAAAAATCCTTTCAACCCAGAATAATTTCTGACGCAAAATTATTATTATAGCTGTATACTTTTTCACTTTTTCCTATTCTGATTTATTTTGCCTGTATTTTCAGCTATGCTATGCATATACAATACAATTTCCAAGAACTGCCCTTACAGATTCTGCCTGAAACGATATGTATGTATGTCCTGTGCAATGCAGTTGTGTTTCTATTTACAAACTACCTAATTTTGGATTGTATAGCACTGGGCATTTAAGGCCTACAAGTTAGTTTAAGGTCTATGCTTGACAAGTTGTATTTAGTTTTGTTTTTCTAAAAACCCTCTGGTTTATGAGTTTGGGCTATTGTATTCTTTTATTCACGATTCAAAATGCCAAGAAAAGGACCAGTATTCCTGATGTTGACAACATCAATGGCATCAATCAAGATTGTCTCTAGTATGGGTTGCCCAGACCACTGATTGGACAGCAACCTTTCCCAATAGGTTCGTTTGGCGAGAACACCGCCTCGAAGACCAACCAAGCTTTACAGGAAAGGAAATTGGGTATGGGCTAATAGTTATAGGTAGCAGTAGTAACTCCATGTTTCCTTGGCTGGGGGCACTGAGAGGGGTAGGACAGATGTCATGAGGAAAGAGACCCAAGGTCTCGTAAACAGCATACGGTATCTGGCTCACATCCGCGTAAAGGGCTGAGCAGACACCAACCACAGCTAGACCAAATAGCTATGCATAGGTACACAGAGTCTTCTAGGACTTAGATAACACGAGAACAATGAGTCTCGCCACAATCCGCCAATTAGTCTGCCTATGGGCAACCTGGGCACGCAGGCTGGTAAGTGTAACCCAACCAGCCGAGTGCCACGTAGCAAGCCTTCTGTGCGTGATGACTCCCAAAAGTAGTCAATAAATACAGACCACCTGAGGATTCGGGGCTGGCCTTTTCCACCATAGCCCCTTCTCTCGCACTTTCCTTGAGTTCAGCACCTTGATTCCCGCGGACCATTACTACACTCTAGGATATCTTCTTATGCTCACTACCATTCACAGAGATACCAAACCAGGTAAAATCCCAGAACCTAACTCCATTTTAAAGCACTTATCCCTTTTCACCCAAACACAAAGCATCTATTTCAGCTTTTTTTTCCTCACAAGTTTTCTATGTATCTATTCTTTGGAAAATACGGACAAGTGCTGAGATGAAACCTCTGTTTGGGGAGGAATTGACAGGGGCATCTATATCCAGTTGATCAGTCACACTCATGAATGAACTGACCCTTGAACTGACTACAGATGTGTATGGAGAAAGGTGGCTTAACCTCCCAGTTAAGCCATTTCAAAACTTGGATTTTGCAGAGTCGGGATGCAGGTCTTTCTTCTCTTTTTTAAGCCGACGGATGGTACCAAATGAACATGATCTTTGCTGCTGCTCTTCTTTTTGAATCTGAATGCTTCAATGTCTCAAATGCAAGGGGATAATTTCAATGTTTTGTAATTAAGGAAGAGTCTGAGAGATATTTAACAATATTTGATGTTCCATTCATTTTGATGTAGAGAGCTACTCAGCAAATACAGAAAACTAGAGGGATGATGAACTTGATTTAACAGAAACTAATCAAGCCAAAGAGATAGCCAATCAAATGCCCTAATTAAACCCATTTCACTTCCACTCCAAAGACTCAGGAAAATATCCAATAAGCATCATTTTTCAAAAAGAAGGACCCCATACTACACACCCCTGATTGATTTAAAATGAGGTACTTTGCTGCATAGCACAGAAGCACTTTGAATTCATGTAAATTCCTTGGGGTTTAAAAATCAAATACCTCTCAGCTGCACAGATATGCACTTGAGTGCACACAGTTAATCTGAAAGATGCATTTCTTCTAGGCATTGTGACTCTTTTTTTTGCTTCAAGCAATAGATACCTAGGGAACAGGTTGAAAAACAGCCCTTCTAATTTCTTTGTGTTTTTTTTTTTTTTGGTTGAGAAGTGGCTCTCCAATGAAAAAAAGGAGTGAGGTTCTTGCTGGGTGTCTGTGAATGGCAGTGAGCACAAGAGGTGAGCACAAGAGGGTATCTTGTTGACCATTTTGACTGCTGCCTTTGATGTTGTCAACATTTAAGCTTCCCTTTGCCATGTAATATTTAAAAACATAAGAACATAAGAACAGCCTTGCTGGAACAGGCCACAGCCCATCCAGTCCAGCATTCTGTCTCACACAGTGGCTCACCATTTCCTTCAGGGTATTCCCAAGGAGATGCCTTCACCTGCTTAGGATTCCCTGGAAATGATATTGAGAGATATCCTGCCTATCTCTCCAACCCGGAGGTTGTCCTTAAGTATCCATAATTATAGCCATTGATACTCTTCTCCTCCATGAACTTGTCTAATCCTTTTTTAAAGCTGTCAAGACTGACAGCTGTCACCACTTCTTCTGGCAGGGAGTTCCATAGACCAGTAATCCTCTGGGTGAAAAAGTACTTTCTCTTATTTGTTTGAGAACTAGTACCCAAAAGTTTCATGGAGTGTCCCCTAGTTCTAGTATTATGCGATAGGGAAAACAGTTTTTCCTTATCTACTTTGTCCACACCGTGCATGATTTTATAAACTTCAATCAGGTCACCTCTTAGACGTCGTCGTTCAAGAGTGAAGAGGCCCAACCGTTGCAGCCTCAGATGGTAAGGAAGGTGTTCCAGTCCCCTAATCATTCTGGTTGCCCTCCTCTGCACTTTTTCCAGCTCCATAATATCCTTCTGGAGGTATGGCGACCAGAACTGTACACAGTATTCCAGATGGGGCCTCACCATAGATTTATAAAGAGGCAAAATGACACTTGCTGACTTATTTTCTATACCCTTCCTAATGATCCCTAGCATTGAGTTTGCTTTTTTCACTGCTGAGGCACACTGGGTAGACACCTTCATTGAGTTGTCCACCAGGACACCAAGGTCCCTTTCCTGGTTTGTCTCAGAGAGTTCAGACCCCATCAGTTTATAAATGTAATTGGGGTTCTTTGCCCCAACATGCATCACTCTGCACTTACTAATGTTGAAACTCATTTGCCACTGTTTTGCCCACTCCCCCAGTGTCGAGAGATCCCTCTGGAGCTCCTCACAATCTCTCACAGTTTTCACTACCCTGTATAATTTAGTGTCGTCAGCAAATTTGGCTACCTTGCTTTTTACTCCTACCTCTAGATCATTTATGAAGAGGTTGAAAAGCAGGGGTCCCAGTACTGAACCTTGGGGGACCCCACTCTTTACTTCCCTCCACTTGGAGAAGTGTCCATTTAGTGCTACCCTCTGTTTCCTGTCCCTTAGCCAGTTGCTGATCCAGGACAAGACCTGTCCCTTTATTCCATGACTGGTAAGTTTATTCAAGAGCCTTTGGTGTGGGACCTTGTCAAAAGCCTTCTGAAAGTCCAGATAAACAATGTCAACTGGATCCCCCTTATCCACATGCTTGTTGACACTCTCAAAAAATTCCAACAGAGAAAAATTCCAATATTTGGCGTCACGTTTCTTGCTTTCAGCATGGGCACAATACTTTGCAACAATATTGGGCCATTTCCTGGTATTTTGAATCATAGATACAGGAGCAAATATCCCACATTTATAAACAGGTTTGTTTTAGACAACTATATTTCTTAGCTTTTTAAAATGGAAGTTTCTGTATATATATACATTACATAAAATCTGACGGAAACTTCCCTCATGTAGAATTATCCAGTGCTACAACATCCCAGAAAATGAGAACATGATTTGTGCTTTGGTTGCAGTGGGAGGATAGAAGGAGAACAGAAAGGATGTGGTTGTAGTCTCTCTGTGCCAAAATATTGTGAAAGGCTGCTTTGGACTTAATGAAATGGTGAAACAAACATATGAGTGAATGCAACACTAGATATTCAGTGGATAAACATACACACCTTTTAACATCCCAGGTAAACTAATGTTGCCATGCCCACTCTGCAGAATCTTCCAATTTTCAAACCCTTTCCATAAGGCAGGGAATCTGGAAAAAAAAGCTACCATATATTGGACCCAAATATCTATGAACATGTTCTGTGCATGTTTTCCAGAAGCTGTCTCCTCATCTTGTGAAATTTAAAAAAGGGGGAAGGCACAAAGCTAGCAAGTATTGTCTCTGAAAACCAAGGTCAAAATAATCTATCCATCTATATCACTAAAATCAAGGTGTTGTGCCATTTGAGGGTCATGCAACACAACACCTTGGCACCCACCGCCCCAAAAACCGCGCCCCTGCCTACCTGAGGCATTTGGCTGGGCCAGGGTGGCGTACCGGCAGCGCCCCCGCACGCCTTCACCCTGCAAAGGGGTCAAACAGGAGGCACCCCCACCCACCCAGAAGTCCACTGATGGAGGGTGGGTCTGCGCAAAGTGGCCATATGCAGCAGGCCAGGCCGGCCTGCACAGCGCATGCCCCAACACAAAGCTCTGCCTCAACCCAGATATCCAGGGTTGCGGGCAAAACGCACAATGAGGTGTGCCGGCCAGATTCAGCTGCTGAGCAAGGCAGCCACTCAGCCATGAATGGACCCGTCGCTGCCTCCCTTGCCCCGCAAAGCCGTGGGGAGCGCCAGGACCAGTGACCACCCTTGCCGTGGCCCAGCTGCCAAAGGTGTCTGCAGCGGGTGCCTGCTGCAGGTGCTGCCCCACACCCAGCTAGTCCTTGGGAGCACAGGGGCCGGCACAGCCGCCGACAGACTTTGGAGGATCCGGCTGCCAAGCCCCCGCCGCCAGCCACCCCTCCCGAATGCTGTTCCTCTAATGCCGATGGAGCCCTTGCGAGCCCTGGCCTCTGTCCACCAGCAGAAGAGACACCACGCCAGACAACCCATGCTGCCATTGCTCCTTCCGCCACAGAATGCAACAGGGTGTACGGCTTCTTCCGCCACCCCAATGCTGCCCTTGTCCAGAGAGGCATGCGCTGAAGGGGGGCTGCCCAAAAGTACCCCCACCGGCGTGTGCCTCTCCGGATGCAGGTAGCATTGGGGTGGCGGAGGAAGCCGCGGACCCTGTTGCATCCTGTGGCAGGAGGAGCAATGGCAGCACAGGTTGTCTGGCATGGTGGCTCCTCCCCCAGGGGACAGAGGCCGGGGCTCACAAGGGCTCTATTGGTGCCTTCTTTCCTGCACATGCAGGGGGAGGGGTGGAAAACAGAGCCAGGATGGGTGGTCTGTGCTGCATGTTGGTTGCCCGCCGTCCACTCTTCCTTCCTGGTGGCCAGCATGGGCACACCAAGAGTGTCCCTGGCCCCTCCTTGGCCAGGGTGCACGGATCACTACTGCTGAGCTTCAGGGGGCCAAATGGGTCGGGGTGCTGTGCCACAGGACAGCGGTGGAGGCCGCACAAATCAACAGAAGTGTGTGTGTGTGTGTGGGGGGGGAGATTTGGGCCGACTGGCAAGAGTCCAGGATAAGGGCAGGGGGCCTACTGAGCGCACAGGTCATGTGCACTCAGGGCCGGCCTGCGTGCGCTCTGGGGGCCCCCTTTGCCCTGGACCCTTGCCAGTCGGCCCAGTGCCCCCCGCACCCCTCCTGGCTTGTGCGCCATCCACCTCTGCCCCATGGGATGCACCTCCAGACCCTTCATGCCCCCCATGCTCAGCAAGCATGCTCCACGTGCCCTGACTAGTGGCTAGGGGGCCCTCTTGGCAGGCCACCAATAAGGGGCATTGAACCGCGGCACATGGTGCCGACCGCAACCGGCTCTGTTTCCCACACCCTCCCACCATGGGCAGGCAGCCCCCCCACATGACAGCAGGCCCACCTGGCTGTGCTGTTGTCTGCCACTGGCATTCCAAGGCTGGTGGAGGGCTGGGAAGTGCCTGTTGGGGCAAGGCATCAGCCCAGCCATGACAGCCTGCAAGCCAGGATGGGTGCAGGCAGGGGAATGTCGGGCCGACTGGCAATGGTCCGGGATAAGGGTGGGGAGCCCCACCAAGCGCACATGACCCATGCCAGTTAGCCCAACAATCTCCCCCATACTCCTCCCTGCCCCACGCTCTCCACCTACCTGTGCCAGGCCCTGTGCACTCAGTGATCCCCCCACCCTTCCCCCGGGCCCTTGCTAGTTGGCCTGATGGTCTGCCCACCCCTCCTGCCTTGCGTGCCCTCCACCACTATCCAGTGGCACAGGCCCCCCGCACACACCCCACTCAACTGCAATATTCTGCAACCCCTGCCCAAGAAGGGGCTAGAGGCCCTCTTGGTGGCCCACATACCAGGCTGGGTCCCACACCCGGGCAATGCCAGGTACACCTGCTAGTACTGTATAAATGAAAGATGGTGAAGAACATCAGGGGTGTGTGGAAATCAATTGATTTTAAATGTGTAGTTGGAAGAAATAGCACAGACCACAAGAAAGGCAGATAAGTGGCTGCTCAATTAAGTTATGTCTGAACTCTCACTACAGTAAAAATTAAAAAACTGAGACTATCCTATCTTGCCCATGCAGAACTGACTGGAAAAGACATTGCCACCCAATCCACCCAATGAAACAGATGACAACCATCTGTTGGTCAAAACACGGGCCACTTTATTGGTAAACATGACAATACAATATTAACATGACCTGCAATGACCTTTTCCATCAGCGCCGCCCCCCACCCCTACCCACGGGACTCTCGCCCATCTACGGCCTGGGTGGGCAGAAGAGGAGCCGTTGGGGCCCTGTGTATATTATGAAATGTAAACCGCCTTGAGTCACCCCAGGGCGAGGAAGGCGGTATATAAATAAAAAAATAAAATAAAAATAAAATAAATCCTAGTGGGTAAATGGTATTAACTTATGGGTATCTACCCATATTCTGATTATTGATTATGACCTTGTATGGAGTGATGATGTCTTACTCCATATCTCTTAGATCACAATTTCCTTCAGGCTGAAAAGCCTACTCCCTTGTAACTGAGGGTTCCTTCCTGCGACAGTAGACGCCTCCCGCACCTCCGTCCTTCTGTTGTGGTCATGAACCCCCATTATGTATGCTCAATTAACCTAGTTTACCATTTACCCCACTACTGCCCCATTGGGTTTACATTATGTACCTCTAGCTTCCCCTTGTAAGTATGGAGAGGGTGAAAAACATCATCACAAAGGCCAATCAGTGATGATAAAAAAATTCCCTCTCGGTCCCGAAGCGACCACAAAATGCCATACTTAAGAAAAGGGAGAGAGGGGGGCTTTTGCCAGGTTATGAAGCAGAAGAGATAGGGTGAGGTGTAATATTCAAAACTCTAGTTAATTAAAAAAAAGATTTACTAAAATATTAAATCCCTTTTTATGAATGGTGACATTTATGGGGTTTTCTGCAATAGCATACACAACTGTGTTCCCATATACCTATTTTCATGCACTTCAGTGAGGGGAGCCTCTACTCGTCAAGCACCAAAATATTTCACTAAAAAAAGAGCAGTATAACATCTACTTCAAACAAACAAACAAAATCAAAAGGGAATAGACTCTTTCTGTAGCAGAGAGGCAGGGGTTTCAAACAAGTGAAAAATTGTTACAACATTGATCATTCAAGGGTGCTTTCACACAGAATGTCCTTGGAATTCAAATGTCATATGCACGCACATTAATAAAGTGCAAGGCTTTTTAATCTGATTGCTTTCAGTCGAATGGATGGGATAGTGCCAAACAACTTGATCTCATTCACCAAATATGGTCCACAGCCCAGGGCAAGTCTATTAAAATAAAGTGAACCAAATTCAATCAAAAAAGGCTCCTGTGCAATTCTTCAATTGTCCTTATAGTTGCAGTGATAAAATCAAAAGAAACTTCTATCAGTTGAGAAGGAGGTAGCATTTAACGCAAAGAGAATCAGGCTTATAGCAAGTCTGACACACAATCCACAGCTTTTAGTAATCAGTCAGTATGAGAAAAAAATAGCAGTGTTCGGACATCATGCTTTTGTCTCTGAACACCTAGATTTGAACTTTCCTTTTTTGGTCTCGGAGAAGATTATGTTCCAAAGAAAAAGAGTGAGCCTCTTATTGTGTTAGCCTAGTTCTCATGTAATCACAGCCTGATTTGACCACTCAGTGTTTTGCATTTTTTAATCATGATCCATCAGATGGGATCAATCAAAGGAACAGTATAGTTCTTCTTACCGCTATCTTCTTTGGTGCTTTATATTCTATGTTGCATGAATAGATCCCCAAAATGGAAGACGAAACTCCATTTAGAAATTAGAAATTAACCAGGAAACAGCAAAAACAAACAGTAATACATATTACTTATGTAATGTAGAAAAATAATGATTCATAGGAAAGGTATGCAAGATGTGTCAAAAGATTACCCAGAGGAGATTAAAACTAAAATCTTCCTTAAATCAGTGGAAGATTTGGATTAATTTAAAAGAAGAATGGACACATGGAAGTCTATGAAGGATAAACATTGCATGGAACCAGCAGAGGAGCTGGCACATGGTTTTGGCAATATTTGGGAGGTCTTAAAATCACTAAATTGGTTGCGCACAGGTACAGCAAAAACTAGAGAAACTTTGGATAAATGAGTATACAGTAAAACATAAGAACATAAGAACAGCCTTGCTGGAACAGGCCACAGCCCATCCAGTCCAGCATTCTGTCTCACACAGTGGCTCACCATTTCCTTCAGGGTATTCCCAAGGAGATGCCTTCACCTGCTTAGGATTCCCTGGAAATGGCATTGAGAGATATCCTGCCTATCTCTCCAACCCAGAGGTTGTCCTTAGGTAGCCATAATTATAGCCATTGATACACTTGTCCTCCATGAACTTGTCTAATCCTTTCTTAAAAATGTCAAGACTGACAGCTGTCACCACTTCTTCTGGCAGTGAGTTCCATAGACCAGTAATCCTCTGGGTGAAAAAATACTTTCTCTTATTTGTTTGAGAACTAGTACCCAAAAGTTTCATCGAGTGTCCCCTAGTTCTAGTGTTGTGCGATAGGGAAAACAGTTTTCCTTATCTACTTTCTCCACACCGTGCATGATTTTATAAACTTCAATCAGGTCACCTCTTAGACGCCGTCGTTCAAGAGTGAAAAGGCCCAACCGTTGCAGCCTCAGATGGTAAGGAAGGTGTTCCAGTCCCCTAATCATTCTGGTTGCCCTCCTCTGCACTTTCTCCAACTCCATAATATCCTTCTGGAGGTATGGCGACCAGAACTGTACACAGTATTCCAGATGGGGCCTCACCATAGATTTATAAAGAGGCAAAATGACACTTGCTGACTTATTTTCTATACCCTTCCTAATGATCCCTAACATTGAGTTTGCTTTTTTCACTGCTGAGGCACACTAGGTTGACATCTTCATTGAGTTGTCCACCAGGACACCAAGGTCCCTTTCCTGGTTTGTCGCAGAGAGTTCAGACCCCATCAGTTTATAAATGTAATTGGGGTTTTTTACCCCAACATGCATCACTCTGACTTACTGATGTTGAAGCTCATTTGCCACTGTTTTGCCCACTCCCCCAGTGTCAAGAGATCCCTCTGGAGCTCCTCACAATCTCTCACAGTTTTCACTACCCTGTATAATTTAGTGTCGTCAGCAAATTTGGCTACCTTGCTTTTTACTCCTACCTCTAGATCATTTATGAAGAGGTTGAAAAGCAGGGGTCCCAGTACTGAACCTTGGGGGACCCCACTCTTTACTTCCCTCCACTTGGAGAAGTGTCCATTTAGTGCTACCCTCTGTTTCCTGTCCCTTAGCCAGTTGCTGATCCAGGACAAGACCTGTCCCTTTATTCCATGACTGCTAAGTTTATTCAAGAGCCTTTGGTGTGGGACCTTGTCAAAAGCCTTCTGAAAGTCCAGATAAACAATGTCAACTGGATCCCCCTTATCCACATGTTTGTTGACACTCTAAAAAAATTCCAACAGATTAGTGAGCCATGATTTGCCCTTGTAAAAGCCATGTTGGCTCTCCTTTAGCAGCGCCTTCTCTTCTATGTGCCTATTAATTCTATCTTTTAGGATGGTTTCCATCACTTTACCTGGGACACATGTCAAACTGACAGGTCGGTAATTTCCTGGATCACCCCTGGATCCTTTTTTGAAAATTAGTGTTACATTCACTACCTTCCAGTCATCAGGCACAAAGATTGATTTGAGGGAAAGATTATATATTTTGGCTAGGAGATCAGCAATTTCATCTTTAAGTTCCCTGAGAACTCGTGGATTGATGCCATCTGGTCCTGGTGATTTGTTAGTGTTTAGCTTAACAAGACATGCAAGGATCTCCTCCCTGGTTATTTCTATCTTGCTTAATTCTTCGCTTTCCCTCCCTATGAAGATAGGCTCTGTTTTGGGCATGTGGTCTCTGTCTTCTTCAGTGAATACTGAAGCAAAGAATTCATTGAGTCTCTCTGCAATCTCTGTTTCCTCTTTAATAACCCTTTGCCTTCCATTGTCATCTAATGGCCCAATGGCCTTCCTAGTTGGGTTCTTACTTCTAATGTACTTAAAGAAGTCTTTGTTATTTCTCTGAGTATTTTTAGCTATACGCTCCTCAAAGTCTTGCTTTGCTTTCCTGATTGTTGCCTTGCATTTGTTCTGCCAGAATTTATGTTTCTGCCTGCTGTCCTCATTTGGACAAGCCTTCCATCTTCTAAATGAGCTTTTCTTGCTCTTGATCACTTCCTGAACAGCTCCTGTAAGCCACATCGGAGTCCTCTTGGACCTGGCAGTGCCCTTTTTCCTTTTGGGTATGCATTCCAATTGGGCCTGTTATTGTTTTTGTAAACAACCTCCATGCCTCTTGGAGTGTTTGGACTCTCTCAATTTTCCCTTTCAGTTTCTTTTTTACTAGTTTCCTCATCTTTGGGAAATTTCCTTTTTGAAAATTTAAGGTCTCTGTGTTTGATTTTATCAGTGACTTGCGGTCTATGATCAAGTTAAACATAATTGAGTTGTGGTCACTGTTCCCTATTGGATCAGTCACATTAACATCTTGCACCAGTATTACTCAGGATCAAGTCAAGGATTCTTGTACCTCTAGTTGGGTCTTCAACCATCTGTCCCAGGGAACAATCCAACTTACAAATACCTCGAGTTACATAAAATTCAACTTACATAATGATTTTATGCTAAAACCATGTCCCAATTTACATGATTTCCTATGGGTTTGCTTCGAGTTACATAAAGATTCTTTTTCCTTTGAGTTTGCTTCGATTTACATAAAAAATTCATTTTTCCTATGGGTTTGCTTTGATTTACATTAAAAAAATAATTTTTCCTATGAGTTTGTTTCGAGTTACAAAAAAATCGATTTAAGCAAAAAGCCTACGGAACGGACTTTTTTTCGTAAGTAGGGGTTTTATTGTACTTTATGATGTCCGCCCTGTAGGCATCCAGACAACTACAAATATGTACACCTCTCTTTTGTGCCCTGATCAATATACATTTGAAGATTTCATAATGGCAAAACACAATGCAATTAATGTTGCAGACGTTTGGGCAAAAATTGTTTAATTCAGATTTTTAAATACTGTATGTGATAGATTTTAAATTTAAATGTTACATATTAATGTTTATTTTAATTGGGCTGCTTCTGACACAAATAAAGAAGACCAGGAGGAGAATATGAAAAATCAAATACAGTAAAACCCCGAGTTACGAAAAAAATCGGTTCCATAGCCTCTTTTGTAACTTGATTTTTTCCTAACTCTATGCATCCCCACTGGGATACATAGGAAAAAAATGAGCCCAGGATGAAGCTGAAGCGCTCTTCGTCCTCAGCTCATTTCACCACCACCACCTGCACCTTCCCAGCCAGACTGGAGGGGGGCTGCACAAAAGAACCCCCCTCTGGTGTGTGCCTCTCCAGACATGGGCAGCATTGGGGTGGTGGAGGAAGCTGTGCGCCCTGTTGCATCCTGCAGCGTTAGGAGCAATGGCGGCGTGGGTTGTCTGACATGGTGGCTCCTCAACTGGTGGACAGAGGCTGGGGCTCGCATGTGTGGGGTGGTGGTGGAAAACAGAGCCAGGGTGGGTGGTCTGTGCCATGTGTGGGCCACCCACCATCCACTCCCCCTTCCTGGCAGCCCGCATGGGCCCACCAAGAGGGCCCCGGGCCCCTCCTTTGCCAGGGCATGTGGATCATGACTGCTGAGCTTCAGGGGGCAAATGGGTCTGGGGTGCTGTGCCACAGGACAGTGGTGGAGGCCGCACAAACCAACAGAAGTGTGTGTGTGGGGGGGGAGCATTGGGCAGACTGGCAAGGGTCCGGGATCAGGGCGAGGGGCCTACCGAGCACAAGGGTCATGTGCACTTGGGGCCAGCCTGTGTGCGCTCTGGGGGTTCCCTTTACCCAGGACCCTTGCCAGTTGGCCCAATGTCCCCCGCACCCCTCCTGGCTTGCGTGCCCTCCACCTCTGCCCCATGGGAGGCACACCCAGACCCCTCATGCCCCCCCATGCTCAGCAAGCATGCTCCATGCACACTGCCCAAGGAGGGGCTTGGGGCCCTTTTGGCAGGCCACCGATAAGGGAGGTGGATGGCAGGCAACCCACACACAGTGCCCGACAATCTCCTCCATACTCCCCCCTGCCCCATGCTCTCCACCTACCTGTGCCAGCCCTGTGCACTCAGTGATACCCCCACCCTTCCCCCGGACCATTGCCAGTCGGCCCGATGGTCTGCCCATCCCTCCTGCCTTGCACGCCCTCCACCACTACCCCATGGCACAGGCCCCAAAACCCGTCTCACACACACACACCCCACTCAACTGCAATATTCTGCAACCCCTGCCCAAGAAGGGGCTAGAGGCCCTCTTGGTGGCCCACATACCAGGTTGGGCCCCACACCCAGGCAATGCCGGGTACACCTGCTAGTGAATTAATAAAAAATAGATCAGGATTTTTGTGAAATGCTAGAAGTCTTTCTTCATACTCTGAAGTAGTGGCATGTGTAGGAGTAGTGCAGAATTTCCATAGCTAATTGTATCTGTGGAACAGATGAAAGGCATTAAAGCAATCCTTAACTTTACAAAGTGCATTTCTAATAGGATTTCCCAGCTACCTGTAAGAATCAGTAGAAGTGATTCTTGGTTTACAGAGTGCTCTCTCTGCTGTCTGATAAGAAATGCAGATGTCTCCTTTCATAACACACTGTCAGTTACAGGCCTACAGCGCCTCTGGCAAACGTTACCTCAACACTTATCTCTATTCACAATCAGAAACAAGTCTAAAATTTACAATCTAAATGAGTTGTTGTAGGCATTTGTATTCAATGGACTGTCCCAAATATATAAAACATGGGGTGGAGGGGGAGAAGGAGACAGATTTTAAACACAGTGTATTTGGATTTTGAAAAAACAGCTTGATGCCATTTTAAAGCAAACCACAGAATTCTGATTACATGCATAGATCTGCTGTGTGTATCACAGATAATGACTTCCATCAGAATAAATTTACTAGAACTCATCTGCCACTGCTGATACAGTGAGCTTCTGCATCTTAAGACGACATATTCAGAAATGCATGCACATTGGGAAAATATAGAAATATCAATGAGACATCCAGATAGACAGATTAGAGTGAACATTTGTGTACATCAACACACCAAAACTGAACATAAGCTTTTCAGTTTACCCATTTCTACATGTATATCTCACTGAGCTGTAGAACTTTGGTGCTGATGATTTTCTACCCAATATCTAATATTGATTTGTCTTTGCTTATCTATTTAAGCCGAAATCAACTGAAATCCAAAATGATTTATCCTTAGCCTTCTGTTTCCATCTCTGGCTGAACTGCTTTACCATTGGCTCATCCCATCATTTTCAGGGTCTGCCTAGTGATCTTTTGTAGTCCCTTGGTATCCAGTATGTTAGCCTACAGGTCCAACTGTTATCCTTTATGCGGGTGATATGGCTTGTCCATCTTCTTTTTGCCACATATAATTCATCGACCACATCATGCATGTTCTTTGGCATAATTCCTTATTGTTGACCTTATCCCTGATTGTTACTCTGCAAATTCAACTTTCCATTGTTCTTTCGGTTACCACCAGTTTTTCTTCCTCTGATTTTGTTATTGCCTATGTTTCGGATGTGTACAACATTGCTGGTAACACTGTCGTATGCAATACATTTGCCCTGATATTCATTAGCAGACAGTCATCTATTACCACTGTTCTGTTTATATTAAAGGCAATCCAAGCTGCTTTGCATCTTCTTATCCACTCTCCACATGGTACGCTATCTGGTTGGATTTGCTCACAAAGGTAGACATAATCAGCTACTTCTTCAATCTCGGTTCCATTTATAGTGATGGAACCCCAAGCACATTGGCTATTTCTCATCTATTTTGTTTTTGTTAAATTCATCTCCAACTCAACAAGTTTAGAAGAGTTCACTAGTTGCTGGAGGTTATATTGTAGACTGTTTGCAAAAAGGACGCAGTCATCAGAAAACAAAAGATGGGTCAGTCTTTCTCTGTCAACCTTTGTTGTGTTCTGTAAAGCTGTGCCTTTAACAATGTACCTTAGCCATGTGGTAACAATGTAACCGTTCTGTGTGCAACATTATAACCTTCAGCTGTATCAATGTAAACCTGATAAGGGGACGCGAGCTAGTGACCACTAGATGGCAATAGCGAGCGTCCAGCTCTCATGGCTCAGATTCACCTGGATCAGCAGCGCGGGAAGATTCCCGCCACCTCTTCACCTGCACAAGAAGGGCGTGACCTTCTACAACGTCACGCAGGCAGCAACCAATAGTCTGTCGACGAGCCACTTTCAAATGTATAGCCAGCTGTATATATTGAGCTACCCATCCGCCATTACCACATGTTCCTCCGGATCATCATGCAATAAACCTGTGTTAAGCCAACCCTTCGGCTGTTTCATTGTCTTTGGTCCCTTACACTAAAACCTTAATACCATCTTTAAATTTGATTTTACAAAAGAGACTTTCCAAAGTTATCGCAAAAAGCTTCAGCGATATTGTGTCTCCTTGATGAACTCCTTTATTGATTAAAAAAGGATATATTTCAGATAGTAGTTTTATATCAGTAATGCATCCCATATTAATGCTTCTCACAACATTGACATATGCTGGATTTATCCCAGCTTTGTGTAGCACATTTAGAGTAGCATTTGCCTCCACTGAGTTGAGTCCCTTTCAGTAATCAACACCCTATATTCTCTGATTTTCTCTAGTAGTTGTCTGGCTGCATGGATGTGGTTGAGAGTGGAATAACCTCTTCCAAAGCCTGCTTGTTCTCTGCTGAATTCTACGTCTTTGAATATTCTTTGTAGAAGAATTCTAGTAAGCAATTTATAAAGTTGAGAAAGGAGGGTAACGTGATGATAATTTCCCAGATCTTCTGAATCTCCTTTCTTCATATGCAAGTGCGGCGCCAAAATGGCCACCACGCTCTTTGCGGGGGGCCCCACCTGGACTCAGACATCCGGGTGAGTTAGGGGGCGTGGCCACCCTCTTTAAAAGGGGTGGCCACGAGGCAGCTGCGCTGCCATTTTGGAAGCAACGGAGTGGAGAAGTTCACTCCGCCGCTTTCTCCCCAGCTTTTTGCCCCGATCTTGGTCGCTAAAGGGATGTTTCCCCTTTTCTTGCTTTTAATTGCTTGGGAGACATGGCTCCCAAACATAAGGCACCAGCTTCTAAGCCGCGGCCGAGGGGGAGGGCTCTGCCCACCCCCCTCAACATCTCAGGGGCCGCCTCCGGGCCGGAGGGCTCGGGCGGCACCCCCTCAAGCAGGTGGTGGGGTTAGCATTCCCACTGCCACCAATGCGGCCCTTCTGGGGTTACTACCCCTGCTATGCAGGGTGCCCCACTTGGGCCTGGTGCGGGTCTCCGCCCCACCATTATTCCGGCCCCTCAAGGGCCGGACTACTGGGCATGGCCTTACTCGGACCAGGGATCCCCAGCTGGGTTTGTCCCACAACAATTGTCCGGCGGGCCATCCGGCCCATCTGGCCCACCTTATCCAGGTGGGTCCGAGATCGTTGATGCCCTCCTTGCACGCATTGCTATGCTGGAGGCATCAATGGGCATTGCCCCACCACCCCCGGATGGAGGGCTTCCAAACCCTCCGCTTCCGGCCCACACGTCGGCCACGACTGTCCAACGGGCCATTAGCAGGGTCGAGCTGCTTGAGGCCATCAGGCCAGACCAAGCTGGTGCCTCGCAGCTCCCCACCAGAACATCACTTCGGGGCTTTCTGCCGGGGACCAGTCCTGTGTGGCAGGGGTGCAGCAGAGCTCAATATCCATCGCGAGCTCCGACGCCCGCCGTGGGCCGGAACCCCCAGTGGGGGCGGCCCACGGGGGTACACCGAGTGAGTATCCTGGTCAATTAAGTACACCAGTGACACTACCTAGCACTACTGGGGGGCGGGGTTCAGTGGCCATGGCCACGACAGGTTACTGTAGGAGGGCAGTTGTATCCACACTGTCCTGGGAATTCTTGGTTGTCCAATTACCCCCCGGTTATGTCAGGGGTGACCGTCCCTGTGGGCATGCCCAATGTGTCAGGGGTCATTCAGGGCACACTGCACGCACCACCAATTCAATCTGTGCCGACAGCGGCCCTGCCAACGGACGGTTATTCCTTACCACTGGGTGATCATCTCTCCCAGGCCATGAGGGAGAAGATTTGGCGGGGGAATATGTGGACATTTTCTCCCTCCTGAACTGTGAACCCACCAAGGAGGAGAGGGAGGGGCAGGACGATAGGGATAAGGAGTTGTCCCATCGTCGTAAGCCACCTCGCACATGGGCCAATTGGTTGGCGGCCTATCTGATTTATATGGTGGTATACCTGAGGGCACGCCCTGACTTGGCCATCCCGATGGTCCAATACCTGGATAATATTTATCGGGCTGTAGTGGATTTCGCTGGCCAGTCATATTTGGCTTATGATGAAGAGTTTAGGATGAGAGTGGCCCTCCATCCTGAGATGAGGTGGGATGAACCCTGCCAGCAGTTGTGGCTGCTGTACATGACCCCCACGCGGCCAGCACCGGGTGACCGGTACCACTGTGGCCATGCCATTCAGCGGGCTGCTACTACACAGACTCCCCGCCAGCCGGCGGGGCAGGGGGTTCCAGCCCACCTGCTGTGCTGGAGCTTCTCCGCCAGCGGACTGGCCAACACGTAGATAGGTACAGGGGAAATAGGATTGGCCGGTCAAGGGCGAACCATGCAAGGGGTGATGTCAGGAGCTTCACAGCCTGCATCACCTTGATATTGAACGGATACACGTCATAGGGTGGGGTCAGTAGATAGTATATTGACTCCGGTCAACAATTTGTTTGTGTCAACAAACAATTTGATACAAATAGATACATGTAGCCAATTTCCATTGGCATTTTGGGAGGAACCTTACCAGTGTTACTGCGGCCTGCTTGCCTTAAAGAATTACAATTGGATGATACACCAATTGAAAGTGATAATTCGGACTAGGGCATTATTCAATAAAAGTGGCCTGATGCCTTTAATCCAATACCGGTGTCTGAGTCTTTCTTTTGGGGGGGGGGGGTGCGCCTGCAAAGTAGCATGGTTTCAGATGTCATCCAAACTTAGGGCAAACTAGTAGTTTGCAAGTAATTCAACGTGTTTAGCTAACACCTTATGGAATGTGTGATCCACTACCTTTAAATGCTCAGCTGTTATTCCATCTTTCCCAGGGCATTTGTCTGGTTTTGTCTTTCTTACAGTGGTGTCCACTTCACTGAATGTTACTGACAGTATTTATTCTGATTTGGTGTGTGAGGCAATTTTTTTTACTCGTACTTTGGAAGCATATAGGCTGTTATAGAAATCTTCACATATCTGTTTCATTTCCAGTCTATCTGTCACTCACATTCCATCTTTATTTTTTTAATGTGATTGGTAATTTTCTTTTTAATTGCAACTCCTTTTCTGCAGATTTTCTATAAAGAGACTGCAGACAAGAAATTAGAAGACTGAGACTCAGAGGGGCATACTGTATATAGTAACAATGACAATGACCATTATTACTAGATTATTCTGGATTGCTACATACAAGTGTGAAAGCTAGGCAGTGAGGAAAGCTGAAGGGGAAGGGATTATTTTTTTCTAAATGTGGTGCTAGAGCAGTGTTCCCCAATCTTTGGTTTTTGGACTTTATTTCCCAGAAGCCTAAGTGAATTCCCCAAAGCACTGATCAGACATTGTATGGACTTAGAGTTCTACGAATTGAAGTCCACCAGTGTTCCATGGAACTGTGCTAGAGGGTTACTTTAGAGATGTAGATATCATAGATACTAGAAAGATAAATAAGTGGTGGGAGATCAAGTTAACTTTCTTCAGGAACCAGTCTGATTAAACTGACACTTTTGTTCTTTGGGCATGGCATGAACAGACAAGTCTCACTAGAAAGACAACAATTCTGGGAGATGGTGAAGGCAGCAGAAAAAGAGAGTGAGCAACCAAACATGATATAGCTTGACTGAATAGCAGAAACCATGGACTTGAACTTGCAAAACCTGAGTAGGGCTATTAATAAAAAGGTCATCCTGAGGTCATTAATTCATAGAGTTGCCATTAGTCAGAAGCAAGCCAACAACCCATAACAACACGTCTCATTTTCCCCTACAGACACAGAAACATGGGAATCTGCATTGTACGATGTCAGATCACCAATCCACATACTTCAAACTGGAAACACTGACTAGGGAAATGTATATTCCATGGTCAATTTCTTATACATTTCATCAAGTCAGTTTACAGAAAACCTTCTGTCTTCTGTACTTAACCTATTTCTTCTCCTCTCTGTTTTTACTGTTCATTGACCTAAAGATATAAAGGTGAGCTGTTAGTAACTGACATATCACACTCAGGGGTGATGATGGCTTTTGGTATTTGCTTGACATGGAACAATTTTTGCCTGAGGAAAAGTAATCTCACTCTATAATTACAGCATATTCTCCAGTGGTAAACTTAATGTAATAAACACATGTGAATGCCTAGCCTTGATGAACGCCCTGAATTGTATCTTGAGCTTAATATAATCTTAGGAGATAAACTTACAATAAAATGTAGCATTCACACTTCCTTCAGATGATTTTGTAAAACTGGGAATTGTCATATTAAAACAACATTTAACCTGCAGAAAGCCTCTTAAGACATTTTGTTAAAAAGATGAAAGAAAATCCAGATTTCACTTTTAAAATTAGATTTGTAATTCTCATGAACACAGAAATAAAACCTACCTTCAAATCCTTACAAGAAGACTAATGCCTGCTGCAACTGAAGATACAGTAGATCAGTGTTTCCAAAATTATTTTCTGCGGAACACTGGTGGACTTCAATTCCCAGAAGCCTAAGTCAGTACATTGGTTGTTCAGTGCTTTGGGGAATTGACTTAGGCTTCTGGGAATTGAAGTTGGAAAACACTGCAGGAAATAATCAAAAGACAAACTTAAACCATCTTAATCCTTAAAACTGTTCCACCTTTCCACTCTGGCCAGAGCTCAATTGTTTACTCACCTCTAGTGAATGTTGCTAAAGATTACAAACAATGTGGTGTTTGGAGGGCTAGACTTAAATGAGTGGTGAGGAAGGCCTAACTACGTTTGAATACTACTTCTCAGTCTCACCCATGTATTTTGTAACCCTGTGGTCCTATTTCACCCACATCCTATTCCCATTCCTTTGGTCCACTACCTTCTCAAACTATGCACTCATTTTAGGTCCTGCTTCTCTTCATGGGCAGTTTTTCTGGTTCCTGGCAAGAGAGAAACCACAAATGCACAATATAGGTTTTCTTAAGCCACTCTTGATTACACCAGATAATAGTCAAAAAAGAAACTTTCAAGCAGCCCTCTGCCATTTCCACAGTAATGGACTTAATCTGCAATCACAATGAATTGGAAATTTTAAGAGAATTATTGAGACTTCCGTCTTATAATTGAGCCAACTCAACACATCCAATCCAATCCAGATGTGAGGCGCTAACCTTAGGTTTCCCTTGCTCGAAAGCTTGTCATATCCGACTCTAGGGTTCAGTGCTCATCTGTTTCAAAGCCGAAGAGCCAGCATTGTCTGCTTCTGCAGACATTTCCATGGTCATGTGGCAGGCATGACTAGACACCGAAGTGCACGGAATGCTGTTACCTTCCCACCAAAGTGGTCCCTATTTATCTACTCACAATTTCTTGCTTTTGAACTGCTAGGTTGGCAGGAGCTGGGACAAAGATGGGAGCTCATTCCGTCCTGCTGTACTTGGGAATCAAACTGCTGACCTTCCGCTTCCCAGTCAGTGTCTTAGCCACTTAAGCACTTACAGTGACATAAAAAGGAAGTTGGAAAAGTTAGTATTGTATTTTGGACTACTATTCCCAAAAGATCCAGGCAAGAAGGCCGCAGGTTATAATGGCTATTCTGGGAGCCAGAAGCAAAAGAGTAACTTTTTCAAGCACTGATAAAACAGTAGCACTATTGCTTTCCTTTCATTGCAAAGTGCTCACCAGAACTGCACCTCCATTTGCTTCATACATCCACTTTCCAAGAAATACAGCAATCGAGACTTTATGTAACCTAAATTGCATACTTCTGCATTTAAGCAGTATTACAAATGTGTTCCCCATACTATAGCTAAAAAAGAGACAGAATTTTCAGCCAAGGAAATTCTTCTATTTTGCTTCTCTGTTATCAAGAGGCAGCAGATTTATAACAGCCAAGCAGAAAAGGCTTGCAGGGATTTCTCACTGCATGGTTTCAGAAGGGGAAATGATTTGTGCACTCATTCTTTGGAGAGGAAAACATTGCTATTTCCTTCGAGTATAAACAGGTGCCACAAAGTCCTAATTTCAAAAAGAACTATCTACGTGAAAATTGCAGCTCATTCTTAGCAGAAATCCCTTCAAATAGCATGCCTGCTTATGACATTGTGCTTAGGAAGAAATGAAACAAGCTTGTCACTTTTTCATTCCTGAGTGGTGAGAATGAGCTCTGCAACAGGTGACATTCACATTATAAACCCATTGCTCCACATAGCACCTATTTACACATTACCCTAGTGCAGCAACCACAGCTCCTCTGTTACTCAATTTTGTGCTGCCATGGCTTTGTCTGAAAGCTAATGTATATGGAACCGACTACCTTTTTGGAGAAGGGAGATGATAACATGGAAAGACTCCCCCTCCCCACATTTCATATATATTGTTTAGTTCTGTATTGTTTCCCTAGACTGATAATAAAAATGCCTATTATTTTCATGGTATCAAGAAGGAGGGAAAGCACACACATAAACTGCGCCTACAGACATGCCATGACTTCTAAATGATTAGATCAGCTCAAGAGATGATACTGCCTAAAGCAGAAATGCAAATAGCACCCCACACACCAAAGATGTGTACTGTGACAAAATTCAACAAGTAATTTGGGGAGTGGGGATGGCAGAACTCAGACACCCCTATATCTTTAGTGTTTTCAAGCCTTTGGTTTTTAAATTTAAATTCCCAGAAGCCTATGTCAATTCTCCAAAGCACAGATCAGCCAATGTACTGCCTTAGGCTTCTGGAAATTGAAGTCCAAAAAACCAAAGGTTGGGAAACACTGACCTAACTCCAAACTTCACCAAACATGGTGAGGGTTGAGAAGTGAGTCAGTGGAAGAATCTCCAATTCAGGTGTTTCTCGGGGCTCAGGGGCTGGTTATGACCTCCCCTCACTTACTGAAAATTCCCCTTAGGTGGAGGCCTAAAGCTTTTGCACAGTACTGTATATATATTGCATTTTTATTATGGTTGGGGTAAGTAAGCTTCAAGGAATACAGTGCAAATGTGAGGTCATGTTTTAAAAAATCATTCATTAGTAATGAGTTATTTCACATCTTTGGTTAAATGCTATATAGAATGTGCACAGTTACTGCTTGCTGTTTATTTATCTCCCAACTACTAACAAGTGTATGCATTTTTATACATTCTATGACCATACTTTTCTTAGTCCTTGATTTACCTTCATAGCCTTTGAATGTATAAATGATATCTTTAAAATGCAGGATGCAGTTTAAGCATTTTTTCATCTTGTTAAAAGAAATACTAAAAAGTTTGAGGGCTATTCAAAGAGCACACGTTTATCTCTCCATCTGCATCTTCAAGCTGCAGGAAATGCAAAGAATAATTGCTACTGCAGCAACTCCAAGTTTAATGTCACAAAATTGATTATTCTATTATTCCACAATTCCTGCTTATTTCCATAGTTATTCTTGATTAGAGTTGGCCAAGGGGTAACAAGGAATAACTTTACTTGACCCCTAACAAATATCAGCATTGTGGAAACAAAAATGCTTGAGGGTTTGTTTTGTAAGAAAAAGAAATATTATTGTATTGCTATCTCACAGGAAGTCAATTTATTCCAGTTGACACGTCTGTATCCAGTAGCAACATCTCTAAGTAGAGATATGTGAGGAATCCAAATTCAAACGGATCTTCAGTGGGATTGGTCCCCCCCCCCCCCAGAATGAGTCACTACTGTCTCAGTCAGTAGAAATGATATTTCTGTATAGTTTTACAAAGAACATGAACTCTTTCTGGGAAATTAATGACCTATTGTTTTTTACAAAAGCAGCTCAGTTCCACTAATGTATCACACTTTGTTGTCCAAAGCACAGATCTACAATCATTTTCATATGTAAATGACCCATTTGCATGGAAAATTAAAATTTTAAGTTGTATTAAATAATAACTCTTCCCTGCTTCTCCACATTATGAATTTCAAGAGGAGAAGTTTAATCTCAATGTCTGGAAAGGATACTTTACTATATCATTCTGATACACTGTTCTTCTTTTCTCATCCAAACTTGATTTTGGATTAGAACCAAACTTGGGCCAGATGTAACAATCTGCCCTACTTATGTGCCAGATTTGGGGAAGTTTGGGCAAACAATTTTTGAGTTATTTTTTAAAAGTACAACTGTTTTGCCCTCCATGCAGAAATAAGGGATCTTTTATATCCCCAGATTCAAAACAGATCAAATTAGCTGGAAGACCTCATCCTTCTCCTTTACTTCCTCTTTTACCACTTCAGGTGTCAAAGGAGCTAAAAAGGCCAATCTTCCTTATTTTGTAGGAGAATGCTTGGTCCCCCCTGTTTTAAGTTTATCCATAGGTCCAAAACTATTCAGTGAAAAGTCCCCAAAATACATAAAATATATATACTTCCAAGTCGCATTACCAGAACTGGCCACTAGAGGACATTATCTGCAATGTAATGTTAAGAAGGAATGAACTGTTTCCAGGGGAGCCACTTCTGAAGCAGATCTGAAAGACTGATAAATTCATTTTCTGCAAGTTGTTGTAGGGCCTGTCCCCATGACATCAGAGCAGTATCCATTAAATGGAAATGGCCTCATGTTTTGTTTTGATTCTGAAATCTCAAGGAATGGAATTCCACTGAAATAGCAACTAGGGATATTGAAAGGAAATCAGAGTGCTGGAATTAGATGTTATATGTCTCTTTTTAAAATGCAAAAATATGGTGATATGCTTCTATGTAAAAATATAACTGCATGCTGTCAAGGCAATCCTGACTTATAGTGCTAATTTCCAGAGTTTTCTAGGAAGAGAATACACAGAAGTGGTTTACCATTCTCATCTTCCGGGGGAGGCATGCAACTGTGCAGCTTTCCTATGGATGAGCATGCAGGCTTTTCTTCTAGGAAAATCAAGTTCCCAGCCTCTGGCTCAGCATCAGATATGCAAACCACTGAATTTCATTACCACTGATCAGAATAATCAATGGCATCATCTTTGTGCATAGAAATCCAGAAAGTTTACCTTGAAAGGAAATAACATAATAAGACTTTGAATTCAGAGCCATTAGACATTTTTAAACACTCTTTGACATTGGAGCATAGATGTCTGATCCTTTATTCCACCATTAGGGAAATGACTCACACTAAGAGGTCTCAAGTAGTCTCATCTTTTGTTTTCCATGTAATGACACAACAGGAAACTCACAATAAGAAATCACTCCTATCTTGAGCCTAAGACATAGCTTTTGAAAATAGCTTGGATTTGTGCACTGTTTTTCAAACATGTAGATATAAGTATTAGCTAAGGCAAAATGTGCACAGTTATGAATTTCATACAGGGGAATTTTTTGCATGCACCTATGAACTACATACAGTTTTCTTGACTATGGACCATTTTGTCAAAAACACCCCCCCCCCTTTTCTTTCTTTCTTTCTTTCTATAACAGAAATCAGCCTTGGAAACATGACTTTCTGACAGCAAATTTCATCTAGTTGTGTATTTAATTTCAGGTCATGCAGATAGGATGGATCTATTTTTAAATTTTTTAAATGAAGTTTATTTCTCATCCACCTCTATTAGGATATGTACAGTGAACCCTAACTTAACAAATAGACTGTGTTTTCCAGGACCTTTTGTACTATGAAGAATTTGTAACGTGGATTTCCCTTAGGAATGCATTGAATGCAATTTCCACAGGAATGCATTGAAAGCCAATATTTGTTAACCAAAACACAGTTTCCCATAGGAATGCACTGAAAACCAATTAACCTGTTCTGAATTTTTGTTTGTTATCCGAGCCACTATTTTCTGTGGATTTCCTTTTGTTATGTGAATCTTGCATTAAGCAAGTCACTTTTTAAGCGAGGGTCCATTGTATCTATTAATGGAGTTTGGCCATGCACTGGCTTAATTAGTTATTTTGTTCCCTACTTGCTAGGTTGAAAGAAGAAAGTGCAAAAGCTGGCTTGAGACTCAACATCAAGAAAACCAAGATAATGGCAACAGGCCCTATCAGTCCCTGGAAAATAGATGGGGAAGAAGAAGTAGAAGCAGTGACAGATTTTACTTTCTTAGGATCCAAATTCACTGCAGATGGAAATTGCAGCCATGAAATAAAAAGGCGACTGATTCTTGGGAGACAAATGATAAGAAACCTAGGCAGCATAATCAAAAGTAGAGACATAGCCCTGCCAAAAAAATTCACAGTCAAAACAATGGTATTCTCTGTGGTAACGTATGGGTGGGAGAGCTGGACCATTAGGAAAGCTGAGTGCAGAATAATAGATGCCTTTGAAATGTGGTGTTGGAGGAGGGTTTTGAGAGTCCCCTGGACATCGAGGAGAACAAATAGGTCACTCCTAGAAGAAATCAACCCTGACTGCTCCTTAGAAGGCCAAATAGTAAAGATGAAGCTAAAATACTTTGGACATCAAATGAGAAGTGAAGATTCACTTGAGAAAGCCTTAATGCTAGGAAAGGTGGAGGGCAAAAGAAGAAGGGGGCATCCAAAAATGAGATGGATAGATGGTATTGTAGGTGCAATGGGCACAGAGCTGGGTGGGTTGAGGTGATGATGGAGGACAGGGGTGCCTTGAGGGCAATGGTCCATAGGGTGGCAAAGGGTCAGAATCGACTGTGCGACTGAAAAACAACAACAAAACTTACTAGGATTATTGATGCAACCTGCCCAGAAACCACTACCCTCATTCTGAACTTTGTACATTTTTGTATCATTCAGTCATTTAGAATTATGCATAAATCACAATAGCCATATTCATTACTTCTAAATGAATCAGTCTAAAAGCACTGGTGAGTTTAACCCTAGCCCCTGCCTACTGGTCTACTCATAGGAGAAGGACAATTTGAAAACGAAATCTCCTGCTACATGAAAAGCCTGGACAGGTAAATGGGTATCCTGAAAAATCAGGGTAAAATGGCACAAAGAGGCTCCAGTTGTAGTAAATGTCTCCTCTTCAGCCTTTTCTTCACTTAGAGATAGCAAAACTCAGGAAAATTCCTTGGTCATGCTTTTGGATCAACTCTTTTCTGAAAGCCTGAATAGGGTAATTAAATACAGTGGAACCTAGGTAAACAAATGGCTCGGTTAACATAAAAATTGCATAACAAAAGGAAATCCATAGAAAATAGTTTCTCCATTTATGGATTTTTTTTCAGAATGGGTCAATTGGTTTTCAATGCATTCCTATGGGAAATTCAGTTAAAGCCATTTTTGCTGTAAGAAACATCTCAGAGAACGCATTAATTACGTTAACCGAGGTTCCACTGTACATAATAATAACAATTTTGTGTCAGTGATTAAATTGATGAATTAAACAGAGTGTAATTATTCTACAACAGGGGTTCTCAACCTTTTCATGTCAGGGGCCAGGTCACACTCTGTAACATTTGAGGGGACCGGACTGGTTGTTCCCCCACCATTTACAGCCATCATAAACACTTTTACGGTGGCCATAATTGAGTCAATGGCCGATTCCAGTGGCAGGGCTGGAGTGAGTGCAGGGGCTGGTTTATTTGGTGTCATGGGCCGGATCTTACCCACAGGCTGTAGGTTGTAAACCCCTGTTCTACAAGGAGGAATGGAGCTTAATCAAGATAAAAATGATACCAAAACCTATCAAAGGAACAAAGACAGGACAATGCTGCAAAAATACTTCTCTTGTGCGCTCTCTATATCTTTCTTTCTCTTACAGACATGCACAAACGTATAATGTGCACATACACACATGCACACACACATCTTATATTTGCCTTGAAAATTTAAACAGCTGAATTTTCAGTACAAGCTTTAAATATAAAATTACTGAAGGAATAGAATATATAACGAGGAAATGTACAATGAATGACAGGGCTGGTGAACTTTCAGACATGCTACATTAATAAAACAAATGCCTCCGTGTTAAAATTATTCTCCAAATATTAAAGTCAGTAACTCCTTTTGTGCCGGAGCTTGCTTCTCATTTCTGACCCTTTAATAAAAACATCATGTGTCTGCTCACCCTACACAGTCTTCTGCTCCCACTGTGCTTCAACCTATTCCCATGCAAACCACACCACATCATTTACTCAGGCGGAAACAAGATTTAATCATTTGTGATTAATTTAGGTTAAAGGTTAAAGGTTTCCCTTGCTCAAAAGCCAGTCGTATCCGACTCTAGGGTGCAGTGCTCATCTCTGTTTCTAAGCCGAAGAGCCAGCGCTGTCTGCTTTCTGCAGACGTTTCCGTGGTCATGTGGCAGGCATGACTAGACACCGGAGCGCATGGAACGCTGTTACCTTCCCACCGAAGTGGTCCCTATTTATCTACTTGCAATTTCTTGCTTTCGAACTGCTAGGTTGGCAGGAGCTGGGATGAAGACGGGAGCTCATTTCTGTCCTGCAGTACTCGGGAATCGAACTGCTGACCTTCCGCTTCCCAGTTAGCGTCTTAGCGACTTGAGCCACTGCAGTACCCTGTGATTAATTTAGCAGCCAATATTATCAGACTTATGTATCATACTTTCCATATGCAATCATAAAATACCTTGAAATCCCCCATTCAAAAGGATTAGAGCAGGAGTAATGTGAAAATCTGAATTTACACGTGTTTGGATTAACTTTATTGTTTGCATTCAAAAGGACTAAGCCAATAAAGAATCTAACAACAAAGCTAAACTGTTGGCAGTTTCAACATTAGTCATTGCTCTTCCACCTGACAATTTTTTTTTTACCTCGGAGTTCAAAATTAGCAATTATAACATTACAAATGCTACTGGATATCTGTATTATTTAAGGCATGACTGTTCCATGTAAGATGCAGTGAATCATGCAGAGAATACTAATCCACAAAATATATTAAATTGAATATTAGAGTGAGAGTGCATGGAATTAGGATGCATGAGGCAAGGCATCTTGCTGGAGAAGGTATTGGTCCAGTGAGTTCCTTAATGAGAGGCCACCTGAGAATCCCATGTACCTTGAGTATCATGATGGTAGAAAGACAAGATACTGTATAAACTGAAACTCCAGTTTCAATTTTTACAACATATAAATTGATCTCTGCAGCATTAAACTATGTTCAAATACATATATTGTGTAGGCCTGATGCTTACACAAGACAATAGTGACCACTATTGATACTATAGGACCAACCAATGCAATCACTGTTAACATTACTGTAGTCCATTGACAATGTTTTGCCCATCATTCAAAATGCTTCTCCCACCATCCTCTTGCTTATATGAGGTTCCTGGATGCTCAGCAACTACAAGCTACCACAGTCTACATCCCATATTCTGCTGTTCATTAATTCATTGGTTGAACAGTGAATGTGTTTGTGGTGCTACAATCACATGAAAGAGATTGTGGTTTCCTCATAATCATTAGTAGCTCATGAACACAACATCATTAAAGGAATTCCATTACAATTGGGCTACCACTCTTTTTGTACAACGTGTTTAGAACTTTTTTTACTTTACCTGGACAGCTTCACTACATGCATTGCATAAATACCTGCAAGTCTCTTGGAAGTAATAAACATCCTAAATCATCATAATAACACTTGGACAAATCTAGCAAGATGCCAGTAATCAATGATGCAAAAGAAATGTCTCAAGGGAATTATATGGCCAGTTACTGTGGAATCTGAGCCAACAAGATGTTACATCTAAATCAGGAACAATTAAATTGAAAAGGCCCTCTCTCCTGGACATTTTGAATAGTTCAGAACAGAGTTTAGAGGAACACATTAAACTTAATTTATTATCACTTAATTCATTAAAATTTCCAAATATTAATTTGACATTTGTTATTTTATTCCTAAATATCAACAACATTAAGTTTTTTAAAAACCATTATCATTTCATGCTATTTTATTTCTCTACTTTTGGGAACAATTTAAAGGGCTCTGGGTGATTTTTAGTAATTATTTCTATCTAATAATTGTCAATTTTGTTAACAATAAATGGAACAAATTCCCTTGAGACATTTATTTCAAAGTTTTAATACTATAAAAATCTCTAAAGATATAAAATTAATTTGTTAGTAAAATAAAACTCATAATATTCTCAGCCTTTAGTACAGAACTGGAGCCTATTTATTTATTCTACATCTCTGCAAGCAGAAAAACAATCCTCAAATCCAAGCACCTTGAAAACATGGAATAGAACTCGACTGCTGGAAGGTTACCAGATATTGGTAATTCAGTGGGCCAACTATGGTGTGACTTACTATGCAAACAAATTGTTGACCGGAGTCAATATACTATCTACTGACCCCACCCTATGACGTGTATCCATTCAATATCAGGGTGATGCAGGCTGTGCAGCTCCTGCCATCAACCCTTGCATGGTTCGCCCTTGACTGGCCAATCTTATTCCCCTGTACCTATCTACATGTTGGCCAGTCAATTGCGAACTTGCCGGATACCTATGTGTCATAAATCTGTTACCTTACCAGTGCTACCCGCCACACGGGGAGGCGACCGTGATGACTCACCACCACCACCCCAGACCGTCAGCTCGGTCACCAGGCCTGCTTGCACGTCCTCCAGAAAGAGGTCAAAACATCTGGCCGACAGATGGACCCCCATCTCTTGCATATAGACCATAATCCTGCAAGCCTATCCTAGGATGTTGAATGGCTGTTCCAAAGCCATTGTCAAAAAGGAACCGGGCGACAGCCCTGTTCAGTGACCATCGAGCATGATCCAAACCATGGAGGTAAATGCCTCCCTTGTAACGGTGTCTCGGCACGATGTCAGACCATAGCAGCCATGTGTACGGCCATAAGTGATGTAAAAAGGCCAGGTCACTGCACAACAACATTTTTAAAGAGAGGCCAGTGATCTGTCCGAGATCATTGCCGCCGAGGTGTAGAATCAAGACATCAGGCGGTCCAGCATCCCTGATGGACATCAGGAATGGCAACAGTTCCTGCCAACTCATGCCGCAGTTACCGTACCAACGCATACGTGCAGCTGCACGTAGCCCAAGATGGGGTCCCCAGTCTGTCGCCGCAGCATACTGCGCTGCCCAGTGCACAAAACTGTGGCCCATCAGCCATACTGCCACCGGTGTGCGTGGACACACAGGGTCTGTAAAAGAAGGAAAAGGAATTAAGGACATAACTAGTACTCATGCAGTAAGGGGGCGTAGATATAAAGAGAAACACGCAGACCCCCATCTGCCAATGTGACGTATATCAGGCTCAGAGTCCACAACGCAGCCGCAGTTGAAGCGGCGCATATTGTAAATGAGTGGGTGCCGTAACGAGCCCCGGGGAGGCCGACACTGTGAAGTGCCATACCGGTCACCTTCCAAAACTGGAATTTGGTCAGGGGAGACCCATCCTGGTGGCAGAAAAACGGGCCATGGGCACTGCCAAAAACTTATGTAGGGCACCAACCAGACAGATGTCAGCAATTGTACAACGTAGCAGTCTGACACCACTGCCTACTCCGTGCTGATCGGCCTTTGAGGAACGAATCCTCAACTGGGCCCACTCCTGGGTAAGAAAGACATCGTCGAGTTCCAGTGCCCTACGAGACATGTCCCCCTTTGACAATGGGACAAGCTCACTGATACAGAGCGCTCCAAAAAAGGTTACGGTGGTAGCCGCATGAAAGAGAGCCTCCTCATACCTATCGTAACACAAGCTATGCCAACCTTGTGCAAGGTGCGTCAGAACCTCTGGTGAAACAGGGTGACGTGTGTCCGGCTGGCGGCCTCGTTCACGTGTCCACCCTTCTAATACATGCCATATGCGGAAGTCATTCACGCAGTCCACTAAACCCCTCGCCTTAGCCATAAATGCCAAAGCTGAAAACCTAGTGGCAATGGTGTGAGGGGCTAACCTTAGATCATGGAGGTAAACCATGAACTGCAGAATCTGGTCGACCGGGATCGGCCACACCTCAGGCAACTGCCTTTGCCCGCAAAAATTCCTAAACTGTAGGAGTGCATGTAGGTACGCCTTACGCGTGCGAGGTGCCAAAGACATGCCGATCGCCCGGTTGACCTCTCCTCGCCAAATGTCCAGATCTCGGCCGGGAGTGGAGAGGGCAGTTCCTCTGCTTCTGGTGCCAAGGCATGGAACCGGGAGATCTGCAGGCGGGATAAAGGGTCGGCAATATCATTATCAATGCCTGGTACATGTCTGGCCCTGAAAAGCACATTAAGGCGTAAAGACCTCAAAACAAACTGGCGAACTAATGCCATAACTCTGGGGGATTTAGATGTCTGGGCATTGACAATGTGCACCACTGCAGCATTGTCACACCAAAAGTGAACTACTAAATTAGCCCACCTATCCCCCCCCAGAGCATCAGGGCTCCCAAAATGGGGAAAAAAACTCCAGAAAAGTAATATCACGTAAACAATCTGTGCCTTGCCATGTCTGAGGCCATCGGCCGTAGGACCACCTCCCTTCAAAGTAAATCCCATAACCTAGGGAGCTGGAGGCATCCGACTGTCCTTGGAAATATGGGCTGAGCATAAGTTCCGATCTCCAGAAGGAGATGCCATTAAAATCCTGAAGGAATGTGAGCCAGACCGTAAGATCCGCCCGTAAACCTTTTGTCTGCCGAACCCTGTGGTGGCGTTTTAAGAGGCCAGCCATTGTGTTGCACAGACGCCTGGCAAATGCCCTGCCAGGTGTTACTACCCTACAGGCAAAGTTGAGGTGGCCGTGAAGCACCTGTAACTCTCGGAGAGACACCTTACGCCTGGCAAGCATTGCCAGAATGGCATCAGAGATCCATGTCACCTTTTCCATGGGCAACCTGGATGTCTGGGCAACAGTGTCAATCTCAATACCTAAAAAGCTGAGAGTGGTGGCCGGTCCCTCAGTCTTTTCAGGCGCCAGGGGCACACCTAGTTCCCGCATAAGCACCTGAAAAGTGGCAAGTAGCCGAGCGCACATGTCTGTGCCCTGTTCTCCTCTGAACAAAAAGTCATCGAGATAGTGGGCTACAGACCGGGACCCTGATCTACGAACAAAAGCCCAGTGAAGGAAGGTGCTAAACCATTCGAAAGCAGAACATGAGATAGAACAGCCAAAAGGCATGGCCTTAACTACATAAAAACTGCCCCGAAAATGGAAACCTAACAGCTCAAAGTCGTCCGGGTGCACTGGCAACAATCGGAATGCCGATTTGATATCACACTTTGCCAATAGCGCCCCTGGGCCACATGAGTGTACCATCTGCAAGGCCTGGTCAAAGGAAGTATACCTGACCGAGCAAAGGTCATCAGGTATTGCGTCATTGACAGAAGAACCCGCAGGGTAAGAAAGGTGGTGGATTAACCGAAATTCACCCGGGGACTTCTTCCGGACTAAACCCAAAGGTGACACCTTCAAGTTCGGGAATGGTGGGTCAGCAAATGGCCCAGCAACCCTCAGCACTTCCAAGTACAGTGACCTCCTTAGCTATAGCTTGGGCGGCGATATCCTCATTACCCCTGAGGGAAATTAAGTTCGGGGCGTCTTGAGGCCCGCGTACCCCCTGAAATGGTATGCGGAAGCCGAATTGAAAACCCTCAAGTAGGTACTTCGCATCATCCCGTCTTGGATAAGCGGTAAGCCAATGTTCCAGCACCTGGACATCAATTGGGGAGGGGGCCTTTCTGATTGGTCGCACCATCAGAGGGAGCTCTGACCGCCCCCTGCCCAACCCTACCTCTGCCTCGTGACCCACCAGCCCGCGGGCACGCGGAGGTGGCGTGAGGGCCAGAGCAAGAGGGGCACTCGTGCCGGGACCGACACTGACGCTTGTTGCACACTCTGTTGGCGGAGAAGCTCCAACACAGCAGGCAGGCTGGAACCCCCTGCCCCGCCGGTTGGTGGGGAACCTGTGTAGCAACCGCCCGCTGCACGGCATGGCCACAATGGTAGTGATCACCTGGCGCCGGCCATGTAGGGGTCATGTACAAGAGCCACAATTGCTGGCAGGGCTCATCCCACCTCATCTCAGGATGGAGGGCTACTCTCATCCTAAACTCCTCGTCATAATGCAATCATGACGGTCCACGGAAATCATCCACCGCCCGATAAATGTTATCCAGATATTGCACCATTGGAATGGCCAGGTCAGGGCGAGCCCTCAGGGATACCGCCATATAAATGAGGTAGGCCGGTTGCCAATTGGCTCAGGTGCACGGCGGCTTACGACGACGGGACAACTCCTTGTCCCTATCATCCTGCCCTTCCCTCTCTTCCTTGGTGGGCTCATGGTTTAGGAGGGAAAAATATCCACATATTCCCCCCTCCAAATCTTCTCCCTAGTGGCCTTGGAAAGATGGTCACCCAGGGGCAAGGAATAACTGGCCATCAGTAGGGCCGCAGTTGGGACAGATTGAATCAAGAGTGTACCCCTGCGGCAAGCCCCGCTGCGATGATCTAGCAGGGAGCTGCGAAGCGCCAGCTTGGGCTGACCTGATGGCCTCAAGCAGCTCGACCCTGGCAGCAGCCCGCTGGACAGCGGTGGGCGACGTGCGGGCCGGAAATGCAGGAGGTGCAAACCCACCTTCCGAAGGTGGTGGGGCAATGCCCATTGATGCCTCCAGCACCGAAATGCGTGCTAGGAGGGCAACGACGGCCTCAGACCCACTGGTATAAGGTGGGCTGGGTGGGCTGGATGGCCCACAGGGCAATTGTGGAGTTATCAGCCCAAGTGTGGATCCTGGGCCCGAATAGGGCCATGCCCAATAATCCAGCCCATGTGGGGCCGGGGGAATGGTGGGGCGTAAACCCGCACCAGGCCCAAGTGGGCCACACTGCCCCGAGCCGGGCAAAGACCCCATGGGGTGGTGATCCCCGAGGGGCCGGCCTGTGCTGTCCCTGCTTGGATCCCAGCGTCGGGTGGGTAGGCAGCAGCCGGTCCGCCCACATTGGTGGTAGTGGGTAAACCAGCCCTACCACCAGGGCGCAGTGGCGCCACCCGAGCCCTCCGGCCCGGGGGCGGCCCCCTAGATGTGGGGGTGGTGGGCAGAGCCCTCCCTCTCGTCCGCAGCTTCAGAGCCACTGTTTTTCGCTTGGGAGCCATGTCTCCCAAGCCGAAGACTACAGAGAGAAAAGGAAAAATCCCTTTCTAAAAGAGAGCAGGCGAAAGCCGGGGGGAAAAGCGACGGAGAAAACTTCTCCTCTCCGTCGCTTTGACAAAATGGCAGCCGAGCTGCCGCATGGCCACCCCTTTTAAAGAGGGTGGCCACGCCCACTAACTCACCTGGATGTCTGAGTCCGGGTGGGGGCCCCCCACAAAGAGCACAGTGGCCATTTTGGCACCGCGCTTGCATTCTGCCTTCACACTTTCAAGTCCTGAGGTTACCATTCGATTATATTTGAAAATGTCACTGTGTATATGCTGCTGCTGTTGTTCAGTTGCACAGTCACTTTACTACCCTATGGACCACTACACACCAGGCTCTTCTGTCATCTGCCATCCTCCGTAGCCAGCCCAGATCTGTACCCAATGTGTCATCTCATCCTCTGCCACCCCCTTCTCCTTTTGCTTTCGATCTTTCCCAGCATCAGGGGCATCTCCAGTGAGTCCTCTCTTCTCATTTGGTGGCCAAAGTACTTGAACTTCAACCACTGCTTTAACTATGTTGACCTTTGTTAGCAGGGTGATGTCTCTACTTTTTATTATGCCACCTATGTCTGGTAAAAAAAAGAGTAGCTACTTTTGCCTCCTTCTGTCACATTCTTGTCATTCTCTAAGAGTCAGGTGGTTTTCTGTAGGGGTGGGCCTCTAACATTTACTCATTGTGCAGTATAAGAACATAAGAACATAAGAACAGCCTTGCTGGAACAGGCCACAGCCCATCCAGTCCAGCATTCTGTCTCACACAGTGGCTCACCATTTCCTTCAGGGTATTCCCAAGGAGATGCCTTCACCTGCTTAGGATTCCCTGGAAATGGCATTGAGAGATATCCTGCCTATCTCTCCAACCCAGAGGTTGTCCTTAGGTAGCCATAATTATAGCCATTGATACACTTGTCCTCCATGAACTTGTCTAATCCTTTCTTAAAACTGTCAAGACTGACAGCTGTCACCACTTCTTCTGGCAGGGAGTTCCATAGACCAGTAATCCTCTGGGTGAAAAAATACTTTCTCTTATTTGTTTGAGAACTAGTACCCAAAAGTTTCATCGAGTGTCCCCTAGTTCTAGTGTTATGCGATAGGGAAAACAGTTTTTCCTTATCTACTTTGTCCACACCGTGCATGATTTTATAAACTTCAATCAGGTCACCTCTTAGACGTCGTCGTTCAAGAGTGAAGAGGCCCAACCGTTGCAGCCTCAGATGGTAAGGAAGGTGTTCCAGTCCCCTAATCATTCTGGTTACCCTCCTCTGCACTTTTTCCAGCTCCATAATATCCTTCTGGAGGTATGGCGACCAGAACTGTACACAGTATTCCAGATGGGGCCTCACCATAGATTTATAAAGAGGCAAAATGACACTTGCTGACTTATTTTCTATACCCTTCCTAATGATCCCTAGCATTGAGTTTGCTTTTTTCACTGCTGAGGCACACTGGGTTGACACCTTCATTGAGTTGTCCACCAGGACACCAAGGTCCCTTTCCTGGTTTGTCGCAGAGAGTTCAGACCCCATCAGTTTATAAATGTAATTGGGGTTCTTTGCCCCAACATGCATCACTCTGCACTTACTAATGTTGAAACTCATTTGCCACTGTTTTGCCCACTCCCCCAGTGTCGAGAGATCCCTCTGAAGCTCCTCACAATCTCTCACAGTTTTCACTACCCTGTATAATTTAGTGTCGTCAGCAAATTTGGCTACCTTGCTTTTTACTCCTACCTCTAGATCATTTATGAAGAGGTTGAAAAGCAGGGGTCCCAGTACTGAACCTTGGGGGACCCCACTCTTTACTTCCCTCCACTTGGAGAAGTGTCCATTTAGTGCTACCCTCTGTTTCCTGTCCCTTAGCCAGTTGCTGATCCAGGACAAGACCTGTCCCTTTATTCCATGACTGGTAAGTTTATTCAAGAGCCTTTGGTGTGGGACCTTGTCAAAAGCCTTCTGAAAGTCCAGATAAACAATGTCAACTGGATCCCCCTTATCCACATGCTTGTTGACACTCTCAAAAAATTCCAACAGATTAGTGAGGCATGATTTGCCCTTGCAAAAACCATGTTGGCTCTCCTTTAGCAGCGCCTTCTCTTCTATGTGCCTATTAATTCTATCTTTTAGGATGGTTTCCATCACTTTACCTGGGACACATGTCAAACTGACAGGTCGGTAATTTCCTGGATCACCCCTGGATCCTTTTTTGAAAATTGGTGTTACATTCGCTACCTTCCAGTCATCAGGCACAAAGCCTGATTTGAGGGAAAGATTATATATTTTGGCTAGGAGATCAGCAATTTCATCTTTAAGTTCCCTGAGAACTCGTGGATGGATTCCATCTGGTCCTGGTGATTTGTTAGTGTTTAGCTTAACAAGACATGCAAGGACCTCCTCCCTGGTTATTTCTATCTGGCTTAATTCTTCGGTTTCCCTCCCTACGAAGATAGGCTCTGTTTTGGGCATGTGGCCTCTGTCTTCTTCAGTGAATACTGAAGCAAAGAATTCATTGAGTCTCTCTGCAATCTCTGTTTCCTCTTTAATAACCCCTTGCCTTCCATTGTCATCTAATGGTCCAATGGCCTTCCTAGTTGGGTTCTTACTTCTAATGTACTTAAAGAAGTCTTTGTTATTTCTCTGAGTATTTTTAGCTATACGCTCCTCAAAGTCTTGCTTTGCTTTCCTGATTGTTGCCTTGCATTTGTTCTGCCAGAATTTATGTTTCTGCCTGCTGTCCTCATTCGGACAAGCCTTCCATCTTCTAAATGAGCTTTTCTTGCTCTTGATCACTTCCCGAACAGCTCCTGTAAGCCACACTGGAGTCCTCTTGGACCTGGCAGTGGCCTTTTTCCTTTTGGGTATGCATTCCAATTGAGCCTCTGTTATTGTTTTTGTAAACAGCCTCCATGCCTCTTGGAGTGTTTGGACTCTCTCAATTTTCCCTTTCAGCTTCTTTTTTACTAGTTTCCTCAACTTTGGGAAATTTCCTTTTTGAAAATTTATGGTCTCTGTGTTAGATTTTATCAGTGACTTGCGGTCTATGTTCAAGTTAAACATAATTGAGTTGTGGTCACTGTTCCCTATTGGATCAGTCACATTAACATCTTGCACCAGATCCTGAGTATTACTCAGGATCAAGTCAAGGATTCTTGTACCTTTAGTTGGGTCTTCAACCATCTGTCCCAGGGAACAATAGAATCCTAGAAAATTATAGCCTAAATTCAGCTGTTAATTACAACTAAAGGACACCTACTGACTCAATGGAATGTACCTAAATTTTGACCCAATAGATCCATTCTTGTTTTGACTAACAATCATATGCCAAAATATGAGGTACATGAGAAAAACTGATTTTGTAAAAGTAGCTTTTGGGGACTACATCTCATATAATCCTTGACAGAATAGCTTGCTGCAAACACTTGGAATTGTAGTCAGGGCAAGCTCATGGTCACAATCAGAATGAAAGGAGATCTCAGAGGTGGAGGAAGGCCCCTTCATTAGCACAACAGATATTGAGTTGATATGGCGAAGGACTACCTTGGAATACAAGGTGAATCCTTAATCCCTAAACCTTTCCTGGGTTAACACACATACAAGATCCAGACCACACCTCCATACCTACAGTGACCAATTCAAACAGTGTTCTAGAACAGAAGATATACTGTATTCCATACCAGAAAGTACAAGTATTCCTGTCTCTGAATTCACCGTGGGAGAAGACAGTAACAAATCTACTTCAGGGCAAGGTCCTTTTGATACCTCTACAGGAGGTGAACTAGCAGGACTAGCTACAACACTGCTCGGTGGTCACTTGGCTAGTGATACAATCTGTGTCTCTCTGGCTCTTTGTCCCCTTTCTGAATGAATTGGCAAGTGAGCTATACTGTTGACACAACAAAATGTCTTATGGCACCTTGGAGATGAACTGGTGATGCATTAAGCATCAATGTAGCACACTCTGCCAAGGATCTGCTTCTCCCACTCTTGTGCTGGACACCTCTTCAGTATAACAGGAAACCGAGACAAAGCATTCATAGGGTAGAAGGGAACAGCACAGTCCCTCCCCCCCCCTAAATTATTATTCACAAATGCTTTGCTCCAAACTATTTGAAAATTCTATCCTTTCCTTCCTCCAGCGATTATGAAGGTGTGCAGGTGGGCCATAAATTCATAAATACTATGGACCTAAGTAACCTGCCAGCATCCACATGATCCATATGATTGCTGAATTATTCCCTTCAGTGTATTTCAAATGCATGGGCCCTTTAGAGAGATTACATACTTCCATTATTCAACCCTCCTTTCCTAAAGCTCTTCTGAATCAATCAAGATTCAGTAACAGAAGACTTTTGTACAATTTGCTTCTTAATTCAGCCTAAATGTATACTCCTGCAGGGATCTGGAAAAATATCAGGATCATTAGCCTTAATAATTCCTGTAATAGCATTTTTCTCTGGGGATGGGCAGAGCACTACAATAATTTTTAGTACATTACCCTTTCAACTTCATAGTCCTGCAGGGCTGTTGCCTTTCCTACATGTGAATACAAACCTCATGAATATTACCAGGAGTTATAGATATTGGAGGTAACTGGTTTGATAGCATGAAATGAAATATTGTTGCAAGAATGAATAGAAATATAATTCAGTCCCTCAGCAGGCCATGTTCCTTTATGAAAATTGCAAAACCAACTTATAAGCATATCCTTTGAGAAATCAAGCCAAGCAGCAATATAAAGGGCAGATTCCTATTTGTAAATGCAGAATATGACTCCGTGGACTGAGTATTTCAGCAACATAACCATCAAATGCAGCTCCAGAAAATATGGGAAATTACTGTGCATATGCGGGTGTGCACACGCAGAACCCATTTGTGCATGCGCAGAACACATTTGTGCATTTGCAGAACATGTTTGCACATGCGCAAATGGGTTCTGCACATGTGTAATTCTGCAGTAACTCCTTCCCCTGCCATTCAAAATATGGGTCAGCTGTGGGAAAGGGGAGGAACAAGCGCCAAAATACAGGAAATCCTGACCAATACGGGATACTTGACAGGTATGTCCAGCAACCTCCAGTTTGCAGTTACATGAGCTGAAGATTGCCTTATTGAAAGCAAGAGGGCTTTCCACTTGTGTAAGGGATTCATGAATTCACCCTTTCACAGTTCTTACACAGTTAAGAACCAAGGAGCTACTAGTCATAGAAAGCCATTCTAGATCTGCCCTTCCTGCTGAAAACCTTAGTTGTAGTTTTTCAATAAGGTACACAGAAAGTGTCTCCTCAAAGATTGTGGTATTTTTGAACCACAATGTGGTGTACCCCAGGCAATGGCAGTCTTGTGTTGTCAGCTAATTTTTCTCACACTACATCAGGCAAAAGGAACTTCAGAACGAACTCACTAAAGGGTGCCTTCATTTTGGCAGTTTCACGTCTGGCCTAGACATGGAAGAAGAAGAAAGATAGTGAAGAATGGAGAGTAGTTTTTCTTAGAGATAGTTGGAGCCTATCTTACAGATATTTCACAACACAGGTTATCATGAAAAAACTGATGGCATCCTTTCAGAACATATCCAGGAAGTTTGCACAGTGTCCAGGTAAGTATTTTATATAAACTAGAAAATGTCTCTGGAACAGAGCTTAGAAGTTTGGTTCATTTGTTTTGAACTTAACAACAACCTCCAGCCAGTAAGATCCGGGGAGTGGGCAGCCCAAAAAAGCACCTGGTCCGAGATTTGTTCAGAACCCTTTCTAACATGCAGTCCTTAGCAGAAGTCAACAAGAAGAGTCCCTAAGGTAAATAGCCAGAAAGCCACTACCTTTCACTTAGCATATCTATGCTTACTTAAGCTCTTATTTATTCCATGTTCATTGTTTTTCCAACCATACTTAAAAGCATGCTTTTGCTCTATTTTATCATGAAAATTCAGTTTACAGTCTGCAACAAGTCAGTCACCAAATTCAAGTGAACAAAGTGTTACATACAGAGGGCAAAACAGTGATGTGATATATCAATTTAATGAAGAATAAAGAAGTAAAGAAAGAGCAATTATCATCACATTCCCTAGGTATTGTGAATGAAGCATTAACTGAGCTCTGCCACTTGTGTTTTTGGATTTTCTATAGTAATGTCATAGTCTACTTCAGTTTGGAAGACAATGTGTGAAAATTAATAAATATCAACATTATCCCACAATATGGTAATAATCAGATTGCTGCCCAACAAGCATATTTGAACCATAATTAAACACATAATCTCCAGCAATTTACAATTGTCAAAGAAACAGGACAACAAATACTTCTTGCTATAGGTTAATAAGTATGTTATTACCATAATAAACATTGGACTGTAAAAGTGGTTGTTACATCAGTAATTTAAATGAATGTAACTTGATAGTGATCAGGTTCTTCTAGACTGGATGCTGAGGCATTTTCATTTCATTTCATGTTTAATTTCTATACCGCTTTACTCACCCAGCGGGCAACTCAAAGCGGTGTACATAATAACAATAATACAGGTAAACATAACACAATAAATCAACAATACAATAATAAAGCAATAATGTCATCAAATTACAAGATTACAAGTCAGGAAAAACATAATATAAGTAAAGGGGAAAAAGCAAATAAGTTACACTAGAACTCTCCACAATATGGCAATTTCTACAATGTTAAAGATACAAAATTACAAAGTCTAATACAGATCGTGACACAATATAATTTATCATTTAATACCAACTAGTACCCTCGGCTACTACAAGTCTAACACGGAGCCCCTAAAAACGTCTCATCTGAAAGAAAGGGGTGTCCCACCACATGGCAGGTGTACTCAGGGAACAGCTGTGCTCCCACCCACCCCTGACCAAGGCGAGTCAGGGTGGGGAGCCGGTGGTATTACAGTGGCTCGGTGGCAGCGGCGGCTCTTGTAGCCCAGCGGCGGGAACTCAGGGTGGCTGCGGCATGCTCCCACCCACCCCTGACCAAGGCGAGTCAGGGTGGGGAGCCTGCAGTGTTGCGGTGGCTCGGCAGCAGCGGCGGCTCTTGTAGCCCCGTGGTGGGAACTCAGGGCAGCTGCGGCATGCTCCCACCCACCCCTGACCAAGGCGAGTCAGGGTGGGGAGCCGGCGTTGCGGTGGCTCGGCGGCGGCGGCTCTTGTAGCCCTGCGGCAGGAACTCGGGGCAGCTGCAGCATGCTCCCACCCACCCCTGACCAAGGCGAGTCAGGGTGGGGAGCCGGTGGTGTTGCGGCGGCTCGGCGGCGGCAGCTCTTGTAGCCCCACGGCGGGAACTTGGGGCAGCTGCGGCATGCTCCCACCCACCCCTGACCAAGGCGAGTCAGGGTGGGGAGCTGGCAGTATTGCAGTGGCTTGGTGGCAGCGGCGGCTCTTGTAGCCCCACAGCGGGAACTCGGGGCGGCTGTGGCATGCTCACACCCACCCCTGACCAAGGCGAGTCAGGGTGGGGAGCCGGCGGTGTTGCGGTGGCTCGGCAGTGGCGGCGGCTCTTGTAGCCCCGCAGCGGGAACTCGGGGCAGCTGCGGCATGCTCCCACCCACCCCTGACCAAGGCAAGTCAGGGTGGGGAGCCAGCAGTGTTGCAGCGGCTCGGCGGCGGCGGCGGTGGCTCTTGTAGCCCTGCGGCGGGAACTTGGGGCAGTTGCAGCATGCTCCCACCCAACCCCTGACCAAGGCAAGTCAGGGTGGGGAGCCGGTGGTGTTGCGGCGGCTCGGCAGTGGCGGCGGCTCTTTTAGCCCCACAGCAGGAACTCGGGGCAGCTGCGGCATGCTCCCACCCACCCCTGACCAAGGCAAGTCAGGGTGGGGAGCCGGCGGTGTTCTATACCTATAAATCCAAGCATTAACTGTTGGATTGTGACAAAGGGTCCCACACCTGGCCATACTAGCCTGTACCGAGCCTCCTGCACTCGCCTGAACCCGGTCCGGAGGTTACTGCAGGGTTGAGAAATGCCCCAGTGGGGCAAGAGCCCCCCGAACGCAAACAAAGAAAAAGAACTTCACTACCCAACATCCTGTGTGCTGTGCCACGCCACAGCCAATTAGGTTGAGAAGTGTGACCAAATAGAACATTGTGAGATGCGCCACAGCCAATCAAAATAAAGTGGTAGAAAATATTACAATGTAGGATCGGTAAAATCACAAATTAAACTTCATGTCCCAGTATCCTTTGTGCCTATGGCATGTAAGCCAGGAAAGCCTGCGTGCACCGTTAAAAAAAACCGCCAACACGTTGATCCTTTGCTCCCTTCCGCCCCACCAGCAAAGGCCGGTGCCGGCCTCACCGTAGTTTGTGGGGGAAGAGGGGCCCCTCCTCTTCCCCCTCGCAGCTTTGGCAAGGTAATGGGGAGAAAAGATCATCTCCCCGCAGTCTCAGAGGACGGCGCCAGCCTCGCCGTAGCTGGGGGGCAGCCCCTCCTCTCCCTCTGCAGCTTCGGTGAGGTAGCAGGGAGAGAAAATCATCTCCCTGCAGCACCAGAGTCCAGCACCAGCCCCACCATAGCATCAGGGGGGGAGGAGAACCACCTCCCCCGGTGGCTTCAGCAAGGTAGTGGGGAGACGGCAGCGCAGTGAGAAAGACCAAGCTGGCAAAAGGTAAGTGGGGTGGGGGAGAGGGACTGGGGGTGGGGGTGGAATGGGCCTGGGAACCATGCCGCCCACCCACCCCACCCCCATGTCCCCCCAGTCCCTGTACCACACCCCACTTACCTTCGCCTCCCACCCCCCACTGAAAGCGAACTAATTTTCACGGAAGCAAAGGCAGCGAACAAGGCTCCGGCCGCTGCCTTTACTTCCCGATAAAGTGTTTCACTTTCAAGGGGGGGAAAGTACTGGTGCTAAGTGAAAGGTAGTGGCTTTCTGGCTATTTACCTTAGGGACTCTTCTTGTTGACTTCTGCTAAGGACTGCATGTTAGAAAGGGTTCTGAACAAATCTCGGACCAGGTGCTTTTTTGGGCTGCCCACTCCCCGGATCTCACTGGCTGGAAGTTGTTGTTAAGTTCAAAACAAATGAACCAAACTTCTAAGCTCTGTTCCAGAGACATTTTCTAGTTTATATAATATACTTACCTGGACACTGTGCAAACTTCCTGGATATGTTCTGAAAGGATGCCATCAGTTTTTTCATGATAACCTGTGTTGTGAAATATCTGTAAGATAGGCTCCAACTATCTCTAAGAAAAGCTACTCTCCATTCTTCACTATCTTTCTTCTTCTTCCATGGGCTCCAGTCGCTGCCTTTACTTCCTCAGGAAGTGTTTCACATTCACCAGGGGGCGGGGGGTGGGGAGCAAAGACACTGATGCCTCCCCCCCCCCATTGAAAATGAAACACTTCCTTGGGAAGTAAAGGCAACGACCAGGGCTTCGGTCGCTGACTTTACTTCCTGAGGAAGTTTTTCACATTCAACGGCGGACGGGGAGGCCAAGGCACTGATGCCTTAGCCACCACTGCCACCCCTGTTAAAAGTGAACCAATTCCACAGGAAGCAAAGGCAGTGACTGGAGCCTCGGTCACTGCCTTTACTTCCTCAAGAAGTGTTTCACATTCAATGGGGGGGGGGGAGCAGAGACACTGATGCCTTAGCCCCCTGCCCCCCCCATTGAAAGCGAACAACTACCCCGGGAAGCAAAGGCAGCGAACAGGGTTCCGGTCACTGCCTTCGCCTCCTGGAGGTACTCACCCAGGCACAGCCTCTGACCTCAACTGCAGCCTCCTCTCTCTCTCTCACTCACTCACACACACACATACACACACACCTACTGGGCTGCACATTTCAAACCTGCCCAGTGTGTGTGTGCATGCACACCAAAACTACCCCTAACCACCAACATACACAATAAACAAGGAAAAGTAACCAACAAAAACAAACACCAAAACTATTTAAAAATAAAACAAAAATAAATCAATAATTAAAAAACCCATTAATAAACAAAAAGAAATAAAACACAAAATACACAAACAAAAACATCCACAATGACACAAAACCACATACAAAACACATAACTACAACACGAAAAAACCACAAAGTACACAAACAACAACTAATTACACAAATAAACCACAACAAAATAAGAAAAATTAAACAAAACCAGAAAAAACCAAATCAATTAAACAAATCTAAAACTAAACCAAAACAAAAAAGAACAAACAGAAACACCTCCCAGCCCACCACCACAAAGACAAAACAAAGGAAAATCCGAGAAGAAAGAAAACCAGACAACTCACCAGCACGTCCTCCCTCCATGACGACCGGAACAGAAATGAACAAACGAAGAGACTACTTACTGGAAGAAGCCCCACCCAGAGGCCAGGAGAGAAAAAACACGTGAAATGAAACCAAAACCCCTAGCAGCCCCACCTGCAGGGCAGAATAGTAAAAACAACTCAAAAAGACTCAACAGCCCCACCCAAAGGCCACAAGAGTAAAAACAAGTCAAAAACATAACAATAAATCACAATTTTACACAAATCACAGACATATGTAAAAAATATATAATAAAAAGATCTATAAAATCCTGTGTTGAGTTTTAACTCAAATAAAAACCCAAAACATCTAAACTCAGTTTAAAGACATTGAATGTAAAAAACATGTACTTTCACATTTTTAAAATTATTACCTATGGTACAACTATTAAAAAAGCCACATACTAAAACATTATTTGGTTTAATAAAACAATTTGAAAAAATTATATCATCCTTTGTTCCTTTTTTAATCCACAAAAAAACCCAAAAATAAATGTTAATATATTTATTCTTTTTTTTAAAAAAAATGTGTAACTAAAAATAACATATATGTTAAAACAAATATTCAAAAATACATTAGAAAAAATACAAACTACAAGTTATTATTACTTTATAGTATCAAAACAAAACAATCTATTTAACAAATGACAACATAAAAAATTGTACATAAATAAAAAAAATTAAAAAAACAATTACAGACTATCCTTTTTTTTACCTACATTACCAAAAAAAACACCACACCTTACAACACAATTTAAAAAACAGCCCGCCAACGTCGGGCACACTCTGCTAGTACCATACAAATTGAAAGCATATAACTTGGACCAAACTTGGCAAGGGTTAAGAGGAAAGGTAGCAGAAGACTCTCTACAGTTTTGGGGCTCAGTTATGCCTCCCCAGATTACACATTGAATTTTCCCCAAACCAGATGGTCGTGGTTTAAGACTTTTGCACAATACTGTACTGTATTTTAGATCATAGTAGAGAATCCTTTGCTGAACTATAGTTCCCACTGTGTCTCACCTTTAGTTGGTTTTTCTAGGGCTGATGTGAATTAGAGTATACCAATAGCTGAAGAACCACAAATTGCCCCCTTTCCCCAATATTAGATGATTAGGTGTGCAACATTTCATATAATAAGTATCACTACCTATCAAGGCAAAAGTCCTAGGCTAGCAAAGCTTTCCCTAGGGCACCAAATTTAAAGATTGCACCCTTTTCTGAGGATGGCCCAGGAATCTGGACTACTGCCATAGAAAAAGATGGCAGCAGACTAGTCCTCCAGGACACAGTTGGAGAGCAAAGTATAAGTGGTGGGCAAACCAAGCCTCTGCCATAAAGGAGATAGTGTCCAGTTGCTGGTGGAGGGAGCAGTGGATCTACCCAGATCTCAGTAGAAAAAGTATCTGTGCTCAACAGTACTGAATGTTACTTAATTATTTAAAATATGTTCACTCTGTCTTTCTACTATAAAATGACCCAGGGAAGATTGAATCATTTTAAAAAGACAATATAAAAGCTAAAAATGTTTTTTAATAAAAAATAGCTTTTTAATATATATTGTATAGTAAATCATACAAGTATAAATATATATTGCATTACTTCCAAATAATATATTAAAATTTTCATTTGGTGGCACATTTTGCATGCTTGAATTGGTGCCAAAATTGCTAGTTATGGCTCTGCCTCTGTTTCTTTTCCTGCATCTAGTCTACAGATTCAACATATTCTTCCTCCATCTGATCCTAAAGCAACAAAAATAATTAAGGCCTTGTGCTCTTCACGTATATTCAGAGATAACACAATCCTCTGTTTGGGATAAAACCACTTCACCTCTTTCTCACTTAAGCTTCAACACAGAAAAGCTGCTACTGAACACACATACTCTCATCACAGGCCACATTAGATCTTCTTAAAAGAAGTTTGCAGGATTCAGATCAAAAACCAAAAACATAGGTTCCAGTTCATTTATCCAACAATATATACACAACTTACGCAGTGTACTGAAGCTGTTGAAGCAGCCAAGGAAAATATGGAAAATATGAGTATTGCCAAAGAATCTATGATCTCTCATATCCACGTATATTAGCATTTCTCATTAAAATCCCAAGACTACACCTTTTAAAAAAATGTACTTTCTTCACTAAATCTTTATGTGTTACTAGAAATGAAACAAAAAATGAAGAGTTATTGCAATAGGTTAAGTTGCTTTGGTAGCATCATTTGACCTATTTTGAACAAAAAAACAAAACACACACACATAAGATTCCAGAAAGAATGTACTAACCTCATTGATGAAAGTTTGTGCTCCCCTTGGACTCAGAAGTAAGATCGCTCTTCGTAATGTATCTCGGTAGCGATTCAACTCTTCTGTTTTCATTGTCGTAAAAAGGGTGGCAAAAACCCTGCTGATGTTTCTCTCCACTTTTTGTAAAGATACATCAAGTCCTAGCTTTGAAGCCTGATCCAGAAATCCTTGCAGACCACGAATATCTGCCAAAAAGAAACAAAAATATATACTATTGGTCTTTTTAAGATAGTAAAAGCCTTGAGTTAAAAGAAAGCAAAGGCAAAGAATTCTTTAGATTCACAATAAAGACTTATGACAGCCTAGTCGAATTGTTTTGGAATAGATGGCCAACATTTATTTTATAAACTGTGGTTGAAATCTATCACTCTTGAACAACAGCTTCTAAGAGGTGACCTGATTGAAGTTTATAAAATCATGCACGGTGTGGACAAAGTAGATAAGGAAAAACTGTTTTCCCTATCGCACAACACTAGAACTAGGGGGCACTCCATGAAACTTTTGGTTCCTAGTTCTCAAACAAATAAGAGAAAGTACTTTTTCACCCAGAGGATCACTGGTCTATGGAACTCCCTGCCGTACCTGTCAAGTTTCGGGAAATTTCTGTCAAATACGGGGAATTTCCCAGCCAAAACGGTAAACTGGATAGCTTATCCTGTGCTGGCCTCCAGTCTAACTGCAGTCTAACTAATACGGGACAATGGCGGGAAAGAGTGTAAAATACGGGGGTTTGACAGAAATTTCCCGAAACTTGACAGGTATGCTCCCTGCCAGAAGAAGTGGTGACAGCTGTAAGTCTTTGACAGCTTTAAGAAAGGATTAGACAAGTTCATGGAGGACAAGGGTATCAATGGCTATAATTATGGATACCTAATGACAACCTCCGGGTTGGAGAGATAGGCAGGATATCTCTCAATGCCATTTCCAGGGAATCCTAAGCAGGTGAAGGCATCTGCTTGAGAATACCCTGAAGCAAATGGTGAGCCACTGTGTGAGACAGAATGCTGGACTGGATGTGCTGTGGCCTGTTCCAGCAAGGCTGTTCTTATGTTCTTATGGAGATAGCTCCAGACATTATGAAATGGAAATCAAAACAGGACTGTACATGGATACTGTACACAGACAGTAAATTTAATACTAAGTTAAATAGCTGGTAACTTGCTGCTTTTCCGTTGTTCTTGTCCCTATCAGATGGCAGTGCTTAACCTAAAATGACATGTGATCCCCAAGATTCTCACAGCTCTTTATATCCTGGTCAGTATGTTTTGTGTTAGATATAGTGTTGTCTTGATAAATAAACAGAATTTCTTCAGCTGCATGCGATCAGTGTGCTTTGCCAAGTTAATTTCATTCCAGTGAACATTCTCCATGAATAGAGTGATAAGAGGAGCCACAGCCTTTACTTACATTTCCTAGAGGAATGTTAAGTGCAATAGTGGTGCAGTATCATGGAAATGTTTAAATATAGCCCACTGCAACTCCCATTAAGGTCAATCAGAAAGCTGCCTATGAGAGCCACACCGCAGTCTAACCATTTTAAAAATACAGAGGAAGAGAACCAGCAGTTGGTAAATGGAATTCTACCAGAAATGTTAAAATACAAGATTCATGTTTAAAATTGCACTGGAGAGATTCCTTAAGTAAATATAAATAAAGCATTTTGGGGTGTGCAAGATAGTTTGCACTCTATAAACATTTACATCAATGTCTTTTATTTTGGAGTAGGAGTGATATACATTATGGAATCAACCTAAAAATGTTACAACTTGTCCTTAGCCTGAATACTGCCAGTTCCAAATAAACAGAAGTAACCTATTTTTCCTCCTGAACAATATACCTTTTGTAAAGTAATTTATTGAACTTCCTTATCCTGAGAGCTGCCACACACAGGTTTATACTGAAAATGTCACTTCTGTGACCACCTCATCTCCATAATATTTAGACATTTTTCAGTACAGTACTGATTGATATCAATGGGCCATAACTTGATAATCATGTTATAGTATAGCTTGATCACTTCTTGGTTATTATACAACCTGTTTACCCACAATAGTTTTCTCCATCTCTAAGTTTCTGAAAGTCACAATGCAAAAGCAGTTTATCAACATTCTCTTTTGAAAAAAATCAAATATGGATGCCAAGAATTGGTTAATTATAAAAGTCCACCTATATCGGAACCCAACCCTTTCATCCTTTTTTTCAAGTAACTCAGAGAAGAGCAAGCGAGTTTCTCTTTATTTTAGCTTATATAAATTTGAATCTATAGAGGCTAGGCCCAATCTTAGAGGCTTTTGTTGTAGTTCAGTCGCACAGTCGATTCCGACCCTTTGTGACCCTATGGACCATTCCATGCCAGGCACCTCTGTCCTCCACCATCCTCCTCAACCCACTCAACTCTTTGCAATGCAAGTACTGTACATGAAACTTTACATTTCAAATATCCAGTTGATTAGAAAGAGTAAATAGAGAGAGTTATTTTTCCACAACAGAAGCTAGAGAAGATAAATAAGTTTTCACAACTTCTCTATTTTTCAATGTGTATTCCACATTTATTGAAGTAACCACAGTGACAGAGATACACTTTTCTAGCTAAAATATTTTACTCATGTTGTCAGCCTGGTGTTTGTCTTTTCAGAATTCATATTCTGGAAATTAGACTTTTTGCTGTCTTTTTCACTTTACAGTTATTTGATATGTGAAGCACAACAGTACAGATATTTTGTTGCTATTTTAGTGCTGTCTACTTCACAGTAGTGTACTACTTGAAAATGAGACATTACTTATTTTGGTTTGATTACCAAAGTCACATTCAATCAACATCTAAAGTTATTTCTTTTTAAAAAGGAACGTCTTTTGCAGAGAATAATGAATGAGGATGTTATTGTTTTGAGATGGCTTATGTTTTCTGATAACTTTTTAGGCAATGAGATACAAAAGCAAGAGCGTTAGAAATATGATAGTATTGGAAATAGAAGGAGCTGTTGAATGGTGGTTATGGGTTTGATGGGGGAAAGGAAGGAGTTTTTAATTAGCAAAAAATCAATTAGAAAACTATTATTACGTGAAAGTTGAGACATATTTTAAAACGAGGAAATGTCACATACAAAATGGAAACACTAAAGGATTTTTAATAACAATAAATACTTTTAGAGGCATCATGGGAGATTGACCAAGTTTAGTTCATATTTGAACCCACCTCAAAACAGGAAATATCCCTTGTGGCCCACCTCAAACTTCTCTCCATTGAGAGCAAAGTCCAAATGTTTGAGAGAAAATCCTATATCTGCTTCAACTTTCTTCAGAACTGGATTCCACCCCCCCCCCACCCCCCACCAAACTCTCTTCCTGTCCCTTTTCTCATCTTCTTTCCCACTTTCCTCTTTACATTAATTTATTTTACTCTTAACATCTTCAAAATCCATCTAATTTTAAATTGTTTCTTTTAATGCATTTAATTCAGTTTCATAAATTAAATGGTGTACAACATTTTGATCATCATCTGTATTACTACTAAACACACTGCTTAATCTGTTTATGATGTTAGGTTCTTGCCTCTCATTTGGAAACATACACTTTTCCACATACTTTATCCTTGATGGAATGAGCAGAATGGATCAGTCTTTCTCTGTACATATCAGATTTTGCTTTTTCCATCACTTCACTGATCCTGTATTTATCTTTCCACATTATCTCCTAATACTGTATCTTACTGGCATTTATTGTTAGTCCAAGTGGATGATATAATTTTTAAAAGCAAGCAAAAAGCATCATTATCACTTCTGGTTATTATGCTGTGATTTGCTTATGGTAAGGAGCTTAACTATAGATCACTGTGACTTCTGACACGTATAACATACTTGAATTAATTAAATAGAGATCTTAAAAGCCAAGGTAATTCTATAGCTATACACCAAAACAAAGTGTTCGTTTTATACTATTAATTTAATAGTCATATTTATATATATGCCACCCACTCAGGTAGAACCCGACTCAGGGCGGCATTACAACAAGTTCTAAAAACACACAAAAACACTTTAAAAGACCCATAGCCCACCCACTTTAAAAGACCCATATCCCACCCACCCATCCCACCCATTATAAAAAGAAGAAGAGAGAGTTCTTAATTGTTTACATAAGCCAGCAGGCGGGGACCATGTTCCCATTAGGGCCTCACACCTGCCCTGCCAGCCAGGTCTTCAATCCTTTCCTGAAGGGCAGCAATTCTCTTTGAAGTCTTAGATCTCTTGGCAGGAGGTTCCAGAGGGTTGGTGCGGACACGGAGAAGGCCCTCCTTCGGGTGCTGGATAGATGTGCACCCCTAGCTGATGGCACTATTAGAGAGCCTCTCCGGTCTGCTCTGATTGGAATTAAAAAAATTCTACAAGCACCCCACCAACGATGGGACTTTAGCTGGAAATTACTTCAGTGTTTTTATTATTTTTGAAATTTTATACACCCCCATTCATCTACAAAAAAAGACATTATTTCCTGCAGCAGCTTTATAACTTTTTCTTTCAATAACACATAATCCAAAAAACACTCCTCAAATATCTTTAAATCTATTTTACCAACATATTGTTCACAATTCCAAGCATGGATATATGGCTCCTAAATCTCAAGGACTACCCAACCCTGCACCAGTGTTGTGTTCTGTAAAGCTGTGCCTTTAACAATGTACCTTTGCCATGTGTTACCAATGTAACCTTTCTGTGTGCAACATTATAACCATCAGCTGCATCAATGTAACCTAATAAGGGGACGCGAGCTAGTGACCACCAGAGGGCAGTAGCGAGCGTCCAGCTCACATGGATCATAGTCACCTGGTTCAGCAGCGCGGGAAGATTCCCCGCGACCTCCTCACCTGGTCAAGAAGGGCGTGACCTCCTACGACGTCACGCAGACAGCAACCAATAGCCTGTCGACGAGCCACATTCAAATGTATAGCCAGCTGTATATATTGAGCTCCCCATCCGCCATTACCTCATGTTCCTCCGGATCATCATGCAATAAACCTGTGTTAAGCCAACCCTTCGGCTGTTTCATTGTCTTTGGTCCCTTACACTAAACTGGCGACGAAGGTGGGATAATGGCAGCCCACGGGACCAAGACATGCGCCGGTTTCGAAATCAGGAAACCGGGCGACTGGGAGATCTTCGAGATGGACTTCCAGGCCGCACTGATCGAGTCCGAAGTCACGGAATAGGCGAAGAAAAGAGCCATCTTCACCAGAATGCTCGGACAAGAAACAAAAAGGACCTTGGTGGACCTGATTGCACCGAGAAGGGTGAGTGAATTCAAGGCCAAGGAACACATGCAGATGCTGCGTGAGCACGCCCGGCCCGCCACAGCGATGTTTCCCGCTCGGAGTGCATTTTGGAGGCGAGTCCAAGCGCCCGGGGAGACGGTCGCCGCATTCGTGGCGGCCCTGCGGCTGGCGGCCGGCCCGTGCAAATGGGAGAATGCCGAAATCACCCTCCGAGACTGTGTGCTGTGCGGCCTGAACGACGCCGAAACCCAGTGCACGTTAATGAACTAGGAGCCGCCTCCCACGTTGCAGGAGGTCGTAAGAGCGGCCCAGGCCGCAGAAGCTACGAAGGCCGGGGTCCAAGAACTTCAGGACTGGCGGCCAAAGGCGAGCAAAGCAGAGGCTCCGGTACAGGCGGCCCGGCGAACTTCGAGGTCGTCCACAGAGAGCAGCGACGACGAGGACGTCCAGAGGGTCCGGAAGGAGAGCCGGCGATGCGACGGCTGTGGAGCGGCCCACGACCGCGTGAAATGCCCCTTCCGGAAGGCCGAGTGCCACAACTGCGGCCGCCGCGGGCACATCGCCAAGGTGTGCAGAAAGAAGCGCGAGACCCGGAGGAGCTCCGCGGACCATTCCACGGGACAAGACCGCCCAACGAAACCCAAGGACAGCGCCCAGGCCACGCGGAAGCAGGACGGCGTGGGCCGCATCGCCGACGGCAGCGAGGATGACGCCCCAGTGTTCAGCGTGTCTACTAGACACCCCCGCTACTTTGTTGAGGTACTAGTCCAAGGGGTCCCCATTAGGATGGAAATTGACTCGGGGTCCTCATATTCAATCATTTCCCAGAGGGAGTTTTTGGGAATTGCCCCCCACAAGCGACCCAAGCTCAAAGCATTGAGGTCCACACTACGGGACGTGCAAGGGAACAGTATTCCAGTGTTGGGGGTTGGAGAATTTCAGGTCAAATTCAAGGAGCACGCCGCGTCCCTTCCCCTAGTCGTGCTCAAAGGAGGAAATTGCAGCCTCCTCGGGACTCAATGGTTCCAGCCCCTGGGGTTGTTTATTGGGGGGGTGCACGCCGTTGGGATACACGCCGTTGGGACTGATCCAATTCAGGAGGTGTGCGAGGCGCACCCCGAAGTCTTCAAAAAGGGACTGGGGAAATTCAAGGGGCCCCCAGTGACTTTCAACCTGGACCCGGAGGTCCGCCCAATTCGCCTAAAACCACGCCGGGTGCCATTTGCACTCAAGGACAAGATAGAGGCGGAACTGGACAAGTTGGTGGGCCAGGGGATCCTTGTGCCTGTAGATTCTGCGGAGTGGGAAACTCCAATTGTAACCGCTCTAAAGGCCAATGGGGAGGTCCGCATATGCGCCGACTACAAGTGCACCATCAACAAGGCGATCCGCCCGAATGCATATCCGGTGCCGGTAGTCAGCCATCTGCTGGCCAGGTTACACGGGGGAAAGTGTTTCGCTAAGCTCGACTTAGCACAGGCCTACCAGCAGCTCACGGTGTCCCCTGCCGCAGCTGCTGCGCAGACCATAGTCACCCATAAGGGGGTGTTCCAGGTGACGCGCCTCCAGTTCGGCGTGAATTCGGCGCCTGGAATTTTCCAGTCACTCGTGGAACGCCTCCTGAAGGGATTGGAAGGGGTGTTGCCTTATTTTGATGACGTGTTAATAACGGGGGGGAGTTGGGCTGAATTGGCCAAAAGGTTGGGGAAGGTCCTGACGATATTCGAAAAGGCGGGGCTGAGGTTGCGAAAGGACAAATGCGTCTTCTTCGCAACCGAGGTTGAGTTCCTAGGGTTTTGTGTGACTCCGGAGGGAATAAAACCATCCATGTCCAAAGTGGCAGCCATTAAAAAAGCCCCCCGCCCCACCTCCAAGCCCGAGTTACAGTCGTTCCTAGGGCTGCTCAACTTCTACCACTCCTTCCTTCCCCGAAAGGCAGCGGTGGCTGAGCCGCTACACAAACTGCTAAAGAAAGACCAGGCATGGAAGTGGGGCAATGACCAAGAAAGGGCATTTAGCGAGCTAAAAAGCCTCCTGGCGTCCGACGCTATACTGACCCACTTCAACCCCAAGCGCCAGTAGTTCTGATCTGTGATGCATCTCCAGTGGGGGTGGGGGCGGTGCTGTGCCACGTGTTGGAAAACGGAAGGGAGGCCCCGATAGCATTTTATTCCAGGTCCCTGTCCCAAGCAGAGAGGAACTACGCACAGACGGACAGGGAGGCACTAGCAATAGTCGCGGGGACGAAAAAATTTCACGATTTTCTGTACGGCCGCCCCTTCACCATTGTAACAGACCACAAGCCCTTGCTAGGCATCATTACCGCTGATAAGCCCACCCCACAGATCCTGTCTCCGAGGATGCTCAGGTGGGCCATTTTTCTCAACGCGTATCAGCACGCGTTGATCTACCGGCCCGGGAAAGAGATCAGCCATGCGGACGCCCTATCTAGGTCTCCCCTCCCCCTAACGCCCAGCCAAGTGAGCATGGGGGAGCGGGACCATCAGGTTCTCATGATAGAGGTGCTGGATTCGCCCCCAGTAGTGCCCGCCGACATTGCCAAAGCAACAGAGAAGGACAAAACGTTAGCGACAGTCAGCTCCTGGCTGCAGAAAGGGTGGCCCGCGTCCTCCCCAGCGGAGGAGTTCGCTCCATTTTTCAGAAAAAAGATAGAACTGTCCCTAGAGAGGGGGTGTCTCTTGTGGGGGCAGCGGGTGGTGATTCCCACTTCCCTTCGGCAGCGGGTGCTCAAACTGCTGTACGTCAGCCACCCCGGCATCGTGCGATCCAAGGCGTTGGCCCGGAGTTACTTCTGGTGGCCCCAGCTAGACGCCGACATCGAGCACATGGTCGGCACTTGTGAAAGTTGCCAATGCTCCAGACCAGAGGAGGCCCGCCTTCCCCACAGGGAATGGGACGCGGCTAAGGGGCCGTGGTCCCGGGTGCACGTAGATTTCGCGGGCCCGTTCAGAGGCACCCTGTTCCTCCTTGTAGTGGACGCTTTCTCCAAATGGTTGGAGGTTATCCCAGTCACGAGCACCTCCTCGGCCCAGACCATTAGGCATTTGCGGAGGCTCTTTTCCACGTTCGGCATACCCGACACGTTAATTAGCGACAACGCTAGTTGTTTCACGTCCTCCGAGTTTAGAGCATTCATGGAGATTAACGCCGTTCGGCATATCACCTCCGCCCCTTTTCACCCGGCCACCAACGGCCAAGTAGAGCGCCTCGTCCGCACCACGAAGGACGCGTTGCAGCGCATGGGCCCAGGGGATCTGAACCTACAAGTGTGTCAGTTTCTGCTAGGGTACAGGGTGACCCCATTGGCGTCAGGATACTCCCCCGCAGAGCTCTTAATGCGCAGGAAGCTGACCACCATCCTTACTAGGCTAGACCCCACGAGGGTAGAGGACAAAGGAAGGAACATCGGGCTAGAGGTTACAAAGAGTTTCAGTATAGGCGCCCCCGTGCATTGCAGGAATTACGCCAGCACGGGCCCAGCCTGGGTGCCGGGCGTAGTTGTGGAGCAAACCGGCCCCGTGTCGTACCGCGTGGAAACCAGCACCGGGCTCCTGTGGAGGCGGCACGCGGACCAGCTCCGACGCAGGGTCTCCGATGAGCAGGGTACTGATCAGGCAGGAGATAAGTCAGCGTTAGGGTTCTCCCCCACCCGTTCAGCCCAAGGGGGAGGAGAAGGGGAGTGTGGGCCCCCACCAAGGGGGGAGGAGGATATCCTCATAGATACCCTGGGGGATCTTTCCGAGGAGGAGGAACCCGACCCCATACATATCTCGCGGAAAGTCCCCACAAATGCGGGTACCCCTACCAAGTTAGATTTTGATTTTCAGAACCGGGGGGGTTTTTCGGAGTGGTCCCCCACCCGTCCAAGCGAGAAGAGGGGTTTTTCGTTAGCCCCGACGGCCCCCGGTCTGCCCACAATGGAGTTTTTCCCTTCCCCTAAGGCCGCCAGACAGCGGCAAGCCACTAACAAGTCTCCCTCTCCCATTTCAGGACAAGGGACCAGGGAACAAAGAAGCAATAATGCCCCCGGGGGGGCAGGCCTCTTCACGGCCCAAACGCACATGCAACAAGCCATCTTGGCTGAGAGACTTCGTCTCATCCTAGGGGGGAGGGATGTTGTGTTCTGTAAAGCTGTGCCTTTAACAATGTACCTTTGCCATGTGTTACCAATGTAACCTTTCTGTGTGCAACATTATAACCATCAGCTGCATCAATGTAACCTAATAAGGGGACGCGAGCTAGTGACCACCAGAGGGCAGTAGCGAGCGTCCAGCTCACATGGATCATAGTCACCTGGTTCAGCAGCGCGGGAAGATTCCCCGCGACCTCCTCACCTGGTCAAGAAGGGCGTGACCTCCTACGACGTCACGCAGACAGCAACCAATAGCCTGTCGACGAGCCACATTCAAATGTATAGCCAGCTGTATATATTGAGCTCCCCATCCGCCATTACCTCATGTTCCTCCGGATCATCATGCAATAAACCTGTGTTAAGCCAACCCTTCGGCTGTTTCATTGTCTTTGGTCCCTTACACTAAAACCAGAGTGATGAACAAGTTACTTATCCAGAACAGTGAATCTGTATCAGTTTCTCTGTGTTTGTATAACCTTCTAGAACTGAGCTGGAAATTTTCTATGCTACCCCACTGGCTGCATACATCAGTCAACAGTTGCCTTCAGTTTACATTTCTTTTCCCTACTAGAATAATTCTTCTTTTTTATTATTTGTTCTCATAGGGAGAAAACCTTCAGGGAATAATGTTTCTTGGATCCATATTATTATTGCTCAAATTTCTATGCCGCCCAATCAGGCAAACCCGACTCAAGGCGGCTCACAACAGGATAAAAACATACATATTAAAAACAATTAAAACCCCAACATACCCACCCACCTATTAAAACTAACCACATTAAAACTGCCCGCATTAAAAAGATGGGGATGCTTCATTTTATAAGCCAACAGGCGGGGCCCACTCTTCCATCCGGGTCCCACATCTGCCCTGCCAACCAGGTTTTTAATTCTTTTCTGAAAGGCAGCAGCTCCGTCTGCTCCCGCAACTCTACTGGGAGGAGGTTGAACAAGGCTGGTGCGGACACGGAAAAGGCCCTCCTTCGTGTGCCAGAGAGGCGAGCCCCTCTGGCAGATGGAACAATTAGAGAGCCCCTCTGGTCCACTCTGGTTGGACGGACAGACACTCTTGGGATGATGGTCTCTTAGGTATCCTGGCCCACTACTATGTAGGGCTTTAAAGGTTAAAACCAGCACCTTGAATTGCACCCAGAGACAAACTGGTAACTAGTGCAGCTCCCGAAGCAATGGTGAGGCGTGAGCATAACGCCCGCACCCCATCACCACCCGGGCTGCTGCATTCTGCATCAGCTGTAGCCTCCGAATGGTCATCAAGGGCAGCCCCATGTAGAGCGCATTGCAATAATCTAGCCTGGCTGGACTCAGCCAAATTCAGGTTGAACTGACTGAAGGAAAACATTTTCTTTTCTACAGAACAACTGTTCCCCGATCAATATTATTAATATAAATGTTCTGCCTCTTTGACAGTTCTTTAATGTTTCTGCTTATTTTCTGATTTCATCTTCCAAAATTTCTCCCGGTTTTCTCACAATGTCATTTTACAGCCATTATTGATCGGTTTACACTTTCATGGGTCTTACTTTTTTGACATTCCCAACACTTTCCACTAATTTTGCCTGTTATGTGTTGACACATTTTTCTTCTGGGTGCATGTGAAAGTTTTAAAAGACATTAACACCATCATTGCACATTAGCAGGCTTTAGCTTCCTCTCTGTTTCATTTTGAAGCTCTATACCTAAGAAGAAACTCACCGCAAGTGGTGTGTTTACATGTCTCCACTGATGTCACTAGTGGTGTACTTCTCTTAAAGGAACAGGCAAGACAGGTGGAAACATGAATGGTAAATGACAAGCTAACCTCATACGGAGGAACTAAGATCCACAAAACCCTATATCCCATAAAACTTAAGAATAATATTTTAGTAGTTGTACTTCAGAGAATAACTATTGGCAATAGGCTGACAGTCTGGCCAGGTTATCCTGCTATGGTAATACTGTAGAGAAGACCAGGGGTTCCCAACCTATGGCCCATAGGCCAGATCCTGCCCAAAGTGCAAAATCATCCTGCCCACACCGTCCTCACCACTCCCAGAAAAGGAAGTAAAACGTGCCCATGCATGCACAAAACGCTGTCATAAATTACCCGCAGCTGTCGTAATTGTGTTTACAACAGCCACAGATGCATTTACGGTATTATTCTGCACATGCAGTTTTTGAGTCATTTCTGGTGTTGTTCCTTTTAAGCTGTTGCTGCAGCTTCTTAGTTTCTAGATTGATGAAACATTTACTTTCTTTGCTGAAGTTTTTTTTAAATCTCAAACTAATAATCTTTCTACGTTAGACATTCTCTCTTCTGGTGAAAACAGACAAATGCATCCTGTTTTGAACACCTGAACAGAGCTAAAAACAATAAAGATCCCTGTAATTCTCCTACAACACCAAAATGCGAAGCTAATAGCAGTTCAGACAGATGGAGAAGAATGGTACAGTGATACCTCATACAACGTCCAAACTTGGTTCCACAAGTTTGGACTTTATACGGATTTGGACTTTGTATGAGGCATGCAAAATCCTAGCTGTGATGCCTCATACAACATCCAAATCCTTGCCACGATGCCTCGTACAACGTCGTTTCCATAGAGATACATTGTACTGTAACAGCACAGACTTCAGGGCAAAGTCAAGGAAACAGACAGGAAACTGACAGAACTTTAAGAAATCATTCTCTAAAGGCTAAATACATTACAAAAACATGTCAAATAACCCTGATTGTCCAAGAACCTGAAGATTGCTGCAAAAATCCCAGGAATGCTTCTAAAAATTCTGACGAAGAAATTCAAAAAAAATTGTCCAAAATCACGCTCAAAACCACTCTTAGCCTCGTGCAAAACCCACAAGAGCAATGCATACATGTGCCCTGCCTTTTATACTGCCCAAGCACAATGCAACCTGGGGAAAACTCTAATGCCTCATACAAAGTTGCAGCGACTTTGTATGAGGCAACTTTTTTCAAGGAATTAGGCAATGTTGTATGAATTCGATGTTGTATGAAGTGGACTTTATATGAGGCATTACTGTATTTGGCATTGGGGAAAAAATTCTTAGAGTAGAATTTTGATATTTCAAAAAGTTGAACTATTTTAAGAGAATTATTGAGGAAGTAAAAATCTAGTGTTATAAAACTATTGATCATATCAGAGAGTAAACAAAAAAACACAAAGAAATTGTGGCTCTTTAAAGACTAACTGCTGTATTTTAATGTTAGCTAACATTATTTATTTGTTCAATTTCTACCCCGCCCAATCAGCCAAGGCCGACTCAGGGTGGCTAACAAACACAGGATAAAACAGCAGATAAAACAATTAAAACTACCCCCCAACATTAAAATACAGCAGTTAGTCTTTAAAGTGCCACAACTTTTTCTGTCTTTTTGTTTTATTTTGTTTGCTCTCTGATATGCCTAAAACACAGACTAACATGGCTACCATTTCAAAAATTAAAACTATCGATATTACTGATCTCTTTGTGTTAAGTGTACAATAGTTACAAAATACATTCTGCTTTCTCCAGAGTCAATTTCTTCAAACAACCATACAGAATTCCATTTAAAAAAACAGCAGAAAGTTGGAAAAGTTACTTCTGGGGCAAGCAGTCCAAAAACATAACTATCCCAAGGTGTTTATAATCTTTACATGAGTGGCCTAATCAATGTGAGCAATGGATCAGCACAGCCCTGGTCCTTCCCTTCCCTTCTGTGAACTGAGAAATTATAACTTTCAATTTTCCAGCTCAGGGAAGAAGAGCCACAATCTCCTGTGAGTTCACTGCTTTGACATTATTCGGCTCATGGGAATATACCACACACATGAGTTCCATTTCAGTTTAGGATGGCTTTCTCCACAGCTGTGAGACAGCTTTAGATTGACAACACTGATTTTCAGTGTGAGAAGATACCCTTCGAAAGCCGCTTGCGATCACGCTTCAGGATTTGGCTTTTGGGAAGAATTAAACAGGCTGATATGTTTAATTCTATATATGACTATTTTGCATGCTAGCATGCAAAACTTCCTTGAACTGAGATGTTAATGTATTCTGGAATTTTCACCCAAAAAGCAAGTTGTTCTGCAACTGAAGAATAATTCTTGTTAAGACAATCAATTAACACATTTTTCTGGAAATAAATAGTCAGAAAATGTCACAGACATTATACTTTCCACTTGAAAGCCATGGCTGACAAAGGGGAAGGAAAGTAGATGGGCATGGAAAAATCTCTGCATAAATAAGGCACACAAATTGTGCAAAGCTCAAAAAGTCAGGTTAATCATATCATTATCCATCAGTACTCGAAAGAAATTATATAAAAACAATCCCTTCAGTGGTGGGCTCCAAAAAATTTACTACCACACTGTGGACATGGTATGGTGGGCGTGGCCAGGGGACGTGGCCAGGGGAAAGCCTTGTGTTGCACCCAAATTAGGATTACTTTATTTCAAAACTTGGATGGGTGGGACCAGCCAGAATTTCTGCTACCGGTTCAGGTGAACTGGTGTGAACCTGCTGATGCCCACCACTGCCTCCACATGCACACAGCAATAGTATTAGGAACCAAAGGAAATTCTCCTGTGTCTCCCAAAACAATTCACTTTGAGTTTAGGTCACACTTGCTCAAAAGCCAGTCATATCTGACTCTAGGGTTCAGTGCTCATCTCTATTTAAAGCCAAAGAGTCAGTGCTGTCTGCATCTGCAAATGTTTCCATGGACATGTGGCAGGCATGCTTCAACACCAGAGTGCACAGAACGCTTTTTACCTTCCCACCGAAGTGGGCCCTATTTAGCTACTTGCAATTTCTTGCTTTCAAATTGCTAGGTTGGCAGGAGCAGGGACAGGGACGGAGGCTCACTCCCTCATGCAGTACCGGGGAATCCAGTATTTGAGTTCAGCATCTTAACCACTTGAGCCACCGCAGCCCCCTAAACTTTGGGTTTAGTAGTGCCTCAATACAGGCACTTCCTCTTCTGGAAATGAGTATTTCAGAGGCAACAAAATAAATAAGAAATAAACAGAAAGGCATATATAAATGAAGCTTCAATTTTTGCCAGTTCAGACTCCTCCAGTTCATACTGTGTGACTTTAAAATACCCAGTTACATGCACAAATTGCTTTTGCCAAGTTATATATTGTATATTTCCTGACACTCTTCCTTTGTGTGGGTGCAGAATGAGTGTGCTCCTTGGGATGTACCCCAGGGGACCATTATTCCGTAAACTGCTTTACAAACTTTTTTTTCCAATGGTGCTTCAAATGTTTGAGTGTGGCACCAAAGCTTTTGTCTGGCTGGCATCTCGCTCAAAGCATTTCCATTTAAAACAGCTTTTAAATGGAAATACATATAACATTTTCTTGGATGCTCTAGCTAACAGGAAATTAATTCTAAATGCTTCCTTTGACTGTCACTCATTTCCCTAGAATTAGAGCAGCCCTAGTAATAAAAGAACAGCGTTCAATTCCATAGTCACTCAAAGTGCTTTAAAGGTAGGGAGAAAAAAATAAATTAACTGAGGGCATAATCCACACAAAATTAAATTTCCACAGATTTAAATGGGAGAGCAAAACAGTTGAATTTAAAATACCTAACTTGGAGAGGCTGTGTCCCTGCTTCTTCATGCAATTAAAGGCCAATATTATGGCAGTGTTTCCTAAATTCTGATATCTGAGGTATACGTTTATGCAAACTCTTTTCTGAGATTACAAACTAGTAACAAAGGAAGAATAAAGGTAGAAAGGTAGTAAATGTGTACATTTTTGAGGCCCAGAATACTGCACTTGTTAAAATGGATTCTGAGGGAACAGCTGTAGTTACCTGCAATACTTGTGCCCTGTTTGTGTTCTTGCCAAAGCATATGGAGAACTACACTTGCAGCAAGTGCAAGCTGGTTGCACTACTAGAAGAGAAGGTCCAGCAGCTAGAGGCCCGCATATCTAACCATCAACAAATTAAGGAGCTTGAGCTGTTCTTGGACAGAGCGGAGCAGACTATGCTGGACAAAGAAGAGACAGGGCACAGTTCTGAGGGAGAAGGCCCTTCACTAACTCAGGAGGGAGATGTTTGGAGGAATGTGACTCAAAGGAGGAGAAGAGTAGAGGATCACTCTGAGAGTCTGAAATTACAGAATAAATTTGAGGCTCTTTCTCTCATCACACCTGATGAGGAACACACAGAGGAACAACTGGTTCCACCTGATGATCTCTCCTTCATCACACGATGAGATCCAGGAAGATAAATAACAGGAACAAACTGAGGTTCTCTCCCTTAATATGGTTGATGAGGTGCATGTAGATGAACAGATTGCAGGAGAGAGGCTCCTTGTACTAGGTGATTCAATAATTAGAAATACAGAGAAATGGATTTGTGATGCACATGATAACCGTATGGTGATTTGCCTGCCAGGTGCAAAAGTTGCAGACATCACAAGAAATCTAGATAGATTGTTAGAGAGAAATGGGAACGAGCCAGTTGTCATGGTACATGTTGGTACCAATGATGTTGGGAAGGCCAAGCGGTCTGTCCTGGAAGCCAAATTCAGGTTGTTAGGAAGAAGATTGAAGTCCCGGACTTCCAAGGTAGCATTTTCAGAAGTGCTGCCTGTCCCTCGCGCAGGACCTACCAGGCAGGCAGAGCTCAGAAGCCTCAATGGGTGGATGAGGCGGTGGTGTCGAGAGCAGGGCTTCAGATTTGTCAGGAACTGGAGAACATTTTGGGACAAGCCAAATCTGTTCAGGAAGGATGGGTTGCATTTGAACCATGATGGGACCAGATTGCTGGCACTCAACATCAAAAAGGCTGCAGAGCAGCTTTTAAACTGATAACTGAGGGAAAGCCGACAGGAGCTGGGCAGTATTCGGTTTGGGAAAGTGTGTACTTGAGTAGTGAGGAGGATGCAAAGATCACTGAGCAGAGCGAGGAGCTAGTCGCCAGCACTCTAGCAGAAGGATGCAAGAGGCAGTCTAACAATGCAACTGGACTCAAAAGACTGTATCAGGAAAGCATATATAAATGCTTGTATACAAATGCCAGAAGCCTCCGGAACAAAATAGGGGAGCTGGAATACTTAGCAATAGATAAGAATATTGATATTATTGGTATCACTAAAACCTGGTGGGCGGATGATAACCAATGGGATACAGTTATCCCAGGCTACAAACTGTACAGGAAGGATAGGAAGGGACAAACGGGAGGTGGTGTAGCCTTGTATGTCAAAGAAGTGATAAAATCGTATGAATTGGAATATCTAGGTGATTTGGAGTCACCATTAGAAGCTCTGTGGGTAAGAGTACCAGGCCACAAGGATGGTCTAACAGTAGGCATATACTATCGGCCTCCGACCCAAACTTTTGAGGGAGACTGGCAGTTGAAGAATGTTGTAAAGGAGGCATCCAAGAAGGGAAGCCTGGTTATAATGGGGGACTTCAATTACCCTCACATAGACTGGGTGAACTGTTGTTCAGCACATGATAAAGATATAAAGTTCCTAGATATGCTAAATGATTGTTCCCTGGGACAGATGGTTGAAGACCCAACTAGAGGTACAAGAATCCTTGACTTGACCCTGAATAATACTCAGGATCTGGTGCAAGATGTTAATGTGACTGATCCAATAGGGAACAGTGACCACAACTCAATTATGTTTAACTTGATCATAGACTGCAAGTCACTGATAAAATCTAACACAGAGACCTTAAATTTTCAAAAAGGAAATTTCCCAAAGATGAGGAAACTAGTAAAAAAGAAGCTGAAAGGGAAAATTGAGAGAGTCCAAACACTCCAAGAGGCATGGAGGCTGCTTACAAAAACAATAACAGAGGCCCAATTGGAATGCATACCCAAAAGGAAAAAGGGCACTGCCAGGTCCAAGAGGACTCCGATGTGGCTTACAGGAGCTGTTTGGGAAGTGATCAAGAGCAAGAAAAGCTCATTTAGAAGATGGAAGGGTTGTCTGAATGAGGACAGCAGGCAAAAACATAAATTCTGGCAGAACAAATGCAAGGCAACAATCAGGAAAGCAAAGCAAGACTTTGAGGAGCGTATAGCTAAAAATACTCAGAGAAATAACAAAGACTTCTTTAAGTACATTAGAAGTAAGAACCCAATTAGGAAGGCCATTGGACCATTAGATGACAATGGAAGGCAAGGGGTTATTAAAGAGGAAACAGAGATTGCAGAGAGACTCAATGAATTATTTGCTTCAGTATTCACTGAAGAAGACAGAGACCACATGCCCAAAACAGAGCCTATCTTCGTAGGGAGGGAAACCGAAGAATTAAGCAAGATAGAAATAACCAGGGAGGAGGTCCTTGCATGTCTTGTTAAACTAAACACTAATAAATCACCAGGACCAGATGGCATCAATCCACGAGTTCTGAGGGAAATTAAGGATGAAATTGCTGATCTCCTAGCCAAAATATATAATATTCCCCTCAAATCAGGCTTTGTGCCTGATGACTGGAAGGTAGCGAATATAACACCAATTTTCAAAAAAGCATCCAGGGTCGAGGAAATTACCGACCTGTCAGTTTGACTTGTGTCCCAGGTAAAGTGATGGAAACCATCCTAAAAGATAGAATGAATAGGCACATAGAAGAGAAGGCACTGCTAAAGGAGAGCCAACATGGCTTTTGCAAGGGCAAATCATGCCTCACTAATCTGTTGTAATTTTTTGAGAGTGTCAACAAGCATGTGGATAAGGGGGATCCAGATGACATTGTTTATCTGGACTTTCAGAAGGCTTTTGACAAGGTCCCACACCAAAGGCTCTTGAATAAACTTAGCAGTCATGGAATAAAGGGACAGGTCTTGTCCTGGATCAGCAATTGGCTAAGGGACAGGAAACAGAGGGTAGCACTAAATGGACACTTCTCCAAGTGGAGGGAAGTAAAGAGTGGGGTCCCCCAAGGTTCAGTACTGGGACCCCTGCATTTCAACCTCTTCATAAATGATCTAGAGGTAGGAGTAAATAGCAAGGTAGCCAAATTTGCTGACGACACTAAATTATACAGGGTAGTGAAAACTGTGAGAGATTGTGATGACTCTTTATAAATCTACGGTGAGGCCCCATCTGGAATACTGTGTACAGTTCTGGTCGCCATACCTCTAGAAGGATATTATGGAGTTGGAGAAAGTGCAGAGGAGGGCAACCAGAAAGATTAAGGGACTGGAACACCTTCCTTACCATCTGAGGCTGCAACGGTTGGGCCTTTTCACTCTTGAGCGACGACGTCTAAGAGGTGACCTGATTGAAGTTTATAAAATCATGCACTGTGTGGACAAAGTAGATAAGGAAAAACTGTTTTCCCTATCGCACAACATTAGAACTAGGGGACACTCGATGAAACTTTTGGGTACTAGATCTCAAACAAATAAGAGAAAGTACTTTTTCACCCAGAGGATCACTGGTCTATGGAACTCCCTGCCAGAAGAAGTGGTGACAGCTGTCAGTCTTGACAGCTTTAAGAAAGGATTAGACAAGTTCATGGAGGACAAAGGGATCAATGGCTATAATTATGGATACTTAAGGACAACCTCGGGGTTGGAGAGATAGGCAGGATATCTCTCAATGCCATTTCCAGGGAATCCTAAGCAGGGGAAGGCATCTCCTTGGGAATACCCTGAAGGAAATGGTGAGCCACTATGTGAGACAGAATGCTGGACTGGATGGGCTGTGGCCTGTTCCAGCAAGGCTGTTCTTATGTTCTTATGTACATTCTCAAGGGTCTATATATAGCAAACACACTAAACTCAGATGATGAAATTTATACTTTCATGTGTAAATTCATGTGCAAAAGGACCTGAGTTTAAATGGGTAAATAACACATATATTCAGTATCATCCATCACAAAGTACTATTTGTGTATAGATATATGCAGTAGGTCTTGGAACATATTCCCCATCGATATGGAGGGGCAACCTCTATGTATTCTACTCTATGTGTAAATAGCCAATACACAGCAATTCAGAAAGCACATTCAATGACAAACAGTATAAAGGCAACAATATAGCATCATAACCGTACCATCCCACATAGCCTTAAACTCAATGAGCAGAATACAACTGCTTCCCCTCCCCAACTTTCAGCATTAGCTAGAACTTCCCAAAAACTAGCTCTGGAGATTTTCTTTAAACTATTTATTTTTTTATTACATGTGGCTGGGGCTACAGTTGGAAAGGAAAAGCTGACACCACTGAATTCCACTTTACTATCAGAACAACCCAAATGGTGAACTGCCCATAAGTATCACATACAGAGAGTATCCAAATGCTTGCAGAATTGATAACATCATGTAAGCATTTTGCCATGCAAGCCATTTTTAAAATGTGGATTTAGCAAGTTTTAATATCTATATAATGCTTTCCTTATTGAAGATCATTACCGTTGCTTGCTTATTTTAATATATTCTTTGGCTAATCTGGATGCTTCCAGATTTTCTTCATCTTTAATTATTTCACCAAACCATTACCGCTAAGCTATCTGAAGCCAAAAGTAGGTAATCATTCACATTGACAGCGAATTTGTAAACAAATACCACACAGTACTACAAAATAAATCAAGTTAGAGTACTCTTAGAAAACTTGAAAGGGGAAAAACCTCTAGTTTAAGGAGAAAATTAAATACAAACTGCAAGCTCAAAGCAAAGAGAATGTATTATATCAGCTACTTTGCAGTTTGTGACATTTGTATTGCTCAAAGATTATATCCTGGCTACTAGATTTTATTTCTAGAAAGATTTCATTATTCACTTGGGTACCTACCTCTACATCTGATGTGTAAATTCTAGCAATTAGCACTCCCTTTGGAGTATGAAGACTAACAAGGAGTAATAAAAGATGTAACACTTTAGCAAGATACAAAAGCCTTCCATGGATGTTGCCTTGTTGTGGCAAGGGGGCTTGTGTGGTTCAATGAAGGTATGGGCTGTGCCAGTGATGGTGAACCTTTTAGAGACAGAGTGCCCAAGGAGGAGGAGGTGGCACATGGGTGGTCTGGACCTTCAAGTGCCTCCAACGAAGCCACATGGGTGCATGCACACATACACAGCTCAAGGTGTGCTGGTGAGACCATGTAGGTGCCAAACCCCTGTGGATGACCTCCCACCATGAGTGCTCCCCACCCCATGGGGACTCCACACACCCAATGACTGCTCCCCATCCCCTGTGGGACCTCCCCACAAGTGCTTCCTACCCCCATGGGACCTCCCCACCCCCATGGGGCCTCCCAACCTCCCATGAGAGCTCCTCACCCTCACGAGTGCTCACCACTCCCAGAAAAGGAAGTAAAACGTGCCCATGCATGCACAAAACGCTGTCATAAATTACCCGCAGCTGTCGTAATTGTGTTTACAACAGCCACAGGTGCATTTACGGTATTGTTCTGCACATGCAGTTTTTGAGTCATTTCTGGTGTTGTTCCTTTTAAGCTGTTGCTGCAGCTTCTTAGTTTCTAGATTGATGAAACATTTACTTTCTTTGCTGAAGTTTTTTTAAATCTCAAACTAATAATCTTTCTTCGTTAGACATTCTCTCTTCTGGTGAAAACAGACAAATGCACCCTGTTTTGAACACCTGAACAGAGCTAAAAACAATAAAGATCCCTGTAATTCTCCTACAACCCCAAAATGCTAAGCTAATAGCAGTTCAGACAGATGGAGAAGAATGGTACAGTGATACCTCATAAAACTTGGTTCCACAAGTTTGGACTTTATACGGATTTGGACTTTGTATGAGGCATGCAAAATCCTAGCTGTGATGCCTCATACAACATCCAAATCCTTGCCACGATGCCTTGTACAACGTCGTTTCCATAGAGATACATTGTACTGTAACAGCACAGACTTCAGGGCAAAGTCAAGGAAACAGAAAGGAAACTGACAGAACTTAAAGAAAAAATTCTCTAAAGGCTAAATACATTACAAAAACATGTCAAACAACCCAGATTGTCCAAGAACCTGAAGATTGCTGCAAAAATCCCAGGAATGCTTCTAAAAATTCTGACGAAGAAATTAAAAAAAACTTGTCCAAAATCACGCTCAAAACCACTCTAGCCTCGTGCAAAACCCACAAGAGCAATGCATACATGTGCCCTGCCTTTTATACTGCCCAAGCACAATGCAACCTGGGGAAAACTCTAATGCCTCATACAAAGTTGCAGCGACTTTGTATGAGGCAACTTTTTTCAAGGAATTAGGTAATGTTGTATGAATTCGATGTTGTATGAAGCGGACTTTATATGAGGTATTACTGTATTTGGCACTGGGGAAAAAATTCTTAGAGTGGGGCCTTCCCCCCCATGAGTACTCCCCACCTTACTTCACCCAGCTGCAGCCTCCTGGCTGAGATTTCAACCTCCCCTCCCCCCTTTGATGGAGGGAGAGGAGTGGCAGGAAGCGGCACTAGCTGGGCCAGGCAAGGCAGGGATTTCCATTGATTGCCAGCATGCCAGAAGAAAGACCTCTTTCTGCCACTTCTGGCATGCAGGCCCTAGGTTCACCACCAGAGGGATATACCGTGTAGGGCCACCCAAGACAGACAGGCCATGTTAGAAAATTCAGACTAAACACAATCCACTGGATAAGAAAATGGCAACCCACTCCAGTGTCCTTGCCAAGAAAACCCACAGACACTATCAAAAGGCTAAAATATATGATACCAGAAGATGAGCCCCTCAATTCGGAAAGTGTACAATATGCTATTGGAGAAAAACATAATAACAAGCAGGCCTGTGCTGGCCTGGTGGGATACTGGGGTGCATTGTCGCATGCCCCTAGTCATAACTTATAACTTAAAGGTAATGCCACCTCGGCAGTTTCCACTCCTGCTTTAGCTCCTCTCACTGGTCTCCCCTCTGTCCTGTGGGAGAAAGTCCGAAGCACTTCAGCAGTGGTGTGGAGATAATAATAAGGCTTGGATTGGGCGGGGGGGGGGGAATCAATACAGAATTATTATTTTTATTTTCTCTGTGCCGCTGCCAAAGTGCTTCAGACTTTCTCCCATAGGGAGGAAGGGAGCCTGGCAAGAGGACCCAAAGCAGGAGCAAGAACTGCTGAGGTGCTGTGGCCCTTTAAGTTATAAGTAGGGGCACATGGTGACACCTCCCAGTATTCCACTGGGCCAGCACGGGGCTGAGTACAAGTAGCCCCAGAAAGAGTGAAGTGGCGGGACCAAAACCAAAAGGACATTCAACTGTGGATGCGGTGAAGGTTGCGGTGAATGGAAACTCCAATGTTGCAAAGAACACTATTTCATAGGGACCTGGAATGTAAGGTATATGAATTAAGGTTGGCTAGCTGGGGTCAAACATGAGATGGCAAGATAGGACATTGACATTCTGGGAATTAGTGAACTAAAGTGGATGGGGTTGGGTGAATTTAACTCAAGGGACTATTATATCTACTACTGTGGGCAAGAATCCCTCAGAAGAAATGGAGTGAGGAAAGCAAGTAATGGGATACAATCTCAGAAACGACACTTTCAGAATTCTTTGTGCTGAAGCTGAGAGATGAACATGATAACATGAACATTGACTACAGGGATGGGAGGAGCCATTGCTGCTGGCTGGATTTAGAGGCTAAGAATAAACACTTAGTTCATACATATAAACAGCAAAAACAGTTAAACCAGCTAGCAATTTCATCTAGAGAGTGAACTTGCAATAGAAATTAACCTTGGAGAAATAATTAATGACGTTGCAATGAAAAAGGCCAAAAATAATAGAGACTTTAAAAAGGCCAAGTAGAATTTTGTTTTTGTTTTTAAAAATAAAAAAAATCAGACCACAGAATTTTGACCAACAAAAATGTCCCCACAGAGTTAATAAACCTCAATGGAACCTTCCCAAAACAGCTATTCTGTGTGTGTCTGGATGTGTAGAGAAGACCCATTGTGAACCAAATTGTAATTTCAGAAATGTAAACTAAAAACCCACTTTAAAAATAAATAAAGTTGGTCTTTTTCTTTCATGACTTAGGAATCTGTACCTGGCCCTGGCAAATATGATGCTTGACTTTTAGCAGCACTACAGGAGAAGCACAAATCCCTGTAAGTCTCACTCCTTCCTCACTGATATTGCACTTCTGTAGTGACATCCCATACATGCATAGTTCAAAGACTGTACCTAAGAGTTATTAATTAAATCGGGACACATGAGGTTGCCTAAGGATGAATTACCTAGCATCCATCTCCCCGTGCTCTTTGTGTTTGCTCAAAAGTAAACACAGAAGACCAGAGGAAGGACAATATTTTTTAATTTGGAAGGGGGGGATGCATTTCAGAGTAGGAGCACTTTAAGGAGGAAGAGTTACGTAAGTCTCTTTAGTCCAAGCATCCAAGTTGGAACAATATATTGTAAGTGTAATTTTAGAACAATCTATATAGTTAATGAAGGGAGTGTGGTGGCTTAGTGATTAAGACACTGAACATGATGACTGGAAGGTCATCAGGTCAGCAATTCGAAATCTGAGTACTGCATGATGGAGTGAGCTTCTGTCTCTGTCCCAGCTCCTGCCAATCTAGCAGTTCGAAAGCAAGAAGTTGCAAGTAGTAGAATAGGTACTACTTTAGTGTATGGGACCAAAGACGACCGGACAACCGAAGGGTTGGTTTAACACAGGTTTATTGCATGAGGTTCCAGTTAAGCATGAGGTAATGGCGGTGATACATCTCAATATATACAGTAGCTCTCTACATTTGAATCTTGTAGCACGGTAGCTGATTGGTTGCTACCGGCGTGGCCTCGCCCAGGCACGCCTCCATTCCTGCTGCTGAATGCAGGTCTTTCTTCAGCTGCTGAATGCAGGTCTTTCTTCAGCTGCTGAATGCGGGGAAGGTTTTCCCGCGGCTGTCCGTGATTGAGCAATGTGAACCATGTGAGAGTGAACGCTCGCAGCTGCCCTCTATAGGCTGTCTGCTCGCGTTCCTTTACAGCTGATATCGTTTGTATCTGGAGTGGTTACAATCTTGCCTTACAGTATAATGAACATGCATACATACATAACATCCCTCCCCCCTAGGATGGGACGAAGTCCCGCAACCATTGTGGCTTGCCGCACGTTCGCTTGGGGCGTGCTTGCGCCTGCCCTAATTCTGGAGAGCCTGTGATCCCTGACTCCGCGGGAGCTTGTCCTGCAACGGGAAACGGGGATTCGTTAGTGGCTCTGTGGGGCGTCCGTGCCTGCCTTGCGCTTGGGGAAGGGAATGGGATGAACAGTTGGGAGGTAAATCCCTGCCTATTGCCCTCGGACCCCGGGGACCCTCCTAGTGTGAACCGCGGCACCGATGAGGTCGCCCTTGGGGAATGGCTACCTTCTGATCCCTGCTCGGGGAACCTTAAGACTGTGGTGGTGGGCGGACTCGCTGATGCCTCCGGTCTTGGAGGTGTCGGTCTCCGGAACATGGGCGCTATGTTGCATTCTAACTCACAGGGGCTACTGGGACTGGAGGTACCAGGGGCTGAACTGAAACCCCTCTTTTCGCTAGGACGGGTGGGGGACCACTCCGCTAACTCCCCCTGGTACTGTAAATCAACGTCTAAACCTCTATGGGCCTCTGAGCCTCGGGGGGACTTCCGCGGCTTCCGCGGGGTATGAGTGTGGTTGGGGCTCCTCCTTTCTGATGGGGACTCCCGCAACCCGGGGCTCCTCCTCTCTGGCGGGGACTCCCGCAAAAGATTTCCGTGGATCGATTCCCTTTCCTCCCCCCTTGGTGGGGACCCATGCTCCCCTTTTCCTCCCCCTTGGGCTAAACGGGTGGGGGAGTACCCTAACGCTGATTCAATGCTGATCTCATCCGCGTCTTGCTCTCCGGGGACCCTACGCCTGAGTTGGTCCACGTGTCGCCTCCACAGGAAACCTGTACTGGTCTCTACGCGGTATGAGACGGGGCCGGTTTGATCTACTACGGTGCCCGGCACCCAGGCTGGCCCCGCGCTGGCGTAATTCCTGCAGTGTACTGGGGCGCCTATGCTGAAACTCTTTGTGGGTTCCACCCCTATGTTCCGCCCTTTGTCCTCTACTCTCGTGGGGTCTAGCTTGGATATTCCCGTGGCCAGCTTCCTGCGCATCAACAGCTCTGCGGGGGAGTACCCTGACGCTAAGGGGGTGACCCTGTATCTCAGCAGGAATTGGCACAATTTCAGGTCGAGGTCTCCGGGACCCATGCGCAGTAGCGCGTCTTTCGTGGTGCGCACGAGGCGCTCTACTTGGCCATTGGTGGCCGGGTGAAAGGGGGCGGAGGTGACGTGCCGAATGGCGTTGCGTTCCATGAATGCCCTGAACTCGGCGGACGTGAAACAGCTAGCGTTATCGCTGACGAGGGTGTCGGGTAAACCGAACGTGGAAAAGACCCTCCTTAACTGTTTAATGGTTGTGGTCGAGGAGGTGCTCGAGACTGGAATGACCTCCAACCACTTAGAGAACGCGTCCACCACGAGGAGGAAAAGTGTTCCCCTGAATGGGCCAGCAAAGTCTACGTGAACTCGGGACCAGGGTCCCCTCGCAGTGTCCCATTCCCTAGGTGGCGAGCGAGCCTCTTCTGGCCTAGAGCTTTGGCACGCCTCGCAAGTGCCGACCATGTGTTCGATGTCGGCGTCTAACTGGGGCCACCAAAAATAACTGCGGGCTAGTGCCTTAGAGCGTACGATCCCCGGGTGGCTGACGTGCAGCAGTTTAAGCACCCTCGGCCTGAGAGACGTGGGGATCACTACCCGCTGTCCCCACAAGAGGCAACCCCTCTCCAGGGACAACTCCAATCTTTTTTTGAAAAATGTGTCGAATTCCGCTGCTGGGGAAGACACGGGCCACCCTTTCTGCACCCAGGAGCAAACTGTGGCCAGCGCTTTGTCCTTGCCTGTCGCTTTGGCGATTTCGGCCGGTACTACTGGGGGGGAGTCTAGGACCTCTATCATTAAGACCTGGTGGTCCCTCTCTACTCCGCCCACGTGGCAGCAATCCCGGGGAATGGGGGACCTCGACAGAGCGTCTGCATGACTTATCTCCCTCCCGGGCCGGTATACCAACGCGTGCTGATACGCGTTGAGAAAAATGGCCCATCTGAGCATTCTCGGGGACAGGATCTGGGGTGTGGGCTTGTCTGCGGTGAAGATGCCCAGCAACGGCTTGTGGTCAGTCACTATGGTGAAGGGGCGGCCGTACACGAAATCATGAAATTTCTTGGTCCCCGCAATTATTGCTAGCGCCTCCCTGTCTGTCTGAGCCTAATTCCTCTCCGCTTGGGACAGGGATCTAGAGTAGAAAGCTATCGGGGCCTCCCTACCGTTCTCCAGCACGTGGCAAAGCACCGCCCCCACCCCCACCGGGGATGCATCGCATATCAGGACCACCGGGCGTTTGGGATTGAAGTGGGTCAGTACAGCATCTGATGCCAGGAGTCGCTTCAGGTCATTGAAAGCCTTTTCCTGGTCGTCGCCCCACTTCCATGCCTCGTCCTTTTTTAACAATTTGTGTAGCGGTTCTGCCACGGCTGCCTTCCGCGGGAGGAAGGAGTGGTAGAAGTTGAGCAGTCCGAGGAACGACTGCAACTCGGGCTTGGAGGTGGGGCGAGGGGCCTTTTTGATGGCGGCTACCTTGGATTGGGCCGGCCTAATTCCCTCGGGAGTAACACGGAACCCTAGGAACTCAACCTCTGTAGCGAAGAAGACGCATTTGTCTTTCCGCAACCTCAAACCCGCCTTTTCGAATATTGTCAGGACCTTTCCCAACCTTGTTGCTAATTCGGCCCGGCTCCCCCCTGTAATTAATACGTCATCAAAATAGGGTAACACCCCCTCCAACCCCTTCAGGAGGCGTTCCACCAATGACTGGAAAATCCCGGGCGCCGAATTCACGCCGAATTGGAGGCGCGAAACCTGGAACGCCCCTTTGTGGGTGACTATTGTTTGTGCAGCAGCTGCGGCGGGGGTCACCGGGAGTTGCTGGTAGGCTTGGGCCAGGTCGAGTTTGGCGAAACACCTCCCCCCGTGTAACCTGGCCAACAAGTGGCTGACTACCGGCACCGGATACGCATTAGGGCGGATCGCCTTATTTATGGTGCACTTGTAATCAGCGCATATTCGGACTTCCCCGTTGGCCTTGAGCGCTGTTACAATTGGAGTTTCCCACTCCGCAGAATCAACAGGAACAAGAATCCCCTGGCCCACTAATTTGTCCAATTCCGCCTCTATTTTGTCCTTTAGTGCGAAAGGCACTCTGCGCGGTTTAAGTCTGATTGGACGCACTCCAGGGTCCAGGTCGAAAGTCACTGGGGGGCCCTTGAATTTTCCGAGCCCCTTTTTAAAAACCTCGGGGTGCGCGTCGCACACGCTCTGTATTGGATCAGTCCCGGCGGCGTGTGCTCCCACGGCGTGCACCCCCCCAATGAACAACCCCAGGGGCTGGAACCATTGAGTCCCGAGGAGGCTGCATTTACCCCCCTTGAGGACGACTAAGGGAAGAGTTGCGGTGTACTTTTTGAACTGGACCTGGAACTTCCCAACCCCCAACACTGGGATGCGGTTCCCCTGCACGTCCTTCAGCGTGGCCCTCAACGCCTTGAGCTTGGGCCGCACGCGGGGGGCGATTTTCATGAACTCCCCCTGGGAAATAATGGAGTATGAGGAACCCGAGTCCACCTCCATTCTAACAGGGGCCCCTTGTATTACTACCTCAACGAAGTAACGGGGGTGCTCCGTGGAAACGCTGCAAACCGGCGCGTCGTCCTCGCTGTCGTCGGAGACTCGCCCTACTCCGTCCCGCGTCCTCGTGGTCCGGGTGCCGTCCTTCGGCCTCGTGGTGCGGTCCTGCCTCGTGGTGCGGTCCTGCCTCGCCGAGCGGTCTGGAGAACTCCGGGTGGCCTCGCGTCGTTTCCGGCAGACCTTGGCTATGTGCCCGCGCCGGCCGCAGCTGTGGCACTCGGCCTTGCGGAATGGGCACTTGGTGCGGGCGTGGGCGGCGCCGCAGCCATCGCAGCGCCGGCCCTCTCTCTGGACCCTCCGGACGTCCTCGTCGTCGCTGCTCTCTGCAGACGAGTTCGAAGTCCGCCGGGCCGCGCGCACCGAACTCTCTGCCTTGGCGGTCTTCGGGCGCCAGTCCTGAAGTTCGTGCACCCCGGCCGACGTGGCCTCAGCGGCCTGTGCCGCGTCGAGGACTTGTTGCCACGTGGGAGGCGGCTCCCTTTTCATCAGCGCGCGCTGAGTCTCTGTGTCCCTCAGACCGCAGAGCAGGCAGTCTCGGAGGGTGACGTCGGGGAGCTCCCACTTGCATGGGCCGGCGGCCAACCGCAGGGCCGCTGCGAACTCATCGACCGATTCCCCGGGTGCCTGGACTCGCCTCCAGAACGCGCTCCGAGCGGGGAACATCGCTATCGCTGGCCGGAGATGGGCGCGCCGCGCCGCCAGGAGCTCTGTGGCTTTGAGGTCGCTCACCTTCCTTGGCGCGATCAGGTCCACCAAGGTCCTCTTGGTCTCGTGTCCGAGCATGCGGACGAAAATGGCCCTCTTTTTGGCCTCATCTGAGACTTCGAGCTCCACCAGCGCTGCGTTGAAGTCTATCTCAAACAGCTCCAAGTCTCCCGGCTTCCTGATCTCGTAGCCGGCGCATGTCTTGGTCCCGTGGGCAGCCATCTATCCCACCTTCGTCGCCAGTTTAGTGTATGGGACCAAAGACGACCGGACAACCGAAGGGTTGGTTTAACACAGGTTTATTGCATGAGGTTCCAGTTAAGCATGAGGTAATGGCGGTGATACATCTCAATATATACAGTAGCTCTCTACATTTGAATCTTGTAGCACGGTAGCTGATTGGTTGCTACCGGCGTGGCCTCGCCCAGGCACGCCTCCATTCCTGCTGCTGAATGCAGGTCTTTCTTCAGCTGCTGAATGCAGGTCTTTCTTCAGCTGCTGAATGCGGGGAAGGTTTTCCCGCGGCTGTCCGTGATTGAGCAATGTGAACCATGTGAGAGTGAACGCTCGCAGCTGCCCTCTATAGGCTGTCTGCTCGCGTTCCTTTACAGCTGATATCGTTTGTATCTGGAGTGGTTACAATCTTGCCTTACAGTATAATGAACATGCATACATACATAACAACTACTTTGGTGGGAAGGTAAACAGCGTTCTGTGCACTCTGGTGTCTAGTCATGCCTGCCGCATGTCCATGGAAATGTCTGCTAATGTAGATAGCACTGGCTCTTTGGCTATAAATGGAGATGAAGACTGAACCCTAGAGTTGGATACGATGGGCTTTCAAACTATATAGTTAATGAGAAATTATAACAATTCATTAGCTACCCAAATGTTTATGTAATCATACTGTTGGCAACTGCCTAAAGTGATAATACTTTGATAAAGAATTCCAAAATTCATTTTTGAATTTTTCCCCCCTTCAATAACTGTTTCTGTTGCCAGCAAATTCTGTTACGGATGATGACCTTTCTAAAAGTGCATTCAGCAATTTTAAAGGATACAAAAATCAATTACAACACAGCTATTATCCCCAGGCAGCATTGTAATTTTTTCATCTGAAAAATTGATGCCCAAAAGTTTGCCAGGATTTAATCGGCCCATTCCTTTTCCAAATACAAATACAAACCAATTCACTTCATAGTGCCTGAGGTTCTGTTTATTACAGGTAGAACTTGCCGAACATCAACACAAACACACACAATTGTTTTGCATGTCAATAATGTTCTGAAAACTAAAATGGATCTGCTGGAAAACAAGTCGTTCTAAAAATAGAACAAAACAAAATACTGTTGATCTCATTCCCCAGTTCCATCTTTAATAATTAAAATATTATAGATCAAATGCATACAATTAGGGACTATCCATAATTTGAAGACTGGAAAGTGATAGTTTGATACATAAACCACTCTAGCTCTGGCCAGATTTAACGTCTCACTATTCTAAAATGCTTTGTGCATGAAAGCATTAACAGTGAAGACTTACAGTATCAACTGTCACCAAAATTGAGACATATTGTGGTCATGGCTGCACCAAACCATGGTGTTGGGGTGCTTTGACTCTCAGGCTCTTCAAATTGTCTATGAGACACACATTCTGGAAATGAGCTTGAGTCAGAACACTCTGTAGGGACACAATCCAAGCAAGGCCTAAAACTCTCTGAAGAAACGGAATGTTATAATCTGAAGTCATACAGATTCCACCTGTCTTCCATCTGGTAGACAGAAAAATGGAAAGGATATGAATGTTGAGCATCATACTGAACAACTCTGCTTCTAATACTGCAAAGAACATTGTTACCTTTCATGCCAAAGCAGAACCTATTTATCTACCTACAATTTCTTGCCTTTGAACTGTATCTGGAGGCTAATGGACACAAACTTTAATTTTTAAAGTTCAATATTATATAGTAATATGAAAGTTGTTCTAAATCAATATTATTACATCCAAAACTTCCATGGTCATCTGGCAGGCATGACTAGATACCGGAATGCTGTTACCTTTCCTGCCAAGGCAGTACTTATTTATCTACTTGCAATTTCCTGCTTTCGAGTGGCTAGGTTGGCAGGAGCACGGGCAGAGACGGGAGCTCACTACATCATGCATTGTTCCAAATGCCACAGTAACAGCTGCCTTTAACATTATTCAGACACAAAGAGAGTAGGGCTCTGCTGGGGGAGGGTGGAAGCACTCCCACTGGGTTTCTGGGCAGAGAGGCAGGGTGAACTGTGTGCTGGGAGGAGGGAGGAAGCGCTCTCATTGGACTGCTGGACAGAGTGGTGGGGTGAATCTTGAGGAGATGGTGCACATGCCCATGGACAGGACAGGTATGTGTCACCCTGTAGATACATTGAGTTAGTCTGTGTTAAATATTGGGCCTACTAGGATATACCTAAGATTCTGAAAGGAAAAAAAAGATGTTTGCTCTTCATGCCATTTCCCAAGTCCAATTATTGCCTAGATCTGCCTTTCACTCTTAGCAAAATCTATAGGTAAGGGAGGAAAATGTGAAGCAGAAGCTTGAAATCCCTGACAAGAAGATAGACACTGGTGGCTTAAGAACCAGGCAATTGACTTAACATATCTGTTTGTAGGATATGAGTAGCTTAATAGATCACTAGAGACAGATTTAAGAAGAAAATGGTATGGTTTATAGCAGATGGGTTGATGCATAACAAATTATTTCTCTGCTATTTAGTTCAAATGACACAAAAGGAAAGGGAAATCTTATTTGCAATCAATCTTAGCAACAACAAATATATTGACCGTGCTGCGGGCAATTGTTCAGGAATGGGGATTTTGGAAGTTGCCTGACATTAGAATAGATTGCTCATCTTCTCTGCAGTCACTCTTCTGAAGAATTTATTTATTTTTATTTATTTATTCTTAGATTTTTTATGCCACCCACTCAGGGAAACCCAAATCAGGGTGGCGCACAATGGAAAAAACAGATAAAATACAGTAAAATATAACAAAACAGATTAAAACCCTCACTCGACCACCCAACAACCCACCCTCTCACTCCCACCCCACTTAAAAGACTAAAAAGGGAATAGGGAATGGAGGAATACTGCAGTACACAACACAAAAAGGAGGGATAGTTGAGCTCTAGTTGGAAATAAGCCAACAGGCTGGGGCCTTATTCCCATTAGGGCCCCACACCTGCCCTGCCAGCCAGGTTTTCACTCCTTTCCTGAATGGCAGCAATTCTGTCTGTAGCCTCAATTCTGTTGGAAGGAGGTTCCAGAGGGTTGGTGCGGACACGGAGAAGTCCCTCCTCCACATGCCAGAGAGGTGAGCCTCTCTAGCTGAAGGTACCACCAAGGATCCCCTCTGGTCCACTCTGGTTGGATGGGCAGACACTCTTGGGATGAGGCAGTCTCTCAGAATTAGCCTAATGCTAGCAATGTTGAGAGCAGATATAGTGTGCACAAGAAGATAACAACAAAACTACAAATGTTGGGGAAGGGTTTCAATGCAGAACATTAAAAATGCATGATTAATATATTTAAACAAAATTATGTTGATTGGATAGTGTTGGTCGGTCGGTCAGTCGGTCGGTCGGATCAATTTTTATACCACCCATCAGGGTGGTTTAGACCCAGTCTGGGTGGGATTTATTCCAATTATAAAACAGGTAAATTTGAAGTATTTCTTACTGATCACATAATACAAAATCTGATTCAAATCAACCCAGCCCTTTTTACTCCCAAAGCTCTTTTTTTTAGTCTGTCACTGTAGGGGTTCCACTTTCTCAAGCTGATATCAGTAGTGTGCTGCTCCCAGTGTGCCCTGGTACAGGCGTACCGGTAGCAAAAATCCCTCCTGGCCATGGCCACTTCCCTATTTGGAAGCTCAGTCTCCGCCACCCCCTCAGTCACCACCCCACCACCACCTCAGTCTATGCCACCTCAGAAAACGGCCACTTGGCTTAGCTTTTAGCACGCATGCAGTAAGCTATGAAGTAGCGCATTGCACTAAAAGCTAAGCAGCTGTGTTCTGAGTTGATGGAGACTGAGGTGGCAGGAGAGGCGGAGGTGACTGAGCCAGTGGCAGCAGAGAATTAGGCAGTGGGCGCGACGGCAGCTGAGATTGAGTCAGTTGGGGACCTTGCAGCAGTAGGGACCATGCAGCCATGGCGGGACCTTGCTACTGCCACTGCCTCAATCACCGCTGCTGTTCCCAATGCCTCAGTCTCCATCTCCACTGCCTCCTCTTCAATCTCCACTGCCTCAGTTTCCACTGCCTCAGTCTCCACCATCACCACTCCTGCCACCTCAGTCTCTGCTGCCACCGCCTCGGTCTCTGCCACCCTGCCTTGGTCTCCACCGCTGCCCATCAGGCCACGGCCACAGTTAGCCACACCCACCGTGTGATAGTAAAAAAATTTGGAGCCCACCACTGGCTGAAATGATTCAAACTAGTTTTCCATATGTGGTCAGTTGTGATACATTCATGTAAAAAAGGCAAATGGCGTGTCTATAGGTGGTGTTTTAGTAATGTAGGCTGTTGGAGCATGATGTTAAGGACCAGGGGAAAAGGCTCCCATATTCATTACTCTCCCCGACCATCCTCTAACTGTTTTAATGTTTTTAAATTCCTTACAAATATGAGATTAGTGCTGGATCTCTTGGGAAATGTTGGTTATTCCTCTTAATTAGCAGAATGTGAGGTAGAAAAACAGCAGCAGCAGCAACAGAGAGAAACATGGAGAGATTAACTCAGTTCTCATTAACCCCTGCCCCTCCACAATGAGTAGCACTTTGTATGGTTAAAAATATTATAGAAGCATTTAAAGTACAAAAAGTATCTTTACTTAAAGTGCTATCTGTAGCTTTAGTCAGGAGGGAAAAAAGGAAAATAGAGTCACCAGCACTTGAAGCGCCTCAAATATTTTGTGCTTAGTCACAGGAAGAAGAAAGCCTATTAACAAAATGATGGAAGGAAAAACTGAAAGGGGACCAAACTTACTTCAAATACCAGAGGTGAGAAAAGAACTCTGCCAGTTAAGTTCAAGGAAAAGGACAGTCACACAAGGCCAGTGTTGGCTAACCTTGGTACTCCAGGTGTTCTTGGGCTTCAATTGCCAGAAGCCCAAATCACCACTCCCTGCTGATCAGGGCTTTGGGAATTGAAGTTCAAGAATACATGGAGTGCCAAGGTTAGCCATCTTTGCACTATGCTGTAAAAGCCCTCTCCCACCAACATCCAATACTAGTGCACTCATGATCGATATTATTCAAGCAAAATCATCTTATCATCCTGCTGCTGCATCATCATTATTATTTCCTGTTTTTATATCCACATAAAAATGGGACCAGAGGAAGGAAGGAAATAAAGGGTGTGTGGGCTGGAATACAATTTGCGTCACATCCAGGGTGATCAGTGAACTCCCAAATCAATCTACAACCCATGTGTGAGCACTGATTTTGATTTCAAATATAATACAGCTGCAAATCAAATTGCAGTTCAGTCAGAGTCTCAGTAAAATGAAGTGGGTGCCAGGGGTTAGATGTTTGATCTCCCCCTGGTGCCATTTAAGAGAAGAATCAGCCTGTGTGGTCTTGTAGTCCAATAATCATTTGAGAACCCAAGAATTGAAATTACTGTCATGGATTGGATGCTTGTCAACAAGATTATACCATAGAAAAGCTAGAAAACTGGTAGATAGAGAGAAAGCTTCTTGACATGTTAACTTTTTTAATTTCAGGAAATTTATTTACATAGGAGAATGCAAGCGCGGCGCCAAAATGGCCGCCGCGCCCTTTGCGGGCCCCCCCCCACAGGACAGAGAATCCGGGTAGTTAGGGGCGTGGCCAGCTCCCTTATAAAAGGGTGGCCACGAGGCAGCCGAGCTGCCATTTTACCTCAGCGACGGAGCGGAGAAGTTTTTTCCCCCGTCGCTCTGTCGGACCCCTGTGGCTCAGGGGATTAAGATCCTGAACTCGCTGCCTGGAGGGTCGGAGTTTGATTCCTGAGCACTGCAAACGCTCTCATGCTCCGGCTTTCCAGTCAGTGGGTGCTGAGCCCTGGATAGGGATCGTGTTGCTCTATACTCCTTGAATGGCTGGTGAGTGTACAAATAAAGCGACGGTGAGGAGGAGTTTTTTCCGTCGCTTTATTCCCTTCTGCCTCTTTGCAAGAGGCTTGAGTTGCCAGCCTTTGTTCGAGGCTTCCTTTCGGCTTTCCAGCCTATTGCCTTCAGAGCGCGGGGGAGCAGAGAAGTTTGCTCCGTCGCTCACTGATTTTTCCAACTTAGGGGTGCCCAAACTTTAAGTAGGACTGCAGTGTATCCAGTGCTACAGAAGCTGACTGGGTTGTTTAAGGTCAGTGTTTCAATTTCTGCGCATGCAGGACAGGATGAGCTCCCGTGCCGTGCCGTTTTCAACCCCAGGCCGGCCCTGCGGGGGATGCGGCCCTTGGCCCACGGCGGCCCGCCAGGGGCCGGGACAATTGGGGGGAGGGCCTGGTGCTGCCTCACAGCATGTTTTTGCCAATTAGGGGCTGGAATTTTGGGGCATGGCTTATTCGGGCACAGGCTCTGAATTCAGGGCCTCTGGCACACTTCCCGTCGGGCCGTCCGGCCCGCCTGGCCCACCTACTGGGGGTTTACTGTGGCTGGGGGTGCCTGGTTGGCACGTTTGGCTGTACTGGAGGCATCCTTAGCAATCCAGTGGGTGGGGGGTCCTTTTCCGATCTACCGGGCCCTCCTGTCCGCCGGCTACTTCCACCGCTGTCACTCTGTAACAGGCGGCCGGCTGGGTCGGGCTTATGGAGACAGTCCAGCCTGTGCCTGCCGCTGCCTCGCAGCTCCCTGTTTGTCCGGTACAGCGATTGGAATGCATTGGAGGTCGTCCTAGAGCTCGATTTCGGTTGCGAGCTCCGACGCCCACGGTGTGCCGGAACCCCCAGTGGGGGCGGCTCACGGGGGTGCAACTAGTGAGTATGGGGTCAAGTTGAATACGCCCACATCTCAGTCCACTTTCAGCGGGGTGGTTCAGTGCTCTTCGCCTTGCCAATTAGAGGCTAGTGGGGCATCACTTGTCATTCTATCCCAGTGCCCTTGGTTGCATTATGGCACGACCCTGGGGGTGGGGATTTCTGCCCCGGGGCAGTATGTGGCACTGCATGGGCTATCCAGGTCCCGCTGCGCATGCCTGGTCTACATTTTGTACCGACAACGGCCTTCCCGATGATTGGCTAGCCACCACGCACGTCGTGGTTGGCTTATGGAAAAAAAGAATTCCGTACAAGAGTGCCCCTACACCCGGAGATGAAGTGGGATGAGCCCTGTCAGTAGCTGTGGCTTCTGTACATGACCCCACGCGCACTGCGCCTAGGGAGATGTATCATTGTGGAATTGCGGTCCAGCGAGCTGCTCCAGCGCAGGCACCCCGCCAAGTGGCGGGGCGGGGGTTACAGCCCGCCTGCTGTGCTGGACCTTCTCGGACAATGGCTCCTGCAATGGGAAGAATTGCAAATACAGACAGGAGTGTCCCGCCTGTGTTGGCCCCCACGCGGCCTCTGCCTGTCCCAGGCCTAGAGGGATGCGGGGCCGAGGGTGGGGCAGACAGGGGGCTGGCAAGACTGCCGCAGATGGATCTAGTCCACCGAAGGGCTCCCTCCCCAATTAAGGTGGACGTGTTGGAGAGTTGGCTCACATTGTACCCGAAGGGAGAGGATGCGGGTTATCTCCTTCAGGGTTCTAGGCAGGGGTTCCGGATCCCTTTCATGGGTAATAGGTCCCCTCAGGATGCCCCCAGTCTTTTATCCCTTAGGGGGAGGGAGGAGGTGGCTGCTGCCAGCTTTCACAAGAGGGTCTATGCGGGCAGGGTCGTTGGACCTGTCCCTGCACCCCCGTCCTGGGGAGCATATTATTTCAATGATGCCATGCCTTTTGGCTAGTCCATGGGGGCTCGGTATTCGAGCGTTTCACCACTTTCCTAGAGTGGGCTTTTGTCCGCAGGTCAGGGTCCCGGTCTGTAGCCCATTCCCTGGATGGTTTTATTCGGGGCTGAACGGGGCTGGGACACGTATACACGTCTCCTCAACACATTTCAGACGCTAATGGAGGAACTTGGTGTCCCTTTAGCGCCCGAAAAGACCGAGGGCCCATCTCCACAGCTAGTATTCCTGGGGTGGAGAGTTACACGGTAGCGCAGGATTCTAGGTTGCAGCGGGATAAGGTGTCAAGGCTAGTGGCCCTTGTCTTGGTCTTGCTGGCCGAGCGCGTGGCATCACTGAGGGAACTTCTGGTGCTACATGGTCACCCCAGCTTTGCTGGCAGGGTCGTCGCACCGGGCAGGGCATTTGCTCTGCGCTGGTGCGACGCCATGGCGGGATTATCCAGGCCCCACCACAGGCTCAGATTTACCCGGGGTATCGGGGCAGACGTGCTTGTCTGGCCATAGGTCCAGAGGTAGTTCAACGGGGTGTCATTTTGGGGTCTGATCTCCTGGCTCCCCCTTGCTTTCAGATGCAGTCCGATACCTTAGGATTCCTGGGTTTATGGATGTACTTCCATTGGAAGTGGGCCTATGGTGGGTGGCCACCATCCTGGGCAGGCAAGGGTCGCCTGCAGGGTCTCACGTATCTGGAATGTTTACCTACCCTGGGTGCTTTGATGCTATGGGGCAAGGAGTGGGCCAACTCGGTTGTGCAATTTCGGCATGGCAACGCGGCTATTGTCCGCATCGTCACTCCACAGATTTCCAAATCGCCCGGGGTCATGGAGCTGGTTTGTGTTATGCAACCTGCGCCTCAACGTTCCCTTCAGGGCCAGGCATGTCCCAAGGGTTGATAATGATATTACTGCTGCTTTGTCCTACCTGCAGATCTCCCGGTTCCATGCCTCGGCCCCCGGATGCGGAGGAATTTCCCTCGCCACTCCCGGACGAGAGATGGAATGTTGGCAAGTAGAGGTGAACCGGGCGATTAGCCTGTCAATAGCGCCATGCATAGTAAGGCGGATCACCACGCATTTAGTTCCTTCAGAGTATTATGTACCCGATTTCGATTGCCAGGAACCTGGCCGAGCCCAGTAACCCATGTTCTGCGGTTCATGGTTTACCTGTATGCCCAGGGCCTTGCACCACGCACCATAGCATCTCAGCTGTCGGGTTGGCTTTATGGCCAAAGTGGGAGGTTGTGTGACAGCACCAATGACTTCCGGGTGAGACATGTTTGGAGGGGTGGGTGCGCGTGCGCGGGCGTTTCCCGGGCGACCACCACCCCATTTACCCAGGGGTTTTTTACCCAAGTGGCCCGGGGCTGGCCTGGCCTCTGTTTTGATAAATGAGGCAGCCCATTTCATGCGGCTACTACGGTGGCCTTTTTGGAGGCGCTCCGCATCAGCGAGCTTGAGATGCTGAATAAGGCGGATGCAAGATTTTACCAGGGTTTTACCCAATTGGCCCGGGGCTGGCCTGGCCTCAGTTTTGATAAATGAGGCAGCCCACTTCATGCGGCTACAACGGTGGCCTTTTTGGAGCCCTCCGCATCGGCGAGCTTGAGATGCTGAGTAAGGCGGATGCAAGATTTCCCCAGGGTTTTCACCCAATTGGCCCGGGGCTGGCCTGGCCTCTGTTTTGGAAATGAGGCAGCCCACTTCATGCGGCTACAACGGTGGCCTTTTTGGAGCGCTCCGCGTCAGCGAACTCGTGATGCTGTCTAAGGCGGATGCAAGTGGTAGGGCACTGGAACTCGAAGATGTCTACGTAGCCAAAGACTGGGCCTAGTTGAGGATACGCTCCTCTAAAACAGATCAGCATGGCGTAGGCAGTGGTGTAAGACTGCTACGTTGTTCTTTGGCAGACATCTGTCCGGTTGGTGCCCTACAGGAATTCCTGGCACTGTGTGGCATGCACCACGGCCCGTTTTTCTGTCACCAAGATGGGTCTCCCCTTACTAAATTTCAGTTTTGGAAGGTGACAGCCAGAGCCCTCACCAGGGCTTGTACGCAGGGGATGGGGTCCATCTGTCGCAAGGAGGTATGGACCTCCTGTTGGGCGATTGGCGAGCAGGCCTGTTGACCGAGCTGACGGTCTGGGGGGGGGCGTCAGGTCTTCTTTGAAGCCCCTCCGTGTGGCGGGTAGCACTGGTAAGGTAAACAGTATGACCCACAAGTATCCGGCAGGTTCGCAATTGACTGGACAACACTAGACAGGAATAAATTAGTTAAACGTTGTCCGGTCAACGACGAACCAGGCGATGGGGTGATGACGATTGCTAACCAGCATGCATCACCCCTGTGATTTCACGGATACGCGTCAGAGGGTGGGGTCATGAGTTAGTTATTGACTACGGTCAATAATTTGTTTGTTGTCAACAAACAAATTGATACAAATCGATACATTGTAACCAATTGCCGTTGGCAATTTTGGGGTGGTACCTTACCAGTGTTACTTCGGCCTGCTTGCCTTAGGAATTATGATTGGTCGTTTTACCAATACAAATTTATAATTCGGACTAGGGCATTGAATCAATAAATGTGGCCCTATGCTGTTATCCACTTTCAATGTTGTCTGTGTCCGTTATTGGGGGGGTGCGCCTGCAATGCAAGCGCGGCGCCAAAATGGCTGCCGCGCCCTTTGCGGGCCCCCCCCCACAGGACAGAGAATCCGGGTAGTTAGGGGCGTGGCCAGCTCCCTTATAAAAGGGGTGGCCACGAGGCAGCCGAGCTGCCATTTTACCTCAGCGACGGAGCGGAGAAGTTTTTTCCCCTCCACCCCCTCCCTAGTTAACAGTGTGATATTATGGTCGCTTCGGGGCCGGGTGGGAATTTTTGGTTGGGACCCATATTGGCTTCCGGGTCCTGGCTTTTTTGCCCATCCCACACTGTTGCTATGGTTTGATATAGGGGTCTTTCTGTGTTCCTACTGTTGACTTTGGTCACATTGGCGGGTAGCACTGGTAAGGTAAACAGTATGACCCACAAGTATCCGGCAGGTTCGCAATTGACTGGACAACACTAGACAGGAATAAATTAGTTAAACGTTGTCCGGTCAACGACGAACCAGGCGATGGGGTGATGACGATTGCTAACCAGCATGCATCACCCCTGTGATTTCACGGATACGCGTCAGAGGGTGGGGTCATGAGTTAGTTATTGACTACGGTCAATAATTTGTTTGTTGTCAACAAACAAATTGATACAAATCGATACATTGTAACCAATTGCCGTTGGCAATTTTGGGGTGGTACCTTACCAGTGTTACTTCGGCCTGCTTGCCTTAGGAATTATGATTGGTCGTTTTACCAATACAAATTTATAATTCGGACTAGGGCATTGAATCAATAAATGTGGCCCTATGCTGTTATCCACTTTCAATGTTGTCTGTGTCCGTTATTGGGGGGGTGCGCCTGCAAAAGATAAATGTGCAATTATCTTTTATGTGCCTCAGTGTCTTTATTCATGATGCCTAATTTTTAACTTATGTCCTGTTAGTTAGTTAGTACATTTTACCTGTGATACATATTTGCATGTTAGGCAACCTAAAAATGTTTTTTTAATTAAATAAATAAATACATATTTTATTTTATTCATTTACTGCCTTTCTTTCAGTGAAGGGAATCAAAGCAGTGTACAACAGCTAAAATACTTGTTGTTGTTGTTGTTCAGTCGCACAGTCTATTCCGACCCTTTGCGACCCTATGGACCATCGCTCTCCAGGCGCCTCTGTCCTCCACCATCCCCCTCAGTCATCCCAGTTCTGTGCCCGTTGTGTCTACAATACCATCTATCCATCTCATCCTTGGCCTCCCCCTTCTTCTTTTGCCCTCCACCTTTCCCAACATCACGGCCTTCTCAAGTGAATCCTCCCTTCTCATTTGATGCCCAAAGTATTTTAGCCTCATCTTTACTATTTGACCTTCCAATGAGCAGTCAGTGTTGATTTCTTCTAAGATTGACCTATTTGTTCTCCTCGCTGTCCAGGGTACCCTCAAAACTCTCCTCCAACACCACATTTCAAAGGCATCTATTCTTCTGCATTCAGCTTTCCTAATTGTCCAGCTCTCACATCCGTACATTACTCAATAAATTGAGATATGAATTTAAAAAATGTGATTAAGCCCAAACAATGTTAAAACATCACTAGATAAGATAGATGAAAACAAAATTAAAGTAAATGATTTAATTATGTTTCATCCTCTACTAAGACTTCTAATCTCACCAGGGCAGTCACATGTAATAAATTAGTTTGAAAAGAAAAGTTTTTCCCATGCCAGGGTGCCAAATAGGTTTTGTGTGTGTGTGTGTGTGTGTGTGTGTGTGTGTGTGTGTGTGTGTGTGTGTGTGTGTGTGTGTGTGTGTGTGTGTGTGTGTGTGTGTGTGTGTGTGTGTGTGTGTGGTGGGGGTGGGGATTCCATAGACTGGGAGCAGTTACTGAAAATGCCTTTCCTGATTTCGTAGACTGGGGGGAGATTATGCAGGGAGATAGATAAATGCATACTTGACCATTGTGTCTCTCCCTCCACTTCCTTCCTCAGCCCATAAGAACCTATAACCCGAAAAGATTTAGCCCAGGGCAAGAATTTACTATTAATTTTGCCATATTATCTCCTTCTCAATTCTATTTGACATTTATTTCTGCACTAGCATCTGATGGTGACATATATAGATGTTTTTATGCACAGTGTAAAACACAAGAGTTCTGATAGTTGTTCCTTCACCAGTGTAGAAATAATTTTAAGAACATTTATAAATGTTTTCTTCCTTTAAAAAAATCTTCCCAACACAATAAAGAAATTATTTCTACCCTTTGCCTTTTCTCTGTAAATTTTCATAGGCTGGTAAGCCTTTTTAAAAGGTCACACTGATTTAGCTGTCTCCCTACAATGACATTATAAAATCCAGTTGTTTACACAGAAAATTAGTTTAATGAATAGGCATGTTTTAATTGTAAACAGACATTATTATTGTTTTAATATATACTTCTTGGTGGAAGCCTTAGAGTAGTGTTTCTGAACCTTTTTTTGGGCCATGCCCCACCTAAGCACATCTAAAATCCCCCATGACATATAATTCTTATTATTCAAAAAGTGAACTCCTACTCATGTGGAGGGAGCCTAAAAGGCCATTAACTGTTAATAACTCAATCTCAAATTGCCCCTCTTAAAAATCAAATTGCCCCCCTTTGTGGTGTGATCCCCATGTTGGGAACCACACAGTGATGCAGTGCAGCAGATTCTGTCAGGTTCTGCGGAACCGGTAGCAGAAATTTCCCCAGGCCATGCCCACTTGGCTTGCCCCACCCACTTCCATAGCCCATAATGCAGGATGTTTGGCCACACCTACAGATTTGGCCCCACCCACCTCCATAGCCCATAATGCAGGATGTTTGACCCCACCCACAGATTTGGCCCCACCCACAAATTTGGCCAGCCCACAGAGTAGGTAGTAAAATTTTTGCAGTGCATCACTGGAACCACAGTTTTAGAAGAGTACTAGTAAGACCAGAAACAGAAATTAAAAAAGAAATGGGTTCACTGGTACTACCACCCTGGACAAGACAGGGTGTCAAGCAGATGGAGAGGTATTTAATCTCTCTGTCATAAAGCTTGTCCTCTGCAGCCTCACATTTTTCCTTTCCTTCCTTAGCAGTGTTTCTCCAACATTCATCTCCTCAGAAGAATTTATATCACTTCAAGATTCACCCGCCTAGTTACCTCTTCCTTTAACCCATGGGTCCCCAACCTTCTGGGACATGGGGATTACAATGGAGTATCTAATGCCTAAAGAGGATCACATCTTACATCAAAATGTAACAAAATTATTAACCTACCAATTTAGAACAAAAGTGAATGTTTAGAGGTAAACAAGCAGCGTGGAATGCCATACAAAAACAGCTTGGGGCTGTAGGTTGGGGACCCCTACTCTAACTAAACATTTGTCTGCCATGATGTTCAGAAAAATGGCAGTTGCTAAGCAAAGTGGTATAGGCAGGAACTGCAGGAGCGAACAAGAGATAGAAGAATTAAATTCACTCTGATCAAAGGATGTACAGAAACAGCCTCCTAAAAGTTTGTGGTATTTTTGAAAAACAATCAGGCGTACCCTTGTGTTGCTGGCTAATCTTTCACACACTAGGTCAGGTGAAAGGAACTGCAGAATGAACTCACCAAAAGATGCCTTCTTTTTGGGAGTTTCCTGTCTGGTCTAGACATGGAGGGAGAAGAAGGAGGCGAAGAAAGAGGAGGAGGAGGAGGAGTTTAATGGCAGTTTTAATAGAGATAGGCATTTATTTATTTATTTATTTATTTATTTATTTATTTATTTATTTATTTATTTATAATTCAAATTTCTATGCTGCCCAATCAGGCGAACCCGACTCAGGGCGGCTCACAACAGGATTAAAACATACATATTAAAAACAAAACCCCAACATACCCACCCACCTATTAAAAACTAACCACATTAAAACTGTCCGCACTAAAAAGATGGGGAGGCTTTATTTTATAAGCCAACAGGCGAGGGCCACTCTTCCATCTGGGCCCCACACCTGCCCCGCCAGCCAGGTTTTTAATATAGATTTGTAGGGTGTTTTAAACTATGATTATTGTATACGTTTATTTTCTTTGTGTGATGCCTTGGTTCCCCTATGGTGAAAAAGGTGGTATACAGATTTTGTAAACATGTGGTTACAGTTTTATGCATGTTTTTCAAAATATTAGACTTGTTGGATAGTGGGACTTAATATCTGAACAACTATGTAGAAAATGGTTTGGTTGCACTCTTTTCCTTCTTCCTTCTTCCTGATACATGCACACATGCTCACTTTCTGGCTTGAATGGATACTGATATTGTATGGATTTCATTTTATTTTAGGAAAGTTTAGGGTAAAAAAAAACCCTGCTGTTCTTTAATGATACAGCCAGGTATCTTACTGTAACCCCATTTTCAGATAATGCACCCCCCAGTCTTTTATTTCTATCTTTCTATCCCCTTTTATTAAAGTGATTCCATTTTATTCCTCTCAAATAAACTTATTTCACTCACTTTATTCTGCCACACATGTTATGTGTACACAAGCACCACTCTGACCATGCACCCATTCACACACGCTTGAAGGGTGTATACTGCAAGGGTTGACACAACAGACTTGGCCCCTTTCACTCCTAATAAATATTATTTCATTGGCAGTTATACCTGGGATGTCAGATAACTTAATAAAAATGTTTTCGAATACCTGGAACTGTTCTATTCAAGATAGCATTTCCTTTGCTCTGTATAGATTATATCCCCCCCCCAAAAAAAGACTCTAAAATATTTTAGATTTGATTTTAACATGCTCTGTTTGTATCTCAAATCAGGACCTTTCCTTGCACCTCAGCCTACCTCCTGCAAGCATCCAGGAAGGCTCAATGCCACAGGAAGCCATCACTTCACATTTTGCCCCAAGCCACCTTGATTCCTCTGTTTACTTGTTGTATTGTTTTGTTTACTCTTGCACCTGGTATGCTCATTGTTTTTGGGACCCCTCCTGTATTCAATTGTAGATAGTGCTTGGGCTGACTCAGGATAGATTAATTGTTGGGTGGGAATGGAATTTGGCCAAGAGCCTCAAGCAATGGTCCTCCTCAGGGGAGTCTGAAGGATGCCCATCTTCGTTACTGGTCAATTCTCAACCTGGATTCAAAATCTGGACTTCTGATTTGTGCCAAATTACAATCCTGGCGCCCATTGGATGTCACCTGAATGATGTCACAACCTGCATTTGCTAAACTATGAACTCTGTCATTTCCAGGGCAATTGCTCTACCCATCACCTTTTGTTCTATGTAATTGACCTGTTTTGTCTCTGTATGATTGACCTTTTAATGTAACAAAAGAGTCTGGTGCCGGGTTTTTGTTCACCATTGTAAATCTCTTATTTTGTAAACTTGTTAGCTAGCAGTAGAACTAGTTGGGCTCCCTTGGGTGGAGGGTATAAAAATCTCCTGATAGGAAATGTCATCAGCGCTCTCAGCACATTCGCACGCAAGACATCGGAACCAAAAAGAGCTGCTCACTTAAGGGACTTTAATAGGCAAAAAGGTTGAGACTAGGGCTTTTCCCGGCACCAGGCCAGTGACGCTTAAACCCCTTTTCAATAAACCAATTTTAATTTTTGCCTATATTAAACGCTTCCTCGTTCTTGGGAGAAGGGCTCCACCAGTGACTCGAACCGAAGTTGTAACTGTATCCAGTAGCCATTTTTCTGGTAACATTACCACCACCCAAACATCACTACCGATCTGAACACTGATTTGTGTTTGCTGAAATAAGCATTTACAAAGAAGGCTACAAGACATCTGAGAATGGCATTTCAGCATTTGAAATGCAGGCTGAATGCAACACAGTTGACGAACAACTGACAACAGAGATAAAGGAAGAGCTGAAAAGGGTACTTTATGTAAGGCTGACATTTTCCTCGCATCATAACCAGGTGACCTCTCTGCACTAAAAGTCCCTTGTGTCAGTGCGTTTCAGTATCCACAGAATAAAGACCAAACTAGTATTTAATCACTTCCTGTTCCCATGTTGATAGAAAGGAGGAAGGCAAAAGGTGGGTTCCATTTGGGACTAGAGGGCATGAGAGTATAAAAGTAATGGAGGAAGTTACTGAACTTCATTGAGTAAATATTAAACAGAGGCTCAAAAGTTGCCAAGGTTTTGTGCTGCTGTAATGCTGTTGGTGTAAATCTCATTGGTGGCTTGCTGCAACTTATGTCAGTGTAGTCATTTATTGTAGCAGGACAAGTTGTGGCAAATGGAAAATAAGATTTGCCCCAATTGTGTTATACCAGCAAGTGTCAGTACCACAATTTTGGTTGTAGTTTTCACAATCCTTTTAACTGTTTCACAAACTTTGTGTTCTGTTGTGTATTTTTAAACAGAAGTTTTAAATGTTACATTACACTCCAGCATGGCCACAAACCAGAGCCAGATTATAGCCATGCAGATGTAGAGGCAAGGTTATGTAAATCGGTGTGGGCTGAATTCTCATTACCATGAGACATAGATTTAATGTCCTTAATTTTCCTCTTGTTATGAAGGAAGCTTATTTCTGTCACTTAGTAATATCCTATCAAAAGCACTCTCCCTTCCAGTTGTGAAACTTTGTGGCTAAGCCATTCTTTATGTGAAGTAGCACACTGTACTACAGAGTATCTTTGTGTATTCTGCACAAAGTTATAGTGTCCTTATTTTAAGATCCTTGCAGTATGGAAGGGTTTCTTTTCTCCCAGAGAAACCCCTACATCTGAATATAGCATTAAAGAGTTACTTGTTCAGGTGTGTGCTGATATATTGGGCAATTGGGCTTTGTCCCATCCCGCCCTTGCCTCTAGCACCCTGGGGTGCCAAAAGCAATGTATGAGATTCTCACTAACCACCCCCCAACAGGCAAACCGCCCCCCCATCCCTGTCCAGCGCCTTCCCATTATGCCCTGCACCACACCAATAACCTTGCCTCTACATAACCTTGCCTCACCATCTGAATGGCTGTAATCTGGCTCTGGTTTGTGGCCATGCTGGAGTGTAATACAACACTCCTGTACTAGTTGTAATATCTTGGTTATCAAATTTTTATCTTAATCTGCTGAAATGAATTAGTTCTCTCTTTCTCTTGTGACACTGTCAATCTATTAGTCCTTAAAGGAATTTTGATAATTTTGAGTAGATGATAAATGCTATGAAGGACACTAGTAAAGTATGATAATATTCAGGAGTGCCATGTTTGGTCTTTCCTTTTCTTTTTTGTTAACCATTCTTCTTTTTTGGCCTGAAAAGTATTACAGATCAAGCTATATATTCTGTGGGGTTGCAAGACATCACTAGATTAGAGGGGAAAGGAGGCTGAAGGCAAGCATAGCAGACATGTTCTGTGCAGGACAATGACAATAAAGATTTATCTATCTATCTGTCATATTTTCCTCACAACAGTTATGAAAGCCTCAACCAAGCAAAGGTTTGTGAAGAGTTATTCTTTGAAACTTGTTATTATCACACTGTGCAAAATGCAAATTTTGATCATTATGTAAATTGCCTGGTTGATGTAATTTAAGTAATTTCAAGTATTTAATGAAGTAATTTTGATTCCTCAGCACGGGTGTTGGTATTTTGTTAAACTCTTCTTAATCAACAACTTCTAACAGTGCTGCTTTGGGTTGCTTTGCCAGGCTTTCTTCTAAGTCTCTGAAGAGTGGAATATGTAATAACTTGATTTTATCTGATTTGATGTGCTCCTATAAATTAAGCTGAATGCCAATATTAAGCAGATTTCCACTAAAAGTGGCTTATATATTAAATAATTTAACTAGTTATAGTTAAATAATGGTGGCCCTAATTTTCAACCAACACTGGCTGTCTGGTTTTATGACATATTGGCCTCACTCTTTTTGGTGTTTACATAAGATTTATATAACTTGCCACGCTAATTGTAGCTAATTGATGAGATATCAAGATATATCTCAATCATGTGCATTGTCACATACTTAATTGCTACTGCAAGTTATGAAACTTTGTACAAACACGAACAGGATCCCAGTCATAGACTTACATATCTGAATACAAGCGAAAGCCATTCTGGAGTAGTAGTTCAGGATATACACTGGAGCTCCACAAAATGGAGTGTTATAAACATGTTCTTTTTCAAGGAATTTATTTCAGCTTTCCTTTTTTGTGTATGTGTTTTCCCCAAATTCTTATTGTCCTAAACAGGCATGAAAAAGTATAATCATTTCCTTTAATAATAATGAATTGTCATTAAGGATATGTGGTTCATCAGCACTATATTGTCCTTATTTTAAAATTTTCTTTTGCTTGAAAAGCAAATGGTAGTTCATCATGCCTTGAAAACTTTTCCCCAACTTCATATTTTTGGGACTAAGGCTTGCAGTTCAAGGATAGAACAGTGGAATTATCTAGAAGCAGCTTTGATCTCCAAAAAATTGCATTTGATAATTTCTCTCTATATATATAAAAATGATACTGTAGCTATTTGCATACCCTTTCTGATAGATGAAGTATATTTATTCATTATTTGATTTCACAAGCATTCATACAAATTTCTCTCTTCTAGTAAAAAGTTAAAATATTCTAACCTTTTGCTCCATTCTGGTACATATCGGAAAGAAGTGTGATTAACTGCAACTTCTTTATCTTAGAAGGCCTTGTAATACTGAGAGATTTCAAGTTGGAGTTAACATAAGAACATAAGAAAATAAGAACATAAGAACATAAGAACAGCCTTGCTGGAACAGGCCACAGCCCATCCAGTCCAGCATTCTGTCTCACACAGTGGCTCACCATTTCCTTCAGGGTATTCCCAAGGAGATGCCCTCACCTGCTTAGGATCCCCTGGAAATGGCATTGAGAGATATCCTGCCTATCTCTCCAACCCGGAGGTTGTCCTTAGGTAGCCATAATTATAGCCATTGATAGCCTTGTCCTCCATGAACTTGTCTAATCCTTTCTTAAAGCTGTCAAGACTGACAGCTGTCACCACTTCTTCTGGCAGGGAGTTCCATAGACCAGTAATCCTCTGGGTGAAAAAGTACTTTCTCTTATTTGTTTGAGAACTAGTACCCAAAAGTTTCATGGAGTGTCCCCTAGTTCTAGTGTTGTGTGATAGGGAAAACAGTTTTTCCTTATCTACTTTGTCCACACCGTGCATGATTTTATAAACTTCAATCAGGTCACCTCTTAGACGCCGTCGTTCAAGAGTGAAAAGGCCCAACCGTTGCAGCCTCAGATGGTAAGGAAGGTGTTCCAGTCCCCTAATCATTCTGGTTGCCCTCCTCTGTACTTTCTCCAACTCCATAATATCCTTCTGGAGGTATGGCGACCAGAACTGTACACAATATTCCAGATGGGGCCTCACCATAGATTTATAAAGAGGCAAAATGACACTTGCTGATTTATTTTCTATACCCTTCCTAATTATCCCTAACATTGAGTTTGCTTTTTTCATTGCTGAGGCACACTGGGTTGACACCTTCATTGAGCTGTCCACCAGGACACCAAGGTCCCTTTCCTGGTTTGTCGCAGAGAGTTCAGACCCCATCAGTTTATAAATGTAATTGGGGTTTTTTGCCCCAACATGCATCACTCTGCACTTACTGATGTTGAAGCTCATTTGCCACTGTTTTGCCCACTCCCCCAGTGTCAAGAGATCCCTCTGGAGCTCTTCACAATCTCTCACAGTTTTCACTACCCTGTATAATTTAGTGTCGTCAGCAAATTTGGCTACCTTGCTTTTTACTCCTACCTCTAGATCATTTATGAAGAGGTTGAAAAGCAGGGGTCCCAGTACTGAACCTTGGGGGACCCCACTCTTTACTTCCCTCCACTTGGAGAAGTGTCCATTTTGTGCTACCCTCTGTTTCCTGTCCCTTAGCCAGTTGCTGATCCAGGACAAGACCTGTCCCTTTATTCCATGACTGGTAAGTTTATTCAAGAGCCTTTGGTGTGGGACCTTGTCAAAAGCCTTCTGAAAGTCCAGATAAACAATGTCAACTGGATCCCCCTTATCCACATGCTTGTTGACACTCTCAAAAAATTCCAACAGATTAGTGAGGCATGATTTGCCCTTGCAAAAGCCATGTTGGCTCTCCTTTAGCAGCGCCTTCTCTTCTATGTGCCTATTAATTCTATCTTTTAGGATGGTTTCCATCACTTTACCTGGGACACATGTCAAACTGACAGGCCGGTAATTTCCTGGATCACCCCTGGATCCTTTTTTGAAAATTGGTGTTACATTCGCTACCTTCCAGTCATCAGGCACAAAGCCTGATTTGAGGGAAAGATTATATATTTTGGCTAGGATATCAGCAATTTCATCTTTAAGTTCCCTGAGAACTCGTGGATGAATGCCATCTGGTCCTGGGGATTTGTTAGTGTTTAGCTTAACAAGACATGCAAGGACCTCCTCCCTGGTTATTTCTATCTTGCTTAATTCTTCGGTTTCCCTCCCTACGAAGATAGGCTCTGTTTTGGGCATGTGGTCTCTGTCTTCTTCAGTGAATACTGAAGCAAAGAATTCATTGAGTCTCTCTGCAATCTCTGTTTCCTCTTTAATAACCCCTTGCCTTCCATTGTCATCTAATGGTCCAATGGCCTTCCTAGTTGGGTTCTTACTTCTAATGTACTTAAAGAAGTCTTTGTTATTTCTCTGAGTATTTTTAGCTATACGCTCCTCAAAGTCTTGCTTTGCTTTCCTGATTGTTGCCTTGCATTTGTTCTGCCAGAATTTATGTTTCTGCCTGCTGTCCTCATTTGGACAAGCCTTCCATCTTCTAAATGAGCTTTTCTTGCTCTTGATCACTTCCCGAACAGCTCCTGTAAGCCACATCGGAGTCCTCTTGGACCTGGCAGTGCCCTTTTTCCTTTTGGGTATGCATTCCAATTGAGCCTCTGTTATTGTTTTTGTAAACAGCCTCCATGCCTCTTGGAGTGTTTGGACTCTCTCAATTTTCCCTTTCAGTTTCTTTTTTACTAGTTTCCTCATCTTTGGGAAATTTCCTTTTTGAAAATTTAAGGTCTCTGTGTTAGATTTTATCAGTGACTTGCGGTCTATGATCAAGTTAAACATAATTGAGTTGTGGTCACTGTTCCTTATTGGATCAGTCACATTAACATCTTGCACCAGATCCTGAGTATTACTCAGGATCAAGTCAAGGATTCTTGTACCTCTAGTTGGGTCTTCAACCATCTGTCCCAGGGAACAATCATTGAGCATATCTAGGAACTTTATCTCTTTATCGTGTGCTGAACAACAGTTCACCCAGTCTATGTGAGGGTAATTGAAGTCCCCCATTATAACCAGGCTTCCCTTCCTGGATGCCTCCTTTACAACATTCTCCAACTGCCAGTCTCCCTCAAGAGTTTGGGTCGGAGGCCGATAGTATATGCCTACTGTTAGACCATCCTTGTGGCCTGGTACTCTTACCCACAGAGCTTCTAATGGTGACTCCAAATCACCTAGATATTCCAATTCATACGATTTTATCACTTCTTTGACATACAAGGCTACACCACCTCCTGTTTGCCCCTTCCTATCCTTCCTGTACAGTTTGTAGCCTGGGATAACTGTATCCCATTGGTTATCATCCGTCCACCAGGTTTCAGTGATACCAATAATATCAATATTTTTATCTATTGCTAAGTATTCCAGCTCCCCTATTTTGTTACGGAGGCTTCTGGCATTTGTATACAAGCATTTATATATGCTTTCCTGATACAGTCTTTTGAGTCCAGTTGCATTGTTAGACTGCCTCTTGCATCCTTCTGCTAGAGTGCTGGTGACTAGCTCCTTGCTCTGCTCAGTAATTTTTGCATCCTCCTCACTACTCAAGTACACACTTTCCCGAACCGGATGCTGCCCAGCTCCTGTCGGCTTTCCCCCAGTTATCAGTTTAAAAGCTGCTCTGCAGCCTTTTTGATGTTGAGTGCCAGCAATCTGGTCCCATCATGGTTTAAATGCAACCCATCCCTCCTGAACAGATTTGGCTTGTCCCAAAATGTTCTCCAGTTCCTGACAAATCTGAAGCCCTCCTCTCGACACCACCGCCTCATCCACGCATTGAGGCTTCTGAGCTCTGCCTGCCTGGTAGGTCCTGCGCGAGGGACAGGCAGCACTTCTGAAAAGTTAATCAGATTGTTTTATTGTGACCATGTTTGGGGGGGGGGGGAGTTCTGGCTTAAAAACATAAAAGATGTATGGATTTACCACTGAGCTTTAACCTAACAGTGATCATGTCCTGATCCATCTGAAAAGGACATTTATGGCATCTTATTGAGAGACAAGTTACATTTTGCCTGACCTTCCTTAATTTCACTGTAGATGTTAATTTGAAGCTTTTGCAAGACATAAAGCAATGAATTTGCAGTTGCTATTGTGCATTTATAGCTGCAACATTTCAACATCTCTCCAGGCAAGTGAATCAGACCTCTGGCTGGTAACACCCCAAAGGTAGAATTGATTATTTCTCATTCTCAAGGTATTTGTGTAACTCCATGCAGTTTAGGGTCTACTTTAAGAGGCAGCATTAATATGTAGCTGGGAACGTACTCACAAAATAATAGTTCCTGTACTTTTTGAGGTTTCTGGCCCAAGAGAAATGAAATGTGAAAATTCATCTATAAACTTTCATAAGTAGGTTTGCAAGTGAGGAAGATATTTCCTACAAATGACAGAAATATCTTCTTTTTAATTTAATTTACTGAATCAATCCTTCTTGGTGGACTTGCTTTCAATTACATTGTCACACACACACACACACACACACACACACACACACACACACACACACACACACACACACACACACAAGAAGTAGAATTATGGGAGGTACAGGAGGAAAACTGGTGGCAGCTCCTGTTTCTGATTTTTACAAAGCTGTGCAAGAAGTGTGATGGTGGTTTCTGAATGGCAGATGCCACCTTCCCAACCCATGGGTTTCTGAACCCTCAGTAAAAGAGAGAGATAGAAAGAGAGAGCATGTGTGCACTGTGCATCATAGAAGTACCTTACACTTCTGTTTGCTAATACTGTGTATTAGTTATTCTTCTATTTTATATTCCTATTGCCATCTACTTTACCTGCTTTCACACACACAGAAAGAAAGTTTTGGTTTCCCATATGGGTGAGCTTCAACAGAGGTTCAGCCAGAGGGGAAAGCCATCTCATATCATTACTTCATAGGGGTGCACCATATGTGTTGGGGTTTGTGGATTTTTTTGTATATGTCTTTGTGGGAGGTGTAGTTCTTTTGGGGTACACTATATAAAGTCTAATGAACACCAAGACTCTACCTCCCACAAAGGCTCTCCTAGGAAGTACTGGGGCATTTCCCTTTTTTGACAGGAAGCTGGTCTGAGACAGCCTGGAACAGAGAACTTGTTTCAGGAGTGAAAGGTTGGCATGTTTAGATATCTTTAGCTGAATGTATATCGGCAAGAACTCTCTGAATATTTGCTGGAAAATTCTCAGATAATTTTGGGAGTTGGAATCTAAAAGAAAAGGCATGCCTGTTTTGCTTCCGTCAAAAGTATCATTTTCTGGAACTGTTTTCAACTTCTTGGCCAAGACACATATCACTGTGTTCCATGTACAGTCAGAACTTAAGCTATTATACCCACTCTAAGTCTAATCTTATACATTCTCCCTCAAAAGCAAATGAATCTGGTTATCCTCCTCCTTCTTGTGCTGTATCCAATTTTGAATATTGGCAGTCAACCATGAATATTTTAAGGGGAACAGTATAATGCAGTTGCCTTCCATTTGCCTTTTGCATCACAGCATGACACCCATAACACTGATCCAGTTCCAAGAGTCACTTTCTGGTCCTGAGCCCTTTTAGCCCACAAAGTCGTTAACAGCCCCAGGCCAGTATTGATGAAGCTGCTGCCCTCCATCAAGATGGATTTGAGTTGTATTTAATTAACTTGGGAGCCATCACTCTTCCCTGTGGACTTCACAACCCAAGGCTGTTAGTCCTCAGGGTTGTCAGGTTAGTTTACTGCCACCTGATGATCAGCATCAAGTGTACTCTATTACCATAGCAGGATAACCTGGCCAGACTTTTTCCATTAAACACATTATTAAAATATGTTAAAAACATAAATCTCTAAATCCAATAGATGCAGCATTCCTGAAAAGCCCCAATTATTTCTTAAGAGCCTACCTGAAAAGGAAGAGTTTTGTCTGATGACAGAAGACGAGGGAAAGAATCAGCTTGGCTTCATGAGGCAATGCATTCAAAAGCTAACTGAGAAGGTTCTTCCTCAAATGAGCTTTAAAAGGTGGTGGAACTGAGAGAAAGGTACCTCTAGAAAATCTTAAAAGCCAAGGAGACTCATCTGAAGGCATGGTCCTTCAGATAATAAAACAGGAAAAGTATAGGGGTTTAAAATAAGGTTTTATAGCTCCATCAGTGATCACTGCTAATCCGTTTCATCTGAGATTTGTGGTAAAATGCAAGCCCTATACAATGGTGACTTAAAAGGGCGTGGTTATGCTTTCCCTGCATAGAAAGAGATGTGTCTTCAGGGCAGATGTTCAGCAAACCCCCTGATTTTTAGGCTTTTAGTTTACATGGAAAAATAACATTCAAACAGGAAGCTCTGCTTTGTACACACATCAATCTCTTCCCATTATGTGCAGAATTAGATATGTAACCACTGATTATAGTTCCCATATCTTAAGTAGCAGAACAAATGTGGAACTTATGATCAGGAACAGACAAAACCTCTGCCTGTTAAATAAAATCAAGAGGAACAAGAAAAGCTTTACATATTTATATATTAAAAGTAAAAAGGTAATACAATTTCTTTAGAGAGGTAAGCCTATCCTAATACCATCCATAATAAAAAATAACAATTCATTCAGGATCAGACTGCTTAATAATGCTGCACTAGACACTGTTCACAGAAAACTGGTACTCCCCTAGGCACTGCAAATATTCTCCTGCCTATCTGAAAGCTGTTATAACATCCATCTTTAAGAAAAATTATCTATTCCACCTGGAGAATTGATGAACTGCTCTGTGGAATTGATTCTTCTTGGTATCAATCAATCAATCAATCAATCAGTTTAATTTATATCCCGTCTTCCTCAGCCGCGGCCAACTCAAGGCGGCTAACAACATAATCCAACAAAGTAACAATAAAAGGATAATACAGAGATACAATAAATTCAAAATGGAAAACAATACAGATAAGCATAATATCAAATAATACAAAAAACTACACTACATAATTAGGTAATAAAAATACAATAAAAATACAATAAATATAATTATACTACAGCAAACCCAACATAGCAAGACCCCCATGTCCACTGGAGAAAAGTCGTAGGAGCTACCACTCCCCCGACAACGTGGGGAAGGAGGTCCACGTCTCAGTCTCAACATGAGCCAAGGCAGCTATGGGAAGGAGCCGAAGACGGCGAAGACGGGTATGCTTTCAGATATAAGATAAAAAGCAATATCATTTAGAACACAGTAATCTGATATTTGTAGATCTGTTAGTTGTGGCTAATGTTTGTTCTAGTTTTCAGGCTTTGTTGTAGCTGTTTTATAATCTCAGACACCCTCAGTGACTCTTTTGAGAGACTGAAATAAGGAATATAAAATAACAAATAAACTTAAACTGTGCTTCTAGGACATACACATTAATCATCAAAATCAAAAGTGCACTGAGTTGCCAGTAATTCAAAGTGATATCTTCTAAGCTGCCTTCTGCTAACAGGAAAGGTGAGGTATAAATAATGTTAATAATGTTAAAAAAATGTTAAGGTAATAGATGAAACTTGGAAAAACATACCTATTGCCTTAAGATATAGAAAGCTTGATTCATTTTCTGCACATTTAATTAGGTGCCATGTGTGCACAAATGCACACATACATTCAGTTGCTTACCTTGCTTTTAAGTAAAGAAGTGTAGATTACCTACCTGTAAATGTAGTTCTTCGAGTGGTTCACTATGCATTCATACTAATGGGTTGTTTGTGTGCATGTGTGATGGGCCGGTTCTTTCAAGCTAGTTTTTATTCTAGAAAAACCTCAATCCTTCTGTGCCTAGCACTAGTGTTCTGCCCACCATCCCTTCAGTTCCATTTGTAGCACCGCCTGAGGTAGCCATGGATTCAAATGGTTTCCTGGTCAATTGGTCTAATATAAGTGGCACAGACCATTGAGGAGGTGGTCTATGCACATCTGGGTAGGCATTCCCTAACCCTTTAAGAAACTTTTTCAATGTGGCATCTTTAAAGAAATGACTAGCAGGGGAATTAGAGGGCTGGTAGGCAACAATAGTTGACAGGTAAACCTGGAGAGAGGATATGAAGACCTGATTGCTTTAAATGTAAAATAAATTTAAGGACAGTGGAGAGATTGGGGGACATGGCAGCTTTTACAATTGACAGGGCAAATTTCTGTAACTTTGCCCATTTGCATGCATAGACCTTCCTTGTGAAAGGTTTGGTAGAGTAGTGGAGGATTCTCATGAGTGTCAGAGAATTCTCCATGCTGTTAAGTGAAGGGCTTCAAGATCTGGATGGAGAATCCTGTGAGGGCCTAGAGACACGAGAGCCTGGTCTTTGGGTAGCTGTCAAAACTCCCTCGATATGTCCCAGAGAGCTGGAAACCAAGTCTGCCTGGGCCACCAAGGGGCAAGCAGTATGGCATCAACTGGTTGGGACACCAGAAGAGACACTACCCTGTGGGGCAAGGGCAATGGTGGGAAGGCATAGACCATGCCATGAGAGCAATCCATCAAAAACACATCTCCCAAGGAGGCGCTGTTGTGTCCTGCTCTGGAGCAATATAGAGGGAGTTTTGCATTCAGCTGTGGTGCAAAGAGGTCCACTGATGGGGGCCCCCAGCAATGGATCAGGTCTAGGTAACCTGATGATTCAGTTCTCACTTGTGGAACTGTGAGTGCATCCAACTCAAGGCATGTGCCAGTGTGTTGCATTTGCCTGCCAGATGGATCACAATCTGGAAGATTGTTCTTGGGATGCACCAATCCCATAGGGAGTGCTAGATCCAGACGGCACCAGGAGCGCGTTCTGCCCTGCTTGTTTATATAATGGACAGTTGTAGAGTTGTCCAAAACCACTTGTACTACATGATCCTTGAGGGATGTCTGAAAAGCCTTCAGGGCTTTGAAGACCACTAGAAGCTCCAACTGATTGATGTGAAGACCCCGTTCCTTTGAGAGCCATGTCCTGTTGAGGCAGAGGTCATGGGAATGAGCAACCCCAGGTTGCTGCCATCCATTATCAGCTGAACCTGAGGATGGGGGTCTTTGAATGGGCAACCCTGAGATAAGTTGTGGTCATCCAGCCACCACTGGAGTTGAGATGTCAGATGTGGAAGGAGGAACAACCTTTTGGATTGGTGTTCCACTAGGCCATCATAGGGCAAGAGGAACCATTGCTGGAGAGGCTGCAAGCAAAGTTTCATGAAGTGGAGGACCAGAGTGGTGGAGGCCATTAATCCCCACAGGGTTTGGATGTGTAAGGTCATAAGTCTGGAGGTGAAAATCACCGTTTTTGTTGCCTGCTGAATGTTGAGCTTCCTCTTTGAGGGAAGAAACACTTTGGCTACATTGGAGTCCAGAACTGTCTCGATGAAGTAGACAGAAAGGTTGGGAGTGAGAGAGGACTTCTCCAAATTGACCTTGAGCTCAAGGTTCACTAAGAGGAAAAGAACGAATAAGGTGTCATTCTGGGAGGCAGTCCTAGACCTGGACACAATGAGTCAATCGTCTAGGTACAGGTAAATATGGAGTCCTAGAGTTCTCAGGTGGGCAACCACTGGAGCTACACACTTGGTGAATACTCTTGGAGTTGAGAACAGTCTGAAAGGAAGTCTGTTGTATTCGTATGTCCAGCTGGACAGAATGAATTGGAGGTATTTCCTGTGGTTTTCTCTGATTGCCACATGGAAATACATGTCCGTGAGGTTGATGGTTGTAAACCAAGCCCTTCAAAATAAAAAGGGAAGAATGGCCTGTAGGGTGACCACTTGAAACTTCCAAACAGCAATGAAGCAGTTGAGATCTCGCAAATCCATAATAGGACAGAGACCTCCATACTTTTTGGGAACAGCAAAGTAACGGGAGTAGAATCCCCCCATGAGCATCTTGAGGGGAAACCTCTTGAGTTGTCTCCTTGGCAAGGAGAGTGTTGACCTCTCCAACTAAGACAGGTTTGGCAGTATGACCATTATGATGCCCATAGGAGAAGTTGAACAAATTTGATGGCATAGCCCTGTAGAACAATCTTTAGCACCCTGGTGTCTGTTGTGATCCTTTACCACACCTGATAGTAAGGGGGTAGGGAAGTAACAGGATGGGACTCCAAATGGTGGATTCCTAGGTAGTGAGGTTCAGAAGCATTTATCAGATTGCCAGTCCTGCCAAAAGGAAGGCTGTTGTCCCTTGGGTCTCTGAGGGAAGGTATGCTGGTTTGTGCATCCAGTTTGCCTCTGTGAGGTCTGAAAGGAATGACTAGGCTGATAAACCTGATAATTTGGTTGGTGATATTGGAAAAGTCATTTCCAGGTTTGACTACGGAATGGTTGTTGGGCTGGAAAGTTAGGGACTGTTTGGGCCCTGGTATACTCTCCTGGCCATTAGATGTTTTTTGATTAAGTTGTCTATGGAGTCATCCGTCGAGGTGTGGAACAAGCCCATTCCATCAAAGAGCATTTGCTCCAACCTGTTCTTAGTATCATCTCCCAGATTAGCAGCCTGAAGCCATGTTTGCTGATGGAAAGCTACTGCAGCTACTAGGTTGCAAGAAAAAAATCTCCGCTCCATGACATGCTGCAAGCATTTGATATTTTGCTGCGAGCATCGCTTCTTGGTGTATTTTAAGGGCTTCAGATTTCATGTCCTCTGAAGTGTTAGAGAGCAACAAGGCTAACTTGTCCCAAAGGTATCTCTGATACATTCCTAGAACACCCTGACAGTTGACTATTCTGATGCCTAGGGAAGAGTTGCCATAGACCTTTTTTTCCAAGGTCTCATACTGTTTCTGATCTTTGCCTAAGGGTGTAGTGAAAGAAGAGAAATTAAACTTAGTCTGATTCATTTCCACAACAACCGAGTTTAGCTGAGATTGAGTGAAAAGAAAGGGGCTAGAGGGCTCTTGTACTCTATACATGTTATCAATTTTCCTTGGGATAACCTGGTTATTGTGTTTTCCCAGAAACCTTGCACCTTCCTCAAAATAGCCGGTATCATGGTGATTTGCAGGAGTAGATCATAATCATCTCTCAAAACTTTATCCCATCTACCTTGGTTCTGTGATTCAGGTTTTGCTATCTCTAAATCAAGAGCAGCCACCATTTGTTTAACTAAATCAAAATGCAGAGCATGCTCCATGGCTGCTGTCTGTGACACTGGGCCTTGTAATAACTTGTTCTCAGAAACAGGAACAGAAGAGGAAAGGGTTACCAAATCCTCTGGGATGTGTCAAGCATCCTACCAGGGCTGGTTACTGGGACTTTGTTCTCACCTATGCTTAGTAGGGACTGGAGTATAGGTGCTTGATGCCGAGAATCTACCATGTCCAAAAAACTTGACTCTGAATGGGGAGATTGAGAGTCATCAAATCTCCTCCATAGGCAATTCGGAGTGGAATTGGTCCAGAGCCAAACAACAGTATCTATGGCATATTGGAGCTAAATTTTGAGGGCAATTTGGGGCTAGATCCTGAGTATGGCTCAATGCCGAAGTCTGCCTCCACTCATCAAAGTCATATCGACCAGGAGCCGGGGCCTGAACATGATTAGGTGCCAAAGAAGTGCATTGGTGCTCTGAGACTGGCTCATAATACCCCTCCATTGGGTGAATAAATCCAGAGTTGGAAGATTTGCCATGTGTTGGAGCCCAAGGTCTCAATGATCATGAGATGTGGGATCCATCCCAGCCATATGCCGGAGGGTGCGGTTCTCGTGAAGAGGGGGGAAACCCTTCATTGTGGCCATTGGACTCCTGGTTCTCTCTATAATGGCAGTCCAATCTGCCTTGGCCTTACTGGCTAAAATAGTTATCTGAAGCCTTGGAAAGAGGTTTGGAATGTGTTGTGTTCTGTAAAGCTGTGCCTTTAACAATGTACCTTTGCATTGTGTTACCAATGTAACCTTTCTGTGTGCAACATTATAACCATCAGCTGTATCAACGTAACCCTAATAAGGGGACGCGAGCTAGTGACCACCAGAGGGCAGTAGCGAGCGTCCAGCTCTCATGGATCATAATCACCTGGTTCAGCAGCGCGGGAAGATTCCCCGCGACCTCCTCACCTGGTCAAGAAGGGCGTGACCTCCTACGACGTCACGCAGGCAGCGACCAATGGTCTGTCGACGAGCCACATTCAAAATGTATAGCCAGCTGTATATATTGAGCTACTCATCCGCCATTACCACATGTTCCTCCGGATCATCATGCAATAAACCTGTGTTAAGCCAACCCTTCGGCTGTTTCATTGTCTTTGGTCCCTTACACTAAATTGGCGATGAAGGTGGGATATGGCAGCCCACGGGACCAAGACATGCGCCGGTTTCGAAATCAGGAAACCGGGCGACTGGGAGATCTTCGAGATGGACTTCCAGGCCGCACTGATCGAGTCCGAAGTCACGGAAGAGGCGAAGAAAAGAGCCATCTTCACCAGGATGCTCGGACAAGAAACAAAAAGGACCTTGGTGGACCTGATTGCACCGAGGAGGGTGAGCGAATTCAAGGCCAAGGAACTCATGCAGATGCTGCGTGAGCACGTCCGGCCCGCCACAGCGATGTTTCCCGCTCGGAGTGCGTTTTGGAGGCGAGTCCAAGCGCCCGGAGAGACGGTCGCCGCATTCATGGCGGCCCTGCGGCTGGCGGCCGGCCCGTGCAAATGGGAGAATGCCGAAATCACCCTCCGAGACTGTGTGCTGTGCGGCCTGAACGACGCCGAAACCCAGCGCACGTTAATGAACCAGGAGCCACCTCCCACGTTGCAGGAGGTCGTAAGAGCGGCCCAGGCCGCAGAAGCTACGAAGGCCGGGGTCCAAGAACTTCAGGACTGGCGGCCAAAGGTGAGCAAAGCAGAGGCTCCGGTACAGGCGGCCCGGCGAACTTCGAGGTCGTCCACAGAGAGCAGCGACGACGAGGACGTCCAGAGGGTCCGGAAGGAGAGCCGGCGATGTGACGGCTGTGGAGCGGCCCACGACCGTGTGAAATGCCCCTTCCGGAAGGCCGAGTGCCACAACTGCGGCCGCCGCGGGCACATCGCCAAGGTGTGCAGAAAGAAGCGCGAGACCCGGAGGAGCTCCGCAGACCGTTCCACGGGACAAGACCGCCCAACGAAACCCAAGGATGGCGCCCAGGCCACGCGGAAGCAGGACGGCGTGGGCCGCATCGCCGACGGCAGCGAGGACGACGCCCCAGTGTTCAGCGTGTCTACTAGACACCCCCGCTACTTTGTTGAGGTACTAGTCCAAGGGGTCCCCATTAGGATGGAAATTGACTCGGGGTCCTCATATTCAATCATTTCCCAGAGGGAGTTTTTGGGAATTGCCCCCCACAAGCGACCCAAGCTCAAAGCATTGAGGTCCACACTACGGGACGTGCAAGGGAACAGTATTCCAGTGTTGGGGGTTGGAGAATTTCAGGTCAAATTCAAGGAGCACGCCGCGTCCCTTCCCCTAGTCGTGCTCAAAGGAGGAAATTGCAGCCTCCTCGGGACTCAATGGTTCCAGCCCCTGGGGTTGTTTATTGGGGGGGTGCACACCGTTGGGATGCACGCCGTTGGGACTGATCCAATTCAGGAGGTGTGCGAGGCGCACCCCGAAGTCTTCAAAAAGGGACTGGGGAAATTCAAGGGCCCCCCAGTGACTTTCGACCTGGACCCGGAGGTCCGCCCAATTCGCCTTAAACCACGCAGGGTGCCGTTCGCACTCAAGGACAAGATAGAGGCGGAACTGGACAAATTGGTGGGTCAGGGAATCCTTGTGCCTGTTGATTCTGCGGAGTGGGAAACTCCAATTGTAACCGCTCTAAAGGCCAATGGGGAGGTCCGCATATGCGCCGACTACAAGTGCACCATCAACAAGGCGATCCGCCCGAATGCATATCCGGTGCCGGTAGTCAGCCATCTGCTGGCCAGGTTACACGGGGGAAAGTGTTTCGCTAAGCTTGACTTAGCACAGGCCTACCAGCAGCTCACGGTGTCCCCTGCCACTGCTGCTGCGCAGACCATAGTCACCCATAAGGGGGCGTTCCAGGTGACGCGCCTCCAGTTCGGCGTGAATTCGGCGCCTGGAATTTTCCAATCACTCGTGGAACGCCTCCTGAAGGGATTGGAGGGGGTGTTGCCTTATTTTGATGACGTGTTAATAACCGGGGGGGGGGAGTCGGGCTGAATTGGCCAAAAGGTTGGGGAAGGTCCTGACGATATTCGAAAAGGCGGGGCTGAGGTTGCGAAAGGACAAATGCGTCTTCTTCGCAACTGAGGTTGAGTTCCTAGGGTTTTGTGTGACTCCTGAGGGAATAAAACCATCCATGTCCAAAGTGGCAGCCATTAAAAAAGCCCCCCGCCCCACCTCCAAGCCCGAGTTACAGTCGTTCCTAGGACTGCTCAACTTCTACCACTCCTTCCTCCCCCGAAAGGCAGCGGTGGCTGAGCCGCTACACAAACTGCTAAAGAAAGACCAGGCATGGAAGTGGGGCGATGACCAAGAAAGGGCATTTAGCGAGCTAAAAAGCCTCCTGGCGTCCGACGCTATACTGACCCATTTCAACCCCAAGCGCCCAGATCTGTGATGCATCTCCAGTGGGGGTGGGGGCGGTGCTGTGCCACGTGTTGGAAAGCGGAAGGGAGGCCCCGATAGCATTTTATTCCAGGTCCCTGTCCCAAGCAGAGAGGAACTACGCACAGACGGACAGGGAGGCACTAGCAATAGTCGCGGGGACGAAAAAATTTCACGATTTTCTATACGGCCGCCCCTTCACCATTGTAACAGACCACAAGCCCTTGCTAGGCATTTTCACCGCTGATAAGCCCACCCCACAGATCCTGTCTCCGAGGATGCTCAGGTGGGCCATTTTTCTCAACGCGTATCAGCACGCGTTGATCTACCGGCCCGGGAAAGAGATCAGCCATGCGGATGCCCTATCTAGGTCTCCCCTCCCCCTAACGCCCAGCCAGGTGAGCATGGGGGAGTGGGACCATCAGGTTCTCATGATAGAGGTGCTGGATTCGCCCCCCGTAGTGCCCGCCGACATTGCCAAAGCAACAGAGAAGGACAAAACGTTAGCGACAGTCAGCTCCTGGCTGCAGAAAGGGTGGCCCGCGTCCTCCCCAGAGGAGGAGTTCACTCCATTTTTCAGAAAAAAGCTAGAACTGTCCCTAGAGAGGGGGTGTCTCTTGTGGGGGCAGCGGGTGGTGATTCCCACTTCCCTTCGGCCGCGGGTGCTCAAGCTGCTGCACGTCAGCCACCCCGGCATCATGCGATCCAAGGCGCTGGCCCGGAGTTACTTCTGGTGGCCCCAGCTAGACGCCGACATCGAGCACATGGTCGGCACTTGTGAAAGTTGCCAATGCTCCAGACCAGAGGAGGCCCGCCTTCCCCACAGGGAATGGGACGCGGCTAAGGGGCCGTGGTCCCGGGTGCACGTAGATTTCGCGGGCCCGTTCAGAGGCACCCTGTTCCTCCTTGTAGTGGACGCTTTCTCCAAATGGTTGGAGGTTATCCCAGTCACGAGCACCTCCTCGGCCCAGACCATTAGGCATTTGCGGAGGCTCTTTTCCACGTTCGGCATACCCGACACGTTAATTAGCGACAACGCTAGTTGTTTCACGTCCTCCGAGTTTAGGGCATTCATGGAGATTAACGCCGTTCGGCATATCACCTCCGCCCCTTTTCACCCGGCCACCAACGGCCAAGTAGAGCGCCTCGTCCGCACCACGAAGGACGCGTTGCGGCGCATGGGCCCAGGGGATCTGAACCTACAAGTGTGTCAGTTTCTGCTACGGTACAGGGTGACCCCATTGGCGTCAGGATACTCCCCCGCAGAGCTCTTAATGCGCAGGAAGCTGACCACCATCCTTACTAGGCTAGACCCCACGAGGGTAGAGGACAAAGGAAGGAACATCGATCTAGAGGTTACAAAGAGTTTCAGTATAGGCGCCCCCGTGCATTGCAGGAATTACGCCAGCACGGGCCCAGCCTGGGTGCCGGGCGTAGTTGTGGAGCAAACCGGCCCCGTGTCGTACCACGTGGAAACCAGCACAGGGCTCCTGTGGAGGCGGCACGCGGACCAGTTCCGACGCAGGGTCTCCGATGAGCAGGGCACTGATCAGGCAGGAAATAAGTCAGCGTTAGGGTTCTCCCCCACCCGTTCAGCCCAAGCTGGAGGAGAAGGGGTCCATGGGCCCCCACCAAGGGGGGAGGAGGATATCCTCATAGATACCCTGGGGGATCTTTCCGAGGAGGAGGAACCCGACCCCATACATATCTCGCGGAAAGTCCCCACAAATGCGGGCACCCCTACCAAGTTAGATTTTGATTCTCAGAACCGGGGGGGGGGGTTTCGGAGTGGTCCCCCACCCATCCAAGCGAGAAGAGGGGTTTTTCGTTAGCCCCGACGGCCCCCGGTCTGCCCACAATGGAGTTTTTCCCTTCCCCTAAGGCCGCCAGACAGCGGCAAGCCACTAACAAGTCTCCCTCTCCCATTTCAGGACAAGGGACCAGGGAACAAAGAAGCAATAACGCCCCCGGGGGGGCAGCCCTCTTCACGGCCCAAACGCACATGCAACAAGCCATCTTGGCTGAGAGACTTCGTCTCATCCTAGGGGGGAGGGATGTTGTGTTCTGTAAAGCTGTGCCTTTAACAATGTACCTTTGCCATGTGTTACCAATGTAACCTTTCTGTGTGCAACATTATAACCATCAGCTGTATCAACGTAACCCTAATAAGGGGACGCGAGCTAGTGACCACCAGAGGGCAGTAGCGAGCGTCCAGCTCTCATGGATCATAATCACCTGGTTCAGCAGCGCGGGAAGATTCCCCGCGACCTCCTCACCTGGTCAAGAAGGGCGTGACCTCCTACAACGTCACGCAGGCAGCGACCAATGGTCTGTCGACGAGCCACATTCAAAATGTATAGCCAGCTGTATATATTGAGCTACTCATCCGCCATTACCACATGTTCCTCCGGATCATCATGCAATAAACCTGTGTTAAGCCAACCCTTCGGCTGTTTCATTGTCTTTGGTCCCTTACACTAAAGAATGGGAGTGGTGAGAGATCATATGAGGAGGCTTTGATTTCACATCATGTTGAGAGGGCCTGTGACCTAGGGGGAGAAGCAGAGGAAGAAAAAGAGTCCTTATCCCTAGTTTGGGGTGAACCTTCAAGTGGTCCCTGAACTTGCATGTCAGACAAATGCACTGGTGGGGATTGGGTGCACTGTAGGGGTACATCCGAGTCTAAATCTATTGGTAATGGTTTTGGCAACCCCATAGGTCTCTGTGGGGTAGAAAAATCATATAATGCTTCTGGAGCAGAGGACTCCTTAGCTAGAGCATTAGGAGTGGAAGGGGAATAAAAACAGGCTTCTCCTTAGTTTTGCCTTGCTTAGCTTTCTTAGGCTGTTTAGAAGCCTCAATTTTCTTAGGCTTAACTTGTGAAGGCACTGCTAAAATGGCGGGTTGCATTTTAGGCACAAAAGTTCCTGCAGGTTTTAATGAATTAATCCACAGAAAATCCGACAATCTAGCTGCCTGATTCTTCAAAATAGACTTATTAATTTTTTTACAGTGAAAACAAGCACTAGGTTGATGTTGTTCCCCCAGACAAAAAAGACAAATATTGTGCCCATCTATCACCGGAAGCTTGCTGTTGCACAAAGAACAATGTTTAAACAGTGCGGTATCCAATGCCATACACAGTTCAAACCACAACGGTAGTGTAAAGTAGTAAAAAAACAACACAATAAAGTCTATACACTTTCCTACAGTATAAATTGTAATCCATTCCTTGTTGAATTATGCCCTCTGAGGACTCTAGTGCTAAAAAAAAACACAATAATAAAACAGTTTCTAAAGAATTAACTAAACTAAGAAAAGATAAGAGAAATTCCAATATAGTTATGACACACAGGAGCCTGGAAGAATATGATTGAGCCACGTGGTGGAAAAATGAAACTGAAGGGATGGTGGGCGAGATGCAAGCACTAGGCACAACTGGATTGAGGTTTTTCTAGAAAAAAAACTAGCTTGGAAGAACCGGCCTATTGCACATGCAACAACCCATTAGTATGATTGCACAGGAACCACAATGAAGAATGGTCTTTTGCAACATACTCGGTTGGGACTTTTGTTTTACATGCTCATTGAAGGGGAGAAAATTGATGTTACAATTAGCTTCTTCTTAATACATATTATGTTTTATTGTGTTAATTTGTTTCAGTTTTGGGAGGGTGAATTTAACTAATTAATGAAATCTGAAAAATCCCATAGTTACTGTTCTTTTAAAAAAGATATCAACATTTTTTTACTGACATAAGTAATGATTAAAATATTCAGGAAAGATGAGTTCAACTGAGTGTTATTAATCTGTGCAGGATCTTGACAGATTCAGATGCTACATACTCATGTCACCTCTATGGGAAGTACATTAATTAGTTGTTCAGGCATAGACCAAATAAAATATGTAATTTTGAAATACATGAAAAAAAATCCTATATATCATGACCCTCATAATTCAGATCTAATTTAATTTAATTTTTACATTTATATCACCACCCCCTCGCTGGAGCGACTCCGGGCGGTTAACAAATAAATAACATAAAACTGATAAAATCATCCCCATTAAAAACCCACCCACCCCATCCATAAAAAGAGGGAGAGTCTTGATTATTATACAAGCCAGCAGGTGGGGGCCACATTTCCATCAGGGCTCCACACCTGCCCTGCCAGCCAGGTTTTGAGATATTTCCTAAAGGGCAACAGTTCTGTCTGCAGCCGTAGCTCTATTGGCAAGAGGTTCCAAAGGGTCGGTGCGGACACAAAGAAGGCCCTCCTTGTGCTAGAGAGACGAGCCCCTCTAGCCAATGATACAATTAGAAAGCCCCTTCTGTCCACTCTGGTTGGACAGACAGACATTCTTTGGGTGACGTGGTCACTTAGGTATCCTGGCCCACTACCATGTAGGGATTTAAAGGTCATTACCAGTGATGCACTGCAGCAGGTTCTGTCAGGTTCTGCAGACCTGGCAGCAGAAATTTTCCCAGGCCATGCCCACTTGGTTGGCCACACCCACCTCCATAGCCCATACTGCAGGATGTTTGGCCATACCTACAGATTTGTCCCCACCCACAGATTTAGCCAGCCCACAGAGCAGGTAGTAAAAAATTTTGCAGTCCATCACTGGTCATTACCAGCACCTTAAATTGCACCCAAAAGGCAAATTGGTAAACAGTGCAGCTCCCACAGCAGTGGCGAGGTGCGGGTATAGCGGCTGCACCCCATCACCACCTGGGCAGTCACGTTATGGACCCGCTGTGTAATAAATCATACCTTCAAAGCATCAGTCATAATTAGGGATGTACATCTTTTATTTTTTCTTCATTTTTATGTTTTTAGCATGCCAGTTTTTCATTCAACACAAAAAGAAAGCCTATTTCAGATTATTTCATTTCAGATTTCCTCCATTCATATTACCTGCCACTAGTTCAAATTCAAGTCCTACAAATTCTAGTCCTACAGAGCTCTTTAAAATGACTCCGAAACAGCTATGAGGCATGGAAACAGAGAATCAATCTACCCCAAAAGCAAGTAGTACTATCTAAGAAAGAAAAATCATTAGACCTTTTCAGGTAATAGTTATTGTTATCACATCAAAAAAGCCCAGTCCTGACACAATCACAAATGAGTCATTAAAAAAATCACTCAAATAGGGAAGAGAGACACACACTCACAAATGGGGGAGGGGGGGATAGCAAAACAAAAAACAGATGCAGACCTCTCTGCAAAAAACCCCAAGAAAAACAAGTGAAAGCAAAACATTTAATCAAAGCCCCATGCCCAAGGTACTAGGTTTCGGATAATTTTTTTCTCCCCACTACCAGTTGATACCTTCCTTTATTCATAGGTAGCACAATTGTAGATAAAGGGCACCAGGATAGAAATGATAATAAAATAATATTATACTGTAGACTAGCATTATCATCTTTGCACTGGATTAAAAGGTTAAGATTGTGAATTCAGTGGCTTTTCTAAGACCACTTTCTGAGTTGATGACTGTTGTGTATGTAACTGATTGTAATGTTTTAACAGTTTGTATTTATTATTGTTGGGATTGGGTGATCCTCCATTTTGTGTTCCTCTCAGAACCAAACACTCGCGAGACTTGGGCTCCCGCCTATTTTAAACAAGACATGCAAAAGATCCCTAATATAGGAGCACTCCATGTCCAGTAACCAATCAAAGATAGCCATGACTATCACCCCATGTCCAGTAACCAATCAAAGATAGCCATGACTATCACCCCTGTTCAGCAACCAATCCAATTGTTTGCCGCCAAAAATGTATTGTCCCACAAGCTGTATATAAGGCGCTGCTGCGCCTCTGTTCTGGATGTTCAGTTCCCGAAATAATGTTTGTGTTTGGCCCTGTTATGCTGGCTGCTGCATTTCCTTGCTGAACATCAAAATGACTGAGATGGGTTATGAACTCTGAAGTTCAGCACCACACTGTTCATCATTATGCAAAAGATTCCATGAGGTCAAGGAATATAATGCTATACGGTACTAAGCAGCAGCAAAGTTGCACTTCATAAGGTGTGTGGTTTCACTCAACAAGAGACACATTTTCATGAAACCAGTGGTTTTTCCAGAGCTACAGTTTCAGCTGTCATGATTCCATGTGGGATGACATCATTTTATGTTAATTACCTATTACCTATGTAGGTTATTGGCTAAATATGTTAGCACTGCTTTTATTTTCTTGCTATTATTTATTACACTTAGCCTAAGTGAAGACATTTTGTGAAGCACACTCCACCATTTTGACCAGTAACTAGGAATGCACCTCTTGTTCTTTTCTCAAGGCCGAGGTCTGGGAATGGGACCAAGAGATGGTCCACTCTCGCGAAGTGAGATGGGAACAGACATAGCCAGCCACCTGCTATCTTTGATCTATGCAGGAGAACTGTCACTTTGAGTGGTCAATTAAGATTTCTCTGGGATATTTTCCCATAAGGAAAGATATAAAAACCTACCCAATTACTTAGAGAAGGAGCCTATTCTCCGAGGCTGTGCGAGCCCATATTGTTTGTTGTTTCAATGGGCCTCGACCTATACCATCTCGGATGGGGCAGCACAGACCACCGTGCTTTATTTTAGGCAAGTGTTAGCTATGTCTTTCTAATGTCTTTTCTTAGGGAAGAAATGTCTTAGCTTTAGTTTAGTTTAGTTGGTAGTTATCCTTCATGTTCTGCATTTATTGGATTTTGCTATTTTCCCATTAAACATACAAAACGGACTTCAATTGTCAAGCATACTCTTTTTGCTCCTTCTGCAACTTCTGCAACCGGGGCAAATTGAGGAGGGGACTTTAACAATAATGGCCTTTGTTGAAAGAAGAACTTTAACTCTTTTTGTTAAAAAGGGGGCTGTTATCTCAAAGGAGGAACACCGCTTCTCATCCTGAATCCAGCAAGCCGCTGAAAGGAGTTAACAGACAATTCCCCCTATGCACCTTTCACACTGCCAAGGCCATTATTTCCCCTAAAGCAAGTTAAGGGTGATTTTTGTATGAGAAAGTGGCAAGTTCTAAACCCAGGGGTCTTTGTAATAATAATAGTAATATTACATTTTAATTTATACCCCGCCTTTCTCGGCCGAGGCCAACTCAAGGCGGCAAACAACATAATTAATACAATAATCCCAAAATTCAATATAGCAATACAAAAAAATTAATCAGTACAATAATTAACAGTACAAATCATGGCCGGTGGAGTGAGCCCTGAGGAGAGGCAATGCGGCGGTGGTGGTGGTGGGGCTCCAGGCAGCGTCTCCCTTTTGAAGCCCTTTGTAGCTCAATCTCCTCTGTAACCTTAATAAGGAAGTGCCGCTTCTTTGTGAGTCCATGAGATAGGCTATCTGGACCAAGTCTTTCTCTGCCAAGCTTTGAGAAAGCCACTCTTGTGGCCCGCTTGCTGAGATGCACCTCTGCCTGGGCCATGACCCGCCTAACCTCTAACGGAGGGAAAGCCAGGTATGCCGACAGGCGGAAGGGTGATGATACCAACTCTCTCTCATTTTTTGTCAATGCCTTTATTAGAAAATCTGCAATATAAATTCACAGATTGGAACTATTGTGTTACAAATCTATGTAAAATATTAATGTTACATTGGGTTGCATATGCATCCAAATATTTGTCAAAATGTTTCTTTTATAAAAGGCATATTCAAACAAGCATCTTTCTGCATAAAGACAGTGGACTTTGGGGTATAAAATTAGAGAAGGAGAACTACATCTATGATTCTCTTTTTTTTTACAACTAGCTGGTTACCCGGCTTCTCTTGGGTATGTATAGTTGTGTATGTGGGTCACTACTGCCTCCCTCCATCTGTCTTCCCTCACCCATCCCACTTCTCCATCGACAGTCACTTACTGCCCTCACCCTTTGCATCTTGTGACCACCACAGTACTAATCTCACATGCCCATTTGCCTTCCACCTACTATGAAAACTACAGCTGAGCTCAGAGGGAAAGGCAAATGATGTCACAATCCCAGGTGATGTCACCTGCCTGGTGGCAGCTATCACAATCCAAGTTGATGTCACCTGCCTGATGACAACAGCCAGCTCATTGGGCAACAGATCATTGGGGAACAGATCAATTTGGGGGGCATATGCCCCCAGGGAGCTCATGACCCCCACAGTGACAAACTCTCCAACCCAAGGTAGGTATGTGCCAAGTTACAGCATGATCAGTGCAGGGGTGTGGATTTGTATTCAGGACTCACAATGGGAAATTATATATATATATAATTTCATTTAAATCTCATAATCCACAGAAAAAGAGTGACCCAATTGTCAGTCTCTTCTGCCAGCAAATCTCTAGATATACTATGTTGTCATTTACTGCAATGGCATTCTAAAATATTAATCTCAACTCTGAGAGTTCACCTCCAAAGATACAGATCACTGATAACTATGAAATCAGGTTGGTTGTGGCCAGAACATCCTTGGTGCTGCAGTCAGTACAAGTCAGTTATGAAGTTACAATAGAGGGGATTGTTCAGTGATCAGGCTTTCCAGCATTCTCTGTTTTAAGGGAATCTGGAAAGAGTTTTAATTTGTTGAAACTGAATTAAGACGAAGTGACATTGCTTCCACTTGAACTTGTCTTGGACAGAATTTTGGAACAATTTCAGAACTATGAACAGTCTGAAGCCAGGCCAAGACACCCATAGGCCATCACACTAGAATTTCGGCTCAAGTAGCCCTGAGAGTTGTCATGGTAACTGGAAGACTGGAGTAGAGAATTAGCCTAATCTTCTCCGGCACTTACATTAATATATCTACCAATGGAAATGGGATGACTGGGCAATGTGTGTGCAAAGGGCAACATGATAGCCAGAGGAAATGGCCAAAGGAAAAGAGAGAAAAACATGCATGCCAAAGATATTAGAAGATATTAGACATTTATATGCTAATGCAAGAAATTTCTAACCCAAGAGAGATTTAGAGTTTTAAGGGGGAAAACAGATATAGCAGCATTAACAGAGATCTGACAGAATAGCAAAGGCAAACTGGATAAAGCTGTATGTCAGTGTAAACTCTTAGAGGATGGACATCAAAGTTCATACTAGAGGTCACACTATTCTGAACATCAAATGTGGCACAGAGTCAAACTGGAAAGCTGGGATGCAATCCTCAGCTGCCACAAGGACAAAGTGGAAGATGCAAGCATATAGAAATGACTTAAAACTGATCCAAAAGGGGGGGGGAGTCCAACACAGCCATATTTAAATTCAAAAGAGGAGATTTCTACAACAGGAGAAGACTTGTACAAAAAAAAAAAAAGAATTTGAAAATAACTCAAGAGGATTTGATCTCTCTTACTTTTAAACAAAAGCACCTGAATGTTACAAGCACCATTCTATATTGGGAAATATATTCTCTTGTCCATCTCATGGTTGTCTCAATACCCACAGCCAAGCAGGAGGTTTCATACTTTCTAGTATTTCAATCACCTGCTGTTCATTCTCCACCATTTAGAGAGGCAATCCTTCTGAGAGTCTTGTGGCAACTAGAACATTAACAAGTTTTATTTGGCATACATTGTTGTGTACTGCAGCTCCCTGCAACATATTTTCCTTGGAACTCACAGGCATTCACAGGTATACAACTTCTGACCATAGAAACAGTGTCTCCACATCATGAACAGCAGCTATTAATACCCTTTTCTTTTGTGGAAAATAATGGCTCTCATGTGACGAAAGCGGAGACTCGGTACTAGGTTTGAAGGTCTAAACTTTAAAAGAGCGGTCCAAGATGCTAAAGCAATTTTGGAAGTAGAATTAAGCACATGGGCTCTCTGTTATAAAGACTGAAATAAGACCCAAGGTGTCATTGCCCTTAGCCTCCAATGCTTACACTAAAGTTTGCTAATAATGCTGTTTTGATGCCAACCACGTTCTGTCTCACTTGCCTTTTTATTGTTCTTTGAGAGACTTAACAAACATGCAGATGGTGTTGGGAGAATAACAATCTTGCATGCAACTAACATTGGCTACCAATTGGGAAGGCCATTTTAGGACCTCTGGGAATTCTTATTTCCCACTAATCAATTAGCAAATGTTTGTTTATTTTTTGCACATCTGTCTCTCTCATACTCTCTTTTTGTTGGTCCTGCTTGCTCTATCTCTCTCAGTTCCTGATTACTTAACCATGTGGCTGCATAGAGGAATATCTCTCCTACCTAATTGAGTGATTGCCATCCTTTTTCTATGTTCTTTTATTCTTCTGAATTTAAATGAATATCAGAGTTAGAACATAAAAACAGCATTGCTGGAACAGGCCACAGCCCATCCAGTCCAGCATTCTGTCTCACACAGTGGCTCACCATTTCCTTCAGGGTATTTCCAAGAAGATACCTTCCCCTGCTTAGGATTCCCTGGAAATGGCATTGAGAGATATTCTGCCTCTCTCTCCAACCCAGAGGTTGTCCTTAAGTATCCATAATTATAGCCATGGATACCCTTGTCCTCCATGAACTTGTCTAATCCTTTCTTAAAGCTGTCAAGACTGACAGCTGTCACCACTTCTTCTGGCAGGGAGTTCCATAGACCAGTGATCCTCTGGGTGAAAAAGTACTTTCTCTTATTTGTTTGAGAACTAGTACCCAAAAGTTTCATGGAATGCCCCCTAGTTCTGGTGTTATGCGATAGGGAAAACAGTTTTTCCTTATCTACTTTGTCCACACCATGCATGATTTTATAAACTTCAATCAGGTCACCTCTTAGACGCCATCGTTCAAGAGTGAAAAGGCCCAACCGTTGCAGCCTCAGATGGTAAGGAAAGTGTTCCAGTCCCCTAATCATTCTGGTTGCCCTCCTCTGCACTTTTTCCAACTCCATAATATCCTCTGGAGGTATGGCAACCAGAACTGTACACAGTATTCCAGATGGGGCCTCACCATAGATTTATAAAGAGGCAAAATGACACTTGCTGACTTATTTTCTATACCCTTCCTAATGATCCCTAGCATTGAGTTTGCTTTTTTCACTGCTGAGGCACACTGGGTTGACACCTTCATTGAGTTGTCCACCAGGACACCAAGGTCCCTTTCCTGGTTTGTCGCAGAGAGTTCAGACCCCATCAGTTTATAAATGTAATTGGGTTTTTTTGCCCCAACATGCATCACTCTGCACTTACTAATGTTGAAGCTCATTTGCCACTGTTTTGCCCACTCCCCCAGTGTCAAGAGATCCCTCTGGAGCTCCTCACAATCTCTCACAGTTTTCACTACCCTGTATAATTTAGTGTTGTCAGCAAATTTGGCTACCTTGCTTTTTACTCCTACCTCTAGATCATTTATGAAGAGGTTGAAAAGCAGGGGCCCCAGTACTGAACCTTGGGGGACCCCACTCTTTACTTCCCTCCACTTGGAGAAGTGTCCATTTAGTGCTACCCTCTGTTTCCTGTCCCTTAGCCAGTTGCTGATCCAGGACAAGACCTGTCCCTTTATTCCATGACTGGCAAGTTTATTCAAGAGCCTTTGGTGTGGGACCTTGTCAAAAGCCTTCTGAAAGTCCAGATAAACAATGTCAACTGGATCCCCCTTATCCACATGCTTGTTGACACTCTCAAAAATTTCCAACAGATTAGTGAGGCATGATTTGCCCTTGCAAAAGCCATGTTGGCTCTCCTTTAGCAGTGCCTTCTCTTCTATGTGCCTATTAATTCTATCTTTTAGGATGGTTTCCATCACTTTACCTGGGACACATGTCGAACTGACTGGTCAGTAATTTCCTGGATCACCCCTGGATCCTTTTTTGAAAATTGGTGTTACATTCGCTACCTTCCAGTCATCAGGCACAAAGCCTGATTTGAGGGAAATATTATATATTTTGGCTAGGAGATCAGCAATTTCATCTTTAAGTTCCTTGAGAACTCATGGATGGATGCCATGTGGTCCTGGTGATTTGTTAGTGTTTAGCTTAACAAGATATGCAAGGACCTCCTCCCTGGTTATTTCTATCTGGCTTAATTCTTCGGTTTCCCTCCCTACGAAGATAGGCTCTGTTTTGGGCATGTGGTCTCTGTCTTCTTCAGTGAATACTGAAGCAAATAATTCATTGAGTCTCTCTGCAATCTCTGTTTCCTCTTTAATAACCCTTTGCCTTCCATTGTCATCTAATGGTCCAATGGTCTTCCTAGTTGGGTTCTTACTTCTAATGTACTTAAAGAAGTCTTTGTTATTTCTCTGAGTATTTTTAAGCAAATGTTTGTAAGCAAAGATATCTGTTTTCTATTTGAGATGCTTCAGGAGTGATCCCCCCTATATAAAATGATTGTGGCTTTTCCTTTTTCTCTCTCCTATAACCCTAGAATTCAGAACCATTTTGAAAAGCCAATTTCTGAGAGATTCAGGACAGATGAAAGTACTTTTCCATGTATTCCATAGCTGGATAGAGAATTTGCTTCACAGAATGCAGTGATTGCTGCTAAATTCAGACTGCCCCCTCCTTCCTTTGAAAAAGCGAAAAGGAGAAGGGAAAAAGGAAACAATCATTTTTGCCATCTCTTTACATGATCTAACCTGTGACCCGCGGCACAATTTCATGTGCCCCCCCCCACCACCGCCTTCACCACACCAGGAAGTGCAAAATGGTGGAGGAAGGGCAAACTGGCCTTCCGGCCCCGAAATTTAAAAGACTGAGAATGCCGGATCTAATGTTTTAATAACCTACTGTTCCAACTAACCTTATGTAACTGTCCCAATATACTGCTGCTTAACCACTCAGGCAATGTTGTCAAATCACAAACATAGTACCACTCCCTTGACTATAGCTTATTTGCTGGTACCCTGTTTCCTGACATTGAAATAATTTCTCTACTTTCTCACACTCAATATCAGAAACCAAAGACTTAACCCTTATTGAAGCCTTCATGTTTCTCAGTGCTCAGGCTTATACCTCTCCCCAGTTTCAGACCACACTGTGATGGGATTGAATACTGGAGTCTCATTTTCACTCAGAGGCTGATCCACTAACCTTTACTATACCTCCAGTAGACTCCCCTGTTTTCCTGTCCAGACAAATCTTGCTTCCTATCCTGTCTAAATTCCCACACTTCTTTTCCTCCTCAGACTCTCATTCTGTTTATTCTTCCCTTGTTTCCATAGTTACCCAACAGTCTCTGCAACTGTTGCTCATTTAGGTCCTTTTGCTCAGGTGGCCATTCTGTATGTAAGATTTATTGTAATATACAGGGAAAGACTTACTTATAATTTGAATTTCCTTTTTCTTTTGCTCCTAGTGAGTTTGCTAGCTTTCAGCCTTGTTCTAAGACTTAGCTTATGGGCCTAATACATGTAGCTGTATTAAGATCATGCATTTCTTTCTTAATTCCTTCACCCAACATTTCTTCATAGCTTTTACATCTCTAGTTCTACCCCTCAATCTCTGGATTGTGCTCCTATGTGCAGCTCATACATAAGATTATTATTTTTTAAAAAAAAATACTTTCAAAAATTGACATCAGTAACAGTATAACAGGGTCGTGAAGGCTTCTGAATGCCAAGCAGGTCAGTATGACCTCTGATTCTATAATCAAGGGTTCATGTGAGGAAAGAATGTTGAGCATGAAACTAATACTTTGACAGAGAGACAGAACATTATTTTATAAATAGCACACTTGTTTGACACTCTAGGCAGATCAGATATTGCATTATGTTCAGAATTTTCATTAATATAGCATGATTTGTTGGGAGCTTCAACAATGAAATTCAGGCAGAACATCTTAATATATTTAATCCCAGTAAAAGAAGAAGGAGAAAGAGGAAATGATACTTAGATTCAGTGATATTGGCCAATATATTGTTCAATGTCAGTGTGCATAGAACTCCAGCTGCAAAGTTAAAAAAATGGAAACCATCCTAAAAGATAGAATTAATAGTCACATAGAAGAGAAGGCGCTGCTAAAGGAGAGCCAACATGGCTTTTGCAAGGGCAAATCATGCCTAACTAATCTGTTGGAATTTTTTGAGAGTGTCAACAAGCATGTGGATAAGGGGGATCCAGTTGACATTGTTTATCTGGACTTTCAGAAGGCTTTTGACAAGGTCCCACACCAAAGGCTCTTGAATAAACTTACCAGTCATGGAATAAAGGGACAGGTCTTGTCCTGGATCAGCAACTGGCTAAGGGACAGGAAACAGAGGGTAGCAATAAATGGACACTTCTCCAAGTGGAGGGAAGTAAAGAGTGGGGTCCCCCAAGGTTCAGTACTGGGGCCCCTGCTTTTCAACCTCTTCATAAATGATCTAGAGGTAGGAGCAAATAGCAAGGTAGCCAAATTTTCACCCAGAGGATTACTGGCCTATGGAACTCCCTGCCAGAAGAAGTGGTGACAGCTGTCAGTCTTGACAGCTTTAAGAAAGGATTAGACAAGTTCATGGAGGACAAGAGTATCAATGGCTATAATTATGGATACTTAAGGACAACCTCCGGGTTGGAGAGATAGGCAGGATATCTCTCAATATCATTTCCAGGGAATCCTAAGCAGGTGAAGGCATCTGCTTGGGAATACCCTGAAGGAAATGGTGAGCCACTGTGTGAGACAGAATGCTGGACTGGATGGGCTGTGGCCTGTTCCAGCAAGGCTGTTCTTATGTTCTTATGTTCTTATGTAAGTAATCTGGAGTAGACTAGTTTGTGGATAGCCATGACATTCTCCTGTAGTAACAGAATGTTTCCCCACAGGGTCCCCAATAATATGTATAGTCTGTATTCAACCTAATATGTAGAGTCTGGTTTTATCTCAACTTCATTACTTTCAGGTCTAAGGTAGTGCAAGAGAATAAAAAAGACAGGAGAAGGAGTCAGTGTAACACCACACACTTTCATCAATGTATAGAAGTGTTGTGTATGTAATTTTATATAATGCTTTTTGTAAATAACTGATCCTTCATTTTGAGTCTCCTTCCACACTGTAATATCGCAAGACTTGGTTCATGCCATTTTCCTGCGAGAAGCGTGAAGGGCTCCCAGTTTGAGATCACCCCACTTGCTCCCCACCAATCCTGTTGTTTCCCGCCTAATTGTATCCTTCCCCAACCTGTATATAAGGCAATGTTGCACCCCTGTTCTGTGTGTCAGTACCCAAATAAAAGTTGAGTTTGGCCCCGTTATGCTGGCTGCTTCTTCTTATTACTGAACACCAAATTGGCGATGAGGATGGGATGGCATCCCAACAGAACATCACGGGTCCTTCGACATGGCCACTCCCGAGAGATGGAACCTCTATGAGAGGCAATTCCACCACACCATGGTGGCCAAAAATATTGTGGAAGAAGACCTAAAATGGTCCTGTTTCCAGTCACAATGTGGCCTGGCCACACTAGAGCTGGCAACCCATCTCATCCTGCCAAGGGACATAGACGAACTTCCCCTCATGGACATCCTTCCAGCTTTGCAAAATCAATTCCAGCCGAAGGTGTCCATTTTCCCTGCCCAAGTCATGTTCAACCATCATGACCAGTGTCCCAGGGAGTCTGTGGCTGACTACGCTGCCGCCCTCAGACTGGCTGCAGTCACGTGACAGTGGCCGAACATTGAAGACGCCCTCAGAGACTGTCTCTTAGCTGGGTTGCGGGATGAAGAAGCCCAGCATAGGATCATGACCTGCGACACACTCACATTCAAATCGGTCCTGAGGGAGGCGTTGGCATCTGAAGTGGCTCTGTTGGGCATGAAGTCATTCAAGCAGTGGCCTGTTGTCTCCAGGGCTCCAGCGTCTGCTGTACAGCCCCACAGCTCCTCTGCATCATTATGCTTGTCATCTTCGGCCTTACCGGCATCCACTACCTTGTCCGGCATCCACTTCCTTGTCTGGGTCCAGCAACAAAGACGGAGAGGTCCGGAAAATCCGCCGGAGAAAAGAGAAGCATGGCGAGAAGGCCCAGGGGCAGTGCAATGGCTGTAGAGGCAAGCATGACCATCGGAAGTGCCCATTCTGGAAGGCCGACTGTCATCACTGTGGCAAGCATGGGCACATTGCAAAGGTGTGTCAGCAATGGCGGAGGCAGGTCCCAGCATCAGGCAAGCGGCCAAGACAGAAAGGAGCATCCATCTCCAAGATCTCAATGACAGAACCGTCCTACAGCAACATCTCCAACATTTCTGCCCCAAAAAGAGTTCCTTAGACTCCCCCCCCCACCTCACGGCCTAAGCTGCAGGCACTGAAGATGTGCCTTCAAGACATTCAAGGGTGCCAAATTCAAATTCTGGGGTGGGGGATTTTTCTGTGTATTTTAAAAACATTTCAGCCAATTTGCCCCTTGTGGTAGTAAAACAAGGAACTAACTGTTTGCTTGGAGTCCAGTGGTTTGAGCCACTGGGCATTAGACTGTCCGGAATCAATGCTGTGAGCTCTCACCCAGTGCAGGACGTTTGCAACGCACACCCGGAGGTCTTCAAAAAGGGACTTGTGGGTCAGGGCATACTGGTGCTAGTTGATTCTGCAGAATTGGAGACACCCATTGTAACTGCCATTAAGCCAAATGGGGAGGTTCGAATTTGTGCCGATTATAAGTGCACGATTAACAAAGCAGTTAGGCCCAATGCATACCCACTTCCTGTTGTTAGCCACTTGCTGGCTGCATTACATGGGGGAAGGTGTTTCGCTAAACTAGATTTAACCCAGGCCTATCAGCAGCTAATGGTTACGCCTGCTGCTGCATCCATGCAAACCATATTCACCCAGAAAGGGGCATTCAAAGTCACCCAGTTGCAGTTTTAGGTCAATGCAGCCCCTGGTATTTTACAATCACTTGTGGAACATTTGCTCAAGTGTCTCCCCCAGAGTTCTCCCTTATTTTGATGATGTACTAATCACTGTGGGAGATGAACAAACTTGCCGAAAGGATAGACTGGGTTTTGAGAAAATTTGAAAGGGCTGGGCTCCGTTTGAGGAAAGAAAAGTGTGTATTTTTTGCAAGAGAGGTCAAATTTCTTGGGTTCAAGGTAACTCCTGATGGATTCAAACCCTCTGAGTCTAAGGTTTCTGCTGTGCATAATGCCCCCCATCCATCCTACAAAACCGAATTGCAATCTTTCCTGGGTTTATTGAATTTTTACCATTCCTTCTTGCCCAGGAAGGCTTCTGTAGCAGAGCCGCTTCATCGCTTGCTCAAAAAAAGATGAGGTTTGGAGGTGGGGGCACAGCCAGGAAAAAGCATTTGGGGAGTTAAAAGAGCTTCTTTCCTCCAAAGCAGTTCTCACCCATTTGACCCCAGAAAACCTGTGGTACTGGTTTGTGATGCATTGCCCATGGGGGTGGGGGCTGTTCAATGTCATGCAATGGAGAATGGAACTGAGGCCCCAATTGCGTTTTATTAAAGGTCCCTTTCAAAGGCAGAAAGGAACTATGCCCATGCCCAGACAGACCAAGAAGCTCTGGCTATAGTTGCTGGAACCAAAAAGTTCCATGATTATTTGTACGGAAGGGAATTCACCATTGTGACAAATCACAAACCACTACTGGGGAATTTTGTTACTCCCAAGCCCACTCCCCAAATACTGTCACCCCACATGCTTAGATGGGCTATATTTCTGAATGCATATCAGTTTTCACTGGTTCACCACCCGGGGAAAGAGATTAGCCATGCAGATGCTCTTTCTCATTCCCCTTTGCCAGAATTGGGGGAGCTGGACTGTGAAATAGAATGCAATCATCTGTTGCTGATGATCAAATCTCTCGATTCACCCCCCGTTGTTCCCTCTGACATTGCCAAAGCTACTGCTAGGGATAAAATGCTTTCAAAAGTGGTTTCCTGGGTTCAAAAAGGTTGGCCCACAACTTCTCCCTCAGAGGAATTAAAAGCATTCTACAGGAAGTGATTCAAGCTTTTGCTCAAGAGGGGTTGTGTACTATGGGGTCAGAGGGTAGTGATTCCTGCTGTATTATGTTGTAATATCCTCAGACTGCTGCACATTAGCCACCCAGGGATTGTGTACTCCAAAGCTCTGGAATGGAGCTATTTCTGGTGGCCACAGGTTGATAAGGACATCAAAGAGTTGGTGGGCACTTGTGCCAACTGTCAGAGTTCCAGGCCTGAAGAGTCCCGACTTCCCTCCTGGAAATTGGACACGGCTCGTGGACCATGGTCACGAATCCATGTTGATTTTGCTGGTCCATTTCGAGTTACCCTCTTTCTTTTAATAGTGGACTCGTGTTCAAAGTTATTGGAGGTAATTCCTGTGCCAAGCACTACCTCTGCAGTGACCATTAAGCAATTACGTAGGATATTCAGTTGTTTTGGAATACCAGATGTGCTAGTGTCCAATAATGCTACGACCTTCACATCTGTTGAATTTCAAGCATTTCTCGAGAGATATACTATCAGGCACATCACTTCTGCCCCGTTTCACCCTGTCACCAATGGTCAGGTGGAAAGGCAGGTCCGCACTACAAAAGAAGCCCTAAAGTGAATGGGGCAGGGGTACATTGAGCTGCAGCTCTGTCAATTCTTACTACGCTATTGGGTAACCCCCCCTTGCCTCAGGGCTGTCCCCAGCTGAGCTCTTAATGCGCAGGAAACCAGCATCCTTGCTAGACCGGCTAGATCCTTCCAGGGTGGAGGAAAAGGGTTAAATATTGGAATTCAACATAAGAAGGGTTTTGCACCAGGAGATCCAGTGCATTGTTGAAACTACGTGGCCGGTGGGCCAGCATGGGTTCCAGGTTCCATGGTAGAGCAAACTGGACCAGTGTCCTATAGGGTGAAAACAGGGAATGGTTTGTTGTGGTGGTGACATGCTGACCAACTCATACATAGGGTCATGGACCAGTCCTGGGAGGAACAGGAAGAAGTACTGGATTTTGAGGTGCCCACAGCGGACCATGATCAAAATAATTCCATGTTAGGGTCCTCCCCCACCCACTTATTCCAAGGGGGAGATGAGGAGGGTGCATCCTCCCCATTTCTTTGGAGATTGTCAGCAAGCCATAATCCTCAGCTCTCTAATTCTGAGCAAGCAGGGAAGTCACAGGAACGTGGTAATTCATCCCATGATTTACAGGATTGGGGTGAGTTTTACAAGTGGCAAGCTTGTCCATGTGAGAAATGGGGTTATGATTTTTCCCCTGATGCCCCCCCATCCTCCTGTGTTTGAGTCTACCTATACTCCAACCCAAATGAGGAACCTTTATTTTGAGTCGTCCTCTACTCATGTTAAAAGGAGTGAATTTCAGTTGAGTTTTTCCCCATTTGAGTCTGGGTTTGAGTTTGAGTGGTCCCCTGCTCAATCTATGAAAAAACAGGGTTATGAGTTGGTTTCCCCTTTCTAATTCCAGTTTGGGCATTTGCCCCCACAATGCTAGTAGTTCTAGCTGCATTCCTATTGTGGGACATTCAACACAGGTGCCAGCTAGCCATAGGTCTCAGCTCTCGGGTCAGGTGTCTGTGAGGCCAAAAAGACAGTGTGGCCCTCCACAATGGTTAAAAGATTTTGTCCAATCCTAGGGGGGAGTAATGTTGTGTATGTAATTTTATGTAATCAATCAATCAATCAATTTAATTTGTACCCCGCCCTACTCAGCACCAGGCTGACTCAGAGAGGCCTCACAACGTATCACAACAATTACACATTTTCAAAATTACAAATTACAAAATACAGTTCAGAGAATATAACATAAAATTAAGCAATGTTCATAGCAAAAACAAAGTTAAACCCACAACCCCAAACACAGCCAGGGCACCATGTCCAAAAAAGTACTCAGAAACAAACAACATTGTCCTCTTTTGGGGGAGCCCGCAAAGCACCAGCCTCACGTCTCTGAGGCCAATGGAGCGAGTCCAGAGCAGGCAACGTGGCGGCGGGCAATGCAGCAGCAGAGGCAGCTTCTGCGTCTGCTCCTTTTGACCCCCTAGCAACAAGCATTGGAGGAGCCAGGGAGATGCAGCTGCCCCGCATCTCCGGGGCTGATGGAGCGGGTCCCGGAGCAGGCAACAAGGCAGAGGCAGAGGCAGCTTCGGCATTTGATCCTTTTGACCCCCCCCCCCGCCACAAGCACGGAAGGGGCCAGGGTGATGCAGCTGCCCCACATCTCTGGAGCCCATGGAGTGGGTCCCGGAGCAGGCAAAGCAGCGGTGGCAACGGAGGCAGCTTGGGCGTCTGCTCCTTTTGACCTCCCCGGCAACAAGCATGGGAGGGGCCATGGTGACACAGCTGCCCCACATCTCCAGGGCCGATGGAGTGGGTCTCAGAGCAGGCAACGCGGTGGCGGGCAACGTGGTGGTGGGCAACGTGGTGGTGGTGGCGGAGGCAGCTTCAGCTTCTGCTCCTGTTGACACCCCCCCCCCCCGGCAACAAGCACGGGAGGAGCCAGGGTGACGCAGCTGCCCCGCATCTCTGGGGCCAATGGAGCGGGTCCTGGAGCAGGTAATGCTTTGTGTAAATAACTGATCCTCCATTTTGAGTCTCCTTCAACACCGTAATATCACAAGACTTAGTTTGCACCCTTTTCCTGTGAGAAGCGCGAAGGGCTCCCAGTTTGAGATCACCCCACTTGCTCCCCACCAATCCTGTTGTTTCCCACCTAATTGTATCATTCCCCAGCTTGTATATATGGTGCCATTGTGCCCCTGTTGTGTGTATCAGTACCCGAATAAAAGTTGAGTTTGGCCCCGTTATGCTGGCTGCTGCTTATTATTATTGAACACCAAAGGAAGGTCAGCATGAGAAGTGTGAAAAGAGGTCTTATTTTAGAGCAACACCACCATGCAATGTGATATTAATGTTAATTCTGTCCCTGAGTAACCAATAGAAATATCTTTGTCTTCTCTCCTCTAGGGTCACCTGACATAGTTTTTACATATTAAGCTTTGTTGTTTGGGTCTCTCATTCTGTGCTCTATTTTGATTACTCTCCTTCTTCTTGCTATTTTGCCTTATAAGCAAAACCATGTATGTTTAAGACCACCATTTTTTTTGAGCACATGGCAACCTTTTTGAAAAGAACATTTACAAAGCAAAGCACATGTTTATCTCTCTGAATCAACTTGAGTAAAGGATACTTTTGTTATATTTCTAAACATCGTGTGAAGTGTGTTTAATTGCTGGACTAGAGTGGGAAGTAAAAGAACTGGAGAACTTGCATTTCAAACTAACTAATTGTAAATCTGCCCCACTTTAAAACTGCTGCATAAAAACTTAACACTTAATATGATGTATGGTTAGGGTCACCTCTGTAGAATTTGGAACTGGTTTTTGTTATGTAAAGAAAAACTTTGCACGAAAGTGATGGAGAACACAGACTCCAAAACTACTTTTTTTCTTTCATAAAATGAAAAAATACAATAAACTGGTGGGCCACTGCTGGAAGCAGATGATTGGTTCATTTTGAAGGGGGAAAGACTATTCCTCCAAAAACAACAATATAACTAGTAGTCTACAGGCTCTTAAAAGGCTGGAAATAATACCGACCAATAAAATGCAAAGTTAGGGCAATTTTCATTTAGTAAATCGATTGTGCAGAGAAAATTGCCTAAATAGTAGGAAAAGAGAAATCCTTTGACATACCAAAATGCAACAAAAGAGCCTGATTATGCTGCCCAGGGAAGTGAATGAGGTTGCTAATGTTAGCTTTGGAGATAAGACAATTTAAGAGCAAGGAAAGCAAGGCGAAAATTCTCTTTAATGTTATTACTTCCCTGACATTCAAAGCAGGCACACAGGTTGCTAATTAATTAAAAACAAATCCTCAGAGATCCTATTTGCGTCTTCCTCGAATCATATCTAGTTTGCCATTAGAGCAATTTTATAGATTTGGAGGATTTTAGGTTCCAGTTTACATACAAAGGACTACCTTGAAGAAGAAGAAAACTTAGAATAATAAAATTAATGAGTCATGAAAATCATAATCCATAAAGAGGTTGAAATCAACTGACATATGCTGATGTGTTAAAATCTATTAAAAATATCCTCCTCAAATCCACAAGACACAAAGTAGCAACATATAAAATAAGCATGCTGTCTGATTTTGAATACTTCATCTCAGCATCACTTTGACCTTATGGAATGAAGCGGAGATCCAAGATACCATTCACTTGCTAGGTCCACAATCTTAAAGATGTTTCCTTTTAGATGTAATACACTTCACTAAATTGTTCACAGAAAAGTGACTCATAGAGGTTTACAAAACTGGTTAGGTTGTTATACATTTATGTTTGGCTGTTCTTAGAAGCAGACCATGAACCATGAGCTAGGTTTACTATGCTGAAGTACTTTTGCATATTTGGTAGATTGTTTTTTCTTTAGTTCATGGTCTGCTTATAAGAACAGCCCATCATAAATGTATACAATATAACAATCTAAAAAGTCTGTAAACCTCTAAGAGTCACTTTTCTGTGAACAATTCAGTGAAGGGTATTCTTTAAAACTTATACAAAGGGAAACATCTAAAACAGGGATTAGCAACCTATAGCCTGTGGGCCTAATTAGGCCCATGGCGCCAATTAATCTGGTCCATGGTGAGGACCTGGAGCCGCCACTGCCACTGGAAACACCATGGAAAAAAATAATCTGAAAATGTGGCAAAAATGCACTGCCATTGCTCCCACTGCCACAGGAAGAGGCGGAAGTGGTAAAAAAGGCCGACATTGTCCCATGAATGCTGCTATCACCACCAGAAGCACTGGAAGCAGCCAGAGGAGCCACACTTCCGACCCTCTCACCTGTGTGAGGTAGGCAGAACCAGCCTATGATGCAAAAATTTTGCAAACCCCGATCTAAAACATGCTGCTAAAATCAAACCCAATAGCATACTTTACAGATAGCATACTTTACAGAATACAGATTATGTCCTCTTATAAGATCCTATACAAGCCTTCAGACAATGCCTGAAATGACAGACGAATGGCTGATTATATGTATAATAAGCAATAGCATTTGATAGCCTAGAGTAAACTGAAGAGGCTTGGCATAAAACAGTAGACGTACCTGTACAAAAGACAAACCCCATCAAATACATTGAAAATTATCTCATCAGCTTAAGTGCTAAACATCTTTGTCCTTCTCCTTCATACCATCTCATGCAAGTGGATGTGATCAGAAAGCTTCCAAACAAGATTGGCTGGAGATGTTTGTGTGCTTAAGACAACAAACACATCCACACAGGATGGGAGGTAGACAAGACCTATTCCCAAACCTAAATGTCTTTATTCACCTATTTAAAAAGAATAAAGATTTGGAATGTACAGCCTTTTCTTCCCCATGAATATTTCAAGTTAAGCACATTTTCAGAGCAGAAACATCTATATAAATAAAACAGAAATGTACATCCATGTGTCACAAATGCGTTTCCATGCCCCTTGACTGAGCCCCCTGAAGGTTGGTGCACGGCAACCTTTGGCATCACAGATTGCATAGCCAGAGTCTGTGGGCAGCAGGGGGCTCTGCACCCCACAAACTCATGAAAACTGAGAAAACTACATGCCCCAGGAACCATTGTGGCATGCCTCAGCCAATCGGTGAGCCCGGTTTGGGTGTAGGCATGTATGAACAATGGCCACACACAGAAGGCAGGGGGATGTGGTTGCCGGACTTGTGTGCACCCGGTGCCCCCACCCCCAACCCCTCGGAACAATGAAAGGTCTTTGCGGGTGGAGCAAGGCAGATGGATGAGCCGGCGGTGGCCTCGCAACCAGGGCGGCGTGGTCAGTGGTTGGCGGGGGAGCAGCCAATGAAAGACTGCAGGAAGCAGTGGACAAGACCATGGACTGGGCCCAGGAGGCCTCGCCGGGGCACCATCGCTGCATTGAGCTTTATAGTGTACTAGTATGGGTGCCCAGAGGAGGCGGGGGACAGTGGAGACACCCAGGCAGGGTGTCATCGACCAGGCGGAGCTGGGCACCCATGCTAGTATAGTATAAAAGCCTTGGGGTGCTTGCTGATGTTAACTGGTTGGGGGGGATTCAACTCTTTTATTTCACTTGTAATGTTTTCTTATGTGCTCTTATGTTTTCACTTGTAATGTTTTCTTATGTGCTCTGCACTGACTTTGACAACAAAAACAAACAACAGTGAACAGCCTTGACAGGAAAAATGACACTCAATTAATTCAACTTGATCTCCAACAATTTACAAAAGGGAAATTAGTGTTAAAAACATTCAAAAATATCCAAAAAAATTTATTCAAACATAAATAAATAAGAACACACTAAAATAAAAAACAAACATCTAAACACAGTCAAACACATTGAATGTAAAAAAAACATACACTTACACATTGTTTAAAAAATTCTTATCCAAGGTACACCTATTACCAAAAACCACATAGGAACACATTATTTTTTAAAATGCCATTATTGGGGGGAAAATATATCAACCTTTCCTCTTTTTAAAATCCAATTTTTTTATAACAGTTTAAAACACTACCTACGTATAAAAAAACATTATTTTTAAAAAATAACATAACTCATTTAAATACACATACAACAAAAAACATTCTCATATTTTTTTTAAAAAAACCCCAAAAAAAGCCCGGCAACGCCGGGCAACCCTTGCTAGTATATATATATATATACTATAGATTTGATCTCTCAGCGGCCTTCGATACCGTCGACCACGGTATCCTGCTGGAACGGCTCGAAGGATTGGGGATCCAGGGCTCTGTGTTGTCCTGGTTTTCCTCTTTTCTGGAGGGCCGTACCCAGTCGGTGTGGTTAGAGAGTGAGAGGTCCAGCCCTAGGCCCCTCAAGTATGGGGTGCCTCAGGGCTCTGTGCTCTCTCCTCTCTTATTTAACATCTACATGAAGCCACTGGGTGAGATCATTCGTTCCCACGGGGTGCGGTACCATCAGTATGCGGATGACACCCAGCTGTACATCTCGGCCCGTGGGGACCCCAGTGATGCTGTTGAAATCCTATCCGGATGCCTGGAGGCCATTGGGGTCTGGATGGGGGCCAATGGGCTTCGACTGAATCCCAGCAAGACAGAGTGGCTGTGGATAAGGGGCCCCAGGTTATCCAAGGAGTTACCATCTTTGGTACTGGATGGGGCTGTTTTGCCCCAGACAGACCCAGTGCGCAACTTGGGGGTCCTTCTGGACTCACGGCTGCTGCTGGAAGAACAAGTGGCGGCTGTGGCCAGGAGGGCTTTTGCCCAACTTCGGGTGATTTGCCAATTGCACACGCTCCTGGACCTTACTTATGGTCACTCATGCTCTGGTTACTTCCCGACTAGATTATTGTAATGCGCTCTACATGGGGCTGCCCTTGACGACCATTCGGAGGCTGCAGCTGGTCCAGAATGCGGCGGCCCGGGTAGTGATGGGGTGTGGGCGATATGCCCATGCCTCCCCGCTGCTTCGGGAGCTGCACTGGTTACCAGTTTGTCTCCGGGTGCAATTTAAGGTGCTGGTTTTGACCTTTAAAGCCCTATATGGCAGGGGGCCAGGATACCTTAGAGACCGCATCGTCCCAAGAGTGACTGCCCGTCCAACCAGAGCGGACCGGAGGGGCTCTCTAATGGTGCCGTCAACGAGGGGTGCACATTTGTCTAGCACCCGAAGGAGGGCCTTCTCCGTGTCCGCACCAACCCTCTGGAACCTCCTACCAACAGATCTAAGACTTCAAAGTGAACTGTTGCCCTTCAGGAAAGGAGTAAAGACCTGGCTGGCAGGGCAGGTGTGGGGCCCGAACGGGACTATGGTTCCCGCCGGCTGGCTTTTATAAGAACTCTCTCTTCTTGTATGGTGGGTGGGATGGGTGGGTGGGATATGGGTTTTTAAATGGGGGGGAAGTGAGTTTTTACAGGTTTTTATAATGTTTTATGTATTTTTAGAAGTGTTGTGATGCCGCCCTGAGTCGGGTTCTGCCTGAGTGGGCGGCATATACAAATGTGACTTATAAATAAATAAATAAATAAATAAATAAATAAATATATATATATATATATATATATATATATATATATATATATATATATATATATATATATATATATATATATATATATATATATATATATATATATATATATATATATATATATATATATATATATATATATATATATATATATATATATATATATATATATATGTGGAGTCCAAAGAAGTCATAACAAACAACAGTGAACAGCCTTGATGTTCTCTGTTGTTCCAGTTCTCTGGAACAGATAAAGTAAATCAGAATGCCACATTGTGCTGTTGCGTTCCAAGTTCCAGCAGCTTCTATTGTGCACTGACGAAGTCATGCTGAAAAATCAGCTGTAATTGAAAAGATTATAGACTAAACAGTTTTTAAAGCCAAGTTCAATGAAATCTGTTGATCCTGATTCAATATTATCTCAGACACAAATACACACTGTATCTTCTTTCACAATACAGTTGACATGTTTTTACACAATAAAATGCTGATAATGTATGAAAGAAATTTCCAGCTTACATCAGCTAAAGGTCCTCAAGCAAGCCACTCTATGCATCCTCCATAATAATTTATTTTTCAAAATGATTCAGCTCTGACTTACTGAAAAGCAAGACACAGCTATTCCCTGTGCTTTAGTCTCACAGTACTGTTGTTCATGCATGCTCATTTGCTCATGATGCAAAGGAATGTGTCATGATACATTCAAATCAGTGTGTGGATTTTGATGTCACCTGAAATGCAGTGTTTTTCAGTAGAATCAGACCACACTCAACCTGCTTGTACTTTAGAGAAAACCTCATGCACATACAGCAGCATTACCTTGTTATTGAACAGGGTTACAGAAGGAAGAGGAGGAGGAAGTCATATGTATAAAGGTTATTATTAGTGCATCATGGTAAGTTTAGACTGAGATCAACTGTAAAACTAAATCTCTAATACTTACATAAAAGAAAAACAGGACAGTGATTGAGAATCAGAAAAAGAAATGTATGCTTTTGTACTTCCGTGAGAATTAACAGGGGGTTATGAAGTGACACAGGCCAAACAGAATATAGTCCTGGACTCTGAGTGTTAATCTATTTGTTTCCAGAAGTATCTCCATCTTAAAGACTAATATTCTTGCTGTACATCAGCTTTCATAGACCATAAATTACTTTATCAAAAGCAGAAAGTGTCATTCTACATTTTTGATGGAAGGGAATGAAAGAAAGAGAGAGAGAGAGAGAGAGAGAGGGAAAGAGTATCAGCCTAAAAATGCTGCTGGTTCAGATCACAACAGCCAGAATTCCTTGGACTCTGAAAGATGCAGTCCCAAAAGTATCTTTTGGAAAACTTTGTTACTTTATCTTTATTTGAAGTTAAGTTTGTAAACAGTAAAGTCAGTGAGAAATTAAATGCATGATGTACTATAATTGGCAATTTTCATTATTAACTTTGTCAATTCACAAAACACTTGCAGATAGTACAAACATCTTCACACTAGGTAAGCCAATTAACACATAGGGAGTGATAAGCTGCTATCTGAAACATTTTCTGGTACACGAGAATGTCTCAATAAATTGTTATTTGACAGTCATTCCTCTAACCTTCCTCTAAAGTTTCTTTGTTCCAAAATAGTCACTTTAAGGTTGGTGACAGAATGTCTCAAGAGGTCCAAGTATCTTCCAACCAGTTTTTGGAAACAGCCATTTTTATATCAGATTTATACCCATTTATTCTTTTCAGGGACTGGGCTGTTTGCCCTCAGTGGAATCTAGAAGAAAACAAAACCTACTGTATTCCACATCGCACTGGAAAGAGAGTAAGTGGTCAAAATGGTAAGATTGTGAATAACAATATTAGGACCTGGAACATTGTTGCCAGAGTAGATATGTTGACAAAACTAGCATATGGTGCTTTTCTTCATGGTCTAGTACTTACATTTGTAGCCTTATTATGTGGCCTACTCATTGGTGGCTGTCTTTCGGCTTTGCTGAGTTCACCCTTTCCTCATCTCTCCACCTCCATAGGTGGAAATTCATATATTATTGGGTAAAAAAGTTATATATTATATATTCTTTATTTATTTACTTGCCTTGTATACCACCCCATTAGTGAGCATCCACTACTTTGGGAAGCTGATAGAATAAAACACTGAACCTACCCACATCCTGAAGACCAGTCTCATGCGATAATATACAAACAATATGGCCATGCACCAACTCAAACACAATAATAAGATAAAACTCTTAATTTAAACATTGATATTAATAGAATCTGGGAATATGTTTCTGTAGGCTGCTTTATAGAGTTCTATTTTCAAGAAAATGTATTGTACTGGTCATGTGTTTTGTGTGTTTTGAAAGGTGTAGACTTCCAAATGGTAGATGGCCTGTTGAGCATATATTTCCAGGTATCACAGGCTTGAGAAGTTTGCACACTTCTCAGTGACAGAGTTGCAAACATGCTCAACACATGTCCATTCTGGCAGGTATGTAAACCACAAAGAGGAAGTATGTGTTTGCAAACATTCAGTAGACAGAGATCAACTAAGCTTGGTAGGCAATGCATCGGATAACGTCCAAAATTGGACTTTATCCGAGGTTCCTATACACAGAAAGAGGCTTCTCAAAGATTGTGGTATTTTTTTAACAACAATTCGGTGTACCCTGGGCAATGATATCCTTGTCCTGGCTAATCTTCCTCACACTAGGTCAGGTGAAAGAAACTACACAATGAATTCACCAAAAGATGGCTTCATTTTGGCAGTTTCACATCTGGTTTAGACACAGAAGAAGAAAAACTAAGCTTGGCTCTTAAACACATCCTCTGCCTATAGCACTTCTCCCTCCTTATGCATACAGTGTGTGAATCAGGAAACACATCCAACTGCTGTCAATCACAAGGAAACTTTCTTCTGTCCCATCCCCACCTACCTGCAGCCATTTATACTGCATAAAAGCTGCCTCTGGAAAGCAGGGTTGTCCAATTTAAGAGGGGCAGATAGCTATTGTTCAGATTAGACAGTTTCATATTTTTGATTTCTTGATTGAAAAAGCCCTCTCACACCTTTCAGTTGGTAATTATTTTTAATGACTGTGATGTTTATGCCTGTCAAAACATGCCCTTAAACCTCCCTTAACCTCCTGAAGCCATAAAGGAACTTTAGAAGCAATGATATTTCCAAAATCATTTTTTAGAAGTGAAGGCTACCAAAATGGCTCTTAGGGACAGTTTCTGTGGCCTGTAGGCCAGTCAATGACTACCCCGCCATGCACAGCTAGTTTTGAAGACACATACATATTGCAATTCATCCAGTGGAAGTGTGTCACTAGATGCTGCCTGAAACTTTTAAGCCTCAGAATCAGCAGTTATTTCACTGGAAGGGAAAGCATACTTATAACTTGCAGACTGATTACTACATTCACACACTTGGCCTTAGATATGCTCTCTGAATTCTCTTGTTACCAGGATTACATGTATTTCAAGATTTTAAAACATAAATGAATAACAAAACAAATCACTTCTACTTTAAACAACATTACACTGAGTTTAAAATTCAGCACGATCACTAAGTCTGTCTTTCAAAGTCAAGCATTTCCCCTCAACAGCTCACTCTAGAGAAATCTTTTTCATTTTAATGGAAATATGAAAGCCCAAGTAAATACATCTTCTTGTACAACATTCTAATAGCAAATATACATGCTTTTAAAAGGATGGTCTCCAGTTCAGTCATCTGCATCTACTACTGAATTTTGGCCTTTAAACACATTGATTTTCTTCTACTGACTTTTCACAGGGCAAATGCCATTTTTAGACAAAGTACAGTGGAACCTTGGTTAACATAATTAATGCATTCTCCGGGATGTTTCTTACAGCAAAAATTACTTTAACCAAATTATCCATAGGAATGCAATGAATGCAATTTCCCATAGGAATGCACTGAAAACAAAAATAAATTAATCAAAATGTTGTTTCCCATAGGAATGCATTGAAAACCAATTAATTCGTTCCGAAAATAGTTCTGTAAACCAAGCCACTATTTTCTATGGATTTCATTTCATTATGCAATTTTTAGGTTAACCAAGCCATTTGTTAACTGAGGTTCCACTGCAATTGAAGCAAGTAATATATTTGGAAGCTGGATATAATATTCTGTGGACTTTAGGTTCGTCTCTAAACCTAATAACTATCTAACAATATCCTGCTGACAACAGGTTTAAGATACTGGAAAGTTAGGCCAGGAAAGGTGTAAAGTAGTAGGACAAGAAGACCAAACATGAGATAGATATACTAGGGTGGAACTTTTAAAACTTGTGCATAAAGATGCCATTTATCAAAGCAATATTTGGTGTAATATCTAATTTTGGCATAATTATACATCTTCACTCTGAAAAGAACCAAGGGGAAGGGAAGTCTTTGCCAGCTTATGTATGTGACTAACTAAATAGGAAATCCATCAGCAAAACATTCCAGTTATTCATTGATCTCTACTTGATTCCATATGGACTTGATTGATCTGGCAACTATCAACAGAAGTCCGTATGCTGTTTTGTACTTATTCACCAAATTGTACATAGCTTGTGCATAGCACCTACTGAATGAAAATGTACCTATTGTGGATGGGCTACTGAAAAATAAACCCAGTAAAATAATCCCAACAAGTTCATAGCATATGCCTCATAATTCTCTACAAGAGACTTTTACATGAAATCATATAATCTGTGTTTACTATACCTGAGCACAGAACCAAGAGGTGCTCACCTTTTCCCTCTGGGCAGTGAACAAAAATGCAGTGTGAACATACTGAAATGACCAGCAAGAGAAACAATTCTCAGACATGCCTAAATATATGAAAACCAGATGCATTTCAAAAATTAAAGTTTCCTTTATTTCTCAGGGGCAAAAGTAAATTTCTTAGATCTCTCCCTTTCATTCTACAATGAGAGAATTAAGGCATTTATTTTTGCTGGTTGTTACACATCCTCAAGGAAAGAAACTTTGCTTTCTAACACAAATCAGTCCTGAGCAGATGTAGGCCCTCCTGAGAATTACTTAGTTGCTTGTTCATTTATCAAAGAGAAGGACAAACATTTCCAGGAGGGATGATTTTAGATTATGCCTGATACATACAAACAAACCATCAAAACCCATCAAAAAGCAATTTTCAGAATTCATTATTTTTTAAATCCTGAAATTTAGTTTGCTTCCATAAGCAAAAGTGTTGCTATTATCATCAAGTTGCCTTGTTCTCTAGCTGGTCTTATCAGACAGTGTAAAGTATGCCAATTGCTTCAACAGAAGAAGAAGAGGAGGAGGAGGGACTATGTTAGCAGTTACAGAGAGAACTAGCAGGCTTTCAAAATCATTACCTGCAAAAGTACCTGCACCTCTGTCCTCTGTTTTATACTGTTATTATTAGCAATTCTATGATCTAATAAGAGCCTTCTTCTTTTTTTAAAAAAAGTCTCTCGCACTCTCTTTTATGAATACACACAGTGTGACTTTTTTCTGTCAAACTTATGTCTTGTCTTAATGCTGAGCTGAACAGATGTTTTCAGCTAGGCTGAGGAAACTCACAAAATGATTATACTCAGTATAGCATTTATTTATTTATTTACTTCATTTCATTTCATTCCATTTTTATACTACCCATTTGGGAAAGTTCCGACTCTATAGTATATGAATAGTATAGTATCTAGACCTATAAAATGGTGTGTTAACCATTGGAATGTGACAAAGGATGTTGCACCAGGCCCCACTAGCCCGTAATGGGCCTCCGTTCACTCGCCCGAACCCGGCTCGCAGGTAACTGTCGGGTTGAAATTTTCGACCCGGGGCAGGAGCCTCCCAGTCGCAAACAAAAAAAGGGAACTTCAATTCCCAACGTTCCTGGCGCCGCGCCAGAGCCAATCAGGCTGAGCGGCGCGGCAAAAGGAACATTCGGAAACGCACCGCGGCCAATCAAAAAAAAGCCGCAGGGGAAAAACTGCTGCAGTAAGCAAACATGCGCAGCCAAAACTACAAGCTCCAGCGTCCTGTGCGCCATTAGCACGCAGAATGCTGAGGCGGCCGGTGCGCAAAAAATAAAAGTTAAAAAAACGCCCGCCGCCACTGCCATTCTTCCCCACGGGCCAGCCAGCATGGCCCGTGGGGAAGAAAAAAAAGAAAAAAACCCCGCCGCCACTGCCCTTCCGTTCAAAGGGCCAGCCGGTGTGCAAAAAATACAAGTAACCCCCCCCCCCCCCCCGCCACTGCCCTTCTTCCCCACGGGCTAGCCAGCATGGCCCATGGGGAAAAAAAGAACCCTCCCCCGCCGCCGCTGCCCTTCCCTTCAAAGGGCTAGCCAGCGCATGAAAAATACAAGTAAACCCCCCGCCACTGTCCTTCTTCCCCACGGGCCAGCCAGTATGGCCCACGGGGACAAAAAGGAAACCCCCCACCGCCGCTGCCCTTTTTCCCCACAGGCCAGCCAGCATGGCCTGTGGAAAAGAAAGCACTCCCCCCGCCATTGCCCTTCCTTCCCACGGGCCAGCCAGCATGGCCCATGGGAAAGAAAGCCTCTCCGTCATTCCCCTTCCTTCCCACGGGCCAGCCAGCATGGTCCACAGGAAAGAAAGCCACCCCCCCCTGAAAAAATAAACACAAAAACACAAACCAAAACAATCAAAAACACACAAAAATCCAAAAATGAAACACAAAAACAGCCAAAAAGAAACCAGAAAAAAAACACAGACCCCCCCAAATCCCACACACCCCCCACCCCACCCCCCAAAAAACCTAGAGAACTTAACAAAAGACGTCTTCTATCCATGAGGACCGGAACTCAAATGAGAAAAGAAAGAGAAAACTTACTGGAAGCGACACCCAGAGGACAGAAGAGAACAACTGTAGAGAGGCAGAAAAGCTCACCACCCCCACCCAGAGGCCAAAAGAGAAAAAACATTCAAAAATATTAAAACTAATAAGATTAATTCCAAAATTAATCAAATAAGTTATAAAAACATTCAAAAATAATCACACTAATCTCAAAAAATACCAAAAATACCAGAAATTACTTTTCACTCCAAAAAACCAAAACAAAAAATAAAAATGCGTAAAAATAAATATTTTAAAAACCAAAATTAAATTTTAAACTAAATAACATTAAATTAAATTAAATTAAATTAAATTAAATTACATTACATTTGCATAAACATAAAACAAAAACCTTCAAAAACCAATTTAAAGAGCCCGGCACTGAGGAAGCCGGCATGCAAAAAATAATAATACAAAAAGAACAAAAAAAACCCTGGGAGCGCAAGTCCGCCGCAGACGGACGCAGCGCCTCGAAGCCACAAAATCACAAAACTTTACAACACCATTTAAAACAGCCCAGCACCATTGGTTCAAGAAAAAACCCGAAACCCTCTACTATCCAACACAATTTTAAAAAGCCCAGCACCGCCGGGCAAAATATGCTAGTTCATAATATATGCCAGCATTTCCCAAACTATGTTTCGTGGAACACTGGTGTTCCATAGAAGGTCAATAAGTGTTCAATGAAAAATATGTAAATCTGGTAAAACTGATTGGCAAATGTGTAATGCCACAAAGTTTGTTTTGCATCAATCCTTTCGATGTGATGCATCAGCTTGCAAGAGAAGTTTGTTTTGCAACCATTTGCAAATCAGTAGGGGCTGGCTTCATAGCAACATTATTTATTATTAAAACTGAAAAATCCAAACCTATCTTTCTATTACAAAAACCAAAGTGTTCCATTAAAATTCTAGGATTTGTAAAGTGTTCCATGATAGAATAAGTTTGGGAAACACTGGTATACTGCATTAGTAGTTGAAGGATACTTTGGAATGGAGAGGAAGAAATTATTACATTTTTCATGGCACCCCTTTGGAAACTGTAATGTTCAGTTCACCTGTCTCTAAAATATTGCCTGATGGAAGGAAGGAAGGGCTGTGGGCAGACCAGTGAATAGTGATGGCCCTCTCTGAAGCACACACATTGTTGCAAATTTCTCAGCCCACGTACTGGGCCCAACATATGCAGTTATCTCTACACCAGAGGGATAAGCAGTCAAGATGAATGTGAGCCAACATGTCTATTGGGTTGAATGTCCTTGGAATTTATTTCTCCTTGCATTTAATTTGTATCCAAGAGTATATTACCATAACTATAAAGCAAAAAATATTTAGTAACTGCAAAAATATTTAGTAATTGCACTCTCTCTCTTTCTATAAACACCGTAGGCCATCCTTAGAGGCTTGGCATGGTGCTTCACAAACCAATGTGGTATCCTGAACAAAGCTAATAAACACATATTTACCTGCTGAACAACCCCATAACTGTTAATTAAGGTTCAAGGTGAGCCTAAGGCAGGCTTGTTTTTGCCTGTCAACTGAATCACCCATGTCAAATTGATAGAGGCATTTGAGAAATGAGATTAGACTGCTTTGTCTTCTGTCATTTCCCTTTTGCACTGACATCTAAGAAGAACTGGGAAAGCTATCAAGGTTCTTCACTTTCTCTTCCCACCCTTCTATCACACTGATTTCATACAACTTTAGATCCATGGGACAGTGCTGTGAAGAAATAATGTGATCTGGTGTTTTCTGGAGGGTTTGGGCTTTGCATTTGGTTCCTGGAACTAGCTGGCTGAGAGAAGGCCCTCTACCAGTAAATTAGGTAAAAACAACAACCACATGCTTATCAACATGAGAGAGGCTCCCAAGGTCAGCCTGGCTTCTTCTTGGTACTTTGCTAATTGGAAGAAGTGATTTCATCTGTGAAGGGAGGGGGCAGAAACTGCTTGTCTTTGTGAAAGTTCAGAGAAACATTAAACTTGATTGGAGGACCCTCAGGAAGGCTCTAGAAATAGAAGCCTAAGATATAAAATGGGGTCCAGAATTATTTCAGTTGGCTTAGTTATTTCTCAGGAGAAGCTGCACTCATGTGCTATTCTGTTATGAATTTTGTGCATGTTCTGAGACTATGCTGAAGCTACAACAGAATTTAAGTATTAGGATAGCTTAGCTAGTTTTCTTATTTTCTTGTCTATTTGCTCTGTCTTGCTCTCTTATTTATTTATTTATTTATTTAATTCAATTTATAGAGCTGGCCCCTTACCGAAGCAACTCCAGATGGCTTACAATCAACCATAAAAAAACACTCAAGTATAAAAACATCCCTACAGCAATTAAAATCATAAAAATATTTAACATTTAAAAGCTATTAAAATGTCCTTCCAACATTCACAATAGGTTAAAACTAAAAACCCGAACGGCCTTATAAGCCAGCAAAGGAGGAGGGCTGACCCACCAGCAGCATCCCACACCTGTTGGGCCAGCCAAGTTTTAAGGCCTTTCCTAATTGTCAATAGCTCTGCCTGGAGATGTAGTTCAGTTGGCAGGAGTTTCCATAGGGCTGGAGCACATACTGAAAAGGCCTTCCTTCTAGTGCTAGAGAGGCGAGCCTCTCTAGCTGATGGAACCATTAGAGAGCCCCTCCAGTCTGTCAGGTAGGATGAGCAGATGTCCTTGGGGTAATGCGGTCTCTTAAGTAACCTGGTCCACTACCATGTAGGATTTTAAAGGTAATCACCAGCACCTTGAATTGCACCCAGAGGCACACTGGCAGCCAATGCAGCTCCCACAACAGGGGTGAGGCATGGGGATAACAGCCACACCTCATCACCACACAGGCAGCCACATTTTGCACCAGTTGCAGCCTCTTGCCTTAAGCTGTATTTGCCTATGTACTCCAGAACAAATGTAATAACTCTTGAAGCCTTTTGGACTTTTTACTATATTTAATAATATTTTGCCATTGTGTTTATTGCATTTTTAGCTGAAGAGGGCACTTAAATCCTGGTCTTGTCTTGTTCAGATATCAAATGTCTCTTTGTTTTGTGGATGTATGGCAGTACTGCCTTGCAGAGTTGGTGTTAATGTTTTGAATGCTCTACCTAGTGGAATTGTGTACTCTATTCTTCTTTAGTGAGGCAAGGAAGTAAAAAAGAGAGCAACTTACAGTTAATTATTTTGACAGGGCAATAGGGGGAAATGAAGTTATAGCTGAATGAAGATTTTCCACCACCCAAAACAGATTGGCTCAAGTTTATGACAGCTGTGGGTGCATTTACAGCAGCGTTTTGTGCATGTGTGGGTGTGTTTTACTTCTGCTTCCTGTGGGAGGAACCACGTGACTGGCCCGCTCAACCACGTGACCAGCCCATGGCCCAAAAAGTTTGGGCTCCCCTGCTCTGGAGGCTAAAGGGATTCCTCTTATGCCAGTGTCTGTCAAAGGAACTGCTTCTGTTCACATAACATGGTCAAATTGGAATGGTTGATCCAGATTTACTTATCTCCAAAGACTCAGTTGGTACACAAAAAGAACAGTACAGTAGGGCTCTAAAAGCTTACAATAAAGAGAGCTTTTTTGAAATTGCTATTGTTAAGAACTCTGGCACAGACTTGAATGGCATTGACAGATCTTATTGATGAGAACGAGATTGCTGCAAGGTTTGAATTTTTTTCTGTACAGCCATTGAGGGGCCATTATCCCCCACCCCCACCCCCCATCCTGGTTGGACATTGAGTCTGAAGACTGAAGAGAAGAGAAGTGGGTTTTGGTTCATTCAGTCCTTTTTTGATTGGCAATGATCTGAGAATTTGCTCTTTTATGGCCTATTATGTGCCATAGTTAAGAATGTTACAACGACAGGCAAGCAGGCAGTAGCTAGCTCTTTTCATTGTGCAGTGAGGGAAGAAGAAATCCAGCAGGAAGCCAAACAGAGTGAGGTTCTGGAAGAGAAATCTTTAGTCTCAGATGCTTTTAAAGAGGAGCAAAAAGAATACCCTAATTTGGCAGAATGCAACATCAAGGAAGATAAAGACACCCCTTATAACTGTGCAGTTTTTGGCCTGCTGTACCACAGATTTGTTGAGAAAGGGCAGACTATTTGGAGACCACAAAAACAGTTGGTTGTTCCAAAAGTTGTTGTGAGGAAGTTCTGAAATTGGCTCCTGATTGTGTATTTGTTGGACATTTGGGAGTTAAGCGGACTTTGGCAAAGCTAACTAGATGTTTGGATTGACCCAGTGTTGCCAAGATGCAGAAGTCTTATTGTACCTCATGTGCAGACTACCAGAAAGTACCCCCAAGATAAATTGAAAGCCTTCTTGTTCTCTGTGCCAACTGTTTCTCAGACTATTCCAATGTTTAGCCCTGGACATTTGGGACTTATTGATCCACTCACAAAGTCAGGAAAGAGGTTTATTCTGACTTTTATTTATTATGACCCCAGCATGCAACAACCCAAAATGTGGCTAGAGTTTCATGAACTTTATGAGTTACATGGGACTGTCTGAGGTCATTTCAGACAAAGGAGCAAATTCCATTTCCAGGTTAATGACTAAGGTGTGTGAGATTGCTGGAGTGGACCCATTGTAGTGTACCATCAAATAGACTAGTCAAGTTCACACAACAGACTTTGCATAAAATGATCAAGGCCTAGGTGTTGAGACAGGATTCTGCCTTATTTGCATATTGCTTTTCAACAAAATAGGGGAGCTGGAATACTTAGCAATAGATAAGAATATTGATATTATTGGTATCACTGAAACCTGGTGGACGGATGATAACCAATGGGATACAGTTATCCCAGGCTACAAACTGTACAGGAAGGATAGGAAGGGGCAAACGGGAGGTGGTGTAGCCTTGTATGTCAAAGAAGTGATAAAATCGAATGAATTGGAATATCTAGGTGATTTGGAATCACCATTAGAAGCTCTGTGGGTAAGAGTACCAGGTCACAAGGATGGTCTAACAGTAGGCATATACTATCGGCCTCCGACCCAAACTCTTGAGGAAGACTGGCAGTTGGAGAATGTTGTAAAGGAGGCATCCAAGAAGGGAAGCCTGGTTATAATGGGGGACTTCAATTACCCTCACATAGACTGGGTGAACTGTTGTTCAGCACATGATAAAGAGATAAAGTTCCTAGATATGCTAAATGATTGTTCCCTGGGACAGATGGTTGAAGACCCAACGAGAGGTACAAGAATCCTTGACTTGATCCTGAGTAATACTCAGGATCTGGTGCAAGATGTTAATGTGACTGATCCAATAGGGAACAGTGACCACAACTCAATTATGTTAAACTTGATCATAGACCGCAAGTCACTGATAAAATCTAACACAGAGACCTTAAATTTTCAAAAAGGAAATTTCCCAAAGTTGAGGAAACTAGTAAAAAAGAAGCTGAAAGGAAAAATTGAGAGAGTCCAAACACTCCAAGAGGCATGGAGGCTGTTTACAAAAACAATAACAGAGGCTCAATTGGAATGCATACCCAAAAGGAAAAAGGGCACTGCCAGGTCCAAGAGGACTCCAATGTGGCTTACAGGAGCTGTTCGGGAAGTGATCAAGAGCAAGAAAAGCTCATTTAGAAGCTGGAAGGCTTGTCCGAATGAGGACAGCAGGCAGAAACATAAATTCTGGCAGAACAAATGCAAGGCAACAATCAGGAAAGCAAAGCAAGACTTTGAGGAGCGTATAGCTAAAAATACTCAGAGAAATAACAAAGACTTCTTTAAGTACATTAGAAGTAAGAACCCAACTAGGAAGGCCATTGGACCATTAGATGACAATGGAAGGCAAGGGGTTATTAAAGAGGAAACAGAGATCGCAGAGAGACTCAATGAATTCTTTGCTTCAGTATTCACTGAAGAAGACAGAGGCCACATGCCCAAAACAGAGCCTATCTTCGTAGGGAGGGAAACCGAAGAATTAAGCCAGATAGAAATAACCAGGGAGGAGGTCCTTGCATGTCTTGTTAAACTAAACACTAACAAATCACCAGGACCAGATGGAATCCATCCACGAGTTCTCAGGGAACTTAAAGATGAAATTGCTGATCTCCTAGCCAAAATATATAATCTTTCCCTCAAATCAGGCTTTGTGCCTGATGACTGGAAGGTAGCGAATGTAACACCAATTTTCAAAAAAGGATCCAGGGGTGATCCAGGAAATTACCGACCTGTCAGTTTGACATGTGTCCCAGGTAAAGTGATGGAAACCATCCTAAAAGATAGAATTAATAGGCACATAGAAGAGAAGGCGCTGCTAAAGGAGAGCCAACATGGCTTTTGCAAGGGCAAATCATGCCTCACTAATCTGTTGGAATTTTTTGAGAGTGTCAACAAGCATGTGGATAAGGGGGATCCAGTTGACATTGTTTATCTGGACTTTCAGAAGGCTTTTGACAAGGTCCCACACCAAAGGCTCTTGAATAAACTTACCAGTCATGGAATAAAGGGACAGGTCTTGTCCTGGATCAGCAACTGGCTAAGGGACAGGAAACAGAGGGTAGCACTAAATGGACACTTCTCCAAGTGGAGGGAAGTAAAGAGTGGGGTCCCCCAAGGTTCAGTACTGGGACCCCAGCTTTTCAACCTCTTCATAAATGATCTAGAGGTAGAAGTAAAAAGCAAGGTAGCCAAATTTGCTGACGACACTAAATTATACAGGGTAGTGAAAACTGTGAGAGATTGTGAGGAGTTCCAGAGGGATCTCTCGACACTGGGGGAGTGGGCAAAACAGTGGCAAATGAGTTTCAACATTAGTAAGTCCAGAGTGATGCATGTTGGGGCAAAGAACCCCAATTACATTTATAAACTGATGGGGTCTGAACTCTCTGCGACAAACCAGGAAAGGGACCTTGGTGTCTTGGTGGACAACTCAATGAAGGTGTCAACCCAGTGTGCCTCAGCAGTGAAAAAAGCAAACTCAATGCTAGGGATCATTAGGAAGGGTATAGAAAATAAGTCAGCAAGTGTCATTTTGCCTCTTTATAAATCTATGGTGAGGCCCCATCTGGAATACTGTGTACAGTTCTGGTCGCCATACCTCCAGAAGGATATTATGGAGCTGGAAAAAGTGCAGAGGAGGGCAACCAGAATGATTAGGGGACCGGAACACCTTCCTTACCATCTGAGGCTGCAACGGTTGGGCCTCTTCACTCTTGAACGACGACGTCTAAGAGGTGACCTGATTGAAGTTTATAAAATCATGCACGGTGTGGACAAAGTAGATAAGGAAAAACTGTTTTCCCTATCGCATAACACTAGAACTAGGGGACACTCCATGAAACTTTTGGGTACTAGTTCTCAAACAAATAAGAGAAAGTACTTTTTCACCCAGAGGATTACTGGTCTATGGAACTCCCTGCCAGAAGAAGTGGTGACAGCTGTCAGTCTTGACAGCTTTAAGAAAGGATTAGACAAGTTCATGGAGGACAAGAGTATCAATGGCTATAATTATGGATACTTAAGGACAACCTCCGGGTTGGAGAGATAGGCAGGATATCTCTCAATATTATTTCCAGGGAATCCTAAGCAGGTAAAGGCATCTGCTTGGGAATACCCTGAAGGAAATGGTGAGCCACTGTGTGAGACAGAATGCTGGACTGGATGGGCTGTGGCCTGTTCCAGCAAGGCTGTTCTTATGTTCTTATGTTCTTATGTTCTTATGATGCCCCTTTCAGTGATTGATCAAGTAACTTAAAATTGCTTTTGCTGACAAATGGTGCCAGTATGGGAACCTTACGTTTCCAGCTTCTACTCAGTTTCATAGTGTTGTCAGCTGAATTCTTCTTCCATGTCTAGGCCAGATGTGAAACTGCCAAAATGAAAGCACCCTTTGGTGAGTTAATTCTGCAGTTCTGTTCACCTGACCTTTTGTGAGAAAGACTAGCTGGCAACACAATGTTGCCATTACCAGTGTACGCTCGATTATGGTTCAAAAATACCACAATCTTCGAGGAAGCTCTTTCTGTGTACCCTGTCAGATGAATTATACAGCCGTTTGTAATCACCTATATTAACTTTCCAAGTTCTTCTGCCCGCAATGGCAAAAATAAGTAAATGTTCACAAAAGGCATTTTTGTTAAACCAGACTGTCTCTGAGATTTTTCTAAATGTCAATGACTGAGCTCACCTGATAAAGTACCCAAGGGACTGTTGGGCACTAAAATAATCCTCTCAATCTTGCACTTATCCACTGAGTTTTCAGGTGACAAAAGACTACAGAAGATTTGAAATACATGAGGAAACATATGGGAGGAGCTGTTCCTTCAATTACGCACAATATGCTAAAGGTCAAAACCAACATTTTTGAAATGTTAGAAATCCAGGTTGTGGAAATCTTTGCAAAATTACATATGCTGTATCCTAAAAATAAAATAGAGATATAACTTTTGGAAGCACAATTGCTATGATGTTTTAAAAATATGAAGATGTTAACATTTGAATAGACATAATATGGGCCTACATGGTATAACTGCATATTTATGAATGCATGAAAAATGCACTAACAAATTAAATGCAAAATTGCCTTTTGTGAACATTTATTTGCTTATTTAAAATATTTATATCCCACCTTTCTTGTTAAGAGGACCAAGGAAGCTTACAATATGGCTTTAAAACAGGATAAAATGGTTTAAGAAACATGTAATTGCCACCCAAATGACAACACAATGCTCGGTTTCTCCTTCATAATGTGTACAGAAATCTGTTCAGTTGCACAGTTGAGTCCAACCCTTTGCGACCCCATGGACCACTGCATGCCAGGCTCCTCTGTCACCTACCATCCTCCGTAGCTCACCCATTGCATCAATGATGCCATCTAGCCATCTCATCCTCTGCTGTCCCCTTTTCCTTTGGCCTTCAATCTTTCCTAGCATCAAGGCCTTCTCAAGTAAGTCCTCTCTTCTCATTTGATGGCCAAAATACTTGAGCTTCAGCTTCAGTATTTGTCCTTACAAGGAGAAGTCAGGGTTGATTTCCTTCAGGATTGATTGATTTGATCTACTTGCTGTCCAGGGGACTCTCAGGAGTCTCCTCCAGCACCACATTTGAAAGGTGTCTATTCTTCTGTGCTCAGCCTCCCTTATGGTCCAGCTCTCACATTACTACTGGGAAGATCAATGCTTTAACTATATGGATTTTCGTTGCCAGGGCTATGTCTCTACTTTTGATTGATTGATTATTTATTTATTTATTTATTTATTTATTTATTTATTTATTTATTTATTTATATTGTTAGTTTTCTATACCGCCCACTCGACCACGGCCGACTCAGAGCGGTTCACAACATGAATAAAAGAGATAAAAACAGAGTTAAGAACCCACCCCTAAAAAGGGGTGCAGGTACCGAGGAACTGTGGGGGAAGGCATACTCCTATATACCAACCACCCAACGGAAGCCATCCTTCCACCTGCACCCCAATCTTGGCCTGCCAACCAGATTTTTAGTTCTTTTCTAAAGGGCAACAACTCCATCTGGAGGAAAAGTTTATGCTGCCTAGGTTTGTCATAGCTTGCCTCCCAAGAAGTAAGCATCTTTTTATTTCATGGCTGCAGTCATGAAAGTGATCTTAGATTCCAAGAAGGTATAGTCTGTTACTGCTTCCATTTCTTTCCCTTCTATTTGCCAGGCAGTGATGGGGCCAGATGCCATGATCTTGTTTTTCATTTGTTTTTGAGTTTCTGACCAGCTTTTGCAGGCTCGTATTTCACCCTCATCAAGAGGCTCTTTAGGTCTTCTTCACTTTCTGCCACTAGGGTAGCTCTGAGCTCTTTCAGGGTCAGCCCTTTTGTTTCTGCATGTGCTCTTAAACAGAGCTGCTGCTGAGGAGAGCCAAACAAAGGAAGTGAGCACTGGTAAGTTTTGCAGTTGGAGTAGAGCTGCTTTAGAGGCCCACGCGCCTAGATTTCAAACTAGAAACAAAGGAAGAATATAGCCTTACTAGGTAGAAAGATAGTAGACGTGTACATTTTTGAGGCCTAGAATACTGCACTTGTTAAAATGGATTCTGAGGGAACAGCTGTAGTTGCCTGCAATACTTGTGTCATGTTTGTGTCCTTGCCAAAGCATATGGAGAACTACACTTGCAGCAAGTGCAAGCTGGTTACACTACTAGAAGAGAAGGTCCAGCAGCTAGAGGCCCGCATATCTAACCATCAACAAATTAAGGAGCTTGAGCTGATCTTGGACAGAGCGGAGCAGACTATGCTGGACAAAGAAAAGACAAGGCACAGTTCTGAGGGAGAAGGCCCTTCACTAATTCAGGAGGGAGATGTTTGGAGGAATATGACTCAAAGGAGGAGAAGAGTAGGGGATCACTCTGAGAGTCTGAAATTACAGAATAAATTTGAGGCTCTTTCCCTCATCACACCTGATGAAGAACACACAGAGGAACAACTGGTTCCACCTGATGATCTCTCCTTCATCACACTTGATGAGATCCAGGAAGATAAACAACAGGAACAAACTGAGGTTATCTCCGTTAATATGGTTGATGAGGTGAACATAAGAACAGCCTTGCTGAAACAGGCCACAGCCCATCCAGTCCAGCATTCTGTCTCACACAGTGGCTCACCATTTCCTTCAGGGTACTCCCAAGGAGATGCCTTCACCTGCTTAGGATTCCCTGGAAATGGCATTGAGAGATATCCTGCCTGTCTCTCCAACCCGGATGTTGTCCTTAAGTATCCATAATTATAGCCATTGATACCCTTGTCCTCCATGAACTTGTCTAATCCTTTCTTAAAGCTGTCAAGACTGACAGCTGTCACCACTTCATCTGGCAGGGAGGTCCATAGACCAGTAATCCTCTGGGTGAAAAAGTACTTTCTCTTATTTGTTTGAGAACTAGTACCCAAAAGTTTCATGGAGTGTCCCCTAGTTCTAGTGTTATGCGATAGGGAAAACAGTTTTTCCTTATCTACTTTGTCCACACCGTGCATGATTTTATAAACTTCAATCAGGTCACCTCTTAGACGCCATCGTTCAAGAGTGAAAAGGCCCAACAGTTGCAGCCTCAGATGGTAAGAAAGGTGTTCCGGTCCCCTAATCATTTTGGTTGCCCTCCTCTGCACTTTTCCCAACTCCATAATATCCTTCTGGAGGTATGGCGACCAGAACTGTACACAGTATTCCAGATGGGGCCTCACCATAGATTTGTAAAGAGGCAAAATGACACTTGCTGACTTATTTTCTATACCCTTCCTAATGATCCCTAGCATTGAGTTTGCTTTTTTCACTGCTGAGGCACACTGGGTTGACACCTTCATTGAGTTGTCTACCAGGACACCAAGGTCCCTTTCCTGGTTTGTCGCAGAGAGTTCAGACCCCATCAGTTTATAAATGTAATTGTTTTTTTTTTGCCCCAACATGCATCAATCTGCACTTACTAATGTTGAAGCTCATTTGCCACTGCTTTGCCCACTCTACCAGTGTCAACAGATCCCTCTGGAGCTCCTCACAATCTCTCACAATTTACACTACCCTGTATAATTTAGTGTCGTCAGCAAATTTGGCTACCTTGCTTTTTACTCCTACCTCTAGATCATTTATGAAGAGGTTGAAAAGCAGGGGTCCCAGTACTGAACCTTGGGGGATCCCACTCTTTACTTCCCTCCACTTGGAGAAGTGTCCATTTAGTGCTACCCTCTGTTTCCTGTCCCTTAGCCAGTTGCTGATCCAGGACAAGACCTGTCCCTTTATTCCATGACTGGCAAATTTATTCAAGAGCTTTTGGTGTGGGACCTTGTCAAAAGCCTTCTGAAAGTCCAGGTAAACAATGTCAACTGGATCCCCCTTATCCACATGCTTGTTGACACTCTCAAAAAATTCCAACAGATTAGTGAGCCATGATTTGACCTTGCAAAAGCCGTGTTGGCTCTCCTTTAGCAGCGCCTTCTCTTCTATGTGCCTATTAATTCTATCTTTTAGGATGGTTTCCATCACTTTACCTGGGACACAAGTCAAACTGACAGGTCGGTAATTTCCTGGATCACCCCTGGATCCTTTTTTGAAAATTGGTGTTACATTCGCTACCTTCCAGTCATCAGGCACAAAGCCTGATTTGAGGGAAATATTATATATTTTGGCTAGGAGATCAGCAATTTCATCTTTAAGTTCCCTGAGAACTCGTGGATTGATGCCATCTGGTCCTGGTGATTTGTTAGCATTTAGTTTAACAAGACATGCAAGGACCTCCTCCCTGGTCATTTCTATCTGGCTTAATTCTTCGGTTTCCCTCCCTACGAAGATAGGCTCTGTTTTGGGCACGTGGTCCTTGTCTTCTTCAGTGAATACTGAAGCAAAGAATTCATTGAGTCTCTCTGCAATCTGTTTCCTCTTTAATAACCCCTTGCCTTCCATTGTCATCTAATGGTCCAATGGCCTTCCTAGTTGGGTTCTTACTTCTAATGTACTGAAAGAAGTCTTTGTTATTTCTCTGAGTATTTTTAGCTATACGCTCCTCAAAGTCTTGCTTTGCTTTCCTGATTGTTGCCTTGCATTTGTTCTGCCAAAATTTATGTTTCTGTCTGCTGTCCTCATTCGGACAAGCCTTCCATCTTCTAAATGAACTTTTCTTGCTTTTGATCACTTCCCGAACAGCTCCTGTTGCATGTAGATGAACAGATTGCAGGCGAGAGGCTCCTTGTACTAGGCGATTCAATAATTAGAAATACAGAGAAATGGATTTGTGATGCACATGATAACCATATGGTGACTTGCCTGCCAGGTGCAAAAGTTGCAGACATCACAAGAAATCTAGATAGATTGTTAGAGAGAACTGGGAACGAGCCAGTTGTCATGGTACACGTTGGTACCAATGATGTTGGGAAGGCCAAGCAGTCTGTCCTGGAAGCCAAATTCAGGTTGTTAGGAAGAAGATTGAAGTCCCTGACTTCCAAGGTAGCATTTTCAGAAGTGCTGCCTGTCCGTCGCGCAGGACCTACCAGGCAGGCAGAGCTCAGAAGCCTCAATGCGTGGATGAGGTGGTGGTGTCGAGAGGAGGGATTCAGATTTGTCAGGAACTGGAGAACATTTTGGGACAAGCCAAATCTGTTCAGGAGGGATGGGCTGCATTTGAACCATGATGGGACCAGATTGCTGGCACTCAACATCAAAAAGGCTGCAGAGCAGCTTTTAAACTGATAACTGGGGGAAAGCCAACAGGAGCTGGGCAGCATCCGGTTCGGGTAAGTGCTTACTTGAGTAGTGAGGAGGATGCAAAAATTACTGAGCAGAGCAAGGAGCTAGTCACCAGCACTCTATCAGAAGGATGCAAGAGGCAGTCTAACAATGCAACTGGACTCAAAAGACTGTATCAGGAAAGCACATATAAATGCTTGTATACAAATGCCAGAAGCCTCCAGAACAAAATAGGGGAGCTGGAATACTTAGCAATAGATAAGAATATTGATATTATTGGTATCACTGAAACCTGGTGGATGGATGATAACCAATGGGATACAGTTATCCCAGGCTACAAACTGTACAGGAAGGATAGGAAGGGACAAACGGGAGGTGGTGTAGCCTAGTATGTCAAAGAAGTGATAAAACCGTATGAATTGGAATATCTAGGTGATTTGGAGTCACCATTAGAAGCTCTGTGGGTAAGAGTACCAGGCCACAAGGATGGTCTAACATTAGGCATATACTATCGGCCTCCGACCCAAACTCTTGAGGGAGACTGGCAGTTGGAGAATGTTGCAAAGGAGGCATCCAAGAAGGGAAGCCTTGTTATAATGGGGGACTTTAATTACCCTCACATAGACTGGGTGAACTGTTGTTCAGCACATGATAAAGAGATAAAGTTCCTAGATATGCTAAATGATTGTTCCCTGGGACAGATGGTTGAAGACCCAACTAGAGGTACAAGAATCCTTGACTTGATCCTGAGTAATACTCAGGATCTGGTGCAAGATGTTAATGTGACTGATCCAATAGGGAACAGTGACCACAACTCAATTATGTTTAACTTGATCATAGACCGCAAGTCACTGATAAAATCTAACACAGAGACCTTAAATTTTAAAAAAAGGAAATTTCCCAAAGATGAGGAAACTAGTAAAAAAGAAGCTGAAAGGGAAAATTGAGAGAGTCTAAACACTCCAAGAGGCATGGAGGCTGTTTACAAAAACAATAACAGAGGCCCAATTGGAATGCATACACAAAAGGAAAAAGGGCACTGCCAGGTCCAAGAGGACTCCGATGTGGCTTACAGGACCTGTTCGGAAAGTGATCAAAAGCAAGAAAAGCTCATTTAGAAGATGGAAGGCTTGTCCGAATGAGGACAGCAGGCAGAAACATAAATTCTGGCAGAACAAATGCAAGGTAACAATCAGGAAAGCAAAGCAAGACTTTGAGGAGCGTATAGCTAAAAATACTCAGAGAAATAACAAAGACTTCTTTCAGTACATTAGAAGTAAGAACCCAACTAGGAAGGCCATTGGACCATTAGATGACAATGGAAGGCAAGGGGTTATTAAAGAGGAAACAGAGATTGCAGAGAGACTCAAAGAATTCTTTGCTTCAGTATTCACTGAAGAAAACAGAGACCACATGCCCAAAACAGAGCCTATCTTCATAGGGAGGGAAACCGAAGAATTAAGCCAGATAGAAATAACCAGGGAGGAGGTCCTTGCATGTCTTGTTAAACTAAACACTAACAAATCACCAGGACCAGATGGCATCCATCCATGAGTTCTGAGGGAACTTAAAGATGAAATTGCCGATATCCTAGCCAAAATATATAATATTTCCCTCAAATCAGGCTTTGTGCCTGACGACTGGAAGGTAGTGAATGTAACACCAATTTTCAAAAAAGGATCCAGGGGTGATCCAGAAAATTACCGACCGGTCAGTTTGACATGTGTCCCAGGTAAAATGATGGAAACCATCCTAAAAGATAGGATTAATAGGCACATAGAAGAGAAGGCGTTGCTAAAGGAGAACCAACATGGCTTTTGCAAGGTCAAATCATGCCTCACTAATCTGTTGGAATTTTTTGAGAGTGTCAACAAGCATGTGGATAAGGGGGATCCAGTTGACATTGTTTATCTGGACTTTCAGAAGGCTTTTGACAAGCTCCCACACCAAAGGCTCTTGAATAAACTTGCCAGTCATGGAATAAAGGGACAGGTCTTGTCCTGGATCAGCAACTGGCTAAGGGACAGGAAACAGAGGGTAGTACTAAATGGACACTTCTCCAAGTGGAGGGAAGTAAAGAGTGGGGTCCCCCAAGGTTCAGTACTGGGACCCCTGCTTTTCAACCTCTTCATAAATGATCTAGAAGTAGGAGTAAAAAGCAAGGTAGCCAAGTTTGCTGATGACACTCAATTATACAGGGTAGTGAAAACTGTGAGAGATTGTGAGGAGCTCCAGAGGGATCTCTTCACACTGGGGGAGTGGGCAAAGCAGTGGCAAATGAGCTTCAACATTAGTAAGTGCAGAGTGATGCATGTTGGGGCAAAAAAAACCAATTACATTTATAAACTGATGGGGTCTGAACTCTCTGCGACAAACCAGGAAAGGGACCTTGGTGTCCTGGTGCACAGCTGAATGAAGGTGTCAACCCAGTGTGCCTCAGCAGTGAAAAAAGCAAACTCAATGCTAGGGATCATTAGGAAGGGTATAGAAAATAAGTCAGCAAGTGTCATTTTGCCTCTTTGCCTCTTTACAAATCTATGGAATACTGTGTACAGTTCTGGTTGCCATACCTCCAGAAGGATATTATGGAGTTGGAAGAAGTGCAGAGGAGGGCAACCAAAACGATTAGGGGACTGGAACACCTTCCTTACCATCTGAGGCTGCAACGGTTAGGCCTTTTCACTCTTGAACGACGGCGTCTAAGAGGTGACCTGATTGAAGTTTATAAAATCATGCACGGTGTGGACAAAGTAGATAAGGAAACTTTTGGGTACTAGTTCTCAAACAAGAGAAAGTACTTTTTCACCCAGAGGATTACTGGTCTATGGAACTCCCTGCCAGAAGAAGTGGTGACAGCTGTCAGTCTTGCCAGCTTTAAGAAAGGATTAGACAAGTTCATGGAGGACAAGGGTATCAATGGCTATAATTATGGATACTTAAGGACAACCTCCGGGTTGGAGAGATAGGCAGGATATCTCTCAATGCCATTTCCAGGGAATCCTAAGCAGGTGAAGGCATTTCCTTGGGAATACCCTGAAGGAAATGGTGAGCCACTGTGTGAGACAGAATGCTGGACTGGATGGGCTGTGGCCTGTTCCAGCAAGGCTGTTCTTATGTTTTTATCATCTGCATATCTCAGGTTGTTGATGTTTCTCCCAGGAATCTTAATTCCTGCTTGTGCTTCATCCAGCCCTGCATTATGCATTATGTACTTTGCATGTAAGTTAAATAAGCAGGGTGACAACATACAGCCTTGTTGAACTCTTTTTCCTATTCTAAACTATTCAGTAGTTCCATATCCTGTATTAACTGTTGCTTCTTGACTCACGTACAGATTTCTCAGAAGACAGATGAGGTTTTACTCCCATCTCTTTAAGGACTTGCCACAGTACAGAAACCTACTTGAGCTTTTTTAAAATATTGCCATAGACAGTCAAAGTTATGGAATTGGCAAGGCAAGGGGAGGCAACACACTATTGGAATGCTATATTAGAAAACCTATATGCTAAATGTATATCTCAGTAGGGACTGCAGTGGCTCAAGTGGCTAAGATGCTGCCTGGGAGGCGGAAGATCAGCAGTTCGATTCCCGAGTAATGCAGGACCGAATGAGCTCCGTTTTTGTCCCAGCTCCTGCCAGCCTAGCAGTTTGAAAGCAAGACATTGCAAGGAGATAAATAGGGACTACTTCGGTGGGAAGGTAACACCGTTCCGGGCACTCCGGTGTCTAGTCATGCCTGCCACAGGACCACAGAAATGTCTGCTGAAGCAGGCAGTGCTGGCTCTTCAGCTTTGAAACAGAGATGAGCACTGCACCCTAGAGTCGGATACAACTGGCTTTTGAGCAAGGGAAACTTTTACCTTTACTATATCTCAGCACCTACATGAAAACTACCAAACAAAGCAAGCAGATGAGTTCTATCTGCTTAAAAAAAGAAGAAGAAATATTGGTTAAACAACTAATCTTTACTTTCCATGATATTACCAGCAGAAATTATTGTAAGATTTCACTAATGCCCAAGCTTGTCTCCTTATTTATTTCTCTCTGCTGAAGCACCTCCTCTATCTTATACACACTGTTTATTAATTGGGCAGTCATGGTTCTTCCAAAAATCACATGCATTTTGCCAGTTGGATAGTGATGTACTGCAGAAAGGCAAAAAGGGGGAAAGCTCTGTGGTCCTTGCGTGCAGTCCAAAGGCAAGGGTGCATAATACCATCATTAGACCACTAAAATCTCATAAACAAAGGCTAACTTTCAGTTCTTGCATCAGACCACAGAGGTAGGGCAAAAGAAACATCAACATTCAAAAATTCATGGTCAGACATGTGTGCCAGACTTCCTTGTTTTAAAACATGGTCCAAAAATGGGGGCTATAGAAAGAGCACAGAAATAGAGGGTGTCAGATTTAATGCTGGCAGTGTTGATTACAATGTCATTCCCAATTTTTCTGGATAAACAACTGCTACTCACTCAGCACCTCCTATCCAACTGCCTTATATTGAAACCCATGGCTGATTCTGCAGCTCCCATTTTGGAACTTGTTTAAATGTTCATAGGTAACAACAGCAGTCAGGTCAATCCATGGGTATCATTAAGAGGCTTTCTCCCATCTATGAAATATGTCTGAAGATGGGCATGAGCAAGGGGATACCCAATAATTTGGCAACCAGTTGACAGTTATTGACCTGTCATTCCACTACCCAATAATGAGCTAAGTTTATGGACCTGAAACAACTTTGTGGCCATTTATAGTATTTCCCACCAACTTCTGTGTGGTTTGTCTTCTCTTCTCAGGAATTGGCTGCAACTCGACAGACCCCTCAACCCCTAAATCTATCCTGCAGTTGAAGAACTACAGTATAGCAATCCACAGTAACAACTACAGGCAGCAGATTACAGATAACAGGCATGATACTAAAAAGATACCGACATTTGGAATATCTGCTATTTCCATTCCAATTGCATTCCACTGCTGATCAAATAGACTTTCATTGCATCAATACATGCTAGCTTAGTAAAGATTAAAACATGCATTAAGATAAAGGGACATCACTGGCATAATTTCTTTTTATTAGCAGACTGTTTTAGTAGAAAACACCACACAAAAGTTAAACACAAATTGAATCAGAACCTATTGCCAAAAAAAGACAGATACATATTTTGCAAAGTTTTTGTGAACCATTTTGAAGGTGAATAACAAAATTAGAAAGGGAACAGCACAGATTAAGAAAAAGAGAAGCTATTTAAAATGCCTCCCTGAAACAAATTAAAAATTGAATTCTGCTAATGTGTTTTAGCCTTGGCTTACATTAACACCTCCAGCTACTTTCTTGTCATCAACAGCAACGGCAGTAAGAACTTTCTGTAAAGAACATTTAAAAAGTGTCAAAGAAAATATCCCACAGTACGTAACATATGGTGAAATGTTTAAATGCCCCCTGGCTCTTTATTAAATGCATCCAAGATTTTGTTAAGAAGTCTGAGACTTACAAAAATGTTGGATTCTAAACATAAAAATTGTAACAAGAATTACAGCTGTCCCCGACATAGCATGCAGCACTTTCCCCATTTCATGCACAAGATCCTCCTCCTCGGAAATCCCATGTCAATGCATGACCTCCGGAAGGAAACTAGACCAACACCTACATGAGTTGCTATGTATCATTGAACCCAATAATTTATTACTTTGGGAACGCAAAACTCCCTTCACTTAAAAAGTAGACAAAATCCTGTCTTGAAAATTTGTCTTTCTTGTTCACTGGCCTCTGAAAGAATTACTGGATAGGATTATTGGGCTGATGTGGAGAATGAGAGGTCACTGATAGTCTCATGGAACAGACTTGTCATGCCATTCATGCTAATGAACATACTCTACCTGGTAGATTTGATAGTGACTGGAGAATAATATATGGCCTTGTATGTTGTTAAGTGCCATTAGGTTACTCCCTATGACAAACCCTAGTAGGATTTTCAAGTACAATACATGTTTATCATTGACTCACCACACTGGGTATCTGTGACAAAACAGGTCCATGAACCCAAGTTTCCTGAGTCCCCAGTCCAACACTCTGTCTTACACCACACTGATTCTCACAAGATATGACATATCTGGCTTTATGTGGTGAACAGGCTTCCTTGTCAGTTTCCCAATATTTCCTCCCTTTGGCCAGGCTCAGGCACATGCCAATTGTTGCTGTACCCATGGCAATAGTGTAGTAAAACATTTCTTCTATAGGGACCAAGGAATTGTCACATTAATGTTTGCCATTTCTAGTACTTTATAAACAAGTATATTTGACAAAGTGTGTGCTAGAGTAAAGTGGATGATCTGGTTTAACAACAATCCCTGAAAGATCAAGTAGGTAGAGCAGGGGTTCCCAACATAAGGCCCATGGGCTGGATTCAGCCTATGGTGCCATTTCACTTGCCCCCACACCCCTCCAAGGGCATTTGAGAAACAAAATGGTCACCCCTTTGAAGCTGCTGGGACAAAATGGCCACCCCATCATGCAGGCAATGAAAAATGGCCATCTGGCCCTCCCAGCTGACTGAGAGAGTATGACCTGGTCCCCGGCTTGAAAAGGTTGGGAACCACTGAGGTACACCATGAGGTTTTATCTTTTTTTTTTAAAGTAAAGCAATGCAAAAGCAACTTGTTACATTGCTTGTTACTAACAAGTTGCTTTTTGTTACTTTGTAACTAATTTTTAAAATATTTAAAATACATAAAGGCCCCAAACTTTTCCCCAGTGCAATGTTTTAGGGGTAACAAATTAGGACTCCCAAATGGCATTTCCAGTCAATACATAATGGTTAGAAACAATTATGTGGACAACATTGTTACTCAAAATTAACAGCACTATAGGAATCTGAAGCATGGAACTGAGTACTGCTGGGCAGCAAAACTGTTGCTCAGAACTGAGCTGTACTCTGCAGCCTTGCAAGCCTTTACACTGGACTTCTGAGTAGGTGGGCATGATTTTCAGCTATGCCTTACATGCCTGAAAGCTACTGCACCATGGTTTGTTTGCGAATAGCTATACACAGAATTCACCATTTGCTGTAGTAAGAAGTCCGGCTTCATAACCATGACAACTGATTCTGCCCACTTTCCATGACCCTGAAACCTTACCCCACTTACTTACACAAAATGGTCTGTGTGATCTTTAGAATTTGGACTTGTTTAAAAAACTAAATATGTTTTGGTCTAACAACATTGTTAAGGGCTTCTTCAGGCAGATAGAGATATCGATCTACTAAAATTTACACTAGGAGAAAATTAATGCTCTGGTAAGGTCACTTCGCTGGGAGCAATCACCCTTAAAAAGACTGTCCCATCCTTACAGTCATTCCAGCTTGTCTGCCAAAAAGAGTCATCCGACTGTTGGTTCAAAAAGGCTCAGCTTGGGCATGGAGCAGGGTTGGGTTGGTTTGCAATCTCCTGTGCACTGTGTGATTGACAGAAAATAGCTTTGTATCAGACCCTGACAGCAGTAGAAAATGCAAACTATTTCGCTGTCTGATGGCATCTTGAGAGTCTCTAAACCAGGGAACCTCAACATATGACCCTAAATCATCCGGCCCATGTCCTCACTCTAGTTACTGCTGCTGTTGCTGCCACGGCCTCAATCCTTATTTTCTCCACTTGGCTTGGCATGTCCCTAATGGTGCTCCGTAGCAACGAAGATGTTGTAAGCCTTACAACATCTGCCCTGCTACAGAGCACCATTAGGGACATGCTATGCTAAGTGGAGAAGACAAGGACTGAGGCAGTAGTAGCAGTGGCAGTGGTGGCAGGAGAAGCAGCCATGTTTCCAGTGGCTGCAGGGGCATTTCCGGCAGCCATGAGCACATTTCTTTCACTAACACAACACAGCTTCTCTAGATAAGCAGATGAATGGTGTGGGGAGGAGTGGGGGGGGGCTTTTTGGGTGTGTGTGATGGGCTTGGGGTGGTTGCCAATGATGACCACCAATCTGGCCTCTCAACAGTCTCAGGGAGTATGACCCGGCCCCCAGCTTTAAAAAGTTGAGGACCCCTGCTCTAAGCCATTTTTTGGGGGGTGAGTTGACTGCAGACTGTTTACTTCTAACCAGTAAATATCAACTGAAACTCTCTGGAGACAAGTTTTTTTCTGTACATCCATTCCAGTTTAGATGCTCTTCAGTTTTTATTATCTATGTTAAACAAAGCAGAAACAGGCTGATTCACACATCTTTAGAAATGATGCTTTCATCTTTAAAAAAAATGGGGCGGGAGTGGGGATGTCCTTTTAAAAGATAGATAGATAGATAGATAGAAATAGAAACAGAGATATTGACTGTGATGGCTTAGGGACTGAAAGTGGCATAGTGGTTAAGATGCTGAACCTTGATGACTTCAAGGTTGACAGGTCAGCAGTTCGAGACCTGAAGTACTGCATGATGAAGTGAGCTTCCATCTCTAAATCAGCTCCTGTCAATCTAGCAGTTTGAAAGCAAGAGATTGCAAGTAGATAAATAGGTACTTCTTTGGTGGGAAGGTAATAGCGTTCCGTCCACTCTGGTGTCTAGTCATGTCTGCCACATGACCTTGGAAATGTCTGCAGATGCAGACAGCATTGGCTCTTTAGCTGTAAACAGAGATGAGCACCCAATGCTGTGGTTAGATACAACTGGCTTTCGAGCAAGAGTGACCTTTAAAAAGGTAAAGGTTTCCCTTGATCGAAAGACAGTCATATCCGACTCTAGGGTGCAGTGCTCATCTCTGTTTCAAAGCCGAAGAGCCAGCATTGTCTGCTTCTGCAGACGTTTCTGTGGTCATGTGGCAGGGATGACTAGACACCGGAGTGCACGGAACACTGTTACCTTCCCACCGAAGGGATCCTTATTTATCTACTTGCAATTTCTTGCTTTCGCACTACTTGGTGGGCAGGACCTGGGACATAGACGGGAGCTCATTCTGTCCTGCAGTACTCGGGAATCGAACTGCTGACCTTCTGCCTCCCAGTCAGTGTCTTAGCCAATTGAGCCACTGTAGTCCCTTAGGGTGACCTTTACCTTTATAGATATATAAATATATTTAGATACAGTGGTACCCCACATAACAAACATTTTGTATAACGAAAAATTCATATAACAAGAGGCCCAAGGGGGAGGTGAGTAAAGGATCTTGCCCCTCCCTCCTCATTCAAAGACCTGGGGCCAGTGAGAAGGACACCTCCGTAGACCCCCAACCACCCCCAGGAGATACCATCCACAACCACCATCACAGCGAGGCCCAAACCGGCGCCTTTGACCAACTCCATGCGGCCGAAGGGAGGCGAGAGCTGCTGCATGCATGCAAAGGATAAGTAATCGAACTAAAATAATATAGTTGACTAAACATAGATGGCTTATAACAACTGACATAGTGACAGTACAAGAAACTGACTTACATAGATACTTGATATAGTGGACTTTTTCTTTCTTTCTTTCTTTCCCTTTCATTAATTAGTTCAACTTTTACTTTGATACTATATGAAAAATTGTGATATTGTGCATGATAATACTTTGTTTTAAAACTGTTTAAACTGTGATAACATGTGTGATGGGAAGAGACTGGTGTAGAGACCGGCAAGGCATGCCACAAAGTTTGTCAAGAGAACCCTATGGACCAAAACAAAAGGCAAAACAAGGGGATGCTCAGCACAGCAGATTTGAAAAGGGAGAGGGATATGAAAGGGGGAGGAGAAATACAGTATTGCAGGGAACAATACTGCATAGGGACATGGAATGTGAGGTCTATGAATCAAGGAAAACTGGAAGTGGTTAAAAATGAGATGGAAAGAATAAGCATTGATATCCTGGGCATCATTGATATCCTGGGGACCCTGGTGATGCTATTGAAATCCTATCCGGATGCCTGGAGGCCATTGGGGTCTGGATGGGGGCTAATGGGCTTCGGCTGAATCCCAGCAAGACAGAGTGGCTGTGGATAGGGGGCCCCGCGTTACCCAGGGAGTTACCACCTTTGGTACTGGATGGGGCTGTTTTGCCCCAGACAGACCCTGTGCGCAATTTGGGGGTCCTTCTGGACTCGCGGCTGCGGCTAGAAGAACAAGTAGCGGCTGTGGCCAGGAGGGCTTTTGCCCAACTTCGGGTGATTCGCCAATTGCGCACGCTCCTGGACCGGGGCTCCTTGCTTATGGTCACCCATGCTCTGGTTACTTCCCGACTAGATTATTGTAATGCGCTCTACATGGGGCTGCCCTTGACGACCATTCGGAGGCTGCAGCTGGTCCAGAATGCAGCGGCCCGGGTGGTGATGGGGTGTGGGCGATATGCCCATGCCTCCCCGCTACTTCGGGAGCTGCACTGGTTACCAGTTTGTCTCCGGGTGCAATTCAAGGTGCTGGTTTTGACCTTTAAAGCCCTATATGGCAGTGGGCCAGGATACCTTAGAGACCGCATCGTACCAAGAGTGTCTGCCCGTCCAACTAGAGCGGACCGGAGGGGCTCTCTAATAGTGCCATCAACTAGGGGTGCACATCTGTCTAGCACCCGAAGGAGGGCCTTCTCCGTGTCCACACCAGCTCTTTGGAACCTCCTGCCAATAGATCTAAGACTTCAAAGTGAATTGCTGCCCTTCAGGAAAGGAGTGAAGACCTGGCTGGCAGGGCAGGTGTGGGGCCCGAATGGGACTACGGCTCCCGCCTGCTGGCTAGTGTAAGGATTAAGAACTCTCTCTTCTTCTTTATGTGGTGGGTGGGATGGGTGGGCGGGATATGGGTTTTTAAATGGGGTGGGATGTGGGTTTTTTATAGTGTCTTTTAAGTGTTTTTAGAATTGTTGTAATGCCGCCCTGAGTCGGGTTCTGCCTGAGTGGGCGGCATATACAAATGTGACTATAAATAAAATAAATAAATAAAATCAGTGAGTTAAAATGGACAGGGATGGGTGAATTCAGCTCTGGAAACCATCATATCTACTACTGTTGGCAAGAAAACCTCAGAAAAAATGGAGTAGCCATAATTGTCAACAAAAGAGTGTGGAAAGCAGTAATGGGATGCAACATCAAAAATGATAGAATGATGTCAGTCAGAATCCAAGGCAAATCTTTCAATATCACTGTAATCCAAGTCTATGCACCAACCACTAGTGCAGATGAAGCCACAGTTGACCAGTTCTATGAAGACCTACAACACCTCATACAAAGGACACTAAGAAATGATGTCCACATTATCTTAGGAGATTGGAATGCCAAAGTAGGAAATCAAAAAAGTAAATGGAGTAACAGGCACGTTTGGTCTTGGAACACAGAATGAAGCAGGGCAAAGATTGATAGAGTTCTGCCAAGATAATGCACTAGTCATAGCAAACACCCTCTTCCAGCAACACAAGAGGCAACTTTACACATGGACATCACCAGATGGCCAGCATTGAAATCAGATTGATTACATACTCTGCAGTCAAAGATGGAGAACCTCCATTCAGTCAGCAAAAACAAGACCTGGAGCAGACTGTGGCTCAGATCACAACCTACTGATCGCAAAATTCAGGCTTAGACTAAAGAAAATGGGGAAAACAATTAGACCAGACAGATATGACCTGCACAACATCCCTAAAGAATACACGGTGGAGGTCATGAACAGATTTAATGTCCTGTACCTGATAGACAGAGTACCAGAAGAATTATGGACAGAGACGCGGGGCATCATGCAGGAGGCAGCAAGAGAAACCATACCAAAAGAAAAGAAGCATAAGAAAGCAAAGTGGTTGTCTGATGAGGCTCTTATAATAGCAGAGGAAAGAAGGAATGCAAAAGTCCAAGGAGAAAGGAAAAAATACAACCACCTGAATACAGAATTTCAAAGAAAAGCAGGGAGAGATAAGGAAAACTACTTGAACGAACAGTGCAAAGAAATAGAGGAAAACAGCAAAAGAGGCAGGACTAGAGATCTTTTCAAAAAAATTGGGGAAATCAAGGGAACATTTAAAGCAAAAATGACCATGATAAGGGACAAAGATGGAAAGGAGTTAGCTGAAGCAGAAGAGATCAAAAAAAGATGGCAAGAGTACACAGAGGAACTCTACAAAAAGGACCTCAACACTCCTGATAATAACAATAATGAGAAATTTGAACTTGAACCAGACATTCTGGAGAGTGAAGTCAGAAAGGCCCTAAAAAGCACTGCAAACAATAAAGCTATTGGAAATGATGGTATCCCAGTTGAATTTTTCAAAGCCCTAAAAGATGATGGAATCAAACTACTGCATTCAATATGCCAGCAAATTTGGAAAACAAAACAGTGGCCACAGGATTGGAAAAGATCAGTGTATGTTCCAATCCCAAAAAAAGACAATGCCAAAGAATGCTCAAATTACCGAACAATTGCACTCATCCCACATGCCGGCAAGGTGATGCTCAAGATAATACAGGATAGACTTCAACAACATGTGGAGAGAGAACTACCAGAGGTACAGGCCGGGTTCAGAAGAGGCAGGGGGGCTAGAAACCACATTGCCAACATACGTTGGATCATGGAGAAAACAAAAGAATACTAGAAACAAGTCTACTTTTGTTTTATTGACTACACCAAGGCTTTTGACTATGTGGACCACAACAAAATATGGCAAGTAATTAAAGAGATAGGAATACCAAAACACCTCATATGCCTCCTGAGAAATGTGTACACGAACCAAGAAGCAACAGTTAGGACAGAACATGGAAAGACAGAGTGGTTTGGAATAGAAAAAGGAGTAAGACAAGGCTGCATTTTATCACCCTGCTTATTCAATTTATACACAGAGCACATAATGCGCAATTGCAGGGATGGAGGAATCACAATATGGGATCAAAATTGCTGGGAGAAACATCAACAATTTGAGATATGCAGATGATACCACCCTAATAGCAGAAAGTGAGGAAAACCTAAAGAACCTCTTGATTGGATTGAAGGAGGAGAGTGCAAAAGCTGGCTTGAGACTTAATATCAAGAAAACCAAGATAATGGCAACAGGTCTGATCAGTCCCTGGAAAATAGATGGGGAAGAAGTAGAAGCAGTGACAGATTTTATTTTACTGGGATCTAAGATCACTGCAGATGGCGACTGTAGCCATGAAATAAAAAGATGACTGATTATGGGGAGACAAGCTATGAGATACCTGGGGAATATAGTGAAAAGCAGAGTCATCACCTTGAAAACAAAAAATCGCATAGTCAAAGCAATGGTATTCCCAGTGGTAATGTATGGGTGTTAGAGCTGGACTATTAGGAAGGCTGAGCACAGAAGAATAGATGCCTTTGAGGTGTGGTGTTGGAGGAGAGTCCTGAGAGTCCCTTGGACAGCAAAGAGAACAACTAGGTCAATGCTGGAAGAAATAAATCCTGACTGTTCATTGGAGGTACAAATAGTGAAGATGAAGCTAAAGTACTTTGGACATCAAATGAGAAGGGGGGATTCACTTGAGAAGGCCTTGATGCTGGGAAAGGTGGAGGGCAAGAGAAGAAGGGGGTGTCCAAAGATGAGATGGATAGATGGCATTGTGGACACAATAGGCACAGAGCTTGGTGGGCTGAGGAGAATGGTGGAGGATAGAGATGCCTGGAGGAAAATGGTCCATGGGGTCGCAAAGGGTCGGAATCGACTGTGCAACTGAACAACAAAAAAATCCCCAATAGTGATTTGCATAATGAAAATTTTTTATAAGGAGGTGCTCCGTGGAATGGAGCTTTATTGTTATATGGGGTTCTCCTGTAGCTAGCTAATGATGATGGGGAAGAGCCATAACAACAATTGTTACATTAATTCTGTTTTATTATTATCTTTTCATTGACATCAGAGTATCATGTGTTACATACTCCTGAAAGAGAGATTAGAGATTAATAGCCCTACTCTTGAGATATATGAACACATCAGTCCCCACCTTCTCCCTTATCAGTCTGCAGCAGTAAATACACCTTTCCTTCTGTGATAGAATATGGGTATTTTTAGGCAAAACAGGTAAATGATGACCAAAGAAGTTAATTGGCATCATCTAATAATAATGGGGTTTCCTTTCTGCATAAAAAAAGGAAAAAAAAGAGAAATGTCATTGTTCCTGCAAGGGGACAATGACAATAAAGATTTATCCAAAAAAAAATGTCAGCCAGAGAGACAATACCACACCCCAGGTCTAGTCAGCTTCTTCAAATGTGAAAAACTGAGATGAAGACAATAAAATTAGACTGAGTCAGTGAAGGTTCGTGAGATAATCTGTTTGTAAAGGATTTCTGAGTAGGAGGCTGGATGAATCAGCTCAAAGTGGGCATGGCAAACAGAGCTAGGGAGACTGTTACCAAGAAAGATTCTCCGTGATACTCCAGTTTAAATAATTTATGTCTGCAACCAAAGGAGTGAGCAACTGAAAATCACATGGATAATCAATCCACTAGACCAGCAGTGGTGAACTTTGGCACTGCAGGTGTTCTTGGATTTCAATTCCCAGAAGTCCAAGCCTCTGTGAATCCTCACAAATGGGTTTAATGAGCATATGAATTCGTGTGGATTCACATAGACTTGGGCTTCTGGGAACTGAAGCCCAAGATCACCTGGAGTGCCAAGGTTTGCCATCATTGCACCAAACTTTTCTAACACTGCATCTGATGTTTCAAATCAGGCCCTCAATGAAAAGTCTATAACCATTTCAGCACCGAAGGGAGATAAGTATGTCTTCCCTTGCAGTGTTTTGCATTAGCAGACCACTATCATTTCATATTATGAGCCAAAATTGTGAATAAACAAATAATGGATCACAGTCAAAGTTGTTCACATTCTTATGCAATCTCCTGCCCTTCTTGACTCCACCCACTTTTCTCCTGCTGCCACTGTTGTCAGCAAGAAAGAAAAGAGTGAGAAAATGAAAAGTCTATAAGCAAGAACATGCATTCCTTAAGGCCTGGACCCTTGTCGTGAAAGACCAACCTACAGCTTTCCCTCCACTATGTAGGTGATGCAAAATTTGAAGAGAGAAAAATCACTTGAATAGGCCCTTCTTATGAGCAGGCATCCAACAGCACCAGACTCCTCCTAATTTATACAATCTGTGTTATGGATGATGTGCTTCCCTTGCACCCACTGACAGTTAAACAAACATCTGAAGTGGGAATTTATCTTAAACTAATGTTTTTAGACCACATTGGACCAACCTTCCAATGCTGTAGCACTAGAGGGAGCAATATACAGCCTTCCAGACATTGCAGAGCTATGATTCCCATTAGCTGTGGACAGCACGGCCAATAATGACAGGTGTTGGGCATAGCTGAAAACCAATGGACTTTATGGAGGAGTTGATGCATCAAAACTCATTGATTCAATGGGCCAAAACATAAATGGTGTCTGTTTTTTTTGAGGAAGGGAAATACTTTGAATAGCCCTTATAAAATTGAATGATGATTCCCTGAAGATACATAGCAAAATGTCTTCCTTTCTAGAAAACTATTACTCCATTACTTTCTTTAAAGCAAACCTTTTCAATCCACCTCTGTGAAACTTTTCTGTCCCTCCTTTATATGAACAGATACGTCTCATTTTGCAAATCTCCTGCTAGCAAGCCTGTTCAACACAAGCTCAGTCTTATAACAAAGTACATGTATTTTACCTTTTGAGGATCAATATATTAGTCCTTGCAGCCTGGATGCTTTCCAAATAAAAAAGTACATGGGGCCAACAATTCTCTTGCAAGATAAGCTAGATCTGTCTTTACAATTTACCCATATATACTCGAGTATATGTTGTTCCGAATATACATGTTACCTAATTTGGACATCTAAAACTAGGAAAATAGATTGACCCAAGTATAAGTCATGATTGAAAAATGCAGCAGCTGCTAGTGAGTTTCAATAATTAAAATACATCAACATATGGTAAAATTAATTAATTTAGACATTTGTGTGGGTAGGTTTTTGAGTGTTTACTGTATTTTTTACTATATTTGCACCACCCAACCAGTGGTGGTGCTACAGGGGAAGTGGGTGGGCGGGCAAATTGCACAGAGGCAGGAAGTATTGCTCTAGCCTTGCCTCTTGTTCTCCCTGTGAGCAAAAAGCATGCACTATTGTGCAGGTATAATTTTAAAAGTTTTCAATCTCTATTCAGGTTCCTAGGTTCTCTAGGGATCATTTTTAACCTGGAGAAATCTTCAGGGGCCTTGGGTTTAGGATAGACACCATTAATATCCGAAAACAGAGGGTGGCAGGATTGGTGACAGTGGTTATTAGACTTAAAAGACTCCACTTAATCCCAAGGCTCTCAAAGAGTTTTCAGTTTGAAAAGAATTCCTATGGAGTTTCAGAACCTGGGCTCAAGGGGAATAAGAACTTTTAATTAAAGATTCACATCCATGCTTGACGTCATCATCACTATTTATGGCTGTGCAGCACCACCGAGAGGATTTCTCCCACTAAAAGTGTATTGTAATTACACAGTATAGAGCAGTGGTGGCGAACCTATGACATGCATGCCAGAGGTGGCACTCGGAGCTCTCTCTGTGGGCACCAATGTGGTTGCCCCAGCACAGAATTTGCCCTGCCCCTCTGCCCAGCAGCTCAATGGGAGTGCTTCCTTCCTCCCCTGTTGCTGTGTTGGCACTTTGCGATAAATAAGTGGGTTTTTGGTTGCAGTTTGGAAACTCAGTCTCTCAAAGATTTGCCATCACTGGTGTAGAGTTCTTCAGTAAAACTGTGGCAATAGACTGAATCACTCCCTACCTGATTTTTCATATTTCCAGTAAATGCATTTTTAACCCCCTAATTCTGCAAGGTTGTTATCCCAGCTGGACTGGCAGGAAATGTTAAAAGCATAAATTAATGATGTTAATTTTAGCATCCATAATACTTAAGAATAACTTGTCTGTCTACAGAACTCCCTCTGGACTTGTTTTCAAGCATTTTCTTCTGCTTGCTAAATACATAAATTGCCCTATCTATGTGTTGTACTTTACATTTTCTCTCTCTTTAATAGCCCTTGATTTCACCTTAGTCTGCCTTTGTCACTTCTAAAAATCTCAGTCTTTGAGCCATTTGATGTGAGAAAATTCTTCAGAAAGGAACAAAGGAAATATCATTTTTTTTTACTGCCAAACAATTCATATAGTAACATATATCAATTACATTCTATCTGCCTGACCCGATATTCATTATAACATCTCGCAGACATGTCTAGCCAATTTTCCTTACTTCAGATTTCCCATCAGGAACAGTATGTTTTTGAAAAAAAGAAGTAAAGATAGAGAAGATAAAGCCTGGTTCCGGTTATAATAGAGTTATTTTTGATCTATCAGTGTTATTGTTTGTTTATAACTGAAGAGACCTTAAGAAAGAATAGCAGTTTTCCATTCAAAAACAACATTGGCATGGTCAACCATAATACACACAATACACCAGCTCATAGGACAAAAAAATGTGCCATTTTCTGCAAAGTGTTCACAACTGAGAAGAAGGGGAAAAACAGTTACAAGGGTAGCACTGTGCTCTTTGCCTTGCCTAACTGCAAGCTGTTCTGATTTATGTCATTTTTTCCTTAGGGATTTCTTTGTAAAGTTTACACAGAAGTGGTTTACCATTTCCTTCTTCTGGGGGACCCTGGGACTATGTAGATTACCCAAAGCTACATAGGCTGGGTTCTTCTCCCTGGAGGCACAATGGGGAATTGAACTTCCAACCTCTAACTGTGTAACCAGATACCATCAAAGAGGGGAATGCCATTTCCAGGGGAGACTCAATGAGGAGATGGGTGACAGTACTCAGCCCTATTCCAGTTTACATGCCCAACGTTTCAAATTCCATTACTGTCAGGTAGGAATGAAAAATAAGGCCAAATCCTTACAAATTATTAGGACATGACTTGAGGCTCTACAGGAGTAAAAAGGGTAGCAAAAGAATGACACCCCCCCCCCCATCAATTGAACATCCCCCTTTTATAGCCTGAGTCAGACCACAAATAATTTTTGGCAAACACAAAGATTTTGAAGATTAAACAAAGTTATTATGACCTAATTATGCCCAGAGAGACTGATCAGTTCTTTAACTGGAAGAGCCAAAAGGTGCCAGCAGAATCCTAAATGCTCTGGAAACCTGCCATTGTGATAAACACCACTTACCAATGTACACCATGCATGTTTCTATTTGCAAAAATATTGCTTTAATGTCTTGTTTTGGGTCACAGGTTCAGGGCAACAGCTTGGGTGAAAAAGAGATTTGGCTCTTTGTCCAGCTACAGTATACCTGTATGTATGTGTGTGGTTCCTTGCAACAAGACAAATACTGTATTTTTTGGACCATAAGACACACTTTTTCTCCCCCAAAAGTGTGTGTGTGTGGGGAATGAGGGTGTGTCTTATAGTCCAAATGCTGGTCTTCAGCCATCTATGGCTGTTGTAAAAGGATACTTTACAAGAGCTGCAGCTGACCGAAGACCTCTATTAGCTGTTAGCTGTTCTGGGGCAGGGGAAAGAAAAACATATGAAAAACAAGTGGCCACTAGAGGGAGAAATTTGCAATTTCCCATTTAAATGCATTGGAAATAAATCTCTTGTATTCCAACATTTTCTGTTTGTATGTTCCCAATGCATTTAAGTGGGAAACCAAACCTGTGCTTAAAAAGAAAGGGTTTCACTTACCTTCAATGCCTTTGTCTCTACTCCACATTGACAAAATGGAGGGGAAAAACATGCTTCCTGGTTGAAAGGAGAGCAAGAGGCTAGGCTAGAGTATCACTTCCTTCCTCAGTGCAATTGGCCTGCCTGCCCATTTCCCCTGCACCGCCACCACTGGTTGGTGGTGCAACATACAGTACAATTTTTTTTTGTTTTCCTGCTCTGAAAACTGGGTGCGTCTTATGGTCAGGTGCGTCTTATAGTCCAAAACATATGGTGGGTAAAATTTATAACAGTAAAATGGATCTTGATGAAAGATCAATCCCCATTGCTGGTATCACTGCTTTGATCCAATTCCCCTACCTTACCCCCAGGTTGAATTTAATTTAGTTTAAGGCCAGAAACCCCCATCAAAGGTCTTTCATGCTACCTCTGTTTTGAATGTCAGGTGTAATAAATGTCTGTAATGGGATAGAAATCTTAGTTCATTTTTTAAAAATATGACGTTACCCAGTGTTGGAATTTCGAACCAGTTCATAAACGAAAGCTGAGCTATTCTTCAAAAATCTGCCCTTCTCAGAATTTTGCATTAAAGTTCTTTAACTTGAAAATGGTGTGATAAAAAGCATGTGTTTCAAGGGAACGCAATTTTTTTAAAAAAATGCAAATTATTAAGAAATAAAAACACTCTAAAATAAAGTATATTTCATGAAGTGCTTCTAAAAAAGGTGGCTATATTAGGCAGGTAAAGGTAAAGGTATCCAACTCTAGGGTTCAGTGCTCATCTCTACTTCAAAGCCGAAGAGCCAGTGCTGTGTTCTTCTGCAGACGTTTCCATGGTCATGTGGCAGGCATAACTAGACACCGGAGCACACAGAACACTGTTTACCTGCTCACCAAAGTGGTCCCTATTTATCTACTTGCAATTTTTTGCTTTCGAACTGCTAGTTTGGCAGGAGCTGGGACAAAGACGGGAGGTCATTCGGTCCTACAGTACTCAGGAATCAAACTGCTGACCTCCCACCTTCCAGTCAGCATCTTAAGTTGTACACAAATACAGGTACAGGAGAAATGCCCATTAAATGTGTACAAATATTTATGTGAATTTTTAAATGAAAAAAATCTTAAATTTCTGGTTTATCCAAATCCTGATCAAACAAGATTAATGCTGGAAAAGTGGAAAACTGAGACAGTTTGTAATTGAACGAGTCAGCTGTGGCAAGTAACTATGAAGCATGGTACTTGAGCCAGGTATTACTGTTATAAACTCTTGGGCAGTTTAAGCTTAAGTTTATGATCAGTGCCACTAATGTCTCCCAAGTAACACACAGGTAATGTTCTTAGCTCTGCAAATGTATTATGAGGTTCATAAATTTACCTTTGAACTACCAATCCATTCACTAAATATGCAGCTTTCCTCACAATCTGTACTCTCTTTCCCCGCCTGAAGTACACATTTACAATGAGATGGGGAAAGTGCATATGCTGCAAATTGACATGATCCTGCTTATAACACATGCTCAAGTTACCATGTTTTCCCCCTCTTTGCTTTATTTTGATGTATGTGTACATGCATACTGTTGCCATGGGTGTGTCAGGGCCTGCTTATAATGTCACGTGGTGGGAATGTCATGTAGTACCCCTGTTGAGAGATCAAAGACTTCAAAGGACTCAGGCTGCATAGAATGAACTTGTTATAATGCAGGTGGTCATGTAGAGAAAGCCAAAAGGGAAGAGAACTGCTCTCACCTTCTTGATATATCTGTGATTCTTTGAAGATGGACATATATCTGTGATTCTTTGAAGATGGACATGAAGGGAATCACATAGCCACCTCATGATTTGGGAGTCTCACCTCTTGAGTTGGAAAAGGAAGAGATATCTCAACTGATTCCTTTTAAATAAAACCCACATCACAGTGGTATTTGCTGAAAATAAAACTGGTTCTATCTGTTAAGTCTGGGGCATACATGAATTTCAACACAAAACAGCATTCCTACTAGGTTTCAAGAGGGATTAAGAAACATTAAGGCTAATCACTTTGCTGATAAAAGTCAACTCCAAGAATGTGGAATTCAAAGGTCTGAATGTTTTTCAGGGACAACAGGACTTTCAGAGGTTATCCTCTCTTAGCAAGAGGAACAGGTTTATACATTTCAAGTTATGCACAACTGCTTTAGTTTTCTGTAGTTATAACAATAAGACAGATTTTTATTGTTTTATGTGTAAAAACTCTGCATATTTCAACAGTGTTTATCTGTGTAATTTTTGATAAACTTACTCAATAGTAACAGTTTGAAGTTGCTTTAGTTTCTGGATTTGTTTCCATTATATATATATATATATATATATATATATATATATATATATATATATATATATATATATATATATATATATATATATATATATATATATATATATATATATATATATATATATATATATATATATATATATATATATATATATATATATATATATATATATATATAATTCCAGGTGAATTAGCAGCTATTTGCTATTGTTTTAAACTAGTAACCAAACACTTTAGAACAAGTCCCATTGTTGAAATTAGTATGTGGAGGAGGATAGCCTGATCTTATTTTTTTGCCTAATTTTTGCTTATTTACGATTTATTTTCTGTACTTCTGAGGGCTTGTGGATGGAATGCCAATTACTATCAGATATGTTTTTCCTTGTTACTTATTCAGAAGTAAAATATCCAGCTTATTAAAATCAGCTGTCATATCAGTGATAACTTGCTTGCCCCTGTATAGTATAAGTGGTTTTCCCTGTAAAACTGGAGGTGACTGAAATTTATTATATGGAGGAAAAGATTCCAATTATCCATACAATTTAGTTAACTACTGAAAAATGATAATTGTAACTTTGTTATGCCCTTATGTATAACTGATTCACATTGTTTTAAAAGACCAAACTATGAAGATTTGTGACAGGGCCTGCATATATCACTTGCCGTTCCCCTTGTAATTATTTCTGATAGTATCTAGTGCAGGGGTGGCCAACCTTTTTCCATTGTGGGCCTGACCATGCCCCCAGACAGCATCGTGGGCTGGACCATGCCCCCAGAAGTGGAAGCAGGTGCATTTACGGCTGAAGTAAATGTACCCATTTCTGCATTTATGCTAGCCGCAGATGCATTTGCACATGCACAGGCACATTTTACAGATGATGCAAATGTGTCCACTTCCACTTCTGGGTGAGGTGGAGGCAGTGATGGGCCAGATAGGATGGCTGATCTAGTGTAAATAACATGGACTTGAATTACACAGTTTCAGCCTGAAGATGACCTAATTTAAGACATACTGGTAGGTTCAATTGTTGCTTATTGATATTATTATCCAGGAGGTAACTGGGGTGCTGTCCATGTAAAGATTTCCCACGCCATGTGTCCCTGTGCTATGGGTCTTTCATTAATGAGAGTTGGTTTCATTTGCACATTGCAATTTTCTGTATCATTTTTATTAACAGTTGATGAAATGGGACCTTTACTGTTTTCTAATTGTTTGGCAATTTGACCCATACAGAGATTCTTGAGTTCATTGTTATTTTGATGAACGTCACAAAAACCTATCCATAAAATCATCATTCATTTTCATGTCAGAGATTACTCTGGGTTGAAAGGATTTTCGCAGAAGACGCCTGAATGAGGCTTCTTTCATGTTCCCCATCGTGCAGCTCTCAGAAATCGAACCAATCATTCCAGTCTCTAAGCCTTAACCACTAAGCCACCAGGGGAGTTAAAATACATTTCTTTCATCATGGTATTAAATATTTAAATACACATGCACAGAAATTCAATGTACAGTAATGGTTTGCAAGATAGGTATACCTACATCTACAGGATAATATGAAAATTTTATTATGTAGGGAATATTTCTGCTGCAATACATTTACTCAATTTCAGTTAAATTACAGTTCTGGAATTTCAAAAGCTGGTGATTCTCATTTCAGCAAAACATAGTATGATGCTGAATTTCCTTGCCTGTTTGCAATACTTCATTTTATAGTCAATGTCAATGGAGTACAGAGGGAAAAAAACACTTTATTTTACAATAATTGCACTCTGTTTTCACTGCACCTTGTATGCATTTACATTTTCGGTTCAGTTACTAGCATACAGTTATCCTTATAAAGTACAGAAGGCTTCAGTGATAACACTCAGCATACTTGCTATATCTTGTCTTTACAAGTCACAGGTCCACCAATGGGCCCCAGGAGTTAAGGCAACTTCTGTTCAAGATCCACAATGCAATATCAATTTGGCAAGGATTACGGGAATTCCATAGAGCTAATAGCTGATGTTGTTATGTGCCATCAACTGGCCTCCAACGTATGGCAATCACATGAATGAGTGATGTTGCCATTTCCATATGAAAGAGGAACAACAAAAATAAAGAGATAACTCTATGGCTTCAAGCCTCTACTATGAGCAGATGGTTATAATCATAATGAACCTTTTTTTAAAAATCCAAAATAAAATTCAGATTGCTGCACAGAGGATGTTGCTCCAGATTTCTTTTAATGCTGATGATTTAATATAAATGCTTCCACTTGAGAATAGACAAGTTAAGACTAATATTGCCCATGGAATACTTCACTGCAAAGGACTTAAGCACACTAAAATTATTTTGACATCTCAGATGTAAAAATGTCCAAGTACCTCTCTCTCTCACTGGCATGGGATCACAGATACACACAAATATATTATGCCAAGAACAATTTGCTGTCCCTTTGTTTTAGGACAGCCAATAACAATTGCCTGAGGTGGCAACCTACCTTGACTTTTCTATCTCCAATAAAAGTTAAACTCGATATGAGACTTCACAAAGCACATCCAATTTCAGCATCAGAAACTGGCATAAGGAAAGAAAATGTCTAAACTTTGCCTCTTATTACTTGGAATACAGATGTATACACTCATTTGCCTCATTCTCAATGTGAGGGTACTTCCACCCACCTACAAAACAAATCTTCTCACTCCATAAGGAAAGGTATTTTGTGAACTTTTAAAAAGCATAAAGGATAAGAAAGATTTCTATAAAATCAAATTGAGTAAAATGGTAGAAATAACAAAAATAATTCAAATAATGCTTTCACATAAAAAATACAAATTGAGCAAAATGATGGTGGCTACTGCTTCACTGCATGCATTTTTAAGGATCAGAAACATCAGATGGGTTGTTTGTTTCCAATCCCACTATTCTGTGATGTACACTTTTGCTTTCTCAAAGGAAAGGACATGTTTTCGGTATGGGGCACTTTAAGTGCTACAATTGTACCCAATGTCAATATGCATGGGAAACAAAGAGTGTCAAGCTTGGTGGGTCTAGATTTTTCTATCCCACTCAAGCATATGTCTAATTGTAATACAAAATTTTATGTGTATTTGATTGTGTGTGCCTGTGGGCATGGCTATGTCAGAAGAACATCAAGGGAAATTAAAGTACAGGTAGGAGAACACCGTTCGAAAATCAGAAATAAAGTGATTCAGTTCACATTGTTACATCATTTTATGGAAGCAGGTCTCAATGAAAACCAACTGAAATTTGTGGTTTTAAAAATAATTAAACCTTATGCTTATGAGAAAACAGACATGAACAGGATACAAGCATGCAGTGAAGTGTTTTATATTTATAAGTCACGAACCCTGGCCCCAAGAGGGCTTAACCAAGACATGGATTTAACCAGTTATTTGTAAAGGTGGTTTTTGGAGTATGGTCCCTTTAATTAGCAACAGTAAAAAAGATACAGGTGTTATCTGTAGAGATAGAATTTCAGCATATGTGTCCTTGAATGTAAGAATATCAGGAAAACAATATATAAGGATCTGGTCTTCAAGCAATTTTAACATCATTAGCCCAAGAAGAATAAACATTAAGAGGCTGTAGATGCAAGAGAAACTGTAAGTAAAAAATATTGTTGTGAGGAGTTTCACAGCACGATCGCTGTGGCTAGTCGCAAACCATGGCCATAAATCATGGGTGATCGTTCTCCTTACCTCATCTGTTTTTACGCCGTAACTTAGAGGCCCCAGTTTGGGCCTCTGACTCAAGGCTTTTGGCCCTCCCCACTATGCCCAGGGATGGCACGCAGTCATTCAGCTAGAACGCAGCTTTCTTCCAATTAGCAAGGTGAGCACAAGGCAGACATGCTGATATTTAGCCAATTAAGTAACTTTATGTTATCGCAGGTAACCAATAAGAATAGATTGCATACTCTTCTCTGGAATGTCTTTGTCTGTTATTCCCAATAAACTCCGACCGGGCGATCTTGCCCTGTTGCCTCTTCATGAATCAAGCCTCCGCTGTCTCCTTGATCCCAAAAACACAACATCTGGCGACCCGCGATGCGATTGCTGGATCCCAACTCCCCGACTCACCGGCTGGAATAGCCCCCTGGCGTGCCACAGCCTTTTTAGGCTCCCTCAGCTTTCGAGCTCCCGATTGTGAGTATGGGGGGGGGACTTTCTTTAGGGCAAAAGACCCATGCAAAAGAATTGCAGAGAATCATCAAGGAGAGCGGATGTCCAGACATTACGCTTAATAGTCTAGAAGACTTCATTAAGGAAGTCGAATGCCAATGTCCTTGGTACCCAGAAATTGGATCACTCAAACGGGATGATTGGCAAAGAATTGGAACAATTTTATTGGAAGAATCGAGGGCAGCAGTTCATCATTTATTGATTTGGCACAGAGTTAATGAGGCAGTCAGGAAATTGGTACCAGCAGAGGCATCCCTGACCAATCCTCTGACTCATCCACCCGAGGACCCACCACCTCCTTATCCAAAAGTGCTGCCTGCTATTTTACCACCTACTGCACCATTGGTGCCGCCCGTCCCGAGCCTGGTTCTCCAGGCGCCGCCTGCCTACCCTGGCGGTGTGATGGGAAATGTTCGCTCTCCTATACATTGAGCCAAGAGCGATGGTGTTTTGCCTCTGGAAGAGACGGAAGAGTGGCAAGGAGAGAGTCCTTCTGCTTTTCCCATTACGGTTGAGATGGGGGGTGCGTTAACATCGCAGCAGCAGGAGTTTTGTAAAGATCTCTCATATCATCTGAATAAGAATGGGCAAAGAGCAGAAACAAAAGAAGTGCAAGATTTTACTCCAAAGAATATTTTGTTGTCCCAGAGGCTTGCTGCTCCCCTTCCACAGCTCTTGCCCCCAGCCAAGGGAGGGAGTCCTACTGGCCCTTCATCATATGAGAAACAACAGCATGAGCCCCCTGATGGAGGTGGGGGTGGAAATGGAGATGGGACATTATATCCTGCCTTGCAGCAATCAAGCACTTTTAGCCCTACAAAAGACCTGTTCTCTGCTGCTTTAACTGCAGCTGTGCTGGATATGGAAACTGTTGCTGTATATCTAGTGAACAAAGAGGCTCTTGAAAATGGGACTTTTGCAATACTGCCTGCCAAGTCTAAAAAACAACTAGTGCCAGCTGATTGGGAACAAATGGTGGGGACCTCATCACAGATTGAAGCTATTAATGCATGCAAAGTGGCAGGAAGCAAGGAGTGTGATTCCAAGGGCAGCACAGGAGACCTCAGCTTGCCCCTGAAGCAACCCTCATCACAAAAGCAGGAGAAGCTGAGTGGTAAACTTGATTCCTCATGTTTGGGCAGGAAGTGGAAGGATGGCCCAGAGGAGGAATGCAGAAAACCCAAGCCCAGAAAGGGGTCTTCTCGCAAATACAACCTAACAGGTGCAGTTTGTCATCAAGTTGAGATTCAGATGCTGCAAATGAAAGAAGTCCAGAGGAAAAGGGGTGTGGATCCTTCCTCTATGGACAGCAGGCTTTTGCAAAAATACAAGGAGGGAGAAGACGTACTCCAGTTTTTGGCTGATTTTGAATTGCTCAACCCTCAAGCAAAGAGATCCAGAGTGGGCTGTTCCAAGTTTCAAGCATCAGGATTGCAGGGAAAGCAACTGGGAATTCCCTGTACTGTTCATCAGTGTGGAAGTTACTTGCAAGTTCTGGAGAAGGAATGTGTGTTTGCCTGAAAAGCTGAAAAGGGGGGTTGTCTGGTTGTCTTGTGAATTCAGTGAGAATTAATTTATGGCCTAATTTCAACCTTGCCATGCCAAGAACTGTGCTGGAGAGAAGATAGTGTTTAAACTCTAATCTGAGAAGAAGAAAGCTTCAATCAACATTTGGACTTTTAATTTGGACATTTTAATTGGACTAAAAAGTTTGTGTGGACTCTGAAGTGAATTGGCCTTGTTTGCATTATAAAACCTGAAAGCCTTTTTAAAAAAAATGTCTACCTGCTCATGCTATGAGTGTGAAATGCTCTAATGATATTTCTACTGTATTTGATTTACCATGCTATGCTGGTTTTAAGTTATTGAATGCCTCTTTCATTTACACCAGTGAGAGAAGAAGAAATGTAATGCCTTACTCATGTAATTGGGGAGTGAGAAATGCTTGCTAGAATGCTACAGAAACCTCCTTCATGTAAGGAAGAAGAGAAATGTTCATGTTTTGTTCATGCTTAAATGTTTTGCTTATTTTCTTGCAGGGGAAAGACCTGTCTTTGCTTATGTTATGTTTTGCATTATGAAACTGCATATCTCAAGGTCAAAAACAAATATGCTCTTAGCCACCTTTGGGGAAAGGCAACCAAAAGGCTGCTCGTTGATGCCCTGTCTCTCTATATTCCTATTGTAGCTGTTAGTAATGCTAGTAAATGTGCCAGGGTTGTGAACTGTACTCAACATAAGTCAAAGCCTCGCTGTTTCCAGCCCGGTCGCGGCCTTAATTGCGCCGGGAGAGAAACAGAGGACCTTCATTTTAACTTTCAGCACATTCTGTTGCCTTCTGGGTGGTTCTGGACCTGTGGGTCACGAACTTGGAACTATATTCCTGCTAACCTCTCTAAAACCACTTGTTGCCTTAGTCGTATGATTGTTGCTTTGCCCAACCGCACTACGCTGGTCCGTCAGCGTCCCGCCCGCAAACGCATCGCCCGAGGTACTGCCGCTGAGCAGTTACCCTCTAATTGCGATAGCACTGTTAAGGTGCTTTCCCAGGCCGAGTACACATCTTTGGCCATCAGTCTTGTTGGTGTGCCTGGCCTGGCAGCCGGGAATGCAAGGCAGCTTGGAAAGCTTGCTTGTGCATTTGTAAAAGCCGTTAATCACACTTCCCAAGCTATTAGCCTCCTGAACAGGGAGCAATTTCAGCTTCGCAATGCCATTTTAGATAACCGCGCTGCAATCGATTATTTGCTGATGTTGCATCATCAAGGTTGTGAGTCTGTGCATAATATGTGTTGCTTTAACTTATCCGATAATTCTAATAAGGTACAAAACCAATTGGATTCTTTAACCAAAATTGCTTCTGATATTAAGCAAAACCCTCTGCCTTCGTGGTGGAGCACTCTTTGGTCCGGGCTTCCCAATGGAGCCTGGGTACGGACCGTTCTGCAGTATGGTTTAATTATTCTTGCCATTCTGATAACTGCCTGTTGCTTTATTCAATGCATACCTTCGTTGCTAGCCACCTGCCTGCAAGGATTTCGCTTCCGGCCTCGTGCACGCAAGGACCAAATTTATTATGCTTATAAGCTTCTTAAAAACAGAAGGGGGAAGATGTGAGGAGTTTCACAGCACTGTGGCTAGTGGCAAACCATGGCCATAAATCATGGGTGATCGTTCTCCTTACCTCATCTGTTTTTACGCCGTAACTTAGAGGCCCCAGTTTGGGCCTCTGACTCAAGACTTTTGGCCCTCCCCACTATGCCCAGGGATGGCACGCAGTCATTCAGCTAGCATGCAGCTTTCTTCCAATTAGCAAGGTGAGCACGAGGCAGACATGCTGATATTTAGCCAATTAAGTAACTTTATGTTATCGCAGGTAACCAATAAGAATAGATTGCATACTCTTCTCTGGAATGTCTTTGTCTGTTATTCCTAATAAACTCCGACCGGGCGATCTTGCTCTGTTGCCTCTTCATGAATCAAGCCTCCGCTGTCTCCTTGATCCCAAAAACACAACATATTGTACCCTTGTAGTTGTAAGATAGTATGTAATATAAGGAGTCAAAACTGCATAATGAATGTTTGTTTATTTTTCCTTATAGTTAAGAATATAACTAATCCTCCTGAAGAAGATTGTATTATCAGAAATATTTAAAAAATCCAAAATACTGGATGGATTTTGAGAATTTAAAAAGACTTTGAAATTAATACATTTGACAATCAAGATAATTACAATGAACTGTGTATGGAAAGTGAGAGAAACAAAATGTTTTTTTAAGTTATTAGGAGAATATATAAACCTTTTGGAAGCTGATCAAAAGCAAATTTACTTTGAAGATTCAGTTATTGTGGATATTTTGTGGATGATTTATTTTTGTATTTGTGCAACTTGTTGAAATCTAGACATCTCTCTATTACCACAAATGAGAAACAAGGCAGAAAATGCAGTCTTTTTTCTTTTCTTTTCTTTTCTTTATTTTTTTTATAAATTTTTATTAACTTTTTTCAAAAATATACAGACATACATAAAAAAGAAGAAAAAACATATATTTCATAAAAAATAATCTCATACATAATAATTGAACTTTCCCTTGAATTCCACCCAGTGTTTATTTACATTGCCCTGGAAAGCTCGGTCCCAATATTTACCTCCAGAAACTACTTTGAGTTGGTACAGGTCTACTACTTTCAGCACCCGTGAGGGAATAATCTACAAAAGGCTTCCAAATACTCCAAAATCTATTTTCTTTCAATTTATCCCTTTTTACTTTTATCTCCCATGTCAGTTTATCGTTCAATGCTAAATTCCACATTTCTTTATACCATTCTCTCGTCTGTATAGTTACATCATTTTCCCAATGTCTAGCAATACATTGTCTGCCCGTTGTTAACATTATTTCTAGTAATTCTTTTTCCTCCTTGTTTAAACTCATACCAGCCACATCTGTTAACATAATGGTACTTGACTCCAGGTTATTTTTTTTACCCATTATTTCCCCAGCCTCTTTTTCTATTCTTCTCCAAAAAATCATTTATCATTTTACAGCTCCACCACATATGTTCATAAATTCCAATAGTGTCTTTACATCTCCAACATAGATTATCCTTTTTATTGTCAATCTGACGTAACCTCAGTGGTGTCAGGTACCATTGCCACAGCATTTTATAATTGTGCTCCTTAATTCTTACTGACATAGTTCTCATTATCCTCTTTTTCCACTTATTTCTCCATTCATCTTTTCCTATCTTTATATTCAACTCGTGTTCCCACTTCGATTTCAAAACTTCCTGTGGTTCGCCCCCACTATTTAATACGACATAAAGTTTGCTTACTAGACCCTTAATACTTCTGTCTCCTTTTCAAATCTTTGAAACCAATTCTTCAAATTCTGTTTTTTCTCTATCTATATCTAATTCTCTCCTATATTTGTTATTCCAATTATTAACCTTCATTATCTGAAACCAATCCAATTTTAACTGTTCAAACAACTTTTTCTTCTTATCTTCATCCCTACAGATCCACAACGAGTCTTTCACCAAGGAAACTTAATTTCTATCCAATATTTCCTTTGTTTCTTTATCTATTTTTATCGGAAAGGATGCCATATCTGCTAATTCCAAAATTGGAGAGACACCTGGAGCCAGGTCCTTCTTTAATCTTTTCCACACGTTCACGAGTCCCTTCATCATTGTATTACTAGTAACCATTTTAACATTACCTCCGAAAAAAATCATTTTGCCTATATTCCTATAATCTTTCATCTCGAACTCCTCCCAAATTACTTTTTCTCTTGCCAAAATCTTCACAACATTCTTAATTTGAAAAGCACGATAGTAAGATAATAAATTTGGCATTCCTAAGCCCCCTTCTTTCTGAGGCAGATACCATAATTTCTTTAGTAGTCTAGGTTTTTTACCTCCATTACAAAAATTATTAAACATCTTTTGAAACTCATTAATTTCCTTTTCATTCATTTGAATTGCAAGTGCATCAAATAAAAAATTAATTCTCGGTAACAACATCATTTTGTAAATTGCAATCCGCCTGAACCATGACAACTTCAACTTTAGAAGACTTTGTATTCTAGCCTTAAATTCCATTTTCAGGCTATCATAATTTAGTCTTTTAAGTTCTTCCAATCTATTTGATATAATTATCCCCAAATATTTCAACTTATCTTTGATTTGTATATTGGTTAATCCCGCAATCTTTTCCCTCTCCCCTTCTCCCATGTTACACAGCATCATTTCCGATTTATCCCAATTTATCATCAAACCCGTGATATCCTCAAAATCCTCAAATTGCATTTTAATCCTATCCATAACCCTCTCAGGATGTTTAGCCGTTATCAATGTATCATCTGCATACATACTTATCTTATTACCCAATATCCCTTCTATTTTTACATCTTCTCTCATACTTTTTGCCAAAATTTCCATTGCCATAATAAACAAAATAGGGGACAAAGGACAGCCCTGCCTGGTACCTGCCTCAAGCTTTACCTCATCTGTGACTTCATCATTTACTCTGATCTTTGCAATCCATTTCTGATATAACAAATCAATTACCCTTCTAAATCTGTTCCCAAATCCGTAGCTTTTAACTATTTCCTTAATCGAAAACCATTGTAAAGAGTCAAAGGCCTTAAAAATGTCCAAAGAAATTAAGCCCACCTTTTCATTCGTTTGGTTTACATTATCAATTAAATCTAGCACTCTCCTAGTCAAATCAGCCATGTGTCTCTCTTTTAAAAATCCTACTTGATCTGCATTTATGTATTCACCCATAAATTTATTTAACCAATTAGCCAATATTGCTGTGAAGATCTTAGCATCTCGATTTATAAGAGAAATTGGTCTATAAGATTCCACTTTTTCCAACGATCGTCGTCCTATACCATGAAGTCGGAATTTGTCCACTGTCTAATATATAATTATATAACTTTACCAACTTTGGTACCACAACATCTTTAAATTCCTTATAAAAATCAGTCGGTAATCCATCCTCTCCTGGGGCTTTCCCCAACTTCAAATCAGTAATTACCTCCTTTACCTCCTTCTCCGAAACTTGTTCTTCCATTTTATCCCTGTGTTCCTGTTTTATTCCACTCGTTATTTGCCTCTCCGGGATCATTTTAAGCTTCCCCACATCTATCTCTTTTTTTGCATATAAAGCTTGAAAAAATTCCTTCACAATTTTACATTTGTCACTAATTTTATTGCACCTTACCCCTTGATTGTTAACCAAAACTCCAATTTCCATTTTTCCCTTTTAGCTTTTGCAGCTCTTGCCAATAATTTTGAATTTTTATTACTGAATTCAAAATATTCTCTATTTAAATAAATCAAGTCTCTTTTAACCTTTTCTATATCCTTACCCATCAGTTCGGCCTTCAATCTTTGTAGTTTAGCAAAAAAAAAAAATTCCTTCTTTTTTGAATGTTCTTCCTGTAGTTGTTTTATTTCCTTTTCTTTTTCATCCTGTACTAACTTATACTTTTTATACTTGTTACTTACCAGTTTTATACTTTCACCTCTGAAAACCGACTTCATGGTATCCCAAACCACATTAAAATTTACCTCCTCATTATCGTTCCAATGCCAACTTTCCATCCAACTTCCTATAATTTGTTCTTTACATTTTTGATCCTTAAATAAAGTAGGATCATATCTCCAATTTCTTCCTCTTCTATTATCATTTTGTAGCCTCAATTCCACAATTACTTTAGCATGGTCTGATTCCTTAAAAATTCCTATTTCAATCTTCTCAATATTTTTAACCATATTTTCCGTTAAAAACACATAATCTATTCTAGAATAGGATCCGTGAACGTGTGAAAAATAAGAATACGCCCTTTCCGATCCCTTAATCTCTCTCCAAGAATCTTTCAAACCTAGTGCAGCCATCCAATTGTCCAAAATATTCCCCTTAATACCTGTTCCACACCTTGTTAAATTCGTACAATCCAAATTTGATTTTATCAAATTAAAATCACCAGCCACTATCATCTTTACCGCTTTTTCTATTACCACAATTTTACGAACTTTTTCTGAGAATTCAGCTTGATGTTCATTTGGAGCATAAATATTCACCAGGGTTATTTCCTCATCATCTATTTTCCCTTTCACTATCAAATATCTACCTTAGGGATCCGAGATACTTTTTATTATCTCAAATCCTAATCTGGTAGAGATCATAATTGCAACTCCTCTTGCTTTTGAAGTACCAAATGCCATTTCATAGTGTTGCATCCAACCTAAGAAAACTTTGTTTGTATCTTGTGATTTTTGATGAGTTTCCTGTAAGAAGACTATATCGGGTCTATCCTTCTTCAAAGCCAATTCCAACCTCTTAAGAACAGAACCTGTACCTTTTACATTCCATGTTAAGACTTTAATATTTCCCATATTTTATTTCAAATTCACCCTCTCTCACTTCCAAGCTCTCCATTAGGCGTGCTGTCTCAAACCCATCACCAATAAAAAAATAAAAATAAAAAACATACAAAAAACACACAATACCAACCTCCCCACTTTCTTTGAAAAAAAGCCGCCTTGGTTCTCCAAAGAGGGGAGGGGGGAACATGCAAGATGTGCGTATAGTTGGTGCGCCGTGCATCTTCCCCTTTCTAAAAAACCTGATTGTATAAAAAAAATTAACAAAATTACTCACTACTCCTTACTTTGCTCTTCCTCCACCCTGATAACTGACAACTCCTCCTCTTCTCATCCCTGCTGCCCTCCACCTGTAGCACCACCTGCATCTGCCCCCTCGTAATCTCTTCTTATGGCGCCCGATTCCAACAAATCTTTTCTAAGAGTTACCCACTCCTCAGAACCCGCCTTAACCAAATCAAGCAAACTCAAATACTCCAGTGGGTCGGTCCCTTCATCAATAACCTGCATTTCCCCCATAAAAGAATCTTAACTGCTGTGGGAATCTCCAATTATACCTTACACCTTTTTTCATCAACATTTTAGTTACTGGCTTCATCCTGTATCTCCAAACTCTTTCCTTAATAGAAATATCATTATATACTTCCACATCAGAGCCTTCAATTTTCAGGGTGCATTCTTTTTTCCATCTGTCAAAGGTAGACTGTGAAATATTCTTATGTATGTTTCACAAAAGACAAGATGAAATTTACAGAGATGTCACCTTAAGAGATGGAACCGCCAGAGAGCTAGCGAGAGAGAAAGCTAAACCCTCACAATAGCAAGTTCTAGCAGCTCACAATAATAATATTTTAACATGCATCCACTAGCAGGAACAAAAATAGAGTAACTTATGGAGTATAGAAAGGAACAAACAGGGATTATTTCCTGATAAAATGGACAGCTAAGAGTATACAGCGCGAGAACACGGTTCGGTCAAGGTCAAAATTGGGAACCAGATAAGTACCAGCTTTTCCTATGATGAATGCACAGTAAATTCTTGTCCTATACCCCAAAACCAGTTTTTAGGTTCTTTGCCAAAACCCATAGTTCCCCAAGAAAATTTTATGATCCCTGCATCTCTGCATTAACTAATTTGTAGGCATGTACCCTATCACAATCATGGAGAGGCAAAATTACATACAAGAGAGAAAGTTTACCTTTAGCATTTATTTAACATGAGTATATATGAAAGACTAAACTACTTTTATGAAGATAAAAAAAACAGTATTAGACAGTATCTATGGTTTACATTGATTAGCAGAGTAAGTATGAGAGTTCTGCATTGTGGCAAAGGTATATATATGACTTTGTAAAATAGTCACAAATGCAACTGAGTAACTTAGAGCAATTTGACACATTTATAATAGTTATAGGATATAAGTTGATAATTATGCTTTATGATTAAATTGAAACTATACTCTCTTCAGCACAAACTGGACTCTAATGGTGTGTAGCTAATTAGAATGATGATGGAGGCATGCTTATTCAATGGCTAATAATAAGACACTTTTGCTTAGGCTAATTGCAGAAAAGAGTTACCATTTAAAACAAATATTAGATCTTAAATTCACTGGCACATGAACATGTCTGGGCATACTTGAGTTGTCAACAGACAAAGAAACAGAAGGAAACCATTCCACTGTTTAAAATCTGCACTTTTGACATTGAAGCAAAACACCATCACAAACTCTAAATCACAACATACTTTAAATTAGAATGAAAAGGCACCATTAGAATATTATGTGTAGCATTCCAGGACTTGAACTTTCAAAGCAAATGTTTTGGTTTAATATAATCTAAGTAGAAACTCAGCAATGCTGTTAAATACAGGACAGACTGAATCCTAAACCTATTGTCCCTGTTTTCAAAGCAGGGGTGTGCTGGGCACCATGGGAGGGTGTTGGACAGGGGTGAGGGGCGGCAACTAAGAGACAGAGGAGAAGGCTGCCCCTGAGAACTGCTTGGTCATCACCCCTCACTTGCTCCACCTGGCATGTGGCACTTTAGAATAAACCATTGCTCCAAGCTGAAGGAGGGAGCTTGGATCAATGACTTAATCTAAAGAGCCAGGCAGATAAAATAATAATACTGTAATAACATTAATATTTGCACCCCCGGGCACCAGAGGCAAGGGTGCACTAGGATGAATCCCCCTGCCCCAGTGTCCCATCCCATCAAGGCCGCCATCAGGGGGGGTACAGGGGGGGACTGCCATCCCGGGCCCGGAGCTGGCAGGGGCCCGATGGTACTAAATTATTATTATTTTTAAAAAATCATTTTTAAAATTTTTTATTTTATTTTATTTTTCCTTTTTTTATGTGTGGTGTGCGGCACCACTGTGCCTACCCCACCACTGCCAGAGGGCTCCGCCACCTCCCAGAGCAGTGTGGGTGTGGCTAGTCAGGGGAACTTGCCGGGGCATGTGCTTTACGATCCGTCTGTGTCTGCACTTCCTTTCTGCGACTGCGTGTGTACTTCAACAATGCTCCCACATGCCTCACTTGCCCAGGGCTGTAGCCCAAAGGTTCCTGGAGGAAGCAGCCCCGGTGTGCGGTCTCTTCCGGACCGGGACTGGCATGCATCATGGGCTGAAGCCTTGACTATGAGGCATGCTGCACTAGGCTCGGTCTGGAAGGGCTGCTTCCTCCAGGAACCTTTGGGCTTTGGCCCTGGGCAAGTGAGGCACATGGGAGCATTGCCGAAGGACGCATGCAGTCACAGAAAGGAAGTACAGCTGAGCCTAAAGAAGTGCGTGCCCAGGCAGGTTCCCCCTAGCCATGCTGCTCTGGGCAAGGCAAGCGGCGGTGGCAGGGCAGTGGGTGGGCGAAGCAATGGCTCCCCCTCCCCAGCGCAGGAAGGAGGGAGGCCACCCAGCAGCGGCTGCTTCAGCTCCAGAGCAGCAGAGCTCCTGTTGGGAGGCGAAGCTGCAACTTCCGGTGAATCTCCTCTTTTCCTCTTTCTCTCTCTGTGGGGTGGGTGGGGGAATGGAGAGAGAGAGAGAGAGAGAGAGAGAGAGAGGGTGTGTGTGTAAAATGATGAGCTCCCATCATCCCTCCCAGCTCTTGCCCACCTAGCAGTTGGAAAGCAAGAAATTGCTAGTAGATATCCTTATTTATCTACTTGCAATTTCTTGCTTTTGAACGGCTAGGTTGGCAAGAGCTGGGAAGGTTGATGGGAGCTCATCATTGGAACGTAAATAGTGTTCCATGCACTCCGCTGTCTAGCCATGCCTGCCACATGTCCATGGAAACATCTGCGAATGCAGACATCGTTGGCTCTTTGGCTGTAATCAGAGATGAGTACTGAATGCTAAAGTTGGATACAACTCGCTTTCAAGCAAGGCTTAAAGACTAACTGCTATATTTCAATGTGAGCTTTTGTGGATCAAGGCCACTGACTCTTTGGCTGTAATCAGAGATGAGCACGGAACTCTAAAATTGGATACAACTGCCCATTGATTTCTTTTGGGAAATTGTGTATTCCAGCCACCACCGCCACCCCAATGTGAGGAGAGAGAAAAGTGTGTGTGTGTGTGTGTGTGGGGGGGGCAATAGGATCGCTCAGTACGGGGCCCAGAAATTTCTGATGGCGGCCATGTATCCCATGCCTGTTTCATAGCACCCCTGACTGCTAAAACTGGATAGTATTACATCATGCAGCTCATATCCTCCTACTGGCCCAGTGACATCATGGGCAACAGCTCCCTTTTTCAAGTGTATAGTTGGTTCTAGGAGCCAATCAAAACTGAATCTTAGCCAGTGTGAGGCCTGACTTATATAGCATGAAAGAGAGTCACTTGTCTGAAATCCCCCTCCCTTTTTTGGGAGGGGACCATAATTGCTAGTATTTCTGATCTTGCAAATTGCTTCTACAATTTGCAAGATCAGAAATACAACACAGGAAGCTTCCTTATATGGAATATTTCCTCCTTTCTGCTTCACTGATCTGTTTCATCTTGCCTTTAAGCTTCATTTAACAATCAATTAACTGCTAATTTATTGCTGTTTCGAAAATGGATGTGATCAGGCCATTTTGGTCAACGATGGAATTCTGACAACAGAATCATAGGGAGACTGTGTTACCTCTTTATAAGGAACACAAAGGATGTATTTTGATATGGTAGTTGTGGTAGTTGTGTTAGTCTGTGGACAAAGGATGTCAATTTTGATGGATGAAAGATCAATTATGAAGGATGTCCTGTTTGTCAACAAAGGAAATCAATGAACAACTCATTATGAAAAATGTCCTGTATATCAACTTGAAGACCAAGTTCAGTTTCTACATGTAAAGGACTCAAGACATCAAGATCAGATCTTTCTGGACAATTGCTTCAATTTGTGAATAAATATCTGATTGTAATGGTGATGAAGGTACACACATAAGCCCCAAATCTACACCTGGAAACCAGCTTGAGCTTTGAGCAATTGATATAAAAGTCTGAAGAGGAGCTTATAAGGCTTGGCTAAATGTATTTAGAGAACTCTTGCTAGGTAGGGCTCCAAATAATAGGAGCCATAGTCAGCTGAATAAACATCAAAGCTTCTTTTCAGACTCAATGTACTAAGGTTTGATTGATGTCCAGGTAAAGGATCATTGTGATAGGACTTAATAATTTCTCCAGCATTATTGCCCTATTGTTTTCTTAACAGGGCTGTATTTGAATATCTGATGAATGATCTTAAAGGCACAAGATGGAATACAGTGGTACCTTGCATAACAAAATGAATCCATTCCACGAGTTTTTTTGAACAGTGAAATTTTCATTATGCAAAAATATTTTCACATAACAAAATCTCCTATGGGAAAATGTGCATAACGAAAATATTTTTGCATGAAAAAAATTCCTATGATGAAATTTGTCTAACAAAAATACTTTCATTATGCAAATTTCCCCATAGGAACTTTATTTTCACATAACGGAATGCATGAAAACAATTAGCAGGCATCAGATGTTAGCATGTAGCTAGCTAGCTGGACAGATAGATAGATAGATAGACAGACAGACAGATAGATTTTTCATCTACCTAAAAGCTGACAAATTATAGTATTTTGCAATATTTTCACTAGGGTCTTCTGCATAAAATCCAGTAAACTTAATTTCACACAATTCATACTGTATATACACAGGAAATAAGGAGACATGAAGCAAAATTTGCATAATCATTCTCTTTATTTGGAATATGAACAGAAATTTAAAAATGGCACTTAATAAAAATTAAATCATGCAAATCTGAGTATTGTTTCTTCTTTTAAAAAATCTCTGTCCACATAATCATACCACAATAATGACATATTAATTTCTTATTCAGATTTTCTCAGTATAATCATACCTGTCAAGTTTTGGATTTAAAAATAAGGGAAACACTGTGGGTGGGGCTACCTCTGTGGGTGTGGCCAAACCTGTGGGTGTGGCCAGATCTGACCATGTGACTTGCTGGGCTCTAGTAATGCCTGCCACATGGTCATGAAAATTATTATTATTATTATTAAATAAGTCAGCAAGTGTCATTTTGCCTCTTTATAAATCTATGGTGAGGCCCCATCTGGAATATTGTGTACAGTTCTGGTCGCCATACCTCCAGAAGGATATTATGGAGTTGGAGAAAGTACAGAGGAGGGCAACCAGAATGATTAGGGGACTGGAACACCTTCCTTACCATCTGAGGCTGCAACGGTTGGGCCTTTTCACTCTTGAACGATGGCGTCTAAGAGGTGACCTGATTGAAGTTTATAAAATCATGCACAGTGTGGACAAAGTAGATAAGGAAAAACTGTTTTCCCTATCGCACAACACTAGAACTAGGGGACACTCGATGAAACTTTTGGGTACTAGTTCTCAAACAAATAAGAGAAAGTACTTTTTCACCCAGAGGATTACTGGTCTATGGAACTCCCTGCCAGAAGAAGTGGTGACAGCTGTCAGTCTTGACAGCTTTAAGAAAGGATTAGACAAGTTCATGGAGGACAAGAGTATCAATGGCTATAATTATGGATACTTAAGGACAACCTTCGGGTTGGAGAAATAGGCAGGATATCTCTCAATGCCATTTCCAGGGAATCCTAAGCAGGTGAAGGCATCTCCTTGGGAATACCCTGAAGGAAATGGTGAGCCACTGTGTGAGACAGAATGCTGGACTGGATGGGCTGTGGCCTGTTCCAGCAAGGCTGTTCTTATGTTCTTATGTTATTATTATTATTATTATTATTATTATTATTATTATTATTATTATTATTATTATTATTATTATTATTCCAATCAGGGATTTGCTGTTACAGTATTAGGTAAAGGTAAAGCTTGCCCTTGCTTGAAAGCCAGTCATATCCAACTCTAGGATTCAGTGCTCATCTCTGTTTCAAAGCTGAAGAGTCAGTGTTGTTTTCTGTGGTCATGTAGCAGGCATGACTAGACAACGGAGTGCACAGAACACTGTTTACCTTCCCACCAAAGTGGTTCCTATTTATCTACTAGTAATTTCTTGCTTTTAAACTGCTAGGCTGGCAGGAGTTGGGACAAAGACGGGAGCTCATTCTGTCTTGTAGTACTTGGGAATCGAACTGCTGAACTCCCGCCTTCCAGTCAGCGTTGATTAACAAAATCAAACATTGACTCCATAGTTATTATTCAAAGTTTTTTTCTCTCATGCTAAGGGCAGAGGTTTCTAAAGAAAATGGGCATATCTTCCTGAAAAGTCAATAAGCATTTACCTCCCCCTCCCCCTTTTCCTACACCCCCCCGGGTGTCAGGCAGTTGTTCGAAGGAACCAGCGGCAGAGATGCTATGGGGTTAGCACGGGAAGAGTGGGTCACTCTCTGTGAGCGCACATGTGTCTGTATGGCTCCCTCCCTCTGTATCCCCCCTCCCCTGGGGCTACTGGTTCGATCCCTTGTTCCTTCCAATTCCCCGTCCCCCTCTTCCCCCTGCAGGTTATTGGAGAAAGGAGGAGGAGGAAGCCCTGAGAGGCTGAAAGGGAGACTTTGCATCTTTTCTCCCTTGGACGGAAGGAGGCCAGAGGCTAGCTGGTCAATCACACTCTACACCTTGGGGAAATCTAGTTTGGGGGTGGGCTGTTAGATCTGGGTTGTTTTTTTTTAGCCACCCCTCTGGTTACGGCCCTGGCTATGAGGGAAAGACACCCTCCCTCCCTCCTCCTGGACATCACTTTTGACTTGGCGACCCATGGCAACAGGGGAAGACCAAGGAGAAAAATAAGTCAATCAAGTGTGAGGTGGATTGAGCCCATCAATGAAGCCATGGCCATGGGAATGAAGGGCTGGTCAGGACAGAAGAGGGGATTTGAAGAATACATCCCTTCCATAACCCAAAATGCAAATTCTTTCTCCCTTCCTGTAACTCGGCTGGAAACATTTGGGTTAATTTACTCTCCAGTGGCAGGGAGTAATTTATATCTCTCTCCCTGCCTGAAACAGAGAAAGAAAAATGAGAGCCATGGTGTGAATGGTGGATATCCTATTTACTTCGTCCATTGCTCTGAATTTGACAACTGGAATGTTGGCTGATCAGCAGTTCAAAACCCGCGTGCTGCATAATGGAGTGAGCTTCTGTCTCACTTTATCGCAGTGACCAGGCACGCATGCGCGCGCACACACACACACTTCACCTCCCCCAGGTGCCTCAAGCAGCCCGAGCAGTAGAGTCAACAGATGTGGACAAGGGCACAAAGACCCTCCCCCTGCCTCACCCAAAGTGGGAAAGGGAATGGAAACAAGGAAGGGAACCAACAGGGAGGATGAATATAACCACCCGCCACTGCCACCTCTTCTTCCTCCCTGCTGCATGACTGCAATTTCCACCAGCATTCCTGCTGGCCTTCTGCATATGCACATGCAGGCTTCTTGAGCCTGGTGTGTCCCACTTTCACCTGCACAAAACTCTTCTTCTGACCCACTCCTTTCTACGCTCCTACTTCCCCTCCCCTCTCCCATCTGTGCCAGCCTCCCTCAGGGTCCTAGCGCCGCTCAGATTTATCAGCTAAATGTCCAGTGGATCATCTCCCTATAATACGGGAGATTTACGGGAAGAGGGGTAGAAATATGGGAGTTTCCCAGGCAAAATGGGAGACTTGACACTTATGGTATAATACATTGTTGTTATTCTGAAGAACACTTCTGATGTGAGAGCACAGTAATTTGATAGTCCCAGTTTCTGAAACTGCATTTATTTGTTCAATGTTGTGGCTATAGATTATTTCCATTGCCACTTGGAATCCCCATTATCTGGGCTGGCAGAGATGTAAATCTTTGCTTAATCCGTTCTCCATGTAAATATTTTCATATTTTTCTCCCCATTGAGCAGGATTAAAACAATTTTATGCCTACCACATGACCACGGAAATGTCTGCAGAAGCAGACAGTGCTGGCTCTTCAGCTTTGAAACAGAGATGAGCACTGAACCCTAGGGTCGGATACGACTGGCTTTTGAGCAAGGGAAACCTTTACCTTTGCCTTATGAACCCTCTATATATTAATAACATATTCTAACTAAACAAGATAACATGTGGAGATAACATTTCATGCAAAAAATACTATGTACAAAAATTGCATTTTGCACAACTTCTTGTATTTTGCACAAAATAAGACATTTTTGTGCAAAATGCAACTTTTGCATATGCTGATGATTAACAAATGTTGGTCTTTGCTCTCTGGGGTAGAGTAAAAGGATCACAACTGCTGACTATTTTCCCTTCTCTTTTTTAACAAAATGATTCCATGTATTGCAACACTTTTTTTCCACTGAAGATGAGAAAATTCTTGAACATTAATTACATCTTTAATAGAGGTCCAGACTGACAGTCTACAATATGATGTGTTACTCTCCAAAAGCAATGGAAAATAGAAATGTTGAACTTTCTTCAGTAGACTGCTGTCTTGAACTTTTATTATGCAATGCAAGTACAACCTATATTCCCCTCACACTTGAAAACCAGTTGGCCAATATCTTTAGAGCTTGCTGAATATATATAATTTGGATATTTGTGCCCGGACAGCCGGGCAGTTTTTATTTGTGTGGTTTTTTTTTTTTTTGTTAAGGGAGGTTTGGGTGGGGTGTTTTGCATTTGTGGTTTGTGACTATTTTTGATCTATTTTATTTGTGTTTTTGATTTATTTCTTATTTTTTGACTTGTTTTTACCCTTGTGGCCTCTAGGTGGGGATGTTAGTAATAGTGTTGGATTCATTTTTTGTTTGACTTGTTTTTTATCTCTCGGCCTCTAGGTGGGGCTTCTTCCAGTAAGTAGTCTTTGTTTCTTCATTTCTATTCTGGAGTTGTGGAAGGAGGACGTGCTGGTGAGTTCTCTGGTTTTTTTTAATCTGGTTTGTGTGTGTGTGTGTGTGTGTGTGTGTGTTGGACTGGTAGGTGTTTCTGTTTCTTCTTTTGTGTTTTTTTTAGGTTTTAGATGTGTTTAATTGTTTTGTTTATTTCTGGTTGTTTCTATGTTTCTGATTTCTTTTGTGATTATTTGTTTAATTTGTGGTATTTTTGTTGTTTGAGTTAGGTATTTTCATGTTGTAGTTAGGTATTTTTTCTGTGCTTTCATGGTATTTTGGGTGTTTTTGTTTGTGGATTTTGTTGTTTATTGTTTTGTTGGTTAATGTTTGTATAATTATTTATTTATTTGTGTTTTGTTAATTTTGGTGTTTGGCATTTTGGGTAAATGTTTGGTTTTGTTGTTGTTGTGTATTTTTGCATGAAGAACGGGCTGCCTGTCGGTTCCTCTTTTTCCCATTGCTGCTTCGAATTTTGGTTTCAATGCAGCAATGGGGAAAAGGAGGAGCCGGCAGTCAGCTGGCTCTTCCCTGGTAAGGTTCATTAGGTAGGTCGGGGGAGGAGGCAGAGAAGAGCTATCTGCCTGATGATGGTTCTCTCCTCTCTGTCTCCTTTTTCTCCTGGCTTACCTAACCGGAGATCAGCAGGCAGCGATCCGTAAGGGGTGGTGCTCTTCCTTGCAGATTGCTGGCTGCTGCTTTTGTATTACCTCCATCGGAAGTACAAAGGCAGCAGCCAGTCATCTGCCAGGGAGGGTGCTTCCCCTGACGAACTGCTGCTCAACTGATCTTGATAACTTCATAATAACCCTATGGCCAAGCTCTCTTTAGATAGATAGATAGATAGATAGATAGATAGATAGATAGATAGATAGATAGATAGATAGATAGATAGATAGATAGATAGATAGATAGATAGATCTTTATTGTCATTGACCTGCACAGAACAATGAGATTGGGGAGGAAAAAAACTTATCAAACCAACAAAACCTAAACAAAATACAACTATACAAAATTATCAACATACTCCCACCCCACATATACACATTTAACCCCTAAAAAGCTCTAAAACTCTAAGACTTTAAAAACTCTAAAACTCCAAAAACTATATACAGAAGCTCCCTCATAGATTGCATTGCACTGCATTCAAAGCCAGAACTGCTTTTGGGTAGAAATTATTTCTCAAGCAACTGGTCCTGGTCTTTATGACCCTATACCTTCTTCTAGAAGGCAGAAGCTGAAAGAGATCATTTCCAGGGTGCGTACTATCTTGCACAATCTCTACAGCTTTCTTATAACACCTGGTGGCATAGATTTGCTCTAGAGTGGGAAGAGTACACCCGATTATCCCCTCTGCAGTCTTTATGACCCTGGACAGCATTGTTCTTTCCCTAGCTGTACAACTCCCAAACCATGCACACAGACCATAGGTTAACACACTCTCTATGGTACAGTGGTAGAATGCCAACAGCAGGTCCTTTGAAAGATTGTTCTTCCTGAGGATTCTGAAGAAGTATAACCTCTGCTGTGCTCTCTTCAACAAATCTTTAGTGTTTGCTCCCCATGTTAGATCATCCCTCAGCTCCATTCCCAGAAATCGAAACACCGAGACCTGTTCCACACAATTCCCTTCAACAATAAGTGGCTGGATGTTTAATTTGCATTTTCTAAAGTCCACAATGATCTCTTTTGTCTTTTTTACATTGAGGAATAATTTGTTTTCCCTACACCACTCTGTCAGCATCTCAACCTCCTTCCTGTAAACTGACTCCCCCTCCCCAGCAGTAATCAGACCCACCACCGTTGTGTCGTCTGCAATCTTGATGATCTTATTGCTGAGGTAACTGGGAACACAATCATATGTGTAAAGTGTGTACAGAAGTGGGCTCAGTACACACCCCTGCAGCATCCCTGTACTTATAATGAGATCCGCAGAGACATGAGAGCCCATCCTGACCCGTTGGGAATGATCTGATAGAAAATCTAGTATCCACCTGCATAAGCATGGCAGAAGCCCCAGATCTAATAATTTGGGCACCATTTAATAGTATTAAATGCAGAACTAAAATCTACAAATAACAGTCTCGCATAAATCCCTTGTTTCTCCAAATGGGTCAGAACATCATGTAGGGCCGTAGCCACAGCATCCTCAGTGGATCTCTTTCTCTTATATGCAAATTGACAAGGATCAAGTCCAACTGGTAAACAAGCCATAATACGGTTCCGCACCAACTTTTCAAAGCATTTTATAGGTAAAGATGACCAATATCTATTAGAGAACTGCCACAAACAGCACTGATGTTCCATCAGTGGAGCTGGGAGAAGTAACCTCCTCTTCCTCTTCCTACTACAATTCTCCATGAAGTTGTTCCATAGTACTGTTAGACCACCTCCTAAAATTCACCACTAACCACACCAAACAGAAAAGAATGATGAAAGGTCATAAGTAATGACTTGATTCTTTTGTGTATGTTTGTTATATTGAAGCTACGGCTAGCATTTTAATGAGAAACCCTTTAACTGATCCAAAGGCTGATCTCTTGCAGAGACAAAATCAATTGCTCCTTCTCAAGTACTTGGACAAGAATTAGGGAATATTTTTTGTTGTTTTATATTTGTTTATTTTAATTATGCCTGTAAACCACCCAGAGTAGCTGGTACATAAACCTAATAAATAACAGTCAGAATTTACTCATGTATATTTTTAATGGAAATGAAAGTCCATTTGTCCAAGCAAAAGAAACAATGACCATATTAGGACAGCAAAACAAGACATAATGTGGCTTCATGAAATCTGGCTTGCTGTAATGTACATCAAATCTGTCTCCACTAACAAGACATATATGAATAGATGGATAATAAATAATTATCCATCTATTCAGTCACCATAGAGCTAATTTAGCACAAGCACTGTCAAATTGTATTTGTGAGAAGTCATACATCATACTTCCCTGTCCAAAAACATCATAGGAGTCACTCCCTTTCTGGATGAAGTCTATGGCATTTCAACCAAACAGGAGTTAATCATCCATGAGGGGTGGGTGAATCAAACTGAACTTACTAGCTGCTGGTATGAACTAAAGATGCATCATGTAATATAAACTGAAACCAGGAAAATGACCAAACAATTTCACTGCCAGATGAAAAACCAAAATCGTAATGCAAATCAGTAGCTTTTATTTGATATAATTATTTAGTCATCTCTGAACAACAAGCATCCCAGAACACTTGCAGGAAGGAGTGGCTATTAATAAAAGTGTATTAGTTATGATAAAAAGAATATACGTCAATGGTATAATCAGGATACCACTTCCAAAAGCCAGGAGTATATATCCAAGAACTGCAAAGTGTCCTTGGTTATCTAGAGACTAGTTTGAGACTACCTCTACAGTGTAACACATCAAATGGAAAGGAAGCCATGACCCATCTGAGCGTGCCTTGATCAATCATTCTTAAGAATGGCTTCACAAGGCTACTAAAATTCCCCGAACAAAAGCAAAGAAAGGCATGCCAAAAGTTCTCCCATATTTCCATCATCTCACATTTTCTCTAACCATGATAAATTGAAATTTAATCTAACCAGCTTGCTCTTTGGACTTTTAAAATCAGGGGGAAAATATTAGGAACAGAGAGATTGTTTGACACCTCTGTTTCTGTCTGTACTTTTTTGAACCTAACCTTTATAAATAATACCAGGATACTCTTGATTCATGCTATTAGAATTCAGCACATAACTAGATAATAGTAAACTTGCAAACAGAGAAGTTTAAAAATCAAGTGAAGGATCACAGGATTGTTTTCTTCCACAGGGAAGAAACTTGATACACTAAAGAGCATGCATTTATTCCAGAGAATACTCAGGTTTTATTAAGTTTTTGTGGTACTACCTTTAGAGCGCAGACTTAGTCCTATCCCTCTAAAACACACACCATGATAAGGTCACCCACTGACTTTCAAAGGCTCTCCTGCAGTGATAAACTCACCACCAGACCTGAAGTCTTTTGGGATCTGAGCATGTTAAGACAGATATCAACCCATGCCCAATGAGAGGAACAATAGGATCCAACTCCTAGTTTAAACATGCCACTTCCACAGCCAGTCTGCCTTGTTGAAGAATGATGTTACACACAAGCCCCCAAGCTGAGTGAGTTGTTTCAGGAGCCAGACCTATTCTCAAGTAAGTGTTATGAGAGCCAAGTAACTTAATAGCTAGTCCATGCTGCAAGAAATTGTTGTCAGATGTAAACCCTCCACCTGAATAAGTAGCCTCAGGGACTAGATCTCTCAACAGGTATTTCCAGGCACATGCTCCCAATCATAATATGTGGCTTCTAGGAGTACCTCCCCCACCTATTTGCAGGTAAGTGGAAGCTGGCACAAACTGTAGGTTGAGATATATTTGAGGAAACTCTCTTCCTTCACTTACCCAGAGTCCCTTGTGGACTAGGCTGGTCTAGATGAGTGTTTGGCTTCTTCCTGAGCTCAACACTGGGTTCCTTCTCCAGAAAGTTTAATGACTTGCATCCTGGAGTATCAGCTGTGGGTATAGAGGGGGCAACCAGGCTGTGAAACCAGCATCACTAGTTTCACTGACTTCCATCCTTGCTGCTCTTCCCTTTTTCTAACTCTCTACCACCTCTGCTCTCATTGTCATGTTCCCATTCTCCCTCCTTCTGTGCATCTTTCTTTGCCTCTATTTCATCTCTGTGTTTCTTTCCCTCTCCCTGCCCACCCAAAGTCTCCTCCTTTTATACCCCTACCTTGCATCTCCAAACTTCTTGTTTGATCCACTTCTCAGAGACAACATGCAACTGGTGCAAGGTGTGATAGCTTTCTCAGTTCCAACTACTATCCATTCCTGTGACTTAGATCAACTGCAGCAGTACTATTCAAAGTAGTGGGAGCCTTGGTAGTATGCCCACAAGCTTTCTTACACCAAGTATAGTTTGATATATTAATCCCATGTCAAGAAAGGCACTGGTACTTTATAACATATACAAACAATTCTGACAGACATTGTATTAGGGCTTTAGAATAAAGGTTACAGCTTGATAAAAGAGGAGGCTTACATTTCAGCTGACATCTAACAAGTGTTGGGAGAGAAATCCAAAGAGCTGTCAAATGTATAATATATCAGTGCCCTAAAATAGCCAAAATACTGTCAACACAGTTAAAAACATTTCCCTTTAAAAAATGTATTTTTCTGAATTATCCATTTAATTTTATTTCATGAGAGGACAGAGATATTTTAATTGTCCCTATAATTATAAAGCATCCTGTCTGAGACTATAACATTACCCCTTTTGTTATACACTTATAAGAATCTAACCACAATACACATCTTCTCATGTAAAATAATTAGTGACATCAAAAATAATTATCCATCTATTCAGTCACCAATATTAATCTTTTTTACGGCAATTTAAAAAACTACCATTATCTGTAGCATGTTTGTTACATACCTGCTAGTACAGTAGTGGGCTCAAATTTTTTTTACTATCACACTGTGGGCGTGGTATGGTGGGCATGGTCAGGGGAAAAGCCCTACATTGCAACTGAATTAGGAGTACTTTATTTCAAAACTTGGATGGGCGGGGCCAGCCAGAATTTCTGCTACCAGTTCTGGTGAACTGGTGCGATCCTGCTGATGCCCACCACTGTGCTAGTAGGATATCCCAAACATAGTGGCAATGAATACAGTAATATCAGCTTAATGGTTATAGTAATGATATTTTTGGACAACAACCAGGTGTACCCTGCGCAACAACAACCTTGTTGTGCTGGCTAATCTTTCTCACATTAGGTCAGGTGAAAGGAATTACGGAATGAATTCACCAAAAGGTGGCTTCATTTTGGAAGTTTCATGTCTGACCTGACTTAGACATGGCAGAAGAAAAAAAGGTTGTGGGTCTTTGTATAATATTCAGAGGTTTTTTCTTTCTCTTTTTGATTTAATCTATAAGCTTGTCTGTTATGATTCTACCTTTTCACACTAGACACAGTCATTTAGTTGTCTTGGAAATATTTGTCCTGATCAAGCAAGATTTTAAAACTTGCAATCTGAGCCCATTCATACCTGTGAAGGAAGTAGAGCATCCAAGGATATTGACTAGGCAACCTGTTTACCCGGTAAGAGATCAAACAGGAAGGTAGTCAAGGTCATCAATGGTAAGGAGTGACATGCAAGAAGCTCATTGTTATCTAATTATAGGAACTGACCGAATAATGGAGGAAGACCAGATCCAAAGATTTAGTAAGCTATGATGGAACTCCACCAACTGTATCACACACAAGGCATGATAGCAGGGATGAAGCAATTATTTTTTGACCTTGCTTTTCTCAATACTTTAGGAGGGTCAGAAACAGATATACAAGAGGAGAGATTTTAGCAATAATCCTGTTTATTTTTAGCAAGAGGAGAAGACTCTCATTGTTTAATAAGAGGTACTGGGCAGTTTTTTAACCACCACCACCCTTAGAAAACAAAATAGCTAATACCTGTCAGCAATCCCTTGAGCTACAAACTGAAATATTGCCAAGGTGGCTGCTAAGCTTTCAGCTCTACTGCTGCTTAAAGTGGGAAGTTTTGCATGCTTGCTACAAGAAGGTTGGTCAAGAGAAAGCCCTGTGTAACCACTTCTTAGATAATACTTAACTTCCTTGACCAAAAAAAGTATCAGAACTAAGCCAACAGCACAAAATCTGCTTGCCTTCTCAGTATTCTTCCTTTTAACAGGTGGTCTGAGTAGCTAAAGAGTCTGTAGTCAACTAGCAGTTCATAATGGTGATTCAGAGGGGCGAAATTGAGTTTATAGCTGCCAAAAATTCTAAGAACCTTGTCCATTACTCACAGAAATGCATCAAATACAGGTCTCTCCCCCCCCCCTCTATCTGTAGGGAATACATTCCAAAACATTCTGCATATTCCTGAAATTGCAGATAACAGCAAACCCTATATTTAACATATATACCTAAGTTATAGAAGTAGGAGAGGAGTTTCAAATACCTCAATCATTCTACATGAGAGCTATCAAAATGTCTGCCTCCATTCCTTGTAAATTTTGCATTGCAAACAGTGGTCACTAGTGGCCAGCTGTGTTAATACACCATAGAAATACAAATATATTACATATTTCAGAGATTTTAAAATTGAATATTTTCAGGTAGGTGCTGTAGGTGCTGAACCTGCAGATATGTGGGGCAACCTGTATTACACATTTATCAGGGCCAGAAACATGTTTTGCAGTAAACGTGATGAGAGAAAAGCCACTTGTACTCATGTTGAAGTCTTAATTAACTCCAGAGCACATGATTTTGATGACTGAAGCTTGGAGAAGGTAATAGAGCAGAGAAAAGGCCAGATTTGAAGAAGCAAAGAACATTAAAAAGCAACAAAGATTTTTTAAAATTGATAGACTTATAAATTGTGCTCTGAGGTACTATGCTGAGTGGAAGCAATACAGGCAAAGTTGAAACCCCAGCAATAGCTGGTTAAAGGACAAGTTAGAAAAAATAATGTATTTCACTTTGGGGGATGGGTGGGAAAAGCAGGGAAACATGGTGTGTGTTTTGCTCAATTTACATACTCTTAATGGGAACTTTTTCAGAAAGTGTTGAGATTATGAACAATTCTGTATTGCCTTCGATAAGTGCAGAAGTACAAAATATGTGAAATCATAGCATAAAAGAGAGGTATCCTTGGGAAATGGTATGGATAGAATTGGACAGAGAAATAGTTCTCTTCCTGGGCCACTTGTGACATGGTCCATTGGGGCCTATTTTCCAATGACCATGCAATGCACAGGAGATCACAAACCATTCTTACCCTGCTCTGTGTCCAAGTTGGACCTTTTTAATCCAGTAGTGGAGTTATTCTTTTTTTAGAGTAGAACTGAAACAATTTATGTAGAGAAGGAACTGTCACTTTAATGGAGATTGTTCCCAGCAAAGTGACCCTTCCCAGTATAATCAAATTCAATTCTTTTTCACCATCTGATCTCACCCTAACTCATTTTCTAGTTTTTTGTCTTACAGGGTCAATATAGTATTGGCCCAGTTCATATAGAGCACAGGTGGCATAGTGGCTAAACTGCTGTACTGCAAACAAAAGGTTGTGAGTTTGATCCTGACCAGGGATCAAGGTTGATTCAGCCTTCTATCCTTCTAAAGCCAGTAAAATGAGTACCTAGCATGTTGGGGGCAAAATGCTAATTAACTTGTGAATTGCCTGGTGGTATATAAGTGTAATTGCTTTGCTTTAGAGTGGAACATGAGATGTTTCCCAATGATATGATCCCATGTATGTGTGGTCTATGTAAAAATATTAGAAATAAATCATATTGTGTAATGTCTATTATGTGAGTCATGGCTCCCTCATACTCATCATTGTCCTAGAAGTGTAAGAACAATTTGATGAAAAAGACTTACACAATTGTCCCCCACAACATTTTTGGTAATGTATAGATACATTTCAGAAGTGGAGAAGAGGCTTTCATTCCTTTAAATATTTGAGAGGTGACCCTGTCCTACTCTCTTTGCTAGAGATGGAACTAAATTTGATGCAGAGAAATCAAGTTGAAAACAACAGTTTCATGGAACACTGTGTGTCCTTGGATTCATTACATTAAGTGCATTACACTACAGGTATAGCTATTTCAATAATGTAAATGTCTGAGGATGCATTGTTCCAACTTTCAACATCTACGTAGGCATGGATATTTATAACAGTATTAGCATAACCAGTAAGTAATGCAGGCCAGAGAAACTGATTTGAACAATGGCTAAGGCAAATAACACAAGTTCACAATGACTTCAAAATATACATTTATCATGTTTTATCAAGAATATGTCTTTTCCCTTCAGGTGCATACTAATTAATACAGGTATTTTCTGAAATGCAGTGCTCTACTATTTGGCATCATGAACAAGTCTCTAGAGAAATTTAATATATTTCCTAACTCTGTGGAAAAGCTTTGACTTTGACTACTGAAAGGATGGATGACTGTGGGGTATATGTTCCAAGACTTTCTGCAGATACCTGAACTTGTGGGAAATAGTGAACTCCAGTACATACAGTACTTCAATCATAGAAGCAGGAGGGTTGCAAATGAATCCATCATTCTGTTCAGGAGTTAGGAAAAAAGCTGCTGTAACAACCATAAGGAAGGCTGAGTGCAGTAGAATAGATGCTTTTGAGTTGTGGGACTGGAGGAGAATTTTGAGTGTTCCCTGGACAGCAAAGAGAACAAATAGGTCAATCTTAAAAGAAATCAACCCTGGCTGTTCCTTGAAAGGTTAAATATTGAAGATAAAGTTAAAGTACTTTGGACATCAAATGAGAAGAGAGGATTCACTTTAGAAAGCCTTGATGCTGGGAAAGGTTGAGGGTAAAAGAAGGAGGTGGCAGAGGGTGAGATGGCTGGATAGCATTGTTGACACAATGGGCACAAAGCTTGGTGGGCTGATGAAGATGGTGGAGGATAGGGGTGCTTGGTGTATGGTGGTCCATGGGGTCACAAAGGGTTTGAACCGACTGTGAGACTGAACAACAGCAACAAAAAAGAAACATGTTGCAGACAGTGGCCTCTATCATCCAGTTGTGGTAATGCACCATAGAAGTAATATATATTAGAGCAGGGGCCCTCAAACCTTTTAAGCCGGGGGCCGGGTCATGCTCCCTCAGCCTCAGGCTGTTGAAGGGCTGGACCGGTGGTGCCCCCACAGCCGCCATCACCTTCAGCAGTAATGGTGACCACCCCGAGCCCACCACACTCAAAAAATGCTCGCCCATTCCCCCCCCCACCACAGCTCTGCTGCTTACTGGCCTGGAGCAGCTGCATCACGTGACTGAAGGAAATGCACCTGTGGCTGCTGGAAATGCCCCTGCAGCCACCGGAAACATGCCTGCAGCTGCAGAAAATGCTGCCGTCACCTCAATCCTTCTCTCCTTCACTTGACTTGGCATGTCTCTAATGGTGCACCATAGCAGGGTGGATGTTGTAAGGCTTGCAACATCTGCCCTGCTATGGAGCGCTGTTAGGGACACACCAAGCCAAGGTGCTTTTTAACCAAAGGAGCTTGCAGGGGTGGTGGGGATATGTTGGTAAAACCACTCTTTAAATATCTCACTCATTTTGAAATCCCTGTTAGGATCACTAAATGTCAGGTGTAATTTGATGGCACATAACATAACACAAAAGATTTCATGCTAGGAAAACAAAAAACTTGTAAAATGAAAATTACTATGGTATTTACAATATGACTTGTGTCCAATCTTATCTAAAAAAAAATTAGTATCAAGTAAGGTATTTCATTAGTAACAAGTAGTGATAACCTTGCATCTCAGTCTAGTTTGTTTCATTATTTTGTATGATTTGTATGTAAAGATAGCAAGTTCATAGAAACTAGACTTCTTGATAAATCTCAGTACCAAAAACTGCACTATTTTTCTGGCATGGCATGGCTAAACCCAACTGTTACAGAAAATGGCTGATGCTCATTCATCTAAGAACACCTGGGGGCCAAAAGACTGCTAGAGTCACTGCAGAGCGTGAAGCTCAGTGATCAACAACTATTTTACTCATCCAGCCTAGTGTAAGAACCTGGATTTAAAACCCAGAAAAGCAGTGATCTGTACATAAAGCAGCAAACTAAACCTAACTTGGAGGAATCCAAGCAACTGGAATGTTGTTTCATATATCTGATATGCACAAATTACATAATAGGATAATCAGGTAAAGTCTGGTTTCAAAGTCTGTATGTAATAATCATATCTCATCTTCTAAGGTTTCTGTGTTTAAAGTTCTATTTATATACCCTGAGTACTAGCATCAGAATCAGTTTTGTATCCAAAAGACTACATCTAAGGAGACATGCTTAAATTCTTCATACTGGCCTCCTTTCCCGAAACTCGGTGTTGTTGAGAGTATCTGAAGTAGATTCAGTTCAGTCAAGTTTTTCCCCCCAAAATTTAAGTGAATCCTGTCAAATTCACAATTCTCTGGGCTGTACAAAGTACACTTGCCAGGGGCTACAAAAACATGAGGTTTATTAAGGATATGGCCTGCAGCATCAATACAAGGCTGGAATAGCATATCTATAGCTGATCATCTGTGGATTCAAAAGTCTGATTTAAATAATTCACTCAAGTTTAGTAGGAAAATAAAACAGTACACATTTTAATTAGCCACACACATGATTAATTAGGGAAGATGTTACTTCAAACACCATAAATTAAATTTGAAAATATAACAAACAAAGAAACATACATAAAGTTACAAATTAGTAATCATAATATTACTCAATGGAAAAAGTACCAAATATAGAATAATAATAATAAAACTGAGGCTGCACCCACCACGAAGACCTTTAGAGACACAATCTAATCCATTTTAGCCTCAAATGTAAAGGATTTCTAAAATAAAAATAAAAATACATTGCATTCTTTGTAGCTATCTGGCCTTCCCCTTTAACCCCAATCTGTGTAACAATTAGTGTGTCTGCACTTGCACTTTCAAGGCAGGACAAGCTGCAAGCCACCATTTATCTGCTCCTCAAGTTATAATTTTGTCTTTATTTACATTTTTGATAATGCTTTGAAATGGAAGAATCTAGACTTATCTACATTTGTGGAAAAGAATACAGAGTTCCCCAAAAGCAGCGCTACATAGGGAAAATGGGAAACACACACAGACATGCATGCACACATATACAGATGGACAGACGGACAGACAGACAGATGGAAGGACAGATGGACACAAACACACAGAGTCTTCTCCCCCACTCATGGAGAACATGTTCTAAGATATCTGTTCTTATGTATAGTGATGTTTGGGACACCCTGTAATTTACTTTCAATAAGGATTAATCAGGCCAGCTTCCAAGAACCTATATTAAAGGGTAGGAAATTCAAGAATACCAGCCAATAGACTAGAATCATCTTGCCATACGCAGCACAATCACTGTTAAGAGTACCTGATTCAGCCTAGAATGGCTACGGAAATGCCTATATTGGCATCTTCAAAAGCCTGGCATGTATATTTGGTTTAAGAATTTCTAATTTAGGAAAGGGAACAGAGGAGGTTAGTCTTTTACAGTGTTTTTTTTTTTTTTGCAACACAGACAAATAAATCTACTAACTGTAATTATACTAACTAAGAGTAGAAAGAGAGTAGTAGGGTTCAATAGGAAGAGGTTTTGATCCTTTCCTTCTGAAAAGCCATACTTTTGCTGATCAATCCATTTGGGTGTATTCTGGGATGAAAATATTCAGCCATTACATGTGGGTGGAGGAAAGGAACATATTCTCTGGTGGCGGAGGTGAACAGAGGGCACTCTCCATCTCTGCATGCTGCACTGCAAAATCAAGTTGCAGTTTTCAAAACTGTCAGTTGACTTTTTCAAGAAGTGTCTGTATATGTGAGTGTGTATATTCAAATCTAAGCACTTGTTATGTCCAGCTCTTATAAGCACTAGTCCAGACAACTATGAACAAAACAGCAACAAGTCTTTACTCTACAGTCTTTTACAGATGAGCTTACAAGATGTTTCCGGACACAGAGATGGCTATACAATCCGAGTGGAATCAGTCCCTCCAGACTCTTGCCATAGCAGGGCAAATACTAGCTACCATAGAAGCGTAGCATAATGGATGAGACCCAGGTTTAGCACTATCTGGCTACCTGTACGGAGTGGGAAGTGTAGTCCAGTCCAGCCCCACCCTTGTTTACTCATGGGGCTTATATAGTGTCTCCTCGGCGGAGGCTCCATGATACAAAGTAGTGACCTGCCGGATAACCATAATTGATCAATCATAACAGGGAATATATGTACTTAACCAATGGAGAACAGAATCCAAAACTGTATCCAATCACAGGGCTTGAATTAGCATAATGAGTGTGCCCTGTGCAGGGGTTTTCGTGCCACTTTAAGCTCCTAATTTGAATGGCGGGAAACCACCATTTTCCTCTTGCAAGGCGCTGCCCACGCTGCTTACAAATGTGCCTCAATATACAATAGTACTGCAAAGGGCTGCTATTAACATGGTTTGTTTGAAAACATTTACAATTATGCCCTTAAAAGTTATTTCCAATAAAGTTTCAGATTTCTTTGAAGGTGACATTTAAACTACACTATGCACTTATGTTAAAGCTAGTTTCCTGATTCAGAGGTACTGATCACTTGGACTTGTTGCTGGTGTAGTCAGCATGAAAGGGGCTAGCCATTCTGATCCTACACTGATAATAAAGGTCAAGGTCTAAAGGTCAAGGTCTCCTTTGCTCGAAAGCCAGTTGTGTCCAATTTAAGGAGGTAGTACTCATCTCTGTATACAGCAGTGTATTCCAAACTTTGGTTTTTGAACTTCAATTCCCAGAAGCCTAAGCCAATTCCCCAAAGTGCTGATCAAACCATGTACTTAGGCTTCTGGGAATTGCAGTCCCCCAGTGGGGTGTGGGCAGCCAAAGAGTCAGTGTTGTCTGCATCTGCAGACTTTTCCATGGTCATGTAGAAGGTCAAGCACTGGAGCACACAGAACACTGTTGCCTTTCCTACCAAAGTGGTACCTATTTATCTGCTTGCAATTTCTTGCTTTCAAACTGCTAGGTTGGCAGGAGCTGGGACAGACAATGGGTAATCACTCTACCATGCAGCATTTGGGTCTTGAACTTCTGACCTTCTAGTTGTCAAGTTCAATGTCTCAACCACTAAGCCACAACAGTCCCTGCCTACCTAATTTAGAGGGTCATTGGAGACTGGAAGATTGAGTTTCGATGTCAGAGCACTGTACGGCAGATCTTGGGGACATGAAATGAGCCTCTTTCGGGTGTCCCCTGAGTGGAATTTCTCCAGCAAAAATCCTTTCAACCCAGAGTAATGCCTGACACAATATTTATTATTGTGATTCTGGGCTAACAACTGGAGATGAGTGAATAGTCACTGCAGCTTCATGGCAATTCCTGCCTGCCAGAAGACTGATTGGCCTATATTCCTCATGTTAATATTCCACCCCCCCCCCCCCAAAAAAAAGCACAAATCAACAACCTGGACTTGGGCTTCACATTTCTCACCATTTTCACGAGAACATTACTTTTAATGATTCTACTACACCAGTCTGGGTTTGTAATGTTCTTCTTCTCGCCAATTTTGGTGTTCAGGGAATGAAGCAGACGAGTGAAGTAGAGAAATTCAGCTCTTTATTAGTGGGGTCTGTACAGAGTTTGGATGGGGCAATACTCGGACTTATATACAATTCCACAAATTCCACTTGAAATCAGTTCCTAGAAGACACTTTTTGGTCAATGTTGGCTGGCTGCTATTACCTCTGCCCCCTGGGTTTAAATGGGTGGGGGCCAACCCTAACATTGAGTGTCTGTATTCATCTTGTGGGTCCAGTACTCTGGGTCTCAATTTATCCGCATGCCTCCTCCAGAACAGAACAGTGGCTGTTTCAATTCTGTAAGAAACAGGACCAGTTTGATCGATCACAAACCCAGGCACCCACGTAGGGCCACCAGCTGCATAATTGTGTCAATGTACATGGTCTCTGGATGAAAAACCCTTCTGGTGTTGGATTGCTATATTTGTGCCTTTGTCCTCTACCCTAGAGGGATCCAATCTGTACAGCAAGGATGACAGTTTCCTTCACAGGAGCAATTCAGCAGGGGACAACCCTGAGGCAAGAGGGGTGAGCCTATATGTGAAAAGAAACTGGCATAACTGGAGCTCCAAATCCCCTTCATCCATACGCCGAAGTGCGCCTTTAGTTGTTTGCACCTGCCGCTCTACCTGGCCATTGGTGGCTGGGTGGAATGGGGCAGCAGTGATGTGCCTAATTGCATTCCTTTCCATGAAGGATTGGAATTCTGCAGATGTGAACGTGGACACATTGTTGGACACCAGCACATCTGGAAGACCAAATGCTGCAAACAGCCTTCTTAGGTGCATTATTCAGCCTCTGGTGGCTGAAGTCGTATTAGGCACCCTGATCTCTTCCAGCCACTTAGAGAATGAATCCACAACCAACAAAATTAGGGCACCACTAAATGGACCTGCAAAATCTATGTGCAACCTGGACCACGGCCCCCGAGCAGAATCATATTCCCAAGAGGGAAGGTGGGATTGCTCTGGGCGAGAGGATTGACAACTGGCATAAGTGCCGAACATTTGTTCTATGTCTTCATCCAGTTGAGGCCACCAAAAGTAGCTACAGGCAAGGGCTTTGGAACCGACAATTCCCGGGTGACTTGTGTGAAGTAGATGTAAAACCTTTTTCCTGAGAGTGACAGGAATGACCACCTGCTGGCCCCATAGAAGGCAACATCGTTCCACTGACATTTCCAAATGCTTGTGGTGGAATGTTCTGAATTCCTCGGCTAGAGGAGAGACAGGCCAGCCTTTTTGTACCCAAGACATTACTTTAGTCAATGTTACATCCTTGGCTGTAGCCTTGGCTATATCTGAGGGGACAACTGGGGGCAAGTTGAAAGCCTCAATCATAAGGACCTGGTGGTTGCTTTCGATCTTGCAATCAGCTTCCCCGACACCTGGCATTGAAGAACATTACAGGGCATCAGCATGGCTGATGTTGTTGCCGGGCCTATGCACCAAAGGAAAATCATATGCATTTAGGAAAATTGCCCAATACAACATCCTTGGGGACAGAATTTGAGGCGTGGGCTTCCCGTTCACAAAGATTCCAAGGAGAGGCCTGTGGTCAGTTACGATAGTAAAAGGTCTTCCGTAAAGGTAATCATGGAATTTCTTAGTGTCAGCCACTAATGCCAATGCCTCCCTGTCTGTCTGAGTGAAATTTTTCTCAGGCTTTGAGAGTGAACGGGAATAGAATGCTACGGGGGCTTCCCTCCCCTCATTTAGTACATGGCATAACACAGCTTCCACCCCCACAGGGGATGCATCACACACAAGTACGACTTCCTTGTTAGGATCAAAATGAGTTAATACAGCATCTGAAGATAGCAGCCTTTTAAGTTCTAGGAATGCTTTCTCCTGGCAATGGCCCCAGTGCCAAACAGTATCTTTCTTAAGAAGCTGATGTAATGGTTCAGCAACTGAGGCTTTGTGATGGAGAAAAGCATGATAGAAGTTTAACAATCCTGGAAATGATTGCAATTCAGCTTTACATTTTGGTCAGGGTGCATTTTGCACGGCCTCCACCTTGGAGTCAGAGGGCATGATACCTTGGGGTGTAATTTGGTACCCCAGGAACTCCAATTCATGTGCCAAAAACACACATTTGTCTCTTCTGAGACGTAGACCGGCCCGCTTGAAACATGAGAGGACTCGATCGAGCCTGGCCGCTAGTTCAATGGTGTCCTTAGTGGTGATCAGGATATCATCAAAATATGGCAGGACACTGGGCAAACCTTTTAAAATATGTTCTACAAGAGATTGAAATATTCCGGGGGTCGCATTCACCCCAAATTGTAGTCGAGTTACCTTAAATGCCCCCCTATGCGTTACTATGGTCTGGGCTATGGCAGCAGCAGGAGACACAGTCAATTGTTGGTAAGCCTGGGCATGGTCAAGTTTTGCAAAGCAATTTCCTCCATGCAAGGAGGCAAGAAGGTGGCTTACCATGGGCACAGGATATGCGTTCGGGCGAATAGCTTTATTGATGGTACACTTGTAGTCAGCGCATATCCTGACCTCCCCGTTACTTTTCAAAGCAGTCACTATTGGTGTCTCCCACTCTGCGGAGTCCACTGACACTAGGATGCCCTGCCCCACCAGTTTGTCCAGCTCGGCTTCTATCTTCACCTTTAAAACAAAGGGTACCCAGCATGGCTTCATCCGGACAAGTCGGATGGTTGGGTCAAGCTCAAAGTCCACAGGGGCTCCTTCGTATAACTCTAAACCCTTTTTGAACACCTCAGGATGTGAAGCACAAACATCCCAGATTGGGTCAGCGTCTATTGCATGAATGCCAGAAAGCCAGATTCCCAGGGGCCTAAACCATTGAGTCCCAATAAGACACTTAGTGCCCTGCTTAACTACAACCATGGCAAGGAGGTGCAAATGTTTTTGAATTTGACCAAGAAATTTCCCACCCCCAGGACCGGAATATGGCAACCTTGCACATCCCGGAGGGAAGTTTTTTTTTTAATTTTTTTAATTAAGTTTTTAATAAACATACAAAAAAGAAAAGAAAACATTAACAATACGTTAACAATACAATACACTAACAAATCCATAGTATCTTACTAACAAACATTACTGTATGTTAGCACATAACAATATCTATACTCATTAATTACTATTTAACTACCAAATATTGAGAGCCATTGTTTCAAAGTCCAAAATGATAGAAAAAAAATTTTTTTTCTGTACTACCAAAAATCTTTTTCACAAATAATAATCACCCTGTGAATATGTACAATGCCCGGAGAGTTTATTTTCTACTCAACTCCAAAAACTTCTTTGAAATGGTACTGGTCCTGAACTATCATTTGCCATAATAGAGTGATCCACGAACGGTTTTCATATATTCCAAAATCTATTCTCTTTTAAATTATCTCTTTTGACTTTAATCTCCCATGTCAATTTATCGTTCAATGCTAAACTCCACATTTCTTTATACCATTCTCCAATCTGTATATCTACATCGTTTTTCCAATTTCTAGCTATACATTGTCTACCCGTTGTCAGTACGATTTCCAATAATTCTTTTTCCTCCTTGTTTAAACCCAAGCCTTCCACATTCGTTAAAAGAATAGTACCCGACACCAACTTAACACTTTTACCCAATATTTCACCAAACTCATTTTCTATTCTTCCCCAAAAATCCCTTATTTTTTTACAACTCCACCACATATGTTCGTATGTTCCATCAATTTCTTTACATCTCCAACATAACTTATCTCTTTTATTATCCATCTGGTAAAGTCTTAATGGTGTCAGGTACCATTGCCACAACATTTTAAAATTATGTTCTTTAATTCTTACAGACATTGTTCTCATAATCCTCTTTTTCCATTTATTTTTCCATTCAATCTCCCCGATCTTTATATTCAAATTTTGTTCCCACTTCCGTTTCAAGTCCTCCTGTGGATCTGCACCTCTATTCAGTATATTATAAAGCTTGCTTACAAGACCTTTAATACTGCTTTCCCCTTTTCTAATCTTCCTTACCAATTCCTCAAATTCCGTATGTATTCTATCTATCCCTATTTCTCTTTTATATTTTTTATTCCAATTGTCCACCTTTAACTTCTGAAACCAATTCAGATTTAATATCTCAAACATTTTTTTCCGCTCGGCATCAACATCACACGCTTTTAACCAATCCTTCAATAACAACGTCCCATTTTTATCCAATATTCCCATTTTTTCTTTGTCTAATTTTATTGGGAAACACATCATATCAGTCAATTCCAAAATTGGAGAGAGATTCGGAACCATATCTTTTTTTACCTTCTTCCACACCTCCATGAGACCTTTCATCATAAAATTATTTGACCTTTTCACCTTATCCTTCATTCCCAAAAAAATCAAGTTTCCAATATTTCTATACTCTTTCATTTCCAATTGTTCCCAAATTACCTTTTCTCTTGCCAAGATCTTCACAACATTCTTAACTTGAAATGCTCGGTAATATAATAACAAATTTGGCATACCCAAACCCCCTTTTTTCTGAGACCAATACCATAATTTCTTTGGAAGCCTAGATTTTTTACCTCCATTACAAAAACCATTAAACATTTTTTGAAACTCATTAATTTCTTTCTCTTTTAAGTGGATCGCTAGTGTATCGAATAAAAAGTTAATCTTTGGTAACAATATCATTTTACACATGGCAATCCTTCCGAACCATGACAGTTTTAACTTCTGAAGTTCTTGTATTTTATTCTTAAATTCAATTCTCAAGCTGTCATAATTCAATCGTTTGAGTTCTTCTAATTTATTTGAAATGATTATCCCCAAATACTTCAGCTTATCTTTGATTTGTATATTAAGTGTCGACACCGTGCTACCCATCTCGCTCGGTTTCAAATTGCACAACATCAATTCAGATTTGTCCCAGTTTATCTTTACCGGAGGGAAGTTTTAAAAGATTTGAACTTGAGCCGAGAGGCAGGGAGAATTCTCAAAAACTCCTGCTGTGGGATTATGGAAAAGGTAGTACCTGAATCCACCTCCATCTTGAAGGTTTGCGAAGAAACGCTTGCTGACGATGCCCACTTGGCACAGCTCAGGCTCTGGTGATACTTTGGCGGTGGACGTTTTGTGGTGATGACTCTTCTTGGACTCAGGTGCTGGAGTTCTTTGCTTTCGTTGTTGGCATACTTTAGCAATGTGCCCTCATCGCCCGCAGTTGTGGCATTCTGCAGTGCAGAAGGGGCACTTCCTGCGGTCATGCCGGGCTCCGCAGCCATCACAATTGCAAAGGAATTTCTTCTCCCGATCATCACGGTGCTCTCGGTGCTTTCGTTGGACCGCTCGGACTTCTCCCTCTGCATCGCTGGACTCCATTGAAGAGGTGGAACCTGGCCATGCTGAGGAGGATGATGAAGAATTTTGCTGAGCTTGCACAGCTGAATCGGTGGCACTGGTGGTGGAGTGGTGATGCCGGAAAAGCTTGATGCTGGACCGGGCGGCCTCAGACGCTACCACCTCTTATAGGACAGCCTTGAAAGTTAGCGTCTTCCTGATCATGAGGTGACATTGAGCATCTTCGTCCCTCATGCCGGCCAGCAGATGGTCCCGGAGTGCTTCTTCGATGTTGTCCCACTTACACAGGGCGGCAGCAATGCGCAGAGTGGCGGCGTAGTCTGCAATGGACTCTCCAGGTTGCTGCTCCCTTCTGTGGAAGGCCACCCTGGCCGGGAAGATTGAGACCTCTGGCTGCAGGTGTTTCCTCAGTGCGGACATGATTTCTGTGAGCGGCACCACATCCACATCCTTTGGGAGAACGAGGTGGGTTGCCAGCTCAAGCTTCTCAGAACCGCACTGAGTGAGGAAACAGGAGCGCTTCTGGGCTTCGTCGGTGATCTTCTGTGAGGCCATTGCATGGCGGAATCGGCGTTCGTATGTTGCCCATTTCTCTGGACATGCTGGGTCAAATGGGCCGATGTTGCTGCCATGTGGAGATGCCATCCCACCTTCGTCGCCAGTTTGGTGTTCAGGGAATGAAGAAGCAGACGAGTGAAGTAGTGAAATTCAGCTCCTTATTAGTGGGGTTTGAACACAGTTTGGATGGAGCAAAACTTGGACTATACACTATACACTATAAACAGTAACAGTAACAATAATACAACAAGCCCATTGGCTAACAGAGTGTGCAAATTTTCGATCCACTTATTTGCAGAAGAATAGATACATGAGAAAAGATACATTCTGCTCCTGTCAGAAAACACAGTTGACATACATAACACCAATGCAGTTTCTAATCCACCAGCCTTCAGGCAGGAAGGCATCCTATTTACCTCTATTTTTTTAAGACCTGAGAGGACTGTAATGACTTCAGATAGTCTTCTCTGCCACTTCCAGCTTTGGCTTATCAATCATTTCTTTTCCAAAGGGAAAGGACTAAAAAATTAAAAGGCACGGTATGAGTTGAAATGCATCAGTGTTGGCCAGAGAAACGTTGCTTCTCTTCCACAGAGAACTGTTGAAAAATAAAGTTAAATGAACAATTAAAAAAACACCTTTAAAAGTTGCTTCAACTAAAGAGAAAAATCAAAACCAAAACTAAATAAAAACAAGCAAAATGGTACAGCCTATGTAACATCTAGCTGAGATCCTGAATTGGAAAACAAAACTCTTATCCCAGTTTTAACTCATCCATAATATATTGTGAATTTTCATAAAACCACACAGATATACACTTATGTTCTGTCACTCTTTCTCTTATTACAAGTTTGGTAACACCAAAAGATCAAAAACACACGTTTCCATAGCTTTCCACTGAATTTTCTACTGAGTTTTCAAAAAGCTGTAGGTCTTGTTTCACAAAAGGAAACATTACTAGGATTTTTCTCTCTGTTCTGTACAGAGCAACTAACAAAATCTTTGCTCCCTTACTAATGGCCTTAAACAATGTTCCACTTTTATTCCCCCACCCCAATATGGCTCCTGATTCTTTACCACACAGGACCTTTCTTGAAAACCCATTTCTAGAGGTTCACATTTAGGCAAAGGAGGGAGAAAACGGTTGACTAAGTATTCATGAAGGCCCTGTGTTTTATAAGGGGAAAAAAGATAGCAATGCTTGTGAAGGAGTGTGGGTAGCCCAGGTCACTGATTGGTCAGCTACCTTTCCCGATTGGGTCGTCTAGCTCGCACACGAGCAGAAAACCAACTGGCCTTTACAGGAGAGGAAATTGGTATGGGCTAATAGTGCATTAGCAGAAGTAACTCCATATTTCCTTGGCTGGGAGCACTGAGTGGATATAGGTTAGGTGTCACCCAAATGTCGCAGTGACTAGTAAACAGCACATAGAAGATTACTCACATCCTAGGAGACACCAAACCACAGTTAGACCAAACAACTAGAGCAAAGATGCCTAATGTTTACAAGAACTTCAGATAGGCAAGAACAGTCAGTTCCACTGTTCCTGTTGATTAGCATACCCATGGCTAACCTAGGCACACAGTAACTTCTTAGACTGGCAAATGTACTTAGCCAATAATATGCTAGGAAAACAAGCCTTCTGTCACGGGGTCTCACACAGGCTGTGTGTGTGAGATCCAGGAATAGAATAAATACAGAGGATTCGGGACTGGCTTTTTCCACCATACACTCTCCTCTCCTCGCTTTCCTTGAATTCAGCACCTTTACTCCCAAGGATCATTACAACAAAGGAGGAATCACATCTTGATCACTGACATTCTATGTATATATCAGTCAGACCAACCCTTCAAGAAAAATAAAAGTTTCATCTGGAATTATGCATTGGGATTTTGGCCTTTGTTTCCACTGAAACAAAACTCTCTCAGCCAGAGTTTAGGAACTGCAGCCCAAAATGGTTTCAGCATAGACCACATAGGTCCAGCAAGTTCTCCTCAGCAGCCACTGCAGAAAAAGAGAGAGTTAGTATGGGGGACTTGCTAAGTTCCGTGGAAACTACAAGTGTTTCTGGAATACATTGGTTTTTTTTTTAGAGCCACCATGTACAGAGTCTAATGAGTGAAGAGACTACCAGTCCTACAACCCCCTGTAGGTCCCATGGTCCCATGGATCTTAACAATCCCACCTACTCTCTCCCTTTGCAATCTTTTTTTCTCTCTTTCCTTCCTCTTTTACCCCTTCAGGTGTTGACAAGATTGTTCTGGCACTGTTATAACCCCTGTTATTTAGTGTTCTTGTAATATGTCTTTGATGTTATCTCTCCATCTTCCTCTGAGTCTGCCTTGTGCTCTTTGTCTTTTCATATCTGCCTTGTGTAATTGTTTTAATTGTAAATGTTTTTGATTGTTTTTATATTTTTATATTGTATTTTACCCTGTTGTTGGTCACCCTGAATGGTGTTCTCACCAGGAGGGTGGGGTACAAATTTATAAATAATAATAAAAATAATTCTCTCCAAATGGACAAGCCACATTACTTGTTGTCTCAATATGTAGTTCAAGAATGGTTGTAGTTCAATTATTTCCCTTATAATCTCATTCCAGATTTTTACCCTTCTAGTCACTCCAGCCACCTTCCTCTTTGTTCTCTTATCTGGGCATTGGGGATGTGGTGACCAACTTCCTTCTGTGGTGACCAACTTTTGTTTATGTTTTGTCGTGGGTGTCTATGTTTGGCACTGGTAACATAATGTGGGAATGAATATGCTTTGTATGAGGTGTTTCTTTGTGCTGGTTGGTAATGCCTTAAATTGTGAGAGCAGAGATAACTGTCCCAATACAGTATTTGGTTTGCCTTACTGTACCTTATGTTAATTCCTTTGCAATGGCTGCACAAAATATCATATTACGCTTCACGCGTGATTGCCGAAGCTCCTCTGAGGGTTTGGATTGTTATGGATGCAGCTGCCAGAAATTTGGGGGGGGGGGTGTTCCAAAATTCCCATGGTTACCTGAAACTCCTGATGTCTGTATTGTAGTTGCTTTAACAAGAGCAAAGTATCGTAAAAGAGAAGAAATTATGTTCCTTGAAGATTCAATAATTACTGTGCTTTTAAAGCAATGAGAGGAGCAGAAACAAGTTTTCAATTATTTTCAAATGCCCTATGGAGAAAAAAGGAGTAGCCATTCTAATGCCAGTCCTCCTTTATTACAGTCATTATTTCTTTGCAAGGATGTACAGCTTTTGTCAACTACTTTAATAATGACATGAAACACTGAACATTACTCAGAGAGAAAGCTCTTGCTGTTTTCCAAGGGTTATGAATAGTGCTGAGAATGAAATAATAGGAAAGTGATGTGCTTCTTTCTTTCTTTCTTTCTTTCACTTCCAAGACTGTTTCTTTACAAATTCAAGGAAGTACAATGGAACTTTTCAAAAGGTTCTAATCTAATCCTTGAAAAAATCAGGAGTGCATTGTTGTTGTTATGTGCTATTAAGTCGTCTCTGACTTATGGTGACCTTATGAATGTGCATCCTCCAAAATATCCTGTGCACAACAATCCTGCTCAGCTCTTCTAAACCATTCTGTATTTTGTTAATTATTACTCATAGACAACTATGAGACTGAAGTTAATAGGCAAATTCTGTCTCTGTCTTCTGTCAAGTAACTCCTAGAGAGCATTCAGTAGATCTAATACTTGTATGAGGAAGCAAAGCTGCAATGTACTGCATATTGCTTTTTAACGGGGAATGTTAGTACAGTATTTCATTTTTTAAATTGCTACTTCAAAACTGAATCTTAGAATAATCAAGCTGAGGAACTCAGGTAGATGTCCTTTTAAAAATAGCTTATATTCTCTCTACCTTTCTCTTTCTCTCTAGCTCTCTGTCTCTTTTAATGACATGAAACCCCAAGATTTATCAACCAGATGATAAAAATTTACATTCAGACTTTGAAAAGAGAGTAGAACAGCCCTTCCATGTAAATGCCTACTTCTGACTACTTCAAGCTTCCTTCATTTCAGGAGACGTATTTAGATGCAGAAAGTATTCTATTCCCCTTCTATTTTTAAACAATCCAGTCACTGACAGAAACCTGTTCAAACTCTAATACAAATCCCTGTCTAATAATAATTCTGATCTTACTTAAGCCCCACTCTGCCTTCCACAATCTTAGTTCCATTTAATACTCTGGACTATATTGGGCCAACTACCACGGTCAAAACAGCTGATGATGGAGTTGAAATTGAACACATTGGATGAAGTTCTCATGTTAACCTAAGATTTCTTTAACAGGAGAGATTGGGCACTAAATAAGAGGCCAGTTGTTTTCAACAAGTCATGTCTGATTTTCCCCCTAATAATAATAAATACCATGTTTTTACAATAAGATACAACTATAGCAATAGTTTATTGCTCCCTGCTGTATCAAGAAGGCTGGACTACTAAGGGAATTTCCTGAGTTCATCCAAAACTCTTAATACTTCTTTGGTATATTCTTGTTCCTAACTCATGCAAGGAAAAGTTCCCTTCCCTGTAAAGACCTGTGGAGTAGAGAGAAGGTAGTACATATAAGCATATAATGTTAGGGAGAGGAGAAAACCATCTCACTAGGTTGCAAGAATAACATGCTTTCCAATACAAAATATTGTCAGATACAGTATACCCTTGTGCAACCAAAAGCATGTTCTTAAATGGTTGAAATAATTTTATTAAGAACTAGCATGGGTGCCCGGCTCTGCCTGGGCAATGACATCCCATGGGATTCGTGGTCAACGGCCATCTTACTTGGCCTGCGTGTCTCCCCTGTCCTCCACCTCCTCCCGGCACCCATGCTAATACACTTTAAAGTTCCATGCAGTGACAGTGTCCCAGCGAGGCCTCCTGGCCTGGCCCATGGTCTTGTCCACTGCTTCCTGTGCCCTTTCGTTGGCCACCCGCCAGCCACCGACCACGCCGCCCTGGTTGCATGCCTGCCGCTGGCTCATATGTCCCCCTCACTCCGGCCGTGAGGCCCTTTCGTTGTTCTGAGTGGGTGGGGGTGGGAGCATGGCCGGCAACCGCTTCCCCATGCCTTCTGCATGTGGCAATTGTTCATACACACCCACACCCTTGCCGACCTCGCTGATTGGCTGAGGCATGCCACAGTGCTTCCTGGGGCATGTAGTTTTCTCAGTTTTCATGGGTTTGTAGGGCGCAGAGCCCCTCTGCCACCCTCAGACTCTGGCTATGCAATCTGTGACACCAAAGGTAGGTGTGCGCCAACTTTTAGGGGGCTTAGTCGAGGGGCATGGAAACGCATTCGGGACATATGGATGCACACTTTTGTTTTATTTATATAGATTACATTAAATAGAACAGCAAATTGGCCAGACTCTGAAGTACTAACATTACACCTTAGGTCTATATGCATTCCCACTATACAAACTTCCCAATCCAGTTTCAATTATCTAAACCATATTCTTAACATTAAAATGCTAATTGTCTGTAAATGTATAAGTCAAACCACTTCACTTTCATCCTGGAGAATCTTTCAAGGACCTCTAAAACAATGGACCAAAACACAATGTACCTTAGTAAACTTATATGTATTTCCTATTTTCCATAAGTGCTTGCTTTAAAAAAAAACACCAAAATCTCAGTTATACCCACCTGGTATATGATTATATTTGAATAAATTAACTGTTATTTAATATTGAGAAAGAAGAACTATTAAGAGCCGCAAGAGCCATGGAAAGATCAATGCTAAAGATATCCCTTCACAACCACATCCCCAACGCCCAGATAAGAGAACAAAGCAGAATCAACAAAGCTGTTGCTGAATATTACAAACAGAAATTGTGCTGGACTGGACATGTCTCTCAAATGACAGACAGGCGCTGGTCAGCAGCAGTCACCGAGTGCTATCCCAGAGGAGTAAAAAGACACCTTGGTACCCCCCCGCCCCCCCAAAAAAAGATGGGAAGACCCAATCGTAAAAAGTTTTGGTCAAACCTGGAGAAGAAGAGTGCGGCAGCGAAAAGAATGGAAAGTGAGTTGCAACCAGCAGGAACCTATCCCTTGATACAGTCTGGTCAATCGAGGAATCAAGGAGAAAGCTGTTATTCATGTCCTTGAGCACTCTCGAGTACAATAGTATAATTTGGAAGAGACAGCAGAAATCATAAGTAGAAACCCATTTTGCCATTTAATTCCAGCAGAAACAAAACTGTATTCCTTTGTTTTTGGAATGTTTAGACTAGGATATTTATTAATGTTAAGCAGTAGATATCTAAATAATTTTGGTTTTTATAATGCAACTGTTACTTCTTTGCATACAATAAAGATAAAGGTAAAGATAAAGGTTTCCCTTGCTTGAAAGCCAGTCATGTCTGACACTAAGATTCGGTGCTCATCTCTGTTTCAAAGCCGAAGCCAGCACTGTCTGCTTCTGCAGACGTTTCCGTGGTCATGTGGCAGGCATGTCTAGACACTGGAGCACATGGAACACTGTTTACCTTCCCATTGAAGTGGTCCCTATTTATCTACTTGCAATTTCTTGCTTTCGAACTGGTAGGTTGCATACAATATTGACCAATTAATTTTTCTACTGCCCTCTAGTGGATAGTGCGAGAACAGCACACTTGTATGCCAAGCTCTCCCTCTGCATTCCAGACTATGCCAGCTATATGAATAAAAGGGACTGTGGGAAAGGTGAAATGTAAATAAAACAAATAAACAACTTCCATAATAAAAGCAACTTGTTTGTATCTGGAAGGAGCCACTGTATCCATGCTGTGACCACATGGTGAGTCTCATGTACAACTGCAACTGGCTTTAATGTCACATGATGGCAGAACATCACATGTGTTTTTCCTCATTGTGTACTTGTCATAGTGCCCAGGTCATTAAGGAAGACTCCTCTGTATATTTTGGGCTTTGCAGGGGGTATATGTGTGTGGTTGTGTATGTAGAATGCCAGGCATGCATTAATTGTGGCTGCTACTTCTTTGCAATTCATATCTTGTGAATTTTTGGTCATTGCTTTTCAGTGTTCTGAGCCCAGGCATATTCACCACTGAATTCAGGACAGTAAACATTTAGAGGTCAAATATTGTCCATAATCTCAATTCCAAGGTCAGGGTTTCTTTAAGAGCATGAAGACACAGAGCATGCTTACCCAAGATCATAATCCCATAATGTATTTTTGAAAGTTATCAGGATCATTAACAAGGAATTTACAGAATATTTGACCCATGGAATCTCCATTGATCCAATGATCCTAGTGTATCGCAGAACTGGATCAGTGGTATGGGGGTCATGCTGCAATGCAAAAGGTGGATGAAAGGCTACTGCATTTATTCTCAGGACAGTATTCATGGCTGATCACCATGAGGATTGCCTATATTTGGATTCAGAAGCAGCAGCAGCCACAGAAGAAGAAGAAGAAGAAGAAGAAGAAGAAGAAGAAGAAGAAGAAGAAGAAGAAGAAGAAGAAGAAGAAGAAGAAGAAGAAGAAGAAGAAGAAGAAGAAGAAGAAGAAGAAGAAGAAGAAGAAGAAGAAGAAGAAGAAGAAGAAGAAGAAGAAGAAGAAGAAGAAGAAGAAGAAGAAGAAGAAGAAGAAGAAGAAGAAGAAGAAGAAGAAGAAGAAGAAGAAGAAGAAGAAGAAGAAGAAGAAGAAGAAGAAGAAGAAGAAGAAGAAGAAGAAGAAGAAGAAGAAGAAGAAGAAGAAGAAGAAGAAGAAGAAGAAGAAGAAGAAGAAGAAGTAGTAGTAGTAGTAGTAGTAGTAGTAGTAGTAGTAGTAGTAGTAGTAGTAGTAGTAGTAGTAGTGTATTGCAATTTACTGTGCTTTGCTAACCTCCAAGATTTTGGCCAGCGAAAAGCAGGTTACAGATTAACATTTTCTTTGAACATCTGAATAGGGCATGTCTTTTGTTTTCCTAGATATATTGCTAGTTGGCTTGTAAAAGAGAGGGCTGTATGAAGTTTGAAAATGTTACCTATACACTACACAGACATTGTTTTAAATGAACTTAATTCTTCAAAAGAAGAAGAAAAGAAAGCATTTGCTATCCCTCTTTCTCTAGTGGCTGTGTTAATCCTGCCATTTTATTTATTTTCTATTACTGCACTGAAGTTGCTGACTTGGTGAAATTAAGTCTCTCTCTCATCTTTATTATAGGTGTTAAACCCAAAGAAACAGGGATACAAATCTCGCTGCAAAATTTGTACTGTTTGCTCTTGACACTAAGTCCACAGTTAATGAGAGTTCTTCCAGTCACAGAAAAGCTTAAAATAAAATAAGACACCACCCAGAAATGTTTTAGACTTAAATGCTGTGAACAGCATCAGAAAACTAAACATTTTCTCTGTAAACAGAAATATGCTGAGACTCAAGAGAACTAAAAATACAGAGGGTGCCAAAATGTATACACATTTTAAGAAATGAAAAACTGTATTAAAATTGTAATATTCAATATGTCCTGATAATAATAGATGAATACAAAAAATGTTTGACTCCTATAGTTTCAAGAGGTGCTCAAAGTGGCTGCCAACAGTGCCAGACACTTCTGATTAAGGCAAATTTCTGCTTGAGCAGTGTTGACCAAAGTGTACTCTTGTTTCACCATTTCCATTCCTTCCTGAAGTACTGCCAGTGTAGCCAGTTCTTTATGGTACACCACATCCTTTAAGGTTCCCCATAAGTAGAAGTCAAGAAGTGTTACGTCAGGAGAACATGGTGGAAACTCAACCTTACATCTTCAAAATGGTCTTGCATTCCTTGAATGACAACCGTGTTTCTGCTATTTTTTTGACTGTCCTGCATGTAGCATGGTAATGCTTGTATTAATTCTTTTCCGTGAATCCTATCTTAACCTATAAAATCGAGGGTTAATGGTTGGAACTTTGCATAGGCTCCTTAGCCAGGCCCTATTAGCCTGCACTCACCATTCGTGCACACGCCCGAACTGGGTACACAGGTAAACCCAAGATTGAGAAATGTGCCAGTGGGGCAAGAGCCCCACAAACGCAAAAAAGGGAAACAACTTCATTTCCCAATGTTCTTTGCGCCATGCCACACCACAGCCAATCAGGCTGAGAGGCGCGACCACAAAGAACATTGAAAAACGCGCCATGGCCAATCAAAATCGAGCCGCAGGAAAAAAACGCACCACAAACCACAAACCCATAACTACAAGCCCCAGAGTCCTGCGCGACATAAGCGCGCAGAACGGTGAGGAAACTGGCCCCTGAAAAATTAAAAAGAAAAACAACTCACCGCCTCACAGCCAAGCAAACACCAGCCGGCTTTCTTTCCCTCACCAACGGCGCCTGAAGGTCCCGACTGGAGTTTCCCCTTTAATATCAGTGGATGGGGGGTTGTGATCCCCCTCTCTGCTGGCTACCCTAGGGTTAGGAGGTTTGTGGGGACAAAAGGGGTATGCCCCCCCAACCCTTCTGGACCCAGGAGACCAGGGAGAGTGGACCGATTCCCCCCCTCCTAAAAAATCTCCGTCTTTAAAGAGAAGAAACCAAGCGGTTTCTTCTCTTTAAAAATGGAGTTGTTTTAAGGATGGGGGAATCGATCTACTCTCCCTGGTCTCCTGGGTCCAGAAGGGTTGGGGGGCATACCCCTTTTGTCCCCCCAAACCTCCCAACCCCAGGGGAGCCAGCAGAGAGGGGGGTCGCAACCCCCACCCACTGATATGAAAGGGGAAACCCGATCTACTTTCACGACTCCACACAATCAAAGCACCATAACACAATAAAGCCTTCCTCCCCACCACCTAGCCCACCCTTCCTATCCCCCACTGACCACGTCCCCTCCCCACCACCTAGCCCACCCTTCCTAACCCCACCGACCACGCCCCCTCCCCACCACCAGCCCACCCTTTCTAACCCCCAATGACCATGCCCCCCTCCACACCACCTAGCTCACCCTTCCTAACCCCCAATGACCACGCCCCCTCCCAACCACCTAGCCCACCCTTCCTAACCCCCAACGACCATGCCCTCCTCCCCACCACCTAGCCCACCCTTCCTAACCCCCAACGACCATGCCCTCCTCCCCACCACCTAGCCCACCCTTCCTAACCCACAACGAACATGCCCCTCCCCACCACCAAATAAATAAATAATTTTTAAAAAATTACTAAAAACACAGTCAAAAACATCCAAAAATACACAAAAACAAACAAAAACACCAAAAACAATACAAAGTAAACAAAAACACAATCAAAAACAAAACAAACAGACAAAAATACAAATTCCAACCAACCCCCCCCCCACACACACACACACAAGAAAGAAAACAAGCAAACTTACCAAAAGATGTCCTACTTCCATGATGACTGGAAAAGAAATGAATAAAGAAAGAGACTACTTACCAGAAGAAGCTCCACCCGGAAGCCAGGAGAGAAAAAACAGTCAAAATACAATAACCCCTACCAGCACCACCTGCTGGCCACAATAGTAAAAACAATTCAAAAACACACAACAGCCCCAAACAAAAGGCCACAAGAGTAAAAACAAATCAAAAACATAACACAAATTCACAATTTTACACAAAAGGTCACACCAATAAAAACAAGTCAAAAAAATTACACTAACACACACTTTAACACAAATCACAAACATATGTCAATAAAATACAATAGAAACTTTTAAAAATCCTGTGCTGAGTTTTAACTCAAATTAAAACCCAAAACATCTAAATACATTTTAAAAATATTGAATGTAAAAAACTTTACTTTTACATTATTAAAATTATTACCTACGGTAAAACTAATTAAAAAAATTCAAAAAACTAAAACATTATTCGCTTACATAAAACAATTTGAAAAAATTATATCATATTTTGTTCTTTTATTAATCCTAAAAAAACCCAAAAAAGCAGATCACAGTTAATAACAGCCAAGCCAAAAATTTTTTTTATATAAATAAACATTTTAAAAATTAAAATTACAGACTAAGCAATTTTTAAAAAACATTAACACAATTTAACCTTCCAACACAATTTGAAACAGCCCGACAATGCCGGGCAACCTCTGCTAGTTATATAACTAAAATCGAGGTGTCATGCTGTATGTTACCAATACACAGCACAACGCCTGCACCCTGAGCCCTGGAAATGGTGCACCTGCCTACCTCACACTTCTAGAGTGGCTGGTGCAGAGGACTGGCAGACCATTTCGGGGTCTTTCACCCCGAAAACTGCCCATAAAGCCCCACCACCACCACCACCAGCATGAAATGGATGGGAGGCAGTAATATGCATGCACTAGAATCTGCGCAGGCACAGAAGCCTGTCCGCAGTTTCTAGGCAGCGGCGCTTGGAACTCCGGGCAGGCTTTTGTGCCTGTGCGGATTCTGGTGCATGCATATTACCACCTCCCTGGTTGGGAGGCTCCACTGGCTGGCCGCCATTTCGGCCAGAGGATGGCAGGCTGCCCTTCTCCGGAAGTAATGGGCTGACTGGAGACTCTGTTCAGGCCATGCCTGCCGGAGAAGCGGGGGTGCCCGTACACCGGTTGCCTTCTGGAGAAGGCAGGCAGGCCTTCTGCCTTGGCTTCTCCAGAAGGCACGGGCCAACCAGAGCACTCCATTCGGCCCATGCCTGATGCAGGGAACCGCACATGGACTGGGGTTTCGGGCACCTAGCCCAAGAGAGCGCCAGTGCCCGATCCATGACACAGATGCCCTCACAGGCGGAAGCACTGGACTGGGCTCCACGGAGGACACCCCACAGGTAAGGTGGCTGTCAGGTGGGGGGGTGATTTCTCAGGGGCGCGGAGGGAGGCCAGCTAGCCAGGCTCCATGAAGCACAACCCGGGGCTTCCGCACCTCTCCTTGCAGTGTGGCCTGCATCTCCAGGCAATGGGTGTGCCTCCGGAAGTGCTGGCCTTTGCCTGAAGATGAAGGCCACACTGCCGGCAGTCGTGTGGAAGCCCTGGGCTGGGCTGCATGGAGGAGGATGCCCCACAGGTGAAGCAAGCAACGTGGTGGTAGGGGCAGTGGCATGGGGGGGGCATGACTAGCCAGCACATGGGGGCTCCATAAACCCCAGCCTGGTGCTACCCCACATCTCCCTCCAACGTGGCCTGCGTCTCCAGGCAACGGACGGCACTTCTGGAAGCAGTCCGTTGTCTGGAGACACAGGTCAAGGATGGTGTGTGTGTGAGAGAGAGAGAGAGAGAGAGAGAAGGGGAGAGACAGAGGGAGCATATGAGAGTGTGTAAGAGTATGCGAGAGAGCAGAGTCAGAGTATGCCACTGCTCTGTGTGTGTGACTGAGTGTGTGCCTGCATGCTCCGAACAGGAATAAAGAGAGAGAGCGGGAGAGAGAATAGATGTGTGAGTGTGGGGGGGGGAGGGTGTGTGGATGCAGGCCATGCTCCAACTCAACCCTGGGAGGTAGGACAGACCCCAACCCCCAACCCCGTCCACGGAAACCCGGGCATCCCTACTAGTATCATACTACACATTGCTACTATAATTCAATTCAATTTTGAAAAGTAAGACATAAATAACATATTGTATCTTATAATGTGTATACATTTTTGGAACCCTCTGTATTCCTGTCCAAGGCAAAAGACAAAATGGCATCTCCTCCTATTCTAGCTATAAAAGACACCTGAATGTGCAGTTTGATGTATGTACTGACCCTGTTTCAAAATAGTGGCAGGTCATAATTTTCCACCTCATCTGAGGCTGTCAGGCTAGTTTAGGGGACCCAACATAGGTAGCATACACAGTATTGTCCTCAAGAAGATATGGACAACCTTCCCATCACAAAACATCTGTTGCAGTGTCTGTCTTACCCACAGAATGAATGGGCTTACATTTCTTGTCCATTTCTCATGTATAAATATGAGAAACTGCAAAATTATGTTCTTTGCCCTGTAGAGGCAGGGCCGTAGCCAGGGAGGGCAAAAACCCTCCTGACCTAACAGATCCCCCCCCCACCCCACCCCGTGGTGCCAATGTTATATATGTGAGTGTGCAGCAAGGTAAGAACCATTTGAGGCAAACAGGAAAATTCTATTTAAATTTCAAAAAAAATTAATAGTTGTAAGTCAAGCAATTAATACATAGTAATACTCTGAAATATGAAATACATCAAAAATGACAAAAAAACAATGCTCAGAATAGCAGCATACAAGGGACAATAGCAACAGTAAACAGAATAATACTGAAACATACCAATGATATCTTATGCGTCTGGAGCCTCTTATTTTTTCAACCTGTGAAGGAACTTTTTTTGACTTTAAGATTAATTGCTTGACTTACGACTATTAAAAAAATATGAAATCTAAATAGAATTTTCCTGTTTGCCTCAAATGGTTCTTACCTTGCTGAATTTACACACCATTTGGCCTCTTGATTTTTATATATGTGACTGTGACTTTGTTGCACCTCCTAGAAAAATATTTGCCCCTCCTGAGAAAAAAAATCACACACACACCCAATCTAGAATCCTGGCTAAGCCACTGCACAGAGGGTCAGCTATATTTTAAAGACTGGGAATGTTTTTGTTTGTCACATGCAAAATTGCAGAAAGCATGCTTTAATGCATATAATGCTTTAATGTAGATTATTTAAATTTTGCAGAATGACAATGTCTATACCATGGCTATGCTCTCTCTCTCTCTCTCTCTCACTTGCTCTCTTATCCCCACTAAGCTATAAAACACACTGGATGATTTTGAGAAGTCTTTCTCTAGAAGTCTCCTCTAGTTCCCAGGACTGTTGGGAAGGTAAATCAGGTGAGAAGCAAGCTATATATGTTATATTCAACTCAGTCAAGGAAAGACAAGTTAGTAAAAGCACAAATAAGTGGATGACAGACAGCACTGGCAGCTATGACAAGAGCTTTTGTTTTATATTCTGATTTTCAAATCCAGTTTCATTTGCAAAAATGAAATAAAACTTTCACTGAAACTCTGATCATCACGGTAAGAGAGTGCTGTTTTATTGTGTCTTTCTTAATCTTTCTAGTGTACTCTATATTTTCTTCCACTGCTCAGAAAAAAAATTACACGTTCACATTAATCACACAGAATATGTTCAAAGGTGATTTTTAAACCATGAGTATGAAAACACTCAAACTCTGCCTAATCACTCTTGCACAGTCTTTTTACACTGTACTTGATGTTAGTATTTTACCAAGATTTAAAAGTAATTAACTTTTTTAAATGAGAAAAAACAAACAATATTTTCTTTACAAAAAACAAACAAACAGGAAGAACCTACTTTTTCCCAGTATTAAAAAAGCCACACATATTTGTAAGATCATTGATGATTAAAGACAAGCACCATCATGCTTCTGATCTATAAGAACATTATTGCAGGCGCACCCCCCAATAAAGGACTCAGACACCAATGAAAGTGGATAACGGCATTGGGCCACATTTATTGATTCATGCCCTAGTCCGAATTATAAATTTCTATTGGTAATAACCAATCATAATTCTTAAGGCAAGCAGGCCGAAGTAACACTGGTAAGGTACCACCCAAAATTGCCAACGGCAATTGCTACAATGTATCCATTTGTATCAATTTGTTTGTTGACAACAAACAAATTGTTGACCGTAGTCAATATCTAACTAATGACCCCACCCTCTGACGCGTATCCGTAAAATCACGGGGTGATGCATGCTGTCTAGCTATAGCCATCACCCCGTCGCCTAGTTCGTCGTTGACCGGACAACGTTTAACCAACTTATGCCTGTCTAGTGTTGTCCAGTCAATTGCAAACTTGCCGGATACCTGTGGGTCATAATGTTTACCTTACCAGTGCTACCCGCCACACGGAGGGGCTTAAAAGAAGGCTCGACGCCCCCCCCCCCAGACCGTCAGCTCGGTCAACAGGCCTGCTCGCCAATCACCCAACAGGAGGTCCATACCTCCTCGCGACAGATGGACCCCATCCCCTGCATACAAGTCATAACTTTGGAGGCTAATAGCGGGGTGACGACTGACCCTCCCCCAAGCCCTGTCGACAAGGAAACGCGCCACTGCCCTATTCACCATGCGTCTAGCGCGGTCAAGGGCCAGGAGGTCAACGCCCCCTCTGTAGGAATGGCGCGGGACCATGTCTGACCAAACAAGGGTTGTGGCGGGCCAGACGTAATGCAGGTAGGCGAGGTCCTCGCAAATCGCATGCTTCAGCGACAAGCCGGTGACCTGGCCCAAATCATTGCCCCCCAGGTGTATGATCAGAATGTCAGGCGGGCCAGCATTCAGGCCTGAAAAAAGGAAAGGCAGCAGCTCCCGCCATAACATCCCAGGCTTACCATGCCATGTGAGACTTGCGTATGCACCCAGTCCCAGTTGGGGTCCCCACTCTGTCGCCGCAGCATAATGCGCTGCCCTGTGCACGTAGCTATGGCCCACCAGCCATACTGTCACCGGTGTAATACGACACCCCGGGTCTGTAAAGGAAAAAATGAGGGAAAATAGGTAAGGTGACCGGGTCGGTACTCACGGGGGGAGTGGGCGCACATAAAATTGAAAACATTGCGATCCCCACCATCCCATGCTACGTATGTCAGCCCCTGAGTACCCAAAAGCCGCAACGGTCGAGGCCGCCCCTATACGGAATGAATGAGTGCCATAGCGGGCGCCTGGGAGGCCCACACTGGCCAGCGCTTTGCCCGTCACCCTCCAAAATTGAAATTTAGTAAGGGGAGACCCATCTTGGTGACAGAAAAACGGGCCATGGTGCGTGCCACGCAGTGCCAGGAATTCCTGTAGGGCACCAACCGGACAGATGTCTGCCAAAGAACACCGTAGCAGTCGCACACCACTGCCGACGCCATGCTGATCGGTCTTAGAGGAACGTATCCTCAACTGAGCCCAGTCTTTGGCTACACAGACATCCTCCAGTTCCAGTGCCCTACGACTTGCATCCGCCTTAGACAGCATCACAAGCTCGCTGATGCGGAGCGCTCCAAAAAATGCCACCGTTGTGGCTGCATGGAACAGGGCTGCCTCATATGCATCAAAACAGAGGCAAGGCCAGCCCCGAGCCAACTGGGTAAGGACCCCTGGGGAAATCGGGTGGCGGTCGTCCGGGCAACGCCCGTGCTCGCGCACCCACCCCTCCAAAACATGTCTCACACGGAAGTCAGAGGTGCTGTCCACATGACCCCCCACCTTGGCCATAAAAGCCAACGCTGAAAGCTTGGATGCTATGGTGCGAGGTGCAAGGCCCTGAGAATGCAGGTAAACCATGAACTGCAGAACATGGGTTACCGGGATTGGCCAGGTTACTGGCAATTGAAATTGAGTACAAAATGCCCTGAAAGAATTAATTGCGTGGTGATACGCCTTACGGGTGCGTGGGGCTAGTGACAGGCCAATCGCCCGGTTCACCTCTCCTTGCCAATGGTCCATATCTCCTCCGGGAGTGGCGAGGGAAATTCCTCCGCATCTGGGGCCAAGGCACGGAACCGGGAGATCTGTAGGTGGGACAAAGCGTCAGCAATATCATTATTAACCCCTGGGACGTGCCTGGCCCTGAACAGTACGTTGAGGCGCAGGCTGCGCAACACAAATTGGCGCACTAGATCCATAACCCTGGGCGATTTAGAAGTCTGTGCATTTACAATGTGGACCACGGCCGCATTGTCACACCAGAAATGCACGACCGAGTTGGACCACTCCTGGCCCCATAGCATCAAAGCACCCAGGATAGGGAAAAATTCCAGATACGTGAGATCACGCAGGCGACCCGTGCCTGCCCAGGCCGGTGGCCACCCACCATAGGCCCACTTCCCATTGAAGTACATTCCATAACCCAGGGATCCCGAGGCATCAGACTGAATCTGAAATTGAGGGGAAGCCAGGAGGTCATGCCTCCAAAATGAGACCCCATTGAAGTCCCTCAGGAACTGTAACCAGACAAGCATGTCTGCCCTGATACCCCGGGTAAGCCTAACCCTATGGTGAGGCCTGGATAATCCTGCCATAGCGTCGCACAAGCGCCGGGCAAAAGCCCTGCCCGGTGCAACCACTCTGCAGGCAAAATTAAGGTGACCATGCAGCACCTGCAGTTCCCTCAGTGATGCCATGCACTTGGCCAACAAGTCCGAGATAAGGGCCACTATCCTCGACACCTTATCCCGCGGTAACCTAGATGCCTGCGCTATCGTGTCAATCTCCACCCCCAGGAAGACTAGCTGTGTAGATGGGCCCTCGGTCTTTTCGGGCGCTAAAGGGACACCGAGTTCCTCCATTAGCATCTGAAATGTGTTGAGGAGACGTGTACACGTGTCCCAGCCCCGTTCACCCCCGAATAAAAAGTCATCCAGGTAATGGGCTACAGACCGGGACCCTGACCTGCGGACGAAAGCCCACTCTAGGAAGGTACTGAAACGCTCGAAAGCCGAGCATGATATGGAACAGCCAAAAGGCATGGCCTTATCAAAATAATATTCGCCCCGAAATTTGAAACCCAGCAATTCAAAGTCGCCCGGGTGCACTGGCAAGAGGCAAAAAGCCGACTTAATGTCGCACTTAGCCAGCAGCGCACCCGGGCCACATGAGCGCACCATGCGCAGCGCGTGGTCAAAAGATGTATACCTGACTGAGCAAAGGTCATCAGGGATAGCATCATTGACCGATCGGCCGGCTGGGTAGGGCAAGTGATGGATTAGGCGAAACTCGCCTGGTGACTTCTTGGGAACCAAGCCCAGGGGCGATACCTTGAGGTTAGTGAACGGGGGTGCAGGGAAAGGGCCAGCGACCCTGCCCGCATTGACCTCCTTATTAATGCTGGCGGCAGCCACTTCCTCCCTCCCCCTAAGGGACAAAAGGTTGGGGGCATCCTGAGGGGACCATCACCCATGAAAGGAATACGGAACCCCTGTCTAAAGCCCTGAAGTAGATAATCTGCATCCTCCCCCTTCGGGTACAATGCAAGCCAACGCTCCAGCATGTCCACATTAATTGGGGAGGGAGCCTTTCGGTGAACCAGCTCCATCAGCGGCAGTCTTGCCAGCCCACTGTCCGCCCCTCCCTCTGCCCCGCGTCCCTCCAGGCCTGGGACAGGCAGAGGCTGCATGGGGGCCCGCACAGGTGGGACACTCATGTCTGTACTTGCAATTCTTCTTACTGCATGAACCATTAGACGAGAAAGCCCAGCACAGCAGTCGGGCTGGAACCCCCTGCCCCGCCACTTGGCGGGGAACCTGTGCTGGAGCCACTCGCTGGACCGCATGTCCACAATGGTATCTTTCCCCTGGTGCGGGGCGCGTGGGCGTCATGTACAGCAGCCAAAGTCTCTGACATGGCTCATCCCACCTCATCTCAGGGTGCAGGGGAATTCTCATACGGAATTCCTCGTCATAAGCCAACCACGACGGGCCCGGAAAATCAACCATCGCCCGGTAGATATTGTCCAAATACTGGACCATCGGAATTGCCAGATCCGGCCGGGCCCTCAGGTACACCGCCATGTAGATGAGGTAAGCCGGCAGCCAGTTGGCCCACGTCCGTGGCGGCTTGCGACGACGTGCCTGTTCCTTATCCTTCTCATCCTGCCCCTCCCTCTCTTCCTTGGTGGGCTCCCTGTTTAGGAGTGAGAAGATATCAACATACTCCCCTCGCCATATTTTCTCTCTGGTGGCCTGTGCCAAATGGTCACCCAGTGGCAAGGAATAGCCCGCTGTTGGCAAGGCCGAGACAGGCACAGCAGAAACTGGGGGCATCTGGAAAGGGGCTTGAACTAACCCAGCCACCCCCAAAACATTCCCCACAGGGTAGGAAATGCTACCCACCCCGGGGCCCTGGGTGGTGGTTGACGTCGCCTGTTGGTGCGTCGGCGGCTGTACCGCCGGACCACCCATGCGAGGCCAAGGCCATTGGAAAGCCCCCCCCAACGTAGCCACATGTGTAGGTGCACTAGTTTGTACCGCATACTCACATGCTGCACCCCCGCGGGCCGCCCCCACCGGGGGTTCCGGCCCACTGGGGGCGTCGGAGCTCACGACCGCCGTAGAGCTCGCCGCCAGAGCTTGACCCGCGCCGGCCTGTTGGTCGGGGAGCTGCGAGGCAGTGGCCGAAGTCGCGCCACGCGCCTCAAGCTGCTCGACCCGTCCCGTCGCCTGCCGCTGCCCAGCAGACGACGCGTCCAAGCGCACCCCAAAAGGAGCGCCAGCGTGGCTGGCCTGAGCGAGGGAAGCCTCAAGTGCCGCCACACGGGCCAGCAAGGCCTCGACACTGGCCTGGGGCCACGGGCCAGCCAGCCCGCCCGTTACGGGCGTGGGTACAGGCCCTTGCACCCCGGGGCCCGAATAAGGCCATGACCCCACACCCAGGCCCGGCAGGGCCGGCGTGGGCATCTGCCAAGGGAGGGGACCGCACCACCCCCCAAGGCTGGAAGGCCCTGGAGTGAGCTGGGCCCCGATGGAGGAAGGCCCAGAATGAGCACCAGGAGCGGCGTCCGCCACTTGCGGGCCGCGGGCCGCAGCCCATACTGGACCCCTGCTCGGGTCCCCGGCCTCCGGCCAGGGGGTAATAGACCCCATTCCACCGGTCCCGGTGGGAGCCGGCAAAGGCGGCTGGTGGGAAGGCGCAGCCGCGGTCCTCCGACCCGGATTGCGCCGCCGCACCGCCCGAGCCGCGCTCGCGGCCGCCTTCTTCTTCGAAGGCATCTCAGTCGGACCTAAGGGAAGCCGAAAAGAGGAAAATAAGCAGCCAAAAGGCTTCCCGCTCGAGGTAAAAAGCGACGGAGTAAGAGGAAAAACTTCTCCGCTCCGTCGCTTCGCAAAATGGCAGATCGGCTGCCTCGTGGCCACCCCTTTTATAAGGGAGCTGGCCACGCCCCTGACTACCCGGATGCCTTCGTCCTGTGGGGGGGCTCCCGCAAAGAGCGTGGCGGCCATTTTGGCGCCGCGCTTGCATTTGTTCAACTCCATGATGACTGAGCCCCCTTATTTGCAATCAGTGGGCCAACATTCCTATTTAGAGATAGTAGTAGTAGAGTCCTATTGATTTCTACTGAATTTAGCATCTAGAATCACTACCATGGAATGAAACAATTAAGGAGAGGAGAAGATTTCTATGCTACATATGTTGTATTCTCTTTCTGTCTTAGTCTGAATGTCTTATAGCCATTCACAAAATTTATTTTCTGGATCTACAGGCTTGAAGTTAATTGTCTTGCTGAATAACTGACTGAAAAGAAGGCAGGGATTCTGTTGAGTCCAGAGACCAGCAGGATCAGGTCAAACACAAGTGATTTATAATCAACTCAGGAAATCAGACTGGGGAACATGTACAAGGTGGCCAGCTTATATACAGGGAGAATGGCAGTTACACAGGTGGATACGTTTTCTGCAGGCTTCCTGAGAAGCGGGAAGTTTGTACTGATGAATCAGCTCTTTTTGACACTAGTTTGAAATTGGCGCCTTTGCAAAAGGTACGCTATTCTGCCGTAGACTTTACTGCGCTCATAGCGTCTTTTAGAAATAATGCTTGGGCACAACAGATTCTCTTCATATTAGAAGTCACTTCAAGAAAATGTACATAAATTAATAAGTCTAAAGGATCTGTCACCACAGGCTATTATTCCACTTTTGCTTTTAAAAAATTCCAAAGGTCACCTTTTATGTATCAAACATACATACAAACAATATAATTAAGGGACAACAATTAATGACATTTTAAAAGTAGCAGATGAAGAGAGTGATGAAAATAATTTCCAAAGAACAAACATTTGTGTAAACAAATATGGTTCTAACAAATACTTGAATAAAAATGTTTTTTTGTGTCTGGGGAAAGTTCTAAAGGGTGTGCACTAAGAATTCTGCTTTTGTAATTTAACAGAAAGCATTCTATTGGTTGTGGGACAACCAATTAAACCTCTTTTTAGATTGCAACATCTTACTTGACTATATAGGGTAAAATATTCTCTTCAGTAGCCTAAGTCCTAGGTTTTTAAGGCATTGCACATAAACCCAAAATTCCTGAATCCACCTGAGAAGCAAAAAAGGTGGGTAGCAGAGCTCTTCAGAACAGGCATGTTACAGTCTAGAACAGGATGAACAGCCATAGCTTATTGTTGCACTGAGCTGAGGACATATTCTATCATACGTCTTTGCATGTTAATGAACTCGCATGTTAATGAACTCTTAGCTAGTGTATATACACTAACATTGGCAGATAAAACACAGAGCTGATGTGGTCTTCAGTTCAGTGAATGAATGCATACAGAGCATCGACCTATAATATGCAGAAACTGTGCAATGAAGGCAACACTGATGCTGGAGTCCATTGCAACCATCGCTATATTCTGTGTTTGAATGACAAGAATACTTAAATTGATGGCCAGCATAACTGCAATGCCATCTACTGCAGCTCAAATTGCTTATTTATACATTGCTATTTATATTTTCATCATGCACCAATCATGTAAGTTGGTGCATGATAAGGAATACAAGCAATTAGTTGCAATTTACTGCTACACATGATGCAATTGCTCTTTAACACTGGGATAACTAATCAATAGGAATCTTGAATGGAGATACAAGTTTTACTTCTTCCCCATGGCACCCTAGAATGTAATCACTTTGCTGTTTCTCATAGACCTCAATGAAACCACTGTGAGGAGAGTAAAGCCTTGTGCCATATCTGCATACTAGCGTGTAAGGCTCTGTTTCCATATCATATGCAGAGACTCAAACATAAATGCCAGCAGTTCTCCAATTCAGGCAGCTGTTCCTTTTGCTTTATTTCCCCAGCATTTAGGCTCAATTTGTTTACTTACTTTGAATGGAGAAGTGATGTAGTGCTCCACTTAAAAACTGATGTTGAAATAAAGGAGATCATGTTAGAATATTTCATACCGTAGCTCAGGTCACGCATAATGCCGTTAAAGTGGCCTTGAATATAGCAGAATACAAAGAATGAAGCCATTTGGAAGAAATTAGCACTATCCGTGCTGAAGACTGTTATTCCAAAGTAATTTATTTTTTAAGCCTAAAATGTAGTTTAAAATATAAGGATAATAAATGTTATACTTGGAGCAGGAAAAGCAGGATAAATTCAACAGAGCCCTGACATCTAAAACAGTAAGAGAGTCTCATTGCTAATTTTATAAAGGTCTTTTTCAGGAAGGCCTAAAGTTTTAAGGCAGAGCAGCAATTGCCTTCCATACAAAAAGGCCAATGCAAGCGCGGCAGCAAAATGGCCACCACGGTCTTTGCGGGCCCCCACCCCACCCGGACTCAGACATCCGGGTGAGTTAGGGGGCGTGGCCACCCTCTTTAAAAGGGATGGCCACAAGGCAGCTGCACTGCCATTTTGGAAGCGACGGAGTGGAGAAGTTTGCTCCACCGCTTTCTCCCCGGCTTTTGCCCCGATCTTTGCTGAAGGAAATTTTTTCCTCGTTTTTGATTATAATTGCTTGGGAGACATGGCTCCCAAGCGCAAGGCACCGGCTTTGAAGCCGTGGCCGAGGGGGAGGGCTCTGCCCACCCACCCCCCAACATCTTGGGGGCCGCCACCGGGCCGGAGGGCTCGGGCGGCACCCCCTCAAGCAGGTGGTGGGGTTAGCATTACCACTGCCACCAAATGCGGGTCAGGCGTCCGCCTGCCCTTCTGGGGTTACTACCCCTGCTATGCCTTTGCCCGGCTCGGGGCAGGGTGGCCCACTTGGGCCTGGTGCGGGTTTCCGCCCCACCATTCTTCCGGCCCCTCATGGGCCGGACTACTGGGCATGGCCCTATTTGGGCCAGGGATCCCAAGCTGGGTTTATCCCACAACAATTGCCCAGTGGGCCATCTGGCCCATCCGGCCCACCATATCCAGGGGGGTCTGAGACCGTTGATGCCCTCCTTGCACGCATTGCTGTGCTGGAGGCATCAATAGGCATTGCCCCACCACCTCCGGATGGTGGGCTTGCAAACCCTCCGGTTCTGGCCCACACGTCGGCCACGACTGTCCAATGGGCCGCTAGCAGGGTCGAGCTGCTTGAGGCCATCAGGCCAACCCAAGCTGGTGCCTCGCAGCTCCCCACCGGAACATCACTTTGGGGCTTTCCGCCGGGGACCAGTCCTGCATGGCAGGGGTGCATCGGCACGCAAAGCTTGATATCCATCGCGAGCTCTGACGCCTGCCGTGGGCCAGAACCCCCAGTGGGGGTGGCCCATGGGGGTGCACCGAGTGAGTATCCTGGTCAATTAAGCACACCAGTGACACTACCTAGCACTACGGGGGAGGGGGGACGTTCAGTGGCCATGGCCACGACAGGTTACTGTAGGAGGGCAGTTGTATCCACACTGTCCCATTAATTCTTGGTTGTCCAATTACCCCCCGGTTATGACAGGGGTGACTGCCCCTGTGGGCATGCCCAATGTGTCAGGGGTTATTCAGGGCCCACTGTGTGCACCCTCAATTCAATCCGTGCCGACGGCCGGTTATTCCTTACCACTGGGTGATCATCTCTCCTAGGCCACGAGGGAGAAGATTTGGCGGGGGGAATATGTGGACATTTTCTCCCTCCTGAACCGTGAACCCATCAAGGAACAGAGGGAGGGGCAGGACGATAGGGACAAGGAGTTGTCCCATCGTCGTAAGCCACCTTGCACATGGGCCAATTGGTTACCGGCCTATCTGATTTATATGGTGGTATACCTGAGGGCCCGTCCTGACCTGGCCATTCTGATGGTCCAATACCTGGACAATATTTATCGGGCTGTGGTGGATTTCCCTGGCCCGTCATGGTTGGCTTATGATGAAGAGTTTAGGATGAGAGTGGCCCTCAATCCTGAGATGAGGTGGGATGAACCCTGCCAGCAGTTGTGGCTGCTGTACATGACCCCCACGCGGCCAGCACCGGGTGACCGGTACCACTGTGGCCATGCTGTTCAGTGAGCTGCTACTACACAGACTCCCCGCCAGCCGGCGGGGCAGGGGGTTCCAGCCCGCTTGCTGTGTTGGAGCTTCTCCGCCAGCGGAGTGTGCAACAAACGTCAGTGTCGGTTCCGGCACAAGTGTCCCTCTTGTTCTGGCCCTCACGCCGCCTCCGCCTGCCCGCGGGCTGGTGGGTCACGAGGCAGAGGAAGGGGTGGGCAGGGGGCGGTCAGAGCTCCCTCTGACGGTGCTACCCATCAAAAAGGCCAACTCCCCAATTAATGTCCAGGTGCTGGAACGTTGGCTTGCCGCTTATCCTAGATGGGATGATGCGAGGTACCTACTTGAGGGTTTTCAGTTTGGCTTCCGCATACCATTTCAGGGTGTACGCAGGCCTCAGGACGCCCTGTACTTACTTTCTCTCAGGGGTAATGAGGGTATTGCTGCCCAATATATAGCCAAGGAGGTCACCGCACTGAGGGTGGCTGGGCCATTTGCTGACCCACCATTCCCTAACTTGAAAATGTCCCCTTTGGGTTTCATCTGTAAGAAGTCCCCGGGTGAATTTCAACTAATTCACCACCTTTCTTACCCTGCGGGCTCTTCGGTCAATGATGCGATACCTGATGACCTTTGCTCGGTCAGGTATACGTCCTTTGACCAGGCCTTACAGATGGTATGCTCGTGTGGCCCAGGGGCGCTACTGGCAAAGTGTGATATCAACTCGGCATTCCGATTGTTGCCAGTGCACTTGGACGACTTTGAGCTGTTCGTTTTCGGGGCAATTTTTATGTAGACAAGGCCATGACTTTTGGCTGTTCTATCTCATGTTCGGCTTTCGAATGATTTAGCACCTTTCTTCACTGGGCTTTTGTTTGTAGGTCAGAGTCCCGGTCTGTAGCCCACTACCTCAACGATTTTTTGTTCGGAGGGGAACACAGCACGGACACGTGTGCTTGTCTCCTCGCCACTTTTCAGGCGCTTATGCGGGAACTGGGTGTTCCCCTAGAACCTAAAAAGAGTGAGGGACCAGCCACCACTCTCACCTTTTTAGATATTGATATTGACACCGTTGCCCAGACATCCAGGTTGCCCATGGAAAAGGTGACTCGGATCTCTGATGCGATTCTGGCAATGCTCGCCAGGCGTAAGGTGTCTCTCCGAGAGTTGGGTAGTAACACCAGGCAGAGCCTTTGCCAGGCATCCGTGTGACGCCATGGAGGGCCTTTTAAAACGTCACCACAGGGTACGGCTGACCAGAGGTTTATGGGCAGACCTTACGGTTTGGCTCACATTCCTACAAGACTTTAATGGCATCTCCTTCTGGAGATCGGAGCTTATGCTCAGCCCGCATTTCCAAGTGAAGTCGGATGCCTCCGGCGCCCTGGGTTATGGGATTTACTTTGAGGGAAGGTAGTCCTATGGCCAATGGCCTCAGACATGGCAAGGCACGGATCGTTTACGCGATCTTACTTTCCTGGAGTTTTTTCCCATCTTGGGGGCCCTAATGCTCTGGGGGGATAGGTGGGCTAATTCAGTAGTTCACTTTTGGTGTGACAATGCTGCAGTGGTGCACATTGTCAACGCCCAGACATCCAGATCCCCCAGAGTTATGGCCTTAGTTCGCCAATTTGTCTTGAGGTCCTTGCGCCTTAATGTGCTTTTTAGGGCCAGACATGTTCCAGGCATTGATAATGATATTGCTGACACTTTATCCCGCCTGCAGATCTCCCGGTTCCGTGTCTTGGCTCCAGACACAGAGGAACTTCCCTCTCCACTCCCGGCCGAGATCTGGACATTTGGCGAGGAGAGGTGAACCGGGTGATCGGCATGTCTTTGGCACCTCGCACACGTAAGGCGTATCTACATGCACTCCTCCAGTTTAGGACCTTTTGTGGGCAAAGGCAGTTGCCCGAAGTGTGGCCAATACTGGTCGACCAGATTATACAGTATATGATTTACCTTCACGATCTAGGGTTAGCCCCTCGCACCATCGCCACTAGGCTTTCAGCATTGGCGTTTATGCCAAGGCACGGGGCTTCACTGACTGCGTGAATGACTTCCGCATACGCCACATATTAGAAGGGTGGACACGTGAACGTAGCCACCGCCTGGACACATGTCACCCCATTTCACCAGAGGTTCTGACCCACCTTGCACGAGGTTGGCATAGCTTGTGTTATGATAGGTATGAGGAGGCTAACTTTCATGCAGCTACCACCGTAGCTTTCTTTGGAGCTCTCCGTATCAGTGAGCTGGTCCCATTGTCAAAAGGGGATGTGTCTCGTAGGGCACTAGAACTCGACGATGTCTTTATCAACCAGGAGTGGGCCCAGTTGAGGATTTGCTCCTCAAAGGCCGATCAACACAGAGTAGGCAGTGGTGTCAGACTGCTACGATGTACAATTGCTGACATCTGTCCGGTTGGTGCCCTACATGCGTTTTTGGAAGTGCATGGCATGCACCCTGGCCCATTTTTCTGCCACCACGATGGGTCTCCCTTTACCAAATTCCAGTTTTTGAAGGTGACCGGTATGGCACTTCACAGTGTCAGCCTCCCAGGGGCTCGTTACGGCACCCATTCATTCAGGATAGGCGCTGCTTCAACTGTGGCTGTGTTTGGGTACTCTGAGGCTGATATACGTCGCATGGGCAGATGGGGGTCCGTGCGTTTTTCTTTATATGTACGCCCCCTCACTGCATGAGTGCCACTTATGTCCTTAATTCCTTTTCCTTCTTTTACAGACCCTGTGTGTCCACGCACACCGGTGGCAGTATGGCTGGTGGGCCACAGTTTTGTGCACTGGGCAGCGCAGTATGCTGCGGCAACAGTGTGGGGACCCCATCTTGGGCTACGTGCAGCCGCACGTGTGCGATGGTATGGTATGCGTGGCATGAGATGGCGGGAACTGTTGCCATTCCTGATGTCCATCAGGGATGCTGGACCGCCTGATGTCCTGATTCTGCACCTCGGCGGCAATGATCTCGCACAGATCACTGGCCTTTCCTTAAAAATGTCGGTGTGCAGTGACCTGGCCTTTTTACATCACTTATGGCCGTACACGTGGCTGCTATGGTGTGACATCGTGCCGAGACAGTGTTACAGGGGAGGCATTGACCTCCGTGGTTTGGACCGTGCTCGACGGTCAGTGAACAGGGCTGTGTTCCTTGTGGATAATGGCTTTGGCACAGCCATTCGACATCCTAGGATAGGCTTGCAGGATTTTGATCTATATGCAGGAGATGGGGTCCACCTGTCGGCCAGAGGTATGAACCTCTTTCTAGAGGATGTGCAAGCAGGCCTGGTGACCGAGTTGACGATCTGGGGGGGGGGCAGTGAGTCATCACAGACGCCTCCCCGTGTGGCGGGTAGCACTGGTAAGGTAAAGATTTATGACCCATAGGTATCCGGCAGGTTCGCAATTGACTGGCCAACACGTAGATAGGTACAGGGGAAATAGGATTGGCCGGTCAAGGGCGAACCATGCAAGGGGTGATGTCAGGAGCTTCACAGCCTGCATCACCTTGATATTGAACGGATACACGTCATAGGGTGGGGTCAGTAGATAGTATATTGACTCGGTTCACAAATTTGTTTGTGTCAACAAACAAATTGATACAAATAGATACATGTAGCCAATTTCCATTGGCATTTTGGGAGGAACCTTACCAGTGTTACTGCGGCCTGCTTGCCTTAATGAATTACAATTGGATGATACACCAATTGAAAGTGATAATTCGGACTAGGGCATTATTCAGTAAAAGTGGCCCGATGCCTTTAATCCAATCCCGGTGTCTGAGTCTTTCTTTAGGGGGTGCGCCTGCAATGTTCAATCTCTGGTACTTGCAGAAAGAGATGAGAAAATTTCCTATTCCAAAGTCTGGAGAGCCACTGCCATTCAGCAACACTAATAAAGAACACTGTCATGGACTCAGTGGCCTAAGTGAACAAAAGACAACATAAATCAGAGCCACATACCTGTATGGATAGGCCAATAACTGGTAGAACTTAAGAACATAAGAACAGCCTTGCTGGAACAGGCCACAGCCCATCCAGTCCAGCATTCTGTCTCACACAGTGGCTCACCATTTCCTTCAGGGTATTCCCAAGCAGATGCCTTCACCTGCTTAGGATTCCCTGGAAATGATATTGAGAGATATCCTGCCTATCTCTCCAACCCGGAGGTTGTCCTTAAGTATCCATAATTATAGCCATTGATACTCTTCTCCTCCATGAACTTGTCTAATCCTTTCTTAAAGCTGTCAAGACTGACAGCTGTCACCACTTCTTCTGGCAGGGAGTTCCATAGACCAGTAATCCTCTGGGTGAAAAAGTACTTTCTCTTATTTGTTTGAGAACTAGTACCCAAAAGTTTCATGGAGTGTCCCCTAGTTCTAGTATTATGCGATAGGGAAAACAGTTTTTCCTTATCTACTTTGTCCACACCGCGCATGATTTTATAAACTTCAATCAAGTCACGTCTTAGACGCCGCCGTTCAAGAGTGAAAAGGCCCAACCGTTGCAGCCTCAGATGGTAAGGAAGGTGTTCCAGTCCCCTAATCATTCTGGTTGCCCTCCTCTGCACTTTTTCCAGCTCCATAATATCCTTCTGGAGGTATGGCGACCAGAACTGTACACAGTATTCCAGATGGGGCCTCACCATAGATTTATAAAGAGGCAAAATGACACTTGCTGACTTATTTTCTATACCCTTCCTAATGATCCCTAGCATTGAGTTTGCTTTTTTCACTGCTGAGGCACACTGGGTTGACACCTTCATTGAGTTGTCCACCAGGACACCAAGGTCCCTTTCCTGGTTTGTCTCAGAGAGTTCAGACCCCATCAGTTTATAAATGTAATTGGGGTTCTTTGCCCCAACATGCATCACTCTGCACTTACTAATGTTGAAACTTCTTTTATTTTCCCCACAGTTTAGTTGTGCTGTGCAGGGGCACTGTATTTTTTAACTTCTAATGTCACACATTCTCCTTTTAAGATGCATTTTGAGAGTTTAGATTTCTGTGTCTGGATTCTATGAGATTTCTAACATAAATATTCTTCTCATGAGAGCCAGAGAGATTAGGGGGCCTTCAAACTCCAAACACAGTGATCTCTAGACACCAGAGTCATCTAGCTCTGCAATTTACAAATGTGGGAAGCTTCAGTTTACATGTAGGATACACAAAGGTCCATGGTTTGAGCAATCCCCATTCCATACCTCACGTCTCTGCTAATTCTCAACAAAAACTCTGGAATTTTTACATTTTAAGTTCTTACAAATAAAGGGTGGTTCACACTATGTATAGGGTGAGAAGAATTTCATACTATGCCATGACCCCAGCCATACAGTAGTTAGTCTTTAAAGTTCCACAACATTTTTTTTGTATTTTTGTTTTGTTTACTCTCTGATATGAGTGAATTCTTAGTAATTTTTATAAACATTTTATATCCTATCTGTGCTACTTTCATAACACAACAGTGATACATGTTCCCAAGGCTTAAAACCACTGCACTAGAGGCAAGAGACTGGGAATTTACCTCAGAAATGCAAATTTCCATTTAAATATCATAAGAATTGTATTTTACCAAGAGACTAGTTGAGTGTTCTTTCCACATACTATAACAAATCTACCTTTTAAAAAACTAAGTGGAAGGTGATTACTGTGTGGTTTACATTAGAAAATTTTGTATGATGCCCACTTTGAGGGTCTACTCATACCAAGAAGCTGCTGAATCAGAATTACTGGCAAGAGTAAATCAACAATGTGAAGTTAATGGAGTGTCACTGATTTAGAACAGCAGAGAATGTGCACTGTTGATTTCAGTGGGACAATCTGTGGCAGAAACGGCTGTTCAGCACAAGTAAGGACATAAAAGCATGGTGCTCTGTATTTCACAGATTACATTTTTATTACTACTGCAAAGGCTAAGTAAATGTGTTCATTTTAAATGAACTTTATATAACCAGGGAGCCACAACAAGGAACTAATTTTGATTCTTTTATGATTGTACACCTGTAAAACACAAGGTTTTGTTTACCATAAATCCTGAGATTTGCAGAAGAGAATTCATTATATTGCAAGAGTTTTAAATAGCCTTGCAAAATTTAGAGCAAACTTGCCCAGCTTGTTGCTTACAGGAAAAATGTAGACTACATATTAATATATTTTGGCTTGTCATGTGAATGTGATTCTTGCACATTAAATCCCCACACTGTTATTGATGTTTTGAAACAAACACAAAACTACTGAGACCCCTTTGAGTTGCTAGACACAGCTGTTAAGATGTGTTCAGTTTCATGGCCTGCATAATGTGTGACTATTATAGATACGATCTTTTTCTTTATTTACTTCCATTTTCAGAATGTCCCATATCCCTTCAACATATCTTATGTGGACAATCAGTCTTTCACTTTCACCAACACAAGCTTTAGAAAATCTCCTCATATATATCATTATTTTCCCTTTTTAAGTTCCTCTTGTTTTAATATCACAAGTGAGATGAATATTAATTGCTAAATCCCAAAATATACTATTATACTATTCACTCAACTGAAAATCATTTTTGACTTTGCAATACTTTGCAATCAATAATCTTGCTGCCATCACTAACTTATTATTTAGTTCTTTTTTGGATTATACCCATTGAGCATTCTCATATATAGATAAAAATGCAATTTTTGGACAGACAACAATTGTTAAATTTAACATACAGTATCATTCATTCCTTTATAGGCTAATTTCCATAACTTCAAAATTGATTCACACTCCTACCACATCTTTACCTAAAACTCCGGACTCCGGAATACATGCCCGCAACTGTCCATACTATCCTGTACTGAGCCGCCCGCACATGCCTTTACCGGGCCTGACCATCGCCAGTGGGGCAACTGCCCCACGAATGCAAACAAAATAAAACAACTTCAAGCCCCAATGTCCTCCGTGTGGCGCCACCCCTCAGCCAATCAGGCTGGAGGGTGCGAGCGTGTATCTTCACATCTTCAATTTTCTATACCAAAGCCCAATCAGCTTCGTTCAAATGTGCATACTGACTCTGCTACTGCCCAAGTGGTATTTCATTCTCAATGGCAGCAGTCAAGCTGGTCTACAAGATACCCTTTTGTGACATAGAGACACCAAGCAAGGGAAAATCCAGGAACTGACCCCCTTTTTAAAATCAGTGAACACTTCTAATCCAAACACAAAGCAACTGTCATGGCTGCTTTTGACAAATGTGGATTTGTTTGTTTGTTTTGGGCCTACCAAGCCATTTTAACTGATGTCCATATGTAATGGTCAACAGACGAGATCGGACCACAATGTAGGTAAAAACAGCAAAAACTTTTATTTCTGTTAGCAGAGGCCTCAGTGGAATCACTTCCAAAGCCTGAGCACTGAATGCACTGTGAATTAGCTTTTTATACCCTCTTCAAGTTCAAGAAAAATACATTTCCATATATGGTAACAAATAAGCTCCTTGGTCAATTTTGGAGGCAAACCTTCTGTGCCAGCCCCTGAGCCAATGGGAAACTGCTTTTTAAAAAAATTATCCTTTTCTTTGACCCTACCTTACATAGTCTTTGTTCTGCTCATACCTGTCAAGCACGGCTCCGGAAAATATGGGACCTGCGCAGAACCCTTCTGCGCAAAGCACTGAAGGGTTCTGTGCAAAGCAGTGAAGAAGAACTGGGTTCTGGTTTCCTTACGATCGTCTTCTTCTGCTGTATCTGAATCCAAATATTGGCTCTCCTCTTGGCGATCAGCCATGAAGATTGCATACCTGTCAAGCGCGTCTCCGGAAAATACGTGACCTACGCGCATGCGCAGTAACTACTTTCCCTGCCGGTCAAATTACAGGATGGTGGTGGGAAAGTGGAGGAAGCAGCGGGGAAATACGGGAAATCCTGGTCAATCCAGGATACTTGACAGGTATGGTTCTGCTTCTCAATAACTTCTGAACAAGGCTTACAAAAAAGAGCCAAATTTTGTGTTTCTTCTCCTTTTCAAAAATAACATTCACTTTTGCAGTCTGTGGCTCCACTTTTAACAGAAATAGTTTGTACATTTGTCATTATGTGCCTTCTTTGTACCCTGATTTATTATCACTTTTTAAAAAGCTTTGTCATATTCAAAATAAGTGTTCTAGATATTCATCTCCACAGAGTTCATTACAAAGTATGATCTTTAAAAGATCAACACATATTCTCAAAATAAACTGAATTGTGATCTTACATTTGAAGGCAATTATCATTTTTTTGGTTCCCGAGAGTTAAATAAACAGTTTTGTCTAATAATATCACAGTTTTGAATTTAAACTAACCTATATACTATCCCCTTCTTTGTGTTTATAGTGCATGCTAATACAGATGATGATGAGGCCTTTATGAAGTATTCCACTGCATCATAATTTTTCAAACAATGCTATTACAAAGTGGGAACAGGCCAAAAGCAACCCTTCTTGCTGTCAGGGCTCCTTCCAGTTGGAATTTCTAATATTGTGAAGTGGCTTAATAAGCGAATGCCTTGGGATATCGGCTAAGCTTTTTCTGTTCATTGGCAGAGAGGCAGTTTAGTGTTCAAGAACCAAGACAATAGAAACAGCCCAAGTCTGGCTTAACTCATCTTTATTGCATGATGGTCAGGGGGAACATGTGGTAATGGCGGACAAACAGCTTATTATATACAGTGGCTATACATTTGAATGTGGCTCCTCGGTAGCTCATTGGCTACTGTCTGTGTGATGTCACCCTTAGTCACGCCCTTCTTGTCCAGGTGAGGCAGTGGCGGGAATCTTCCCGCGGCTGTAGGTATTTGGAGAATTTGTACCATGTGAGCTGGACGCTCACTACTGCCCCCAGTGGTCACTAGCTCGCATCCTAATACAGAAGGTTACAATGTTACTTTTAGAGATTGTTACATTCACTCATTCGTGTGGTTGCATTTACTTAAAGGCACATTACAATCCATACACAACACCCCTCCCCCCTAGGATGAGACGAAGTCTCTCATCCAATGTGGTTTGTTGCATGAGCGTTTTGGGCGTAAGGCTGGCTGGCTTGTCCTGGGGGGCTATTGCTTCTGTGTTCCCTGGGCTCCTGTCCTGCAACAGGAGAGGGAGACTCGTTAGCGACTTGCTGCAGTTCTGCAGCTTTTGGGGTAGGGGTAAACTCCATTGTGGGAAAACCGGGGGAATTGGGGGCTAATGAAAAACCCCGCTCCTCGCTTGGACGGGTGGGGGACCACTCTGAAAAACTCCCCCGGTTTTGTAACTTAAAGTCAAACTCCTGTTCCGGGATATCTATGGGGGCATCCTCCAGGATATCTGCGGGGACAAACTTATTCCCTTCCCCCCTTGGTGGGGACCGCCGGTCCCCCTCTTCTCCCCCTTGGCCTAAACAGGTGGGGGAGAACCCTAACGCTGAGTTCTGATGTGCGGTTTCCACGCCCTGACTACCAGGAACCCGTCGCCAGAGTTGGTCTGCATGTCACCTCCAGAGTAGACCCGTGCTGGTTTCAACGCAGTATGACACAGGTCCCGTTTGGCCAATGACTACCCCTGGGACCCAGGCTGGTCCTGCGGTTGCGTAGTTTCTGCAATGGACTGGGGCGCCTATTTCGAAACTCTTGGTGCCCACTATCCCTGAAGCCAGCGGTGTCACCCTATAACCCAGCAGGAATTGGCATAACTGTAGATTCAGGTCCCCGGGGCCCATGCGCCTCAGTGCTTCCTTTGTTGTACGTACGAGGCGTTCTACCTGTCCGTTTGTCGCTGGGTGAAAAGGTGCAGAGGTGATGTGCCGGATGGCGTTTATGTCAATGAATGCCTGGAACTCGGCAGACGTGAAACTACTCGCATTATCACTCACAAGCACATTGGGTATACCGAATGAACTGAACACCTTGCGCAATTGCTTTATGGTTGCGGCTGATGAGGTGTTTGCCATTGGGATAACTTCTAACCACTTGGAGTAAGCATCCACTATAAGGAGGAAAAATGAACCTCTGAAAGGACCTGCGAAATCTATGTGCAGGCGAGACCACGGCCCTTTGGCTGCATCCCATTCTCTGTGCGGAAGTCGGGACTCTTTGGGCCAAGAGCTTTGGCAACTCTTGCAAGTACTCATCATGTGCTCTATGTCAGCATCTAACTGGGGCCACCAGAAATAGCTCCTGGCCAAAGCCTTGGAGCGGACAATCCCCGGATGGCTGACGTGCAGTAGCTTGAGCACCCTTGCTCTCAAAGATTCAGGGACGACCACCTGCTGGTCCCAAAGGAGGCAACCCCTCTCTGTGGACAGTTCTTTCCTCTTCCTAAAAAATGGGTCAAATTCTGCCGCTGGGGAAGACGTTGGCCACCCTTTTTACACCCATGAACTCACTAGGGCCAAAGTCTTATCCCTCCCTGTCGCTTTGGCGATTTCCGTGGGTACTATTGGGGATGAATCCAGAACCTCTATCAGGAGCACTTGGTGATCTTGTTCCACTTCACACGTGGGGCTGCCCACGTGAGGCAGAGGCGACCTCGAGAGTGCGTCCGCATGGCTTATGTCCTTTCCGGGGTGATAAACCAGCGTGCTCTGGTACGCGTTTAGAAAAATGGCCCATCTCAGCATTCTGGGGGACAGAATCTGCGGTGTGGGCTTGTCTGCAGTGAAAATGCCCAGCAGGGGCTTGTGGCCAGTCACGATGGTGAAAGGGCGATCGTATAGAAAGTCATGAAACTTCTTTGTACCAGCGATTATTGCAAGTGCCTCCCTGTCTGTCTGTGCATAGTTACGCTCTGCCTTTGACAGGGATCTGGAGTAGAATGCCACTGGGGCTTCCCGTCCACTTTCCAACACGTGGCACAGAACCGCCCCCACCCCCACTGGTGAGGCATCGCATACCAGAACCACTGGCTTCTTGGGATCGAAATGGGTCAGGATGGCCTCTGAGGATAAAAGTTGTTTCAGCTCATTGAATGCTCTCTCTTGACTCTCGCCCCATTGCCAACCCTCGTCCTTCTTTAATAATCGATGAAGTGGCTCCGCCACCAATGCCTTCCTAGGCAGGAAGGAATGGTAAAAATTCAGGAGCCCCAGGAATGATTGCAACTCGGGTTTTGTGGTGGGGCGAGGAGCATTTTGAACAGCGGCCACCTTTGACTCAGAGGGTTTTATACCAACTGAGGTTACCCAGAAACCTAGGAACTCTACCTCTTTTGCGAAGAACACACATTTGTCTTTACACAGCCTCAAACCCGCTTTCTCAAATACGGTCAGTACCCTGTCTAGCCTTTCGGCCAGTTCTGACTCGCTTCCCCCCATTATCAAAACGTCGTCAAAGTATGGCAAGACCCCCTCCAAACCCTTCAAAAGTCGCTCCACTAATGATTGGAAGATGCCTGGAGCCGAATTTATGCCAAACTGTAGGCGCGTCTTCCTTAAAAGCCCCTTTGTGGGTGACTATCATCTGCACAGCAGTTGCAGCTGGCGTTACCGTAAGTTGCTGGTAAGCCTGCGCCAGGTCTAACTTCGCAAAACACTTTCCCCCATGTAACCTGGCCAATAAGTGGCTGACTACCGGCACCGGATACACATTTGGGCATATTGCCTTGTTGATGGTGCACTTGTAATCAGCGCAAATTCGAACCTCCCTGTTAGCCTTTAGCGCTGTTACAATAGGAGTTTACCACTCCGCAGAATCGACTGGGACTAGAATTCCCTGGCCCACCAACTTGTCCAGTTCCGCCTCTATTTTGTCCTTTAGTTCAAAAGGCACCCTTCACGGTTTGAGCCTTATCGGCCGGATCTCCGGGTCCAGGTCGAACGCAACTGGGGGCCCCTTGAATTTTCCGAGTCCCTTCTTGAATACCTCGGAATGCGCGTTACACACTTCCTGTATTGGATCAGTTCCGACAGTATGCACACCCCCTATGAACAATCCCAGGGGCTTAAACCATTGTGTCCCCAGGAGGCAACAGGCCCCCTCCTTGAGAACGACCAGAGGGAGCTCCGGGGTGTTTTGCTTGTATTGTACCTTGAATTTTCCCACCCCCAACACTGGAATGCTTTTTGCCTGCACGTCTTGCAAAGTAGACTTCAGTGCTTTAAGCTTGGGCCGCACGTTGGGGGAAATTCGCAAAAACTCCCTCTGGGAAATAATGGAATAAGAGGAACCCGAGTCTATCTCCATCTTAATGAGGAACCCTTGCAACAGTACCTCAACAAAGTAATGTGGGTGTCCCAAGGACACGCTTTGGACAGCTGTGTTGTAATTGCTGGGGACTTGCCGGTACACTCCATGTCCTCGATGTCGCTGTTGTCGGAGACTCGGCCCACGCCATCCTGTTTCCTCAAGGGCTGGCCGCCATCCTTCCTTGGGGTACGGTCTGCTGAGCCCTTGTGCTCTCCACGCCGTTGCCTGCAAACCTTGGCCATCCGCAGTTGTGGCACTCGGCCTTCTGGAACGGGCACTTGCTACGGTCATGGGACGCCCCGCAGCCATCGCAATGTCGGCCGTCCTTCCGCACCTTCCAGATGTCCTCATCCTCGCTGCTCTCCGTGGAGGAGTGTGGCGCCCGCCTGGCCGCTTGCATCGGAGCTGCTGCCCTGTTGGGTTGTGGGGGCCTTGTTCTGAACCCCTTAACCCCAGCTCTCATGGCTTCTGCCTGCGCTTCCTTCAGGACCCCTTGTAACATTGGGGGTGGCTCTTTGTTCATCAGCTTCCACTGGGTCTCCTCGTCCCACAGGCCGCACAGCATACGGTCCCTGAGGGCGATTTCTAGGTTCTCCCACTTGCATGGGCCTGCAGCCAAACAGAGGGCCGCTGCAAAGGCAGCCACGGACTCACCAGGGGACTGCACCCTCTTCCAGAAAGTGTCCCGGGCCGAGAACATCGAGACCGTGGGCTGGAAATGGTCCCACAGTGCTTTCAGGAGCTGTTTAACCGGGACCTCATCTACCTTTCTTGGAGACACCAGGTCCACCAAAATCTTCATGGCCTGGAAACCGAGCATCCTGATGAAGGTGGCTCTTTTCTTCCCCTCGTCTGAGATGTTGGACACCATCAGTGCGCTTTTGAAATCCATCTCGAACAGTTCCCATTCCTCCGGTTTGTTGATGTCAAAACTGGTCTGTGTTGTCTTGATTCCATGGGAAGCCATTTTCCCACCTTCGTTGCCAATTTAGTGTTCAAGAACCAAGACAATAGAAACAGCCGAAGTCTGGCTTAACTCATCTTTATTGCATGATGGTCAGGGGGAACATGTGGTAATGGCGGACGAACAGCTCATTATATACAGTGGCTATACATTTGAATGTGGCTCCTCGGTAGCTCATTGGCTACTGTCTGCGTGACGTCACCCTTAGTCACGCCCTTCTTGTCCAGGTGAGGCAGTGACAGGAATCTTCCCGTGGCTGTAGGTATTTGGAGAATTTGTACCATGTGAGCTGGACGCTCGCTACTGTCCCCAGTGGTCACTAGCTCGCGTCCTAATACAGAAGGTTACAATGTTACTTTTAGAGATTGTTACATTCACTCATTCGTGTGGTTGCATTTACTTAAAGGCACATTACAATCCATACACAACAGGCAGGAGAAGTAATTTTTTTCTTTCAGACTGCAGAAAACCATTACTGATGTGCTTCATCAGTTATATAATGTTTAAAACTTTCTTTGTCCTGTCTGAAGAGCCAGTTGAGAAACTGCCTGCAACTAAATCTGTTTTCGCCCAATTGCCTTCTTGTGCTTGGGTGGTCTGGGTGGGCACTTGAAGCCATCTGTTTTATCCCCAGCCTCATCAGCTCCAACCACTCTCTCGACAATGTTTCTATGAGGCAGTGGGCTAGTCTTCTCAGTGAACGCATAGCTGGCACCAGTGTGATGCTTCTCAAAACTATGAGCCCTGCTCAGGACAGTCTGCAAGCTTCTCCTATATCTTGAGCTCACCCATCATGGCCAACCTTCTTGCTCCCTCTTAACCAAGAGCTGCCACTGTCCTGTCCTCTTCCTTCTTTTGTTGCTTCTTGGCTAACACTGCCAGATGGGCAGGGCAGCGTTGAACATAGACGAGCATGTTGGACTCAAGACAGGGAGCAAGTGGACATCATCCTATGCTTTGCTTCCAAAGACACATTGGTTTGTTTGTTTTTCTACTGCCTCCTGAGTTTGCTACCAGCTTGGAGAAGGCCTGGGAAGTAAACAAGGCAGGGAGTTGTTTAGTTAGCTGGTGTGGAGAAGCCTGGAACCACCTATCTCTGTTAGGCACTTACTTTCCTGGTTTGACAGTTAGATAGGGTTGCTTAAAATCTACATGCCATTTAGATGCAAGGATCACACAAGATTGTACATTGCAGATTCACCCAACCTCCAGTGACCCTATTTAGCCAACACAAATCCACACCCATAGAGCCTTTCTGATACACCTTAAGATAATTTTCCCCCTTCGCAGGAGCAATGCATTTAAGAAGAGATGCTTCACTGACTATGAACTTATATTAGAGTACACAGTGTATACTACTTTGCATACAACTGTTGATTAAAGTCAATAAATGGGACCTGCAACAAAAGACTGCATGTAAACTTTGACTTGATCCACCTTTGCACAGTAAAAATTATTTCCTTAATTATCTCCTTTTTTTGGATATAAATTTTTATTAAGCAAATGTTATATACAAATTATATGACAGTTACAACTCGCTTAAGCAATAAATCATACAACACAAAACAATTATACATGTTTAAGAACCCACCCATGCTGTATCTCCTTCTTTTTGAGAGTGAAAATCATTCATTCTTGCTAGTGGCTTCTGTACACCTGTACAAAATATTCAGAATTAAACATGCAATAACTGGACCCATTTCAGTCAGGGTTCAAGCCCGGTTATGGTACCGAGACAGCATTGGCCGCTCTCATGGATGATATTTGGCGGGAGCGGAATGGTGGCAACCCTTCTGTCCTTCCTCTTCTTGACCTCTCAGTGGCTTTCGAGACCATCGACCACGGTATCCTTCCTGGCTGGCTCCGAGGATTGGGGGCCCATGGCAATGTGTTGTCCTGGTTTTCCTCATTTCTGACAAGCCGGACTCAGTCGGTGTCTTTAGAGAGTGGGCAGTCCAGCCCTAGGTTGCTCCCTTGTGGGGTACCTCAGGGTTCAGTACTCTCACCTCCTCTATTGTTTAACATCTACATGAAACCACTGGGTGAGATCATTCGTTCCCATCGGGTGAGATATCATCAGTATGCAGATGATACCCAGCTGTACATCTCAGCCCGTGGGGACCCGAGTGATGCTGTCAAAGTCCTGACCAGGTGTCTGGAGGCTGTTTGGGTCTGGATGGGGGACAACGGGCTACAACTGAATCCTGGCAAGACTGAGTGGCTATGGATCAGGGGCCCCGTGATTTCCCGAGAGCTACCATCTTTGGTCCTGGCTGGGGCATCTTTGCCCCAGTCAGATCCGGTGCATGATTTGGGGGTTCTCCTGGACTCACGGCTACTGTTCGAGGAGCAGGTGGCAGCCGTGGCTAGGGGTGCCTTTGCACAGCTTCGTGTCATCTACCAATTATACCCGCTCTTGGACCGAGGCTCCTTGATCATGGTCACTCACACTCTGGTCACCTCCAGATTGGATTACTGTAATGTGCTCTACTTGGGGCTGCCCTTGGTGACCATCTGGAGGCTTCAGTTGGTCCAGAATGTGGCTGCTCGGGTGATGTTGGGGTTTGGGCATTATGCGCATGCCTCACCGCTGCTTTGGGAGTTGCACTGGTTTCCGGTTTGCCTCCAGGTGCAATTCAAGGTGCTGGTTTTGATCTTTAAAGCCCTACATGGCATTGGTCCAGGGTCCTTAAGAGACCGGGTTACCCCAAGGTGGTCAGCCCGTCCTACTTGGGCAGACAGGAGGGGCTCAGTGGTGGTCCCACCTGTGAAAGAAGTACATCTCAGTGGGGCCAGGAAGAGAGCCTTCTCTGTGTCTGCTCTTGCCCTGTGGAACCTTTTACCACCGGAATTGCGTCTCCAGTCGGATCTTCTCCCCTTCAGAAAAATGTTGAAGACTTGGCTATGTCAGTGGGTTTGGGGCATGTATGACTCTTCTGTACAAGCCCGCTGGCTTATTTAGCCTCTCGAGGGATCCTGTTATTCACTGTTAATACATTTGTCTGTTGATTGTTTTTTGCCATTTTATGCTGGGTGGGGGAGGGTGAGGGTGTTTTTTAGCTACTATCTGATTAGTTTTATGTGTTTTAATGTTGTTTTTAGTGGGTTGGGTTGGCATTTTTAAACGGTTATTGTTTTATCTGTTGTTATATTGTATTTTATATATGTTGTTAGTCACCCTGAGTGATGTTTCTCATCAGGAGGGTGGGATAAAAATGTATAAATAAATAAATAAATAAATAAAATGTCGCCTTGGAGCATGTGTGTAATTAGCTTCACAAAGTAACAACAACAACTGGAGAAAATCACAAAATATCATGATTTTCAAATTGAAGTTGAGTGTTTACAGTGGAATAAATCTGTTGTTGTATTGCCTTTGGAGCAATACCTAAAGGACTGCCTAGATATTGGATTTATTGGACTTGAATATACTAACTTTACAAAAAACAACTTTACTAGGAAATGCCTATATACTTAGACATTACCTTAACCCTTCTTAGGTCCTTGGTTAGGTCTTGAACTGTTAATTTTACATCCGTCTTTGACTGTGAATCTAATGGTAGATTTTGATGATGATGATGATGATGATGATGATGATGATGATGATGATGATGATGATGATGATGATGATGATGATAGGACTGCAGAGCTGGAAGGGACCCAATGGATCATTGAGTACAATTCTTTCAAAGGAAACATAGTAAAAAAACCAAACTCCCAACCTCTGGCTCCACAGACAGATTCCTAAACCACTGAGCTATCCAAAGCAAAGCAAAAACAATCACACATATACTGCCCCAAGCACTTAGTTTAGGGATGGCAAACCTTGGCACTCCAACTATTTTTGGACTTCAACTCCCAGAAGCCCAAGTCAGCACTCCTGCTGATCAGGACCTCTGGGAACTGAAGTTCAAGAACAGCTGGAGTGTCAAGGTTCGCCATCCCTGGCTTAGTGCAACCTCTGGGCAGTTCACAAGTTAATTAGCATTTTGCCCCCAACATGCTGTGCACTCATTCTACTCGTCTAGGAAGGACAGAAGGCTGAGTCAACCTTGAGCCTTGGTCAGGATTGAACTTACAACCTTTTGATTGCAGTACAGCAGTTTAGCCACTGTGTCACCAGGGCTCTATCCAAGAACACACATGATTTTAGCACAGGAATAGAAGTTTGACACAAGCTATATTTTGCTTAAATTATGAAAGCCATGCCCCCTCCTAGCACAGAGGTTGGCAATCTGGGCTTCATACCCAAATGGAGGAAAATATTAAAACACTTCCTCACTGTGGTGTGATGGGCAGATTCTTGGCAACAGGAAGATTCCTTTACATGCTTAAAATTGAAAACTCCTTCCAGGTCCCCCAACCTCCTAGAGCCGGTGAGGATTGCTTGTTCAGTGTACATATTCAATTCCCTTTAGGTGCTTCTTTGCTTGTATTCATTCTTTGTTGTTCTGTTTCTAACAGTCTCAAAACCATATGTTTCTCTTGTTTCTGAACATTACATAAAGACAATGGAGTTTAGAATTAATATAGCTAAAGAAATCTGAATGAATGGAATCAGTTTCCATAGCCTTCAGGCAATACTGTAACACTGAGGCTACTAGATGAATCTATTAGGTCTCGTCTTTAGGCTCCCATAGATAGAATTGAATCATTTGAAGTGGGATCTAGTGTGATAAACTCTGGCTTCTGATAATATTTAGTTGATAACTTAAACACATTTCTTCTCCCTCTGCTTCCTAAAAGCCAGAGCAATGGTTTTAAAAAATTGACATTAAAAAAAAGAATCAAATCCTATTCTCCTTCTCTAACCACCATCATATCAAAATATTGTCAACAAAAAATAATAATCAAATATAGGCCATAGGAAGCTTCCCAAGCAAAGGCACCATGACAAAATGATTTGCCTGCTTGGAAGCTTGTTCTATAGCTATGAAGTGAATGCATAAGAGACTCTGCTGGTTTCTGTTCAAAAGTATGCAGATTGATGGTTGCCAATCCTTCATCTAAAGCACAAGGATTTCAGGCAAAGTAAACAGCCTGTGATCACAAGTACTTGGTTCAGAAGAAGAAACCCGCTGGAGCAATGTTTTCATGGAAAAAATGAGGTACTGTTTTTAAAACTTCCAACTCATTATGTTTATACCCTGTTTTCCACTTCATTAGGGTTGCAACTCTGTCTTGTTGGCAGAACTAAAGGAGGAAAAAAGAAAAAGAAAGAAAAGGAAGCATTTTGTGGTACTTTAAAGACTAATGTTAGAAACATCTAAAAGATGTTAGAAACTAAGAGATGTTAGAAACATTCAAGAAACAACTGAAAACCTTTCAGATTGAGGAGGTCTTTAGCAGTTTGTTGAAGACCTCCCACTGCCTTTCTGTCACATGAGTTGGGGGTCCTTGGTTCTTGTTTTGATTAGGTGGGTGGGGGTTGTTTTATTGTCTTAATGGTGTTTGTTTTGCTTTTTTAATGGGATAAGCCACCCAGAGTGGGAGTCCATCCCAGATGGGCGGTTTGATGTTCGAGAATCAAAGAGAAACAGCCAGCATAACAGGGCCAAACACAACTTTATTGTAAGCAAACCGAACATGAACAGCAATGGTGCAGCAGCGCTTTATATACACTATACAATGGATACATTCGAGCGGGAAGCAACAGGATTGTTTGGGAGAGAAGTGGGGTGATCATGGGGGTGACTGGAGACTGGGGAGACTTAGCGCATCTCGTTAGAAAGTGCGGGAAAGCAAGTCCCATGATAACTTAGTACCATGAAGAAGACAAAATGGAGGATCACCCCAATCCCGCAATAATAATTACAAACTGTTTTAAGCACTATTAAAGTTACATACACAACAGGTGGATTATAAGTCCAATAAATAAAATAATAAATAAATAAATGTATTTCAGTGTGAGCATTTGTGGATCACACTGGAGTAAATCTGTTAGTCTTTAAAATCCCACAATGTTCCCATCCCCTCTTGATTTTTCTTCTCCATTTTAATTTTGCCAATGTGCTGAAAACAGAGTAGCATGTCTGATTCCTTGGCAATCTCAACTTTGTCCTATGTACCAAAGGGAGAAACAGAAGACTGTTTCTTTCTGATCAGACAGATCAGAAAGATTGTCAGCTTCCTCCAGAACCGGAGATTCTGTCACAATGGATGGAAAGAACAGTAGATGGAGGTTGCAGAAGAATGGACTGGCACAAGGAAATGTATTGTCTCTGACATTGTATAACATATACATGAATGATCAACCAGTTCTTGACAATACAAAATTGTTCATCTATGCAGACAACACAGCAATGGCCATACAAGGATCAAATTTTGATGAGATAAATGGCAAGGGAATCAATTACAGCATTGTTCAACATCAAATTATCTCAGCATGACACTTGACAGTATGCTATCTGAATACCAAAGCTAAAGTTAGTACAAGGGACAATATAATCAGGGGGTTGAAAAACTATATATCAGGAGCTCAACCATCCACACTGCATACATCAGCTTTGGCACTGAGCACCTCTGCAGCAGAGGATGCTGCTCCACTATGGAGCACATCTGCACATGCGAAACAAGTTGACATCACTCTTAATGAAACAAGGTGCATAGCGACGGGGTGGCTCAAATCTATACCAGTTGAGAAAATATGTCCTTTTGTAGTCATCACTCCACCAAAGATAAGGAGAGAAGGAGCAGTGGACACTGAGAGAACTAAATACTGGAATGACCCTCAACATCCTCTGAATGGATATGTAACATATGGAAGAGCTTTATGGCAAGAACAAACACTCTTGAAGGTACAGAAGAGCAAAACCAAATTAGAAGATGGAGGAAGGAACTCACTGGACATGGACATTAAAGGAGAATATGGCTGAGGAGCCCAACTTCCCCTAAGTCTTTTGGAGGAACCTGAATAGTCTGAAGGCTGGAGTTTCTAAATGTAGGACCAACATGCTTAAGTAGGGGCTGCTAGCTGACAACAAATTTCATTTTCATTTCGTTTCATTTACCGTATTTTCCGGCGTATAAGATGACTTTTTAACCCCGAAAAATCTGTGCCAAAGTTGGGGGTCGTCTTATACGCCGGGTACTCTGGAGCCAGGGGCCGCCCAGCGGGGAAAGCCATTTGCCGCCACTGCACGAGGCCTCCGGAGCAAGGGGCCGCCAGGATACCACCAGCCCCAGCCTTGCGGTGGAGGTGGTGAATGGCTTTCCCCGCCGATCAGCTGCTGCTCCTCCTCCTCACCCCTGGCTGGGGGGGGTGGTGCGGAGGAGAAGGAGCATCAGCTGACTGGCGGGGGAAATCAGCCGCTGCCGCGAGACCTCCGGAGCAAGGGGCTGCCTGGATACCACCACCCTCAGCCTCGCGGCTGCAGCTGGCTCCCCCCCCCGCCGGTCAGCTGCTGCTCCTCCTCCTCACCCCCCCAACCCTGGCTGGGGTGGTGGTATCCACGAGCCACGCCTCCCCGCCCCCTTCACCGGCATGGAAGGTAAAAGGAGCCTTGTCGGGCTCGGAGACACAGTGAGCCGCACTCCCCGCCCCTTTGACTGGTGGGGAAGGTAAAAGGAAGGTGCAGCTCGTGGCATCTCCGAGCCTGACGGGGCTCCTTTTACCTTCCCCACCGGTGAAGGGGGCGGGGAGGTGCAGCTCGCGGCATCCCCGCCCCCTTCACTGGCGGGAAAGGTAAAAGGAGCCCTGTCGGGCTCGGAGCCACCGCAAGCCGCACCTCTCCGCCCCCTTCACCGGCGGGGAAGGTAAAAGGAGCCCTGTCGGGCTCGGAGACACCATGAGCCGCACTCCCCACCCCTTTGACCGGTGGGGAAGGTAAAAGGAAGGTGCGGCTCGCGGCATCTCCGAGCCTGACGGGGCTCCTTTTACCTTCCCTGCCGGTGAAGGGGGCGGGGAGGTGCAGCTCGCGGCATCCCCGCCCCCTTCACCGGCGGGAAAGGTAAAAGGAGCCCTGTCGGGCTCAGAGCCACCGCGAGCTGCAACTCTCCGCCCCCTTCACCGGCAGGGAAGGTAAAAGGAGCCCCGCCAGGCTCGGAGATGCCGCGAGCCGCACTCCCCGCCCCTTTCACCGGTGGGGAAGGTAAAAGGAAGGTGCGGCTCGCGGCATCTCTGAGCCTGACGGGGCTCCTTTTACCTTCCCCGCCGGTGAAGGGGGCGGGGAGGTGCAGCTCACGGCATCCCCACCCCCTTCACCGGCGGGAAAGGTAAAAGGAGCCCTGTCGGGCTCGGAGCCACCGCAAGCCGCACCTCTCCGCCCCCTTCACCGGCGGGGAAGGTAAAAGGAGCCCTGTCGGGCTCGGAGATGCCGTGGGCTGCACTCCCCGCCCCTTTCACCAGTGGGGAAGGTAAAAGGAAGGTGTGGCTCACGGCATCTCCGAGCCTGATGGGGCTCCTTTTACCTTCCCCGCCGGTGAAGGGGGCAGGGAGGTGCAGCTCGCGGCATCCCCGCCCCCTTCACTGGCGGGAAAGGTAAAAGGAGCCCTGTCAGGCTCGGAGCCACCGCGAGCCACACCTCTCCACCCCCTTCACCGGCGGGGAAGGTAAAATGAGCCCTGTCAGGCTCGGAGATGCCGCGAGCCGCACCTTCCTTTTACCTTCCCCGCCGGTGAAGGGGGCGGGGAGTGCGGCTCGCGGCGTCTCCGAGCCTGACAGGGCTCCTTTTACCTTCCCCGCCGGTGAAGGGGGCGGAGAGGTGCGGCTCGCGGTGGCTCCGAGCCTGACAGGGCTCCTTTTACCTTCCCCGCTGGTGAAGGGGGAGGGGATGACGCGAGCACATGTAACCAGCATGTTGGGGACAAAACTTAGTGGTTAAGGCGCTGAACTTGGAGACTGGAAGGTTGGGTTTCAATACCCAAAGGCATGAAAGGAGCCTCATCCGGGCATCCCCTGAGTGGAGTTTCGCCAGCAAAAATCTTTTCAACCCAGAGTAACTGAAGACGCCGCCGTTGGAAGAGGGGTAGTCATACGGCGAGTATATTGCAAACTCTACATTTTAACTAGAAAAGTTGGGGGTCGCCTTATGCGCCCAGTCGCCTTATACGCCGGAAAATACGGTAATATTTCTATACCGCCTTTCTCAGACCAATGGCCGACTCAAGGCGGTTTACATAAGACATGAAATGACAAAACAACTATTACATATACATAGTTACATAGTTCAATTAATCAATCATACATAATAGAAATTCAACTACAATAGGCAACAGTATAACACCATTAAATAGAGGCAAGCAGCAATACAAAATATTGAAATACAATACAATACAATACAATTAAAAAACATTTCAAAAAATGAAAGGGAAATCTCATCCAGGAATCCCAAACAAAGTCCAGTATACAGTAAATAGGACTGGTAGGGGCATGGCAACGCGGCATCCACAGCAGCGGCATTTTTGGAGCACCCGTGCTAGCGGTGGTGGTGGTGGGAAAAGTTCTTTTAAGCTGCCCGCCAGCCTCAACATAGATGTTTCTCTCTCCCCTCTGGCCCGACTGACCAGGGGGAGGGCATTGGAGGCACTGGTGGAGGCAGTGTGGATATGGAGATAAATAGAATCCAGCTCATTTACTGGTCTGCCAATTACTACCAGAAACATATACCAATGAAGATTCAATTGTGGCAGTCCAATGACAAAGACAAGAAAGTGGCTTCATTTTGGCAGTCCAATGTTTAATTTGCCCATGAAAGAAGAATCAGACAGATAAATAAGCCACATCTTAGAAATAGGATAAGTCAAGCAAAGGGAGCTGCAGAATGAACTCACCAAATGGTGCCTTCATTTTGCCAGTTTCATGTCTGGCCTAGACACAGAAGAAGAATGTACATTAATTGTATTTTAAATCAGGATTGTGTGCTTGAAGAAATATGAGGAAATTTCTCTTTGCTAGGTATTTACAATTAAATGTTTACTTCTATTTCATATATGGGTCTAGAGAAGCATAAAAATATAAATACTGAAGTAAATTAATATGTAATGATTTCAATAATTTTATCTAATATAATTACATTTTAGAGCTACATATGTATTCCTAAATAAAAAGGCTAACAAGGATGGCAAAATCCACACTTATATTAGCTAACCTAATTACACAAAGTGCTATTGCAGTTATGAAAGCGGCTCTTGGAATAAAAATTAAATGCATAATACAATTTGCACAATGGCTTTCTCATCACATTTCTTCACTTAGGAGTAAAAAAAAACCTAAAAAAACACAAAACCTTCTGACAGCTAAACAAAACTCAGCACAGAACTGGGGACAGGAAGAGACAGATCAACTTGTACAGATTTTCCCTTATTATGAACAGTTGCAAATGTATTTTTTAACATAAGAAATTAAGGTCTTGGCCAAACAGGGGAATTTGGAGCTATGTGGTTACTGCTGAAAAGGTTTTTATCTGCAGTGAGATCTCACTTATCTTCAACTGGAGCAATCCTTCCCTCATTTAAAGTGCTCATGAAAAATATTCAGTTTGCTGGCATCCTGATGTGGCTCATCAGCCACATCATTATACTGGGTGTTTACATCAGAAGCAGCCTTTACTAATTCATGACTCTCTTCTAGCCCATTCCCAGTGTCCACATATGCTGGGAATGTGTTAAAAGAGAACACTCCAAAGAAGCATAACTCCTCCAATCATGGTGTCAATAGCCACATGTTGATGGAGAGCTGGACTCCTCCAGGACCAAACATAAGTGGGTGTTGTTAAAAAAAAGTTGATCAATCCCAATTAAAAAAACTGGACAGACTCTTAGTCAAAAGTTTACTCTATTGCACAAAAGATCTGAATATTTTTAAAGAAGTGAGAGAGGTCTACTGATAAATGATCTAGGAGCATCCATGCAATGCTACTGCTGGAACTAAAAAGGTGGGAACCTAATCAGACAGCATGAGAGCCAGTCGTCCAATGAAATAAATTCCCTCTGAGATTTTAGGTTGTACAAAGGAATGAATATCTAAGGAATACAGAATTTATCAGCTCTTGAAAACTGTACAGTATTAGTAGTTCAGACCGATCATTTGCCTCTGCAAATGTGAAATAGGGAATCACGAGCTGCTCTTAAAGTGAACATGAAGAGCAGGGTGGTGTCTATACAGAAAGCCTCTGTAGCACATCCATTCTGCTTCTGTAAACTGCCTGAGCTACAGCATCAAACAATGAGGGCAGAAACATGATCTGTTGTTGTTCAGTCCCATAGTTGAGTCCGACCCTTTGCGACCCCGTGGACCACAGCACTCCAGGCTCATCTGTATTCCACCATCCTCCAGAGTCTGCCAGACCTACACCTACTGCATCAACAATGCTGTCTTACTATCTCATCCTCTGCCGCCCCCTTCTCCGTCATCTACGGACATGTATAAATATCCAATGCATAATCCTTTAAATACAGAGAGCTCTTGCTGGGAGATGCAATCTAGCAACATCTGGAGAGTCACAGTTTGCCCGCTCCTGCTATATACCAAATGTTCCAAGATGCATTCAAAGACATTATGAAGCAAGAGAAACTTTCTAAGCATGATCATTTTCATCTCAAGGGTATAATTATTCCTTGACATGATCCTGGCCAATCATTAAGAATGCTTAGTGCACATAATGTTTGGGAACTATTTGGTCAAGGTTAAATGAAGAAAGAGAGTTTGGTGATCAGTGAGGCCAAATGGTTCACTGAGAACACAAACATTTGGCATTAGGAGAGAAAACGGTATCTGAACAAACTGCATACAGTGTTAACAAAGAGGTCAGTCTTAAAACACAGAACTTTAATGTCATCTAAAGATGTGTTTTTTGAAAGTTTCCCAATACATGTTTCCTCAGAGGATTATTGCGCTAAATCTAAAAGTCGTTACTCCCAGGTAGGTGGCTTGCAGCCTTATGAACAAAAAAAAAATTATAAATGCCCACCCCAAAGCATCACAAATGTTTTGCTAGTTTTATACTCATTCCATTTCCCAGTGATATTTTCTCCTCCCCTCTTTTTACAGCCATTTTGTACCTTTGTGATAATTGTTTCTTTACCAGCAATAATGGGAATGAACTCAGCAAAGGAACATTCCTCACCTTTATGTAAGTATTTGTCACTGGATTCCAAAAATATCTCTGATAATGAGTACTTAAAATGGAAATTCAGCACTTCTAAATCAATATATAGCTGACTGGGCTGTAGGCTGCACTGAAGGGGAAAGAATGGAATTGAATCATGACTGAACTCCATTCTGTTACTTCAGTGAGGCTTAGTGCTAACCAACTTTTACAAGGTTGTGTCCAATGTCTGTTTTGAAACACTAACCTTCACATTTCCCTGTAACAGAATGAAGTATACCCTGTGCTTTATTCTCATTCAATATGGTAATTTCAGATCAGGGAGAGAGAAAATGGTATGTAAACAATATGAGCCTGGTGGTGTAGAAGAAATGAAACCTAATGTTTGATTGGCAGGTCTTGCTGTAAGATAATTGGTTGAAATCCCTAAGGGGGAGGGCCAGAGGTGGACCCTGTGGGAGGAGATATAACCCAGAAACTCATGCACACACACATGCAGACACAGAGACATTCTATTGGATGCTGTGCTTTTAAACTGCAAAAATGTAGAAGTTTGAGAAAGGAGGGGGGCCGCCCGTGGGCTATCCCTTGTACATGCAGCTTGTTTTATTTCTGTTTTGAAATGCTTAAGCTTTTGCTGGGCTGTATCCTGAATCTTGCTATGCTTTCAATATATTTCTAAAATACCTGAAGAGACTTGGAATGATTACTTGGCACACATTACCTGAATCTACAATAGTTTCATGTGCACCCTTTGCTTACTACCTAGATTTCGGTCGGGGTGACTGGGCACACTGATAGGAAAAGCACTGAATTGCTGGTCCAATCTGGGCCAGGGAAGCAGGAACAGGTGCAATCCTATTGCCAGGAGGTCGGAGGACTACCGAGTTCTACCTGGGAGTAAGCAGATTGTTACAGAAGTAGACAAGAGATGTAATAGAAGTTCAGTCACTAAAGTTGATTGAGGCATATCTGAATTGAAATCCCTCAGTGCAAAGATAAAGCTGCCCATCTCTTAGTCAAAATCATAAGATGAGAGTTTGTCTATAGAATTTGGTACCTCCCTGGGCTGTTAATCTTAAGTGCCCTCAACACCTTAAACCTTGATCAATGATTATACTGTTACAATTCCAGCATGCTTAAGAGAAGTGAGGGTGTTTAAGTTTTGAAATTGTTTACAGCCCTGATTCTTGGCATCATTGTTAGTCATTACTGATGGAGGCTGGACAAAAAAAGAGGCTTGGGGTGGGGACAGATCACACACTCATCTGCTTGACACTCCAAAAAAACCAATTTGACTTTAAAGAAGTTATTAGTGGAGTATATCTAGCCTGCAGAACTGTGAAGTAAAATGTGTAATTTATAATGTTTATTTATAAAACATTTATTTATTTATTCTCATTCTAATGAAGTTTTGTTTTACAACAGAGGTAATTTGACACAATTATGATAAGTATTATACAGTCAGTCCTGTCATACTTTTTGGTGTTCCTTTCCATCCAGCCAGAGCGGACCGGAGGGGCTCTCTAATTGTACCATCAGTTAGAGGTGCTCGCCTCTCTAGCACAAGAAGGAGGGCCTTCTCTGTGTCCGCACCGGCCCTATGGAACCTCCTGCTAATAGAGCTACGGTTGCAGACAGAATTGCTGTCCTTTAGAAAAGATCTTAAAACATGGCTGGCGGGGCAGGTGTGGGGCCCTGATGGAAGTGTGGCCCCTGCCTGCTGGCTTATACAATAATTAAGATCCTCCCTCTTTTTTATGAATGGGGTGGGTGTGTTTTTTAATGGGGGTGGTTCTTATCTGTTTTTATACTTTTTACGTTTTTATCTGCTGATTTTAGCTTTTTGTTATTTGTGATTGTGTACTATGTGAGCCGCCCTGAGTCAGGTTTCCTGAATGGGCGGCATATAAGTATGAAAATTAAATTAAATTAAATTAAATTAAATGGTGGCCTCTGTGGCCCTGCTTTAAATAGATGCAGGGCCACATGTTTGCAAAACAAAAAAAACTTATTCAGAAACAAGCACTATAAACATATCTGCACATTTACAAAGAGAGTTCCATTTTGGAGAAAAGAGGTTTCTCCTTGCTTAATTATACAGAAGCTTTGATGAACAGAGAAACAAAAAAAGTAATGCAGGCAAGGTTGGCATAGTACAACCTGTCTTCTACCTCAAAAGCACATTTCTGCCCACTCTAAATCCTCTCTGCATCTAATTGCTCAGCAGCCCATTGTCAAAGTGGAGAAAATATACACAACCTTTCTGCTATAGTTTAAACCTGGAAAGTTTCTATGCACATTTAAATCCAAATAAGCCTACTTTAATGTGGTACTGCAGGAGTAGTGTATCACAACAAAAGTGGAATTTGAACCCCAGCTTGTTTTTCAAGCAGAAATGAGTTGTTGATAGAAATGCATCTCAAACACACTCGAGGACAGTCATTTGGATTCCTACTGTTGCTACTATGCATAAATATTTCTGCAACCAACTGCAACTGGTTAAGGCATTAAAATGTGCCAGATCCTTATTCTATTGACTTGCTGCTCATCAAGGCAAGTGTTGACAATGTAAAGCAAGAGTGGGAAACATTTGGTCCTCCAAATAGTTTGGGCTTTAGTTCTTATGTATCCTAGTCAATACAAGCCAATGCTATAGGATTATGGGTGATAGTGAAAAATATTGAGATAAACAAGGTTCCCCACCCTCACACTGGAAGATGATCACTTCCTCAGTGGTACTGATACAATTTCCTGTACCAGTTGCTTAACTTGGCAGAGGCAATGTGCAAGCAAGCTAATCTTTCCGTTACCTAGATCTTAAATTTGCAAGCGTCAAAGGACAACATTTTTGTTTGTTTCTGCACACAGTATTTCACTATACCTCTGTGCAGGTGTGACTGTCTTTTTACACCAGTTGTGGAAGGAGGTATTCCATATCTCCTTGTGTACATGTAAGCCCTATTGTTTTAATCTTTGGTTTACCTAACTGCAAGGTGGAGATCAGTAGTGCACTCATAGAGTGTTCTTCCCAGAGATCACTTATGCTAAGCAACAGCTAATGGGATTTGGGCAAATCAATCAATCTGAACCTGCAATACTGATTGGCTATGATACCCAAAATGAAATTTCTTTCCAAAAGGATGTACTTACATATGATATTGTTCTCTAAATATTATTCTAAAGCAGGGGTTTCCAACCTTTTCACACTGAGGGCCTGACCATGCCTCCCAGACAGCTGTGTGGGCCGGACCATGACCCCCAGAAGCAGAAGTAAATGCACCCGCTTCTGCATTTACGACAGCCACTTATGATCAATTAACCCAGTTCTAGAAGAACATAACCATCCATGTGGGGTTTAATCCTGACGTGGAAATTGATTGCCTGGGGTGGGCTGGAGCGGAGTCTAGCCATGTTATCTGGGATTGGTTTGATCCCGTTGCCCCTGATATACAAATGCCAGAAGCCTCCGGAACAAAATAGGGGAGCTGGAATACTTAGCAATAGATAAGAATATTGATATTATTGGTATCACTGAAACCTGGTGGACGGATGATAACCAGTGGGATACAGTTATCCCAGGCTACAAACTGTACAGGAAGGATAGGAAGGGGCAAATGAGAGGTGGTGTGGCCTTGTATGTCAAAGAAGTGATAAAATCGTATGAATTGGAATATCTAGGTGATTTGGAGTCACCATTAGAAGCTCTGTGGGTAAGAGTACCAGGCCACAAGGATGGTCTAACAGTAGGCATATACTATCGGCCTCCGACCCAAACTCTTAAGGGAGACTGGCAGTTGGAGAATGTTGTAAAGGAGGCATCCAAGAAGGGAAGCCTGGTTATAATGGGGGACTTCAATTACCCTCACATAGACTGGGTGAACTGTTGTTCAGCACATGATAAAGAGATAAAGTTCCTAGATATGCTAAATGATTGTTCCCTGGGACAGATGGTTGAAGACCCAACTAGAGGTACAAGAATCCTTGACCAGATCCTGAGTAATACTCAGGATCTGGTGCAAGATGTTAATGTGACTGATCCAATAGGGAACAGTGACCACAACTCAATTATGTTTAACTTGATCATAGACCGCAAGTCACTGATAAAATCTAACACAGAGACCTTAAATTTTCAAAAAGGAAATTTCCCAAAGTTGAGGAAACTAGTAAAAAAGAAGCTGAAAGGGAAAATTGAGAGAGTCCAAACACTCCAAGAGGCATGGAGGCTGTTTACAAAAACAATAACAGAGGCTCAATTGGAATGCATACCCAAAAGGAAAAAGGGCACTGCCAGGTCCAAGAGGACTCCAATGTGGCTTACAGGAGCTGTTCGGGAAGTGATCAAGAGCAAGAAAAGCTCATTTAGAAGCTGGAAGGCTTGTCCGAATGAGGACAGCAGGCAGAAACATAAATTCTGGCAGAACAAATGCAAGGCAACAATCAGGAAAGCAAAGCAAGACTTTGAGGAGCGTATAGCTAAAAATACTCAGAGAAATAACAAAGACTTCTTTAAGTACATTAGAAGTAAGAACCCAACTAGGAAGGCCATTGGACCATTAGATGACAATGGAAGGCAAGGGGTTATTAAAGAGGAAACAGAGATCGCAGAGAGACTCAATGAATTCTTTGCTTCAGTATTCACTGAAGAAGACAGAGGCCACATGCCCAAAACAGAGCCTATCTTCGTAGGGAGGGAAACCGAAGAATTAAGCCAGATAGAAATAACCAGGGAGGAGGTCCTTGCATGTCTTGTTAAACTAAAAGGAAAAAGGGCACTGCCAGGTCCAAGAGGACTCCAATGTGGCTTACAGGAGCTGTTCGGGAAGTGATCAAGAGCAAGAAAAGCTCATTTAGAAGATGGAAGGCTTGTCCGAATGAGGACAGCAGGCAGAAACATAAATTCTGGCAGAACAAATGCAAGGCAACAATCAGGAAAGCAAAGCAAGACTTTGAGGAGCGTATAGCTAAAAATACTCAGAGAAATAACAAAGACTTCTTTAAGTACATTAGAAGTAAGAACCCAACTAGGAAGGCCATTGGACCATTAGATGACAATGGAAGGCAAGGGGTTATTAAAGAGGAAACAGAGATTGCAGAGAGACTCAATGAATTCTTTGCTTCAGTATTCACTGAAGAAGACAGAGGCCACATGCCCAAAACAGAGCCTATCTTCGTATGGAGGGAAACCGAAGAATTAAGCCAGATAGAAATAACCAGGGAGGAGGTCCTTGCATGTCTTGTTAAGCTAAACACTAACAAATCACCAGGACCAGATGGCATCCATCCACGAGTTCTCAGGGAACTTAAAGATGAAATTGCTGATCTCCTAGCCAAAATATATAATCTTTCCCTCAAATCAGGCTTTGTGCCTGATGACTGGAAGGTAGCGAATATAACACCAATTTTCAAAAAAGGATCCAGGGGTGATCCAGGAAATTACCTACCTGTCAGTTTGACATGTGTCCCAGGTAAAGTGATGGAAACCATCCTAAAAGATAGAATTAATAGGCACATAGAAGAGAAGGCGCTGCTAAAGGAGAGCCAACATGGCTTTTGCAAGGGCAAATCATGCCTCACTAATCTGTTGGAATTTTTTGAGAGTGTCAACAAGCATGTGGATAAGGGGGATCCAGTTGACATTGTTTATCTGGACTTTCAGAAGGCTTTTGACAAGGTCCCACACCAAAGGCTCTTGAATAAACTTACCAGTCATGGAATAAAGGGACAGGTCTTGTCCTGGATCAGCAACTGGCTAAGGGACAGGAAACAGAGGGTAGCACTAAATGGACACTTCTCCAAGTGGAGGGAAGTAAAGAGTGGGGTCCCCCAAGGTTCAGTACTGGGACCCCTGCTGTTCAGCCTCTTCATAAATGATCTAGAGGTAGGAGTAAAAAGCAAGGTAGCCAAATTTGCTGACGACACTAAATTATACAGGGTAGTGAAAACTGTGAGAGATTGTGAGGAGCTCCAGAGGGATCTCTCAACACTGGGGGAGTGGGCAAAACAGTGGCAAATGAGTTTCAACATTAGTAAGTGCAGAGTGATGCATGTTGGGGCAAAGAACCCCAATTACATTTATAAACTGATGGGGTCTGAACTCTCTGCGACAAACCAGGAAAGGGACCTTGGTGTCCTGGTGGACAACTCAATGAAGGTGTCAACCCAGTGTGCCTCAGCAGTGAAAAAAGCAAACTCAATGCTAGGGATCATTAGGAAGGGTATAGAAAATAAGTCAGCAAGTGTCATTTTGCCTCTTTATAAATCTATGGTGAGGCCCCACCTGGAATACTGTGTACAGTTCTGGTCGCCATACCTCCAGAAGGATATTATGGAGCTGGAAAAAGTACAGAGCAGGGCAACCAGAATGATTCGGGGACTGGAACACCTTCCTTACCATCTGAGGCTGCAACGGTTGGGCCTTTTCACTCTTGAACGACGGCGTCTAAGAGGTGACCTGATTGAAGTTTATAAAATCATGCACGGTGTGGACAAAGTAGATAAGGAAAAACTGTTTTCCCTATCGCATAACACTAGAACTAGGGGACACTCCATGAAACTTTTGGGTACTAGTTCTCAAACAAATAAGAGAAAGTACTTTTTCACCCAGAGGATTACTGGTCTTTGGAACTCCCTGCCAGAAGAAGTGGTGACAGCTGTCAGTCTTGACAGCTTTAAGAAAGGATTAGACAAGTTCATGGAGGACAAGGGTATCAATGGCTATAATTATGGCTACCTAAGGACAACCTCCGGGTTGGAGAGATAGGCAGGATATCTCTCAATGCCATTTCCAGGGAATCCTAAGCAGGTGAAGGCATCTGCTTGGGAATACCCTGAAGGAAATGGTGAGCCACTGTGTGAGACAGAATGCTGGACTGGATGGGCTGTGGCCTGTTCCAGCAAGGCTGTTCTTATGTTCTTATGTTCTTATGAAGTGGACAGGCTCCTTGGAGCTGTGCATGATACCACTTGCTTACTTGACCACTGCCCGGCCTGGCTGGTTAGAGCTGCCAAGGCAACAACAGGCAGTTGGGTAGTGAATGCCTCTTTGCGGGAGGGGGTGGTTCCGGCAGTTTTCAAACATGCACTGGTTCGCCCCCTCCTGAAGAAGCCATCGTTCGACCCTACTGTTATTTCTAATTTCAGACCTATCTCCAACCTTCCCTTTATGGGGAAGGTATTGGAAAAAGCAGTGGCTCGGCAGCTCCAGGGGGTTCTGGATGATACGGATTATCTGGACCCGTTTCAGTCACGATTCAGGCCCGGTTATGGTACCAAGACGGCATTGGTCACACTCTTGGATGATCTTTGGCAGGAGTGGGATGGAGGCAACCCCTCTGTCCTGGCTCTTCTTGACCTTTCAGTGGCTTTCGATACCATCGACCTCTCAGTAGCTTTCAATACCGTTGACCACAGTATCCTTCTGGGCCAGCTCCGAGGATTGGGGGCCCAGGGCACAGTGTTGCCTTGGTTTTCCTCATTTCTGGTGGGCCGGACACAGTCAGTGTCTTTAGAGAGTGGGTTTTCCAGCCCTAGGTTGCTCCCATGTGGGGTGCCTCAGGGCTCGGTACTCTCGCCTCTATTGTTTAATATCCACATGAAACCGCTGGGTGAGATCATTCGTTCCCATGGGGTGAGGTATCATCAGTATGCAGATGATACCCAGATGTACATCTCAGCTCGTGGGGACCCGAGTGATGCAGTTGAAGTCCTGACCTGGTGTCTGGAGGCTGTTCAGGTCTGGATGGGGGACAACGGGCTTCAGCTGAATCCTGGCAAGACTGAGTGGCTTTGGGTGCGGGGTCCTGTGTTATCCCGGGAGTTACCATCTTTGGTCGTGGCTGGGACATCTTTGCCACAGTCAGATACAGTGTGCAATTTGGGGGTCCTCCTGGACTCGTGGCTGCTGCTCGAAGAGCAGGTGGCAGCCGTGGCTAGGAGGGCCTTTGCACAGCTTCGTGTCATTTACCAACTGCGCCCATTCCTGGACCGGGACTCCTTGCTCATGGTCACTCATGCTCTGGTCACCTCCAGATTGGATTATTGTAATGCGCTCTGCATGGGGCTGCCCTTGGTGACCATTCGGAGGCTTCAGCTGGTCCAGAATGCGGCTGCCCGGGTCGCGATGGGGTGCGGGCATTATGCTCGTGCCTCACCACTTCTCCGGGATCTGCACTGGTTGCCGGTGTGCCTCCAGGTGCAATTCAAGGTGCTGGTTTTGACCTTTAAAGCCCTTCATGGCATTGGACCAGGTTACTTAAGAGACCGCGTCGCCACAAGGAATTCAGCCCATCCTACTAGGGCAGACAGGAGGGGGTTCACTGGTGGTCCCATCAGTGAAAGAAGTACATCTTATTGGGACCAGGAAAAGAGCCTTTTCCGTGTCTGCCCCAGCCCTGTGGAACCTCTTACCACCTGATTTGCGTCTCCAGATGGATCTACTCCCCTTTAGAAAGAGGCTGAAGACATGGCTCTTTCAGCAAGTTTGGGGCACGCTTGACTCTACCAGTCAGGCCCGGTGGCTGATTTAGCCTATGTGAGGGGCTGCCCCCCAGGCTTGGTTATTCTGTTTTAATAGGGCTAGGGTGGGAGTGGGTTGTTTTTTAATGATGATTTGTTTGTGTTTTAATGCTGGTTTTAATTGGGGTGTTAGGTTTGTTTTTAGTTATTGTCATTGAATTGTTTTTATTGTAATTTTTATTATATTGTTAGCCGCCCTGAGTGGTGTACCCACCAGGAGGGCGGGATATAAATGTGCAAAAAATAAAAAATAAAATAAAATAAAAATCAACTTAATGCCTCAATAAGACTTACAGAGAGAGAAACAAATATTATTATTTTTTAAAAGGGAAATCACCAGGATTCAATAACTATAAAGCAGATTTTTATAAAATACAGGAAGAAGATATTTCTGTGCACCTTCTGAAATTGCATGTGCGGGCACATTTTATGGCTGTCATAAATGCACCTGCTTCCACTTCCAGGTGTGGCAGAGGCAGCAACTGGCTGGAGTGGCATTGTGGGCCAGGTCCAGCCCACAGGCTGTAGGTTGGGAATCCCTTTTCTAAAGCAATCCCCTACCTTGGAGGACAAACCTTAGGTAGGTAATCAATCGCCTTTACTTACTCCTGTGGATAAATGGAGAATAAACCACTCTCATTAGAACATGCTACATTCATATATTTATTTTTGTATCAGTTTTACCAAGATTAGATAAAATCAATTTTGATCCAATCATAACATCGGATCATACTCCAAAGAGTTTAATGGGCTAGTAATATTTTTAAAGAATAAATCAAAGATTTGGAGGTTAAATTCAAATGTATGTACAGATTCACAATATTAAGCTCTTTTACAAAATAAATGATAAAGAAATAAAACCAACATTATTAATAATTTCATGTCAGACATTATTCTGGGTTGAAAGTATTTTTGCTGGAGAACTCCATTCATGACCCCAAGATCTTTTCCCACAGAAGTGGTCCCTATTTATCTACTTGCAATTTCTTGCTTTTGATCTGCTAGGTTGGCATGAGCTGGGACAGAGAAAGGAGCTCAATCCGTCATGCAGTATCCGGGTCTCAAACTGATGACTTGCCGGTTTTGCAGCTAACAAGGCGAGCTTCTTAACTACTGTGGCACCACTGCCCCTACCAACATTATTATGGGATATCCTTAAAGCATATTTAAGGGGGAATTTATAATAGAAGGATCAAGGCTAATAAAAGGAAATAAATAAAGCACAGTTATAAGATAAAATAAAGAATTTATAAGAGGAACAAAAAAAATAAGGATCTGACGAAACACTTATAGAACTAATAAGAGCCAAAGTAGAATTAGAAGCATTAGATACAAATAGAACCAAGCAACAATGAATTGTTTAAAGAGAAACTGCTATGAATATGGAGATAAAAATTCTAAACTCTTATCCAGCAAAGTAAAAAAGAAAGCTATCAAAAATACAATTGTTGTTATAAGCAGGGTCATCAGGTCACAGGCTGAGGAAAACAAGAGAAAGCTAGTTGACAAGCTTGAATGTGGGCATCAAGTCAAATCTAAAGACAAACTAAATCTATTGAGGCAAATATTGTAACAGTAGACATCAATAATTTTAGGAATTATAATAAAGAATTACATGAATGTACGCACGCCGGCCGTGACTGCAACATGCACATGCTTTGCCACCCTCCCCACTGGAGGGACAGGGGACACAGTGGGCATAACTGGGGGCGGGGCCCGGAGCTCACTTAAAAGGTGGCCCGGTGGTCCCAGCCCTGGCTGCTGCAAAATTCAGCTGGGCTTAGGGCGTGTTTGCCCTCCCTCCCTAGGGCTGCAGTACGTCTTCTTTTGGGTCACTTTGGGGCAGGAACGGAATTTTTGCCAGAGTCCTGATTCGCCCTTTGGACTTTGGTTTTTTGCCCTTCCCACACTGCTGCCTGAGGTTGAGTACTGAGGAGTTCTTTTGTGTATTGGGCAGTTAGCACTGGTGGGGACACTCATCTGATCCCAAAACTGCTTGGGAGGTATGCACTTGATTGGTTAAGACAGTGGACAAGCAAGAGAGAACAGGGCTGACCAGTCAAGTGCAGACCGAGAACCAGGGTCTTCCCAGAAGCCTCTAATTGGCTGTTCTACCAAGCTGTCAGAGGTTAAACATAGAACGACCTCTGGGATGGGATCAAACTATTAGGCCAAAATGATAATTATAAGTTAACAACAATGGGTTGTTATTAGTCAAAGTCAATTGTCCTCACCAGTGCTATTCCAGCCTACCGCAGAGCATCTAACCAGTTAAGTTGATAAGAGTTTACAGTTAATAAAGTCACCCAATTTTTCAACCAAAAACTAATGTCTCTGTCTCCTTTTTAGGGGGGTGGGTCTGCCAAAGAGAAATAGCATCAGATATAGATATTAATTTTTTTTAAAAAAAATATGACCAATTAATCCAGTTTTAGAAGAACATAATCATGAAATTAATATCGCAATAAGACTTACAGAAGAGAAACAAATATTATTTTTAAAAGGGTTCAATAATTTTGAACCAGGACTCAATAATTTTACAGCAGATTTTTGTAAAATACAGGAAGAATATATTTCTGTACATCTTCTGAAATTGTCCAATTCAATATTAAATAAATGGGGAAAAGGTACCAGAAATCTGGAAAGTAGCAAGAATAGTACCTATCCCAAAACCAGAAAAAACAATACTACATTCCACTTTGTATATAGACAAAACACATTATAAAGTAGGGATCAAAATTTGTTTTCATCTATCCTGGCACAAAGATCAAACAGTTTTACTAAAAATTATATCCATAACAACCAACATGGCTTTATGCCAGGTAGGCATAGGTCATATGATGTTTGTAGGGCATTATATATTAAACAGATAGTGAATGTAAAGAAAAGGGCAATATTTTCATTAGATACTCTTACAAACTTTGACCACGTGGAATGGTGATATATGTTTAATCTATTGGAGAAGATGAACATGGGAGAAACATTTATTTAAAGTGCTAAGAAATTTATATGAATGCACAAAAGATACTGTAATGATTAACAGAATAGACTCTGGAAAATTTGAAATACATAGAGAAACAAGACTATGAGACTAACTTGCAATAAACTTTGAGGAAAATATGGGAGCAAGATCTTAATGTTAGCATCACAGAATTGGATTGGAAAAATAAGTGGGGGGAAAGGATTATGAGAACAATGTCAGTCAGAGTAAAAGAACATAATTTTAAAATGCTTCGGAGATGGTACCTGACCCCAGTTCGATTACATCAGATAGATAAAAATAAAAGTCCAGTGTGCTGGATATGTCAAAATAAACTGGGAATATATGAACATATGTGGTGGAGTTGTATAGTGGTTAATGAATTTTGGGGGGAAATAGAAAATGAGATTTTTAGAATTTGGGGGGAGAATATAAAACTGGGGGGAAAGTGAGAAAGTGGAAGAGCGATCAGACATTAAAGATAGAAGATTGGTATAGGGAAATGTGGGAGATAGCTTTAAATGATAAATTAACCTTGGAGCTGAACATAAAAAGGATATAGTAAAAGAGAATAGATTTTGGCAAATTTGGCATTTATTTGTGGAATACGCTGGGGTTGGGGGTGACCGAAGCAAGCCAGTACAGGAACAGTACAGTTTCTGGAAACAGTGATTAATAAATGATACCACATCCTCTAGTACAGTTACATAGGGTGCAATAGTATTTTTGTTTAGAATATATTAAGATGGTCTAGAAAGGACAGCCAATAAATAAGATAAATAAGATAAAGTAGATTGAAATTAGATGGGTTATTCAAATTTATCACTTTATTGATAATTAGTAGTTGGTTAAAGAGTGTATGAAATGTGGAATATTATAATCAAGGTGTTTTACCAGTATCTTATTATTCCTAGTATATATGGCTATCCTATATTCATATTCTTCTATGCTCTTTTTATTTTTGTATTGTATTTGCAATTTCTCTTTCTATAATCATTTTGTATTTTTTTAAAAAACATAATAAAAATTTATAAAAAAGACTATGAGATCCTTTGTCCCCATTAATATTTACATTTGCTATGAAACAGCTTGTGTCGTACATAAGAGAAAACAATAATATTATTGGCATAAATTCTAGAAATAGCTTAAAATCAATTTATATGCAGATGATATACTTCATTTTTGGAGAGTCCGATGAAAAGCATAGAAACAGTGAAATAAATGTTGGAAAATATTAACTATCATATGAGATTAAAATTATCAAAAATCAAAATTCTTATTTATACATATGCCTATAACAGAAGAAAAGAAAATTAAGAAAATGCTGAATGTAGAACTGTGTTACTCTAGCTCAGAGGTGTCTAAACTATGGCCCGTTGGCTGTATCTGGCACCTGACACAAATTCATCCAGTCCATGCTGCCCTCATCACTCCCTGAAATAGAAATAAAAATGGCCCACAGGCCAGATGAATTGGCATTGGGGCCGGATCTGGCCCATGGACCATAGTTTGGGCACCACTGGTTTAAGCAGAGAAAATGGCAGCTTAAAATCTATCCTATCCTGTTGTAAAACAGATCATACCTGTCAACCCGCGGCTCCGGAAAAACGGGACCTGCGCAGATTGCTTGTGCGCAGGTCACTTTCCACACATGCGTGGAAGCGCTACGCTGCTTGCACAGCCCCTACGCAAGTGGTGTTGCACTTCTGCACATGCGTGGAAGGGTTTTACCCCCTCCACGCATGCGCGGAAGTGCTATACCGCTTGCGTAGGAGCTGCGTAAGCGGCATAGCGCTTCCATACATGCGTGGAAAGCATTTTCCCCTGCTGCCAAATTACGGGGTTTTGGCAGCACGGGGTGGGTTATGATGTCAATCAGCATCAAATTACGGGGTAATCCCGGCCAAATCGGGATGGTTGACAGGTATGAAACAGATTGCAAGGCATGTTTTACTTCAGCTTCTGGTGGGAGGAACCACGTGACCGGCCCACTGAACCATGTGACTGGCCCAAGGCCCATAACATTTGGGCACCCCTGCTCTAGCTTTAAGCATTTGGGAATCTGTTTAACAAAAGGCATAATTCAACAGAAGTATAGGAATATAAGTGATAGAAAGGGCCCATATCCTACCAAAAATTCTTTGTTTCATAAAAGTATAATGGATAAAGTATGTGGGAATAGTATGAGATTTATGATTGTGTGGGAAACCATTTTAAATATTAACGTATCAGGAAATACTGTGGACCCTCGAATAACGACATTACTTGGTTCCCCAAGTAGCGTCGCTATTGGAATAACGTTGTTATTCGAATAATGGCAAAAAACGTCGTTATTCGAATAATGTCGTTATTCGAACAATCACATTGGGAGCGTTGTAGCATTGTTAATCGAAAATAACGCAATTTGAATGCTTCGTCCACTGTCCTTGGTCAGAAATATGAGTTTTTCAACCATACAAATCAGTATTAGTAATAAAAGTAGTCCATAGGTGGCCTTTATGACCTCCCAAACTGCTTAGAATTACTATAGAGGCACCATATTTGTATTGGAGAGGTTGTGGGAATAAAAAAACATTAGAGCATATGTGGATTTCTTGCCTGAAGGTAGAGTTTGTGTGGTAGGAGGTAATCAATTGGTTAGAATATAACAGCATACCTGTCAAGTATCCCATTTTTCCCGGGAAAACCCCTTATTTTTACCCCTCTTCCTGCCCCCCTCCCATTTTATTAATTTCCCTGTAATATCCCTTATATTTTCAAAAAAAAAATCCTGACCGGAGCGCTCACAGGCAAAGCTGCATTATGTTTTTCCTGCCACCAGAGGTCGCTGTGGCTTTTCGCTTATAGAAGGAGAAAGAGAAGGTGGTGGGGGTGTTCTGTAGTTTCTCTTTCATTTCCCTTCCCTGCCACATGGTCATGGAGGCTGCTTCATTTTTGCTGCTGCTGGTCTGAGCCACCATGGGACGGATGGGAGTCTACTCTAGGTGAGCGATATTTCATATATGGAGATTAACTCCTCAGCTGCTGGGAGGCTTGGAAACTACAGAGGTTGCTTTTTACTTTATTAATTCCCTTCCTTAAGCTGGATCTGACATTCTCAGATGTTGGTGCTTCAACTGGTTGCAGTGAGGAACAAATAGATTGGTTAATTTGGGGAAATTAATCCCTTGCTCCTCCACCCTAATTGGGGGGGGGGGGGAGTCTAGCCACGTGCAGGGCTAGTTCACCCTAGGGAGCTGGTTTACTATTCTGCTCTTTGCTTCCCAGAAATTTTTTAAAATTAAAAATGAGTAAACAAGAAAGAAAACAAAACAAAAGTCCCCCAAGACACAGCTTTGTGCCCATTGCATCAACAATACCATCTAGCCATCTCATTTTTGGCCACCCCCTTCTTTTGTCCTCCACCTTTCCCAGCATCAAGGTTTTCTCAAGTGAATCCTCTCTTCTCATTTGATGTCCAAAGTACTTTAGCGTCATCTTTACTATTTGACCTTTAATGAGCATTCGTGGTTGATTTCTTCTAGGATTGACCTATTTCTAACACCACATTTCAAAGGCATCTATTTTTTGCGCTCAGCTTTCCTAATGGACCAGCTCTCACACCCATACATTACCACCGGGAATACCATTGCTTTGACTATGCAATTTTTTGTTTGCAAGGTGATGCCTCTACTTTTAACTGTGTTCCCCAGGTTTCTCATAGCTTGTTTCCCAAGCATCAGTCACCTTTTTATTTCATGGCTGCAATCACCATCTGCAGCGATCTTTGATCCTAAGAAAGTAAAATCTGCCAGTCGTATCCAACTCTAGGGTGCAGTGCTCATCTCCATTTACAGCCAAAGAGCCAGAGCTGTCTGTGTTTGCAGACATTTTCATGGCCATGTGGCAGGCATGACTAGAGCCCAGCAAGTCACATGGCTATATTTGGCCACGCACACAGATTTGGCCACGGCCACAGAGGGGTGTGGCCAAAATTTCCCTTATTTTCAAATCCAAAACTTGACAGGTATGTAACAGATCAAAGAATAATTTCAGAAGAAATCGTGCTACTATTTTTATTGTTTACTGGAGGGAAGTTTATATAACAAGGAACTGGTAGTGATTCTAATAGGAGTAGGGCAAAATGAAATTGCCCTCAAGATCTCTCTTTATAAAGACTCCTGAAAATATGGCACTTTTTACTGGGTTTTAATATTGAATATCAATAGGCCCCCTGAATAACAAACTGGAATGTTGGTCTACAACTGTTTTTAAGTTAGAACACAAGATAGGATTAACAAGCCATAGAATAAGACAGAAATAGTGAAAATATAGTGAAAATAAAGAATTAACAGTGTATGAATGTATAAGATTGTACAGATAAGATTATATGAATGTTATATTATAAAATAATAAAACAATTATAAAAAATAAAACATTCTTATTTTAAAAAATGAAAACATGCTGTATGAAAACAGCTGTTTGAGTCTTCCCCATGAGAGCAGGGTTCTAGTTCTATAATCACCCATGTACATCTGACCCCAGGGGCTACATTTCATTTTTCCTTATTTTTGTGCCTATATTTCAGAATAATTTCTGTAGCTGACTTTGTCTGACTTTGACCTCTGCTTCAGTTCTTTTCTACAGCTGAACGAGCCTGACCATACCCCTGGAAGCAGGCATGTTTGCTCATGCGTGTCCAGAACCACTTCCGTGAGTGGTTCAGGACGTCCCCACGCCTGTTCAAATGTGTCTGCACCACTCTCAGAAGTGGTTCTGGATGTTCCCAGGCATGCACAAACATGTCTGTGTCACTCCTGGAAGTGGTTCTGGAATCCCCACGCATGCACAAACATGTCTGTGCCACTCCCATAAGTGGTTCCGGACAAGCATGTGCATTGGCGAGTGTGTTTCCTCCATCCACTTCCGGGAGTGGAGCAGGCAGCACGGGCCGGATGAATTGGCATTGTGGATCAGATCTGGACCATGGGCTATAGTTTGGGCACCCTGTGTTAGAGTAAATGTTGCCAACTGTGCCAATTGTAGCATTTTGCCCAATGTAAAGAGTAAGCAGGGGACCCCAGGAACTAATCAGGATCACAGCAAAGCACAAACAGTTGTAGCCCCTTAAATACATATACTATACCACATGAGGGTTCTGATCCAAGTGACCATATTTCTTTTACTGATTCCAAAAATTAAGGTAGAAATTACTTGAAGGGTGTCTCATTCAGTATTTCACATACATTTTGAGATTTAGGGGGTTTCCAGATTCCTCAGTAAATTTATGTACAATCATTTGCAAGTCTCGGGCGAGAAAGACATTCTTCATATGTACTAAGACACAGGGGAAATGCTATTCCTATTATGTTAGAAATCGCATGCACCCAGGAAAGAAGATATTGGGTAAAAAGGCATAAAGAAATGAATTACACATATGGCAATATGAAACATTATTTTTTAATGTCAGCAATGCAGTGACTTGAAAAGAAGCACATCACAGAGGACTAGTTTGGGAATTCTTGTTGTATACTGCCTTACACAGAATATATGAACTCTGCCAATCAGTGTCAACAGTTTATTAATATTTTACAGAAAAACTGTGAGATGAATCAAACTTCAGCTGTCTTGGTAAAGGTGTTGCTAAGCAACTTGCAGTCTGGCTTAAAATTAGTTTGCACAGCAACCTTTCACTCAAAAAGAAGTAAAAAGTATGTCCATTCAAAACATTTCCCCCACTGATTCCAAGAAAAACAACAGCAGTGTAGGATACCAAAACATCTCTTTTTAGTTTACCTTCTTCAACAGAAACAAAAACTACAGAACATTCAAAGAAAGGAAGACTCAAGGGAAGTTTCTGGAATGATTCATTCCACTTACCGTAATCGCTGTCATAGAACACTATAAATTTTTGCCATCGAAGCTCCGTCACTAGCTTCAGCATAACATCATTGAGGCGAACTGGTGGTCTAGCTGCCAAAGTATATTCTTCCTCCTCCAGGCTAGGGTTGAGGTGGCAAGCCGTCCGTGGGGAACCTCCCGTGTTGCGTTGCACAAACAGGTGGGGAATGTGCATGGCATCTGTCAAGGACTGCAGGGCATTGGCGGAGGCACAACCAGTAGAGGTCACTAAGGCTAATATTCCCAGGGTCATCAGGTCACAGGCTGAGGAGAACAAGAGAAAGCTAGTTGACAACCTTGAATGTGAGGATTAAGTCAAATCTAAAGACAAACTAAATCTTTTGAGGCAAATACAAAGACTCACAATGCTGTTTAGAAGTATTGTATGCTGAAAAACACAACACATGCAAGCTGCTTGGGAGAGGATATTGAACAGATGGGACATCACCATTGAAAAGGCTCTTCTTAGTTTAGTAGGCTTATTGTGATAAGTACCTCTGGCAATATTTAAACCTTGTAAGGCAAATATTGAAAATGTTGCTTGGATAACCTGAACCCCACCCACCTCAAGGATTAATATTGAAACAATGAATTCTCCCTAAAAACAGACTGTCAGCTAATAAATGGGCTATCTCATCTGCACTGGATGGATCATACTCCATGTTTTGAAGAATATCTTAAATGGTACTCTTTTTCTTGCACTCATACTACATCCTATGTTTCCCTTTAAAGAGTAAATTCCTCAAAACGTGTTGCAGAACCACAGAATACTTGCCTGCAGAAGACATACAGGTATTTATTAACATCAATATATATGCTTTATAACAACCCAATGCATTTTTAAAAAAGCTTATGAATTTCAAGCCACTTGCTACTTGAGATTGACTACTGAGCAAATTGTGTTTTTGCAGTTTGTTCAACTGAATACACTATTGTTTCAAAACAAAGACAACAAGGCTGGGGGAGAGGTTGTTCTTTTTAAAAAAAAACAAAAAAACACAAGCGACTCTAGCATTTTCAGTTCCAGACTCATTTTCTTTTTTATACTACAAGGAAAGATTTTAAAAATGTGCTAACAGACTGTATTTCTGCTGGAAAATGACATTTCAGATACTGCCCAGCAATCAGTTTGTTACCAGGTTTGCCAAAACAGAGAGAGAGAGAGAGAGAGAGAGAGAGAGAGAGAGAGAGAGAGATTTTACAAGCATGGTTGAGGTAATGACAATTACTGCATTTTCAAATTTTCATACACTTGGTCCTCATTGATTACTACCTGTCCCTGAGCCACATGTACAGCAATTTAGCTACTAGGGAATACTGTGACACATGGGTTGAAAGTGTCAGCCACATAAAATGTGTCTTTAAGGTGCCATGAGAACTGGTCTTTCTTAAACTGGCAAATCACATGGACACATAACTAATAATGGCTAAACTTCATATTTCACCAATAACATGCTAAGTACTTCTCACATGATAATTTCAACCATTTTAAGCCAATTTTGACAGAAAAAATAAATTCCCTTGGAAAAGAATTGCAAACAAAGGAGACATTTCTCAGAAATTCTCAGGGGGTAGTTTAGGTTTCTTGTGGCTGCATTATTTATGAGGTGGCTAAGAAGTGTGTGTGTGTTTTCTTTCTTTCTTTCTTTTCTCTCTTTCTTTCATCTTCTCTGGAGTAGCCAGCAACTTTCTACCACAAGCCTCCTGCACTTCAGGCAAGGCCTCAAGAAAGATGTAACTCCTTTCACACAGGCTCCCCCCCCCCTCCGATCAGGAACTGTAAGCAATGATCTGCAGGGCGATTGTGAGATGTGTAATATAAAAGAGAGGGGCTACAAAACAAATATGGTTTCCTCAGTCATCTTGTAATATTAAAACAAGTTGAAAAATATAACCAGATAAATTCTATGAGACTCTGAGAATGGGGCAGATAAATGGCAGCTCCTTCCATGGAGAAAGACATCTTTGTGAAGCTTGGGGGGGGGCAGTCTATGACAAATCACTAGATATACCTTTTCCAAGGAGCTAGTTGCAACAGTGCTCTGTTTCACACTGGCAACAAGACTTAGAGGCATGCAGCTGTGTTATGAGTGCCTGCAGTAATTTCAAGCTTTATAATACTTGCACTGTACTGGAACTGAAAGCTACACTAAAGTTATATGCACTAAGCAGATATGACAGTTGGTAACTCAAAACCCAGATCCAATCCTTTGAGATGCTATGTAATGTTGAACATGGCCCTTCAACAATATGAGTTTGAACTCTGTCTAGCAAAGCAAAGCAAGCAAAGCAATCACACTTATATACTGCCTGACAGGACTCAATGCACTTGCTAGGTGGTTCACATGTTAATTAGCATTTTACCTCCAACATACTGGGTACTCGTTTTAGCAATGTCAGAAGGATAGAAGGCTGAGTCAACCTTGATCCCTGCTCAGAATCGAACTTTCAACCTTTTGGTTTCAGGACAGCAGTTTACCCACTGCGCCAACAGGGCCTCTCCACTTATACATGGATTTTTCTGAAATTCCTAGATGATACCTGTTGCACTGCTCAGATCATTTAGGGATTTCAGAAAAAAATTAAAGGCTTGCCATGACCTTCCCCATACAGATGGTCAGAGGAAGTGTTTAATAATGATTAGGTTCACTGTGATTGTTGGTAGGTGGCTCCAAAACACAGGCTCTTGTGGTACAAGCATGGCAGTGGCTGCAGGCAGAACAGTGAACAGTGAGAGCACCAGCAGCTGGAGGAACCAGACACAGTATGTCACCAACCCACAAGACAGAGTGCTTGGTGACCCGTAATGATGAGTGAACCCACTTGCTCCAGCTCCAATGGCTGGGACCCAGAACAATGTGCATTTTGACTGTGCAAAGGAAGGGCGGCGCCCCTACCAGTCATGTTCAAAGGTCAACCTGTATCACATTGTGGTCAATCATTTCAAAATGTTTTCCATACAGAAAGAAAATGGCATAGTTTGCTATATTCATTTAAGGAATTCAAATAATGCCATTTGGTTAAAAAGAAAAGCCACAGTTTTCAGCCTGTATTTCAGTGCAACAACGGTTTTCAGATTTTATATATTTTTATCTTGCTAGACTTAAATATGCACCTCCCATAGCTTGTATGAAAAACTCAATGACAAACAGGTCACCATGCTTGCCACACACCCCACCCCTAAGATCAGTTTGTGTGGAAATCCTGGGATGTGTATTTTAGTAAGGAATTTAGAATTCTTCATGAGAGACCTTGAGTGCCCTCCACTGTATTACAGCAGAGTATTTGTAAGACCTCGCCAAAGTATAGATGCTAGGATTCCACTGAATAAGCCATGGCAGTTAAAGTAAAATCAAAGTGATGTAAGTTCAGAACTACTCTCAGTCAACAGCTCCATGCTGCAATGACTACCCCTACTCTCCACAAAGAGGTTTCTTGGTCTGGGTATATTTTTCCACACAAACTAAAGTCAGGCAGTACAAAATATTTGGTATAGATATTTACTTTACAGCTATGGAATGGGAACATGCATATTTGGATATATTCTTAAGACACTGAAGTGCTCCTGATACAAGATATAGTGGAAAATAACTTTGAAGGATGTAGCAAACAGGTCCCACAAGAGTGCTAGCAGACTCAAATTCTAAATCAGTATGATACTTCTTGCACTGATATTTCCCTGCACAGGGTTTTCATCCTTGAGAAATCTTACAGGTAATCTCACAAGATTTCTCAAACTTGCTAATCTTTATTTATTTATTTTTTAGCCTAGAAAGAAAGATGATGTTCCATTGCTACAATTCCTGCATGCAATGGCATTTCTCCTCTGCAGGATTCATTTGGAAAGGGCAAAAAACATAACACATTTTCTTGGACAGAATACCCCTGGAAACGGTGGAAGAGACATCTAGCTGGGCAGTTTTGTTATGATTTCTGCACACTATGACAGTTTCCTTTCCTGAACCTTACTGGAAAGGACTGCCAACTGCATAGAAAGTGCCAATTTTCTACACAGAACAATGGGCAAACAGTGGGGAAAACAATAACAGGATTTCATTTTGGCAGAAGCAAGCAAATCTTGTGCATGCAGGGGGAGGTCTCAGCAGTGGACTTCAGCATGATGAGATTCCAAAAAACTGTGAGGAACAAGACATTTTCTGAGTATTTACAACATTACTAGATTATAAACATCAGTTCAGTTAGGATGATAAAATGCTTAGCTGGTTGGATAGTCCAGCAAGATAGGTATTGGCTGTAGACCTAGAGTTTGGGAATTCAGTTCCCCATTGTGCCTCTCAGGAGTAGAGCAGACTGTGTAGCTCTGTGAAAGCTGAACAGGTCCATCCAGGATGCTCCCAAATAAAGGGGGAATTTTAAAAAGTGTCATCATAAGTTAGAATTGACTTGATGACACACAGTTATGTTATTTATAAGGTGCTTAATACAATAATCTCATTTTAAAACAAACCATCTAGTTCTAAAATATCAAAGATCAATTATTTAAGGCTATCCAATAATTACAGGGTCATTTTAAGATCTTGGCTAGTATCATATTAACCAAATGAAGAATGGTGCAGAATCCCATAACCACCTCACCAGTTGTGAGAAAAATCACATAGCGTGTTGCATAACAGGAAGCTGCCAAACCTGGGGAGAATCTATACATTTGCCCTTCTGCTGCACATTTAGGCAATAGAATATTGCCTTTGGTGTCTTAATTGTTCTTTTCCTTTCTTCATCATCATTTGTTTTTTTTAAAAATCTTTATGAATATACTGCAATTCAAAACATATTCTGCCATGTCAATTTCAGTACTCTTGATTTCTGTGAATAGAGCACATGCTGAGCTTAGTCTATGGACAACCTCTTCATATCTTAGAAATAGCCAGAAGAAAATGATTGAGAGCCAACATTTTCACACTGCAGTGACATACTCAACAAATCAGAAGCATAAACAACCATTACATAAATAAAATCAATATTTAAAAAAACAGCCAACAGCAAACTGTATTTTTAAAGTCCGAAAATACATTGATTTTGCATCAAAATATATTGATTATACATTTCAGAGAATTCAGAAAACAAAGGGCAGGGGTTTGAGTTTTATGTGCTATATCTGGAAGGGTCACATTGCAATAATGTTTTGCAAATGAGTGAAAAGCAAGGTACTTAAAAATATCTATTTCCTTGATAGCCTTTTGCATAAACACATGACAGCTACATTATCTAAATTCATTCCCAGTTAATTATACAGATATAATTTTCCTCCTCTTCGTCTCCTAAGGAAGTGACCTGATTTCACAAGACGAAAACATTGCCTTGCCAGCTGGGAGACCTATGAGTAAGAACAGATTTGATTTCCCAGGCCCACTGCCAGAGAAAGCTTAGCATGTTCAACAGGTAATTTATTTAGTCTCAGATGGAGGGGAGAATAAAGGAAAGGGAGGCTAGAAAAAATAGTGAAGACAAGATAAATTAAAAAAGGGGAGGTAGAACTGCCTGGGGCCATTCAACAATTCTGTGATCCATTTTTTTGGAAAAATTGACCTCCCCCCTATGTAATCTGACCATAATTTTAGCTTCGACCACCTCCCCCCTTTAGAATTACATAATCCAGAGATTTTGTATCAAAAGTCTAATTTTTAGAGCTTTTCACTATTAGTGCCTAATGCACAACAGCTCCAAATGGATTATGTAATCTTTGACCTGACCCGCACCCCCCATGTAATTTTTCCATAATTCAGATGGCAGACCCCCTTCACCCCACCTACAAGGATCACATAATTGTTGAATGGCTCCCTGGCACTAGTGTCATCTCAAACTAAAAACAATAGGAGAGGCTGAAAAAGACTGAATAAATCTCCCATAGAACCATATGAATATCTGAGGCCCCAGCTTCTCTGTTTAGAGGAGCTGATCATAGCCAAAACAGGATGCAAACCACTGTACGTTTAGCTTACTTCAGTGTTTATTTATTTTGTTGATTGGTTGTCTGGTTTATTTTACTACAGCTAGGTAGCTGGATAGCTTAATGATTTAGGTATCTGGCTAAGGAGGCAGAGGTTGGGAGTCTGGATCCCCACTGTGTCCCTTGGAACAAGAGCCAGTCTGCATGGCCTTGAGCAAGTTGCACTGTCCCAGCACACCCCCAGAAGAAAGGAAAGGCAAACCACTTCTGTGAATTCTCTACCTAGAAAACCCTAGAAAGGTTTGGAATAAGTCAGAATTGAATTGATAGCATGCAACTATTATTAGCTGAGCCTTAGCCCAAGCTGAATTTATAACTGGCTCAAGGGTGGAGGGGAAGAAAGTGGTTCCTACTGAAGTTTCAGATAATAAATTAACAGTACCTCATAAGGCCTCCTCATCACCCTGTTCTGTTTCTGCCAAGTTTACATGGTGCTTGTAACAAAACAGATGTTTTCTAATAGAGTCCTGTCAGAAGGAATCATTGCCCAACAACTGCCATACATACACATGACAGTGTCTTGCTTGTCAGGAAAAATAGGGAATGTAATCCCCATGGTTCCTACATTATTAGTAAGAAGATTTGGAATCCCATGAATTACATTTGCCATGACTTCTAATTACCAAAATACTAACATACCTGTATGCTATGACATCCTAAAGTACTAATAATCATAGGAAATATAGGTACTTATCCTCTGGGATAGATATTACCATTTGCACTGGTACTCTCACTGTAAAAGCAGAATGCAGAATTAAACAAATCAACAATTTCCTGCCCCTTAATAATGAGTCAAATCTATTGCTCCTAAGCAGCCCCCTCACTTTGCCTTATTTAAAGACCAGTACTGGCCTTACTTACAAATAAAGAAGTTGAAAATGGGGTAAAGGCAGCTTAAAATGCAACATCTGTCCAAGGAATTATCAGCAACCCTGAAGCAGCAGCATAGTCTTTAGGGTTTCTAGCCAGCTTCAGAATATCAATCCTCTAATGATTGACTCTATTACTTATAAAATTCTCCAGCTATGTTACATATAGAAAACTGTTTCAAATTCCCATCATGGCTGGCAAGTGTTGAGGTCCAGTCCTCCTCAGACTCTGAAGATGACCTGGATCATGAGGCACTTCCCATGCCCAGCCCAGTTCTGCCTGCACCCGAACCTGAGAATGTCCTGAACTGGGAATCTCAGCCTGCTTCTGGCTCAACTCTGTTTCCCCAGGCAGATGACCTGTCAGATCAGAAGTCTGACTCTGACAGTGATCAGCCCTCAGTCATGGAAAGATTCAGAAAGGAGCTACACCTGTGATGCAAGCAAGCTAGAACTATTTACCAGAGAAGGCTCCTAGCTGATAGTGATTAGATGGGAGGCTTTTAAGCAAGCTTGTTGCAGCATTCCAGCATCGGTACAGTTCTTCAGTGCAAAGACTGATGCTCTGCTTGACTTTGGATACCTCTTGAGATTGCCTGTCTAGATCCTGACCTGCCTGCCATGACCCTGACTTCTCTGCCAACACTGACAACGCCCCTGGACATCCTTTGGACTAGACACTGCTTGAACTACGGGTAACCAGACCCGAGCTTGTTCTTTGGACTTTGCCCTTTGGACACACCTTGAATAGACTCTCTGTGTAGTGCTGCTGTGTGGCGACCATGCCTGCTGGGGTAGGTCAGCACAGTAAGTCTCGCTAGCAAAAATTAAGCAAGAAAACTATAGAAAACATGAGAAGTACCCTTACATCCAGAGGTGGGGAGCCTTTGACTCTCCATTTGTTTTGAACTATAATACCCATAATCACATAGGCCATGTTACATGGGTCTTCTAGGACTTGAAGTCCAAAATATCTGCGGGGTCAAAGGTTCTCTCCCACCCATAATAATCATTCATCACCACTAGAAGATCACAATATAATGTTGCTTAGAATGTTGTAATGGCGTTATGCCCATGCCTTGCTGCTACTTCAGGAGCTTCACTGGTTACCAGTTTGCCTCCGGGTGCAATTTAAGGTGCTGGTTTTTACCTTAAAGCCCTTCATAGCAGCGGATCAGGATACCTAAGAGACCGCATCACCCTAAGACCTACCAGGGCAGACAGGAGGGACTCAGTACTGGTCTCGTCAATGAAAGAAGCACATCTACCTGGGACCAAGAAGAGAGCCTACCCCGTGTCTGCCCCAGCCCTTTGGAACTTCTTACTCCGGAGGTATGCCTTCAGGTGGAACTTCTCCCCTTTAGAAAAATTTGGAAGACCTGGCTTTGCCAGTGGGTGTGGGGCCCTATAGGCTCCACCTCCCAACCCTACTGGCTTGTTTAACTTTTGTGGTGATTTTTTTTCCTGTTTTGGTTCTAACATGGGTGGATGGAGGACGAGGGTAATTTTTAAGTATAATGTCAGTTTTGTGTGTTTTTAATCTTGCCTTTTAATTGGAGGTTGAGTAGGTGTTTTAATTGTAAATGTTTAGGTTGTTTTTATACTGTATTTTTACCTGTTGTTTGCCGCCCTGAGTGGCGTTTTCACCAGGGAGGATGGGGTACACATTTATAAAATAAATAAATAAATAAACCCAAATAAAAGATATGTTGTCAAATTGAAATGTGCCATTTCCCTTTTGGCAATGGAAGCTTGCCAACATTGCCAAATACGAATAAGGAAGGCTTTCATTGAGACTTGGAGTAAATGGTCATTTCCCCTCCGCATGCATTATATATTAGGCCCAATCAGGCTCTGCACACTGCTGGCATGGAGACATTTCCAAACAATGCTTTTAATATCACATTATAGAATGTGTAGTTATGGTCCAATTGCTCTAGGACAGTAGTGGCAAACCTTTGCACTCCAGCTGTTCTTGAACTTCAATTCCCTGAAGCCCTGATGAGCAGGAGTGTTGACTTGAGCTTCTGGGAATTGAAGTCCAAGGAGTGCCAAGGTTCACCATCACTGCTCTAGGAGTAATCTGCTGCATATTATATTAAACACATGTTTTTTTCTCACAGGGAAATCATGAAATTGGCTATGAAACAGTTGCAATAGAGTGTGTGACTCTGAAGATTTTAAAGTGTTCTCTGCTGTGGTGTATTTTGTTTTCCTAACAAAATTGTTTCTGCGGGGGGGGGGGGGGGAGGTCACAAAAATCCTCTATAATGCACTGCTGCTTTGCAATTAAATTTTGAAAATGCCTTAATGCCAGGTCCTTGAACTCTTCTACAAATTTTATTTCTCCCCAAATCCCTTTGCTCTCCCTCTCCCTCCTACAAATGAAACTAGAAATAGCATTGCTTACATTTCATTGATGTTTTAAAATAATATTCAATTATAGACTGATTTAAAGGTAAAGTAAAGGTTTCCCTTGCTCAAAAGCCAGTGGTATACGACTCTAGGGTGCAGTGCTCATCTCTGTTTCTAGGCCGAAGAGCCAGTGCTGTCTGCTTCTGCAGACGTTTCCCTGGTCATGTGGCAGGCATGACTAGACACTGGAGCGCACGGAATGCTGTTTACCTTCCCACAAAGTGGTCCCTATTTATCTACTTGCAATTTCTTGCTTTCGAACTGCTAGGTTGGCAGGAGCTGGGACAAAGATGGGAGCTCATTTCCGTCCTGCAGTACTCGGGAATCGAACTGCTGACCTTCCGCTTCCCAGTCAGCATCTTAGCCACTTAAGCCACTGCAGTCTCTGATTTACTCATACTGAAAACAACCAATTAGAATGAAGGCTGCACTACATTGGCGAGTTAAGTTTCCAGCTGCAGAGCCAGAGTTTGGAAGTTCAGTTCACCACTGTGCATAGCCCTGGAGAATTATCATCATCATCAATCACCGCCACCACCACCACTACTACTACTACATGGTAGCCCATTTCATCTGCCTACTTCCTGGTCATATAAGAATGTAACCAGAGCACAAATAAAGAAAATTCATGAAATGCATGCACCCATTTTAGTATACAATTAGATGGATTTAAAGGTCATTAATGGGCTATCAGGATAGCTCAGTTGTTTAGGTATCTGGCTGTAAACCAGAGGTTGTGCATTTGAGTCCCCACTGTGCCTTCCAAGAGAAGAGCCAGTCTGAGTAATTATGGGCAAGCTGCACAGACTCATGACACCCCCTTCCCTCAGACAGGGCCATGCACAGGATTCTAGAATTTTATTATTATTATTATTATTATTATTATTATTATTATTATTATTATTATTATTATTATTATTATTATTATTATTATTATTATTATTATTATTATTATTATTTTGGGGGGTTCAGAAGGGGCAACAATGTCGCACACACATATATAACATTGGCATCCTGGGCTCGGCTGGGGCTAGGGTGGGCTGTTAGCTCAGGAGGGTCACCCCCCCCCCGGGGGCTATGGCCCTGCCCTCAGAATAAGGGAATGGTATCTGTTCTTCTGAGAACTCTCTACATAAAAAACACTGCAATGGATAGCTATAAGTCAGAATTGACTTGATGGCACATAATTACTTCTATATTAAAGGTCATTTAAAAATACAAATGAAAGCTTGACATTCCTGCTTAGACTGAAGTGTTCATCCAAGTTTCTCTTTTGATTGGTTTTCTAATTTAAACCCATTAAAATGATGGCAAGTTCTTTCAGAGACCTGATTAGTCAAGAGATCAAAATGTATCAGATCAGAAGGCCAACTAGTTTTATGTTTAATTAGGCCTTAAGATCTTTCAAAGGACACCTCTGTAGTGATTCTCTTGCTGTGCCTCAACTAATGGTCTGGATTATTAGAAAGAAGGGAATGGAAAAGCCTGTGAAGTTGCTTGACAGGAATAGCAGAAAGAGAACAAGAGAGCCAATGGTAGTCTGAAAATATCTACTATTCTAACAACACATTTGAATATAATATATAATTGCATCCTCTCCAGAGATAGGCTTAAGGAGCCCTATGGAAGAGGAAAACAAGAAAAACTGGTTGCATATAGAGAGATACTTTGCTCACATTTTTAAAGCCACTCATTCACATAGTTATAACAAATATCAGGGTGCTTCCTTCACAAAAGAAAAAGTCATATTTCATACAGCTGTAAGTCAAATATTTCTGATGACTCTAACCAGTGTCAGACTTTTTTAATGGACTAAATGCACAAGTCAAAGTCTACACACAGTGTAAGTTATACAGGAGAAAATGAGGAGGAATGAGCATTGGATCTTACAGATATCGTTGGATTACAGCTCTCATGATCCTTTACCACTGACTACATTTACTAGGACAGACTGGAATTGCATTTCTCTGCTCTTATCTACAGGACACCAACAATAGAGAAGATGATGGCAATACCCTGGCAGAGCAAACCAGATCAGAGGGCTGTTCCTTGACTAAAGTGGTCATAGTGTAAGAATGTATGAAAAAAATCACCAAGGAAATAGGTGGGCAATTTAGTGCTGTAACGGAAATACCAATATGGAGACAATGATGAACCATGCTGTGTTATTTATGTTGGGTGTTTCTGTAGGTAAATAACCTTCTTCTAGAGCCATATCCAATTCTAAATACTGGCTATATATGAGCCTGGGAATATAATACTGTAGCCTTCCATTTACATTCTGCATTGCAGCATGACACCCTTACTAGTGATTCAGTTCTGCAAAACACTTTCTTAGAATAACCTAAAAAAAAATATAAACCTAGTTCACTGCACGCCTACTTTTGGGTGCTCAGGCAATCTTGGCCTGATACTTTGAAAACAGGTACCCACATACCAGATGACAAACTTCTTTTGAAACTGAGGGAACCATCAAAGGCAACTTGTAATAATAGCCTAATGGAGTGCTGCTGAAAGAAAGAAAAGTTGAGCACCTCTAGGGATGTGGCCTAGTCTTTGGGCACACTTTGATTCTAGTCATGCTCTATATTAAATCTATACTTTATCTCAAGGCTGAACTATACATTCCAGATAATCTCTCATTAGAGTTGAAATTGCATTAGCACTCAAAAGAATAACAGAAGCAGTTAGAAATCACATTTAAAAAAAGAAGAATGTGGTGATGCTCAGAACAAAAAAACCACAAAGCAAGGCAAGCTAATTCGCAAATAATGGAAACTAAGAAAAAGTCTGCAGAGACCACCAGCACTTAAAGAATTCCTTCACCTAACAACAGGTATACATATCATGTAGTTATGTCCTCAGAGGGAGACTATTTTCTGCCATACCACTTAGATCTGTGTCTTAGTCTGAAATGGCCCTGGCAGACCCATCAGAGGATAGCAGGGACTAATGGCAGTGCAGTGCTACAAGTAATAGTTGTGTAGCTGGACCAAACCACAATATCTTTGATAAATTCTTTGATGAGGCAAGCAGAAATACAAATATAATATCTTTACTGCCGCCAGTGACTAATAGTGAACAGATAAATATAGTGATAATGGTCCAAATTATAGTCTAGTACAGGGGTTCTCAATGTTTTTCACCTGGACCATGCCCCCTCAGACAGCTGAGGGGGCTGTAAATACTGCCATAATACATGTCCACGGCTGTCATAAATGTGTTTACATGACTGCAAATGAGTCCACAGCTGATTCTGGTGGTGGAGGCACAGTCGTGGGTGGCTGGAGTGAGGTTGGGGCTGGATTATTTCACACCACAGGCCAGATCCAGCCCATGGGCCATAGGTTACAAACCCCTGATCTAGAATAAAATGGAGGAGGTAGGAGAGAAGAAAGTACCATGCCAGTATCACACTAAAAGAAGGGGGGAATGGCTGAGTACTGATTACATTTCTGTGCCAGGCACTTATATTAGCCCTAGAACCATTTTGAAAAGGGAAATAGTTTCAGAGTACAGTAGAACCTCGGATAAAGTCCAAACTCCATTCTAAGAGTTTGGACTTTATCTGATTTTGGACTTTTCTGAATCAAATGGGTGATGCATCGGATAACATCCAAAAATGGACTTTATCCGAGGTTCCTATACCAAATACCTCAGATAATGTCCATTTTTTTTTGCGGTTTTGGACTTTATGCGATGCATCACGTGTGCATGAAAACTGTGACTTTATCCGAATTGGACTTTATCCAAATCGGACTTTATCCAAGGTACCACTGTATTGTTGCATATCTGGGAAATATTTTGTTTTGAATTCTTACAGGTGCTCAAGTCAAAGCTATCACATTCTTTCTGGTATCTGCCCATTGCTAAAGATTGCTCCTATTCACTCAATAGAAGTCAGGAGTAAAACTGTGAAGAGGAAATGTGTGTGTGTGTGTGTGTGTGCGCGCGCGTGTGTGTGCGTGTGTGCGTGTGTGTGTGCGTGCGTGCGTGTGTGTGTGTTACTTGCTGAATCAAAAGCTGTTAAGCATCTCCTCACAACAGTTTTATCACACAATTCTCTAGTGAGTCTTTATGGATCAATCAAGCAAATGGCCAAGCTGATTTTACAGCTCATAGAATAAGCCAGTCACTTGCAAACCAAAGAAGTCCCTAGTTCTCTAGAGGGTGCGGGGATAATTTTTCATATTGTAAGGAATACAAAAATATAAATTTAGCTGAAAGTGTATCAGCCTTTCTCATAGAGGATGAATGAATAAAATGTCAGTTTTCTTATACCTATTTTATATATGCATACTGATCATTTAACAACTGCAATATAAAATGCAAGAAAAATGCTGGTAGATATCTTACTAACAGAGAACAAGTTTTATGGAGCTTCACATCATCTTGAAACACAGTGCCTTTAAATTTTGAATTGTCTAAGCCAGTCAACATGAAAGATATAAATTATACAGTACTTATACATTATTTGGCATGAATCCATGCTGTAAATCCAATATTACTCTAGACTAGAATATACTCATTAGTCAAACTCTTCTGCAAAGTAGTGTACACATGGGGGAAACTACACAATCAGTTTTTACAGTTTTCTGGATGAGTGTCACTTGCCTTGGTGCAAAAGCATCTGACTGAGCATTCAACCTGACTGCATATGCAACAGATATAGAAGAGGACTCTACACACAGGTTGCACAGTTTCCAGGAGAGAGGTGCTCTGTCTTGCAGGGGAGGGTTTCAAAAAGGGTCAAAGCAGCAACATTTGGATATTATCAGAGCAGAGAGTAGACAATTCAATTAATCTCCAGTTATGCTATGCTCAGTTAGGGTATCTCTACAAATTTCTGGAGTTTGATTCAAATCGTTGAGGTTAAATATAATGTTGTCTACATAAAAATACTTGGATACAGTTGTTGTAGCAAAAGAAAGAAGTGCCAAAACAGAAAGAGATTGACAAACTGAAGCGACAGTAAAAGGCAAAAAGTCCCCTGGAGATGACAGAAACTGTGTCCTGTGAAAGGCTTAGTTTAGTCTCACCAGATTCTAGTTATTTTCTAGCTACCGATACAAACAACAGTTATGTGTCCAGGGATGTACATTGCTTATTAGACTGACCACATTCAATAATTTTTCTTGCCTTTTAAAAAGGTACAGTGATACCTCATACAACGTCCAAACTTGGTTCCACAAGTTTGGACTTTATACGGATTTGGACTTTGTATGAGGCATGCAAAATCCTAGCCGCAATGCCTCATACAACATCCAAATCCTTGCCACGATGCCTCATTCAACGTCATTTCCATAGAGATACATTGTACTGTAACAGCACAGACTTCAGGGCAAAGTCAAGGAAACAGACAGGAAACGGATAGAACTTTAAGAAATCATTGTCTAAATGCTAAATACATTACAAAAACATGTCAAACAACCCTGATTGTCCAAGAACCTGAAGAATGCTGCAAAAATCCTAGGAATGCTTCTAAAAATTCTGATGAAAAAATTCAAAAAAATCCAAAATGACGCTCAAAGCCACTCCTAAACACTCTTCGCCTCGTGCAAAACCCACAAGAGCAATGCATGCATGTGTCCTGCCTTTTATACTGGCCAGGCACAATGCAACCTGGTAAAAACCCAATGCCTCATACAAAGTCGAGCGACTTTGTATGAGGTAACTTTTTTCAAGAAATTAGGCGATGTTGTATGAATTCGATGTTGTATGAAGCAGACTTTGTATGAGGTATTACTGTACTTATAATGAGTTTTCATTACACCTAGGATTGCATGTGTATGTCAATACATGATAGATACAGACTCTCTTCTGTAAATTTAGATTGAATAGATTAAATCAGAGCTAGGACTATTCTTTTTCTCACCACTACAGCAATGTTCTACCTTTTCTTTTATCCTTTTTAATACATGCTGCTGGTCTTTATTTTCAGAATTTTTTTTCTTGCTGTCGTTTCCTATGTTTGTTTCAGAGTGAGTGGGTGCTGAATATTCAGCACTTGAATTTGGAATTTGAAAGTGAGTGGGCACATTGGGGCAAGTTAAGTTACTGACTAATAATGCAAAGACAACTCCTTCCATGGCATGGTTCCCAGGGGACAAGGAAGGAAGCTGTTAGGAATTCTGCCTACAAACTGAGTTTCCACAATATTCCCAAATTTGATAGCACTGTGTAGTACTCCCTCCAGGTCACACCCATTTGTTTTCTTCTCCCATTATGAAACTATATAAGAACTTAAAATTATTTCAGAAAATTGAGAACAAATCAGGTCATGGCTCCAGGCCAGCTTTGGGTGGGACAGCCTTGATATTTGGATACAAACCAGACTGGATGGTATTCCTACACCCCTCATTTCTAGTTTATACTAAAGAAGCTTTACCATGTTTCAACTGATTTTAAAAGATGTACTCTATTTGGGATTAACAATTGAATTGGTTATCTTACCTTAATGATTCCTCTCCACTAGGGAAGGACAAGAAAACAAAAAATATTTTTCCTCTCAGGTCTTCTGGTACATAAAATGAGTAGCATACACACACATTCGCACACAGAAACCACATATAGAAGCCAAACCAAAAATTCACAATAGAAAGAGACAGTAATGCTTGTGCATTACTTTAATTACCACCTAGATTTTCCCCACGCACTCCACCACAATCTATAAATGTCTTGTTCACTACATTTCTTCTTCCCTAAATGGTAGGAACCCCCTTACAAGAGAGGTGAGGCTGATTCCTCCTTATCATGTCTTTATCAGTCAGTAAATACTGTTACAGTTTTTAAATGTTGTTTGATGTTCTGTTGCTCCTTAATTTCAAATTTAATGTCCCTCAAACTTTATTGCATGTTTCTCCCTTTCTTTTTGCTCCTACTTTTCTTGATATTATATCTTTGGAGATGAGTTCTAGGCATTCACTAGGTAGAATGTGTCATTTCATCATCATCAACTGCAACTCATATCCAAGAATGCATTTTTTTCCTGAAGCAGGAAAAATGTCACTGGTGTGAATTTGTTTAAAGTGGATCCCAGATTGCCATGAAGTGACCCACACACTATGATTTCAGAGCCATCATTCATGACACACATGAAGCGCGACATGCAGGATTTAACACCAGAACTGCAATGGACTGCTGCAGCCTTGAGAATATGGACAAGGTGCACCTTCACAGCCAGTCCATCTGGCATGGCGTCCTCCGCCTCCATGACCATTGGGAATCAGAGTTCCTCCTATGCTCATTTTGCCATTGGGCCCAATATGATGGTTTCCAGTGACATTTCCTCCACTGAGGGTGACCATCAACCCACCTAAAGGGGCTCATCTGCCCATAGCCATTGGCTCCTTTAGGGAGTCAGGTTAGTTAACCGCCACCTGACACATAGCGTTGAGTCACTAGCTGTATGGTCTATTCCATTACCGTAGCAGGATGTCCGGCCAGACAGAGAGAAGGTGTAATTTATTTTAAAAAGGTCTAATTTATAAAACAAACAAATGATAAGCATATTGATATAGGTATCAAAATTTTATAATCTCTTGAAAATGTCTGGGGTTCTAATTCATTACTGTACAAGGTATTGAATTAAGTAGAATTGTCATTTTGTGTGAAGATAAAAAAGCTTTTTAAAAAACTATTTGTAAATCACAATAGAGCATAGCAAAGATCTTGTTCACCTTAAATGCTAGCCAGAATCATACTGGTGTTCATTTAAATTTGCATAACATGTCATGGCCAATTGTAGCTAATTGACAAGTCGCAGAGTCACATCTTGTTCACATGCCTCATCACATGCCTGATATCAAGATTCAAACTACCAGCTACAAATTAGCTGAAGCAAGTTACATAAATCTTATGTTAGCAAAAAAAAAGGATTCTAGCCATGAACTTGTTTATATCAGAATTAATTATGTGGTAGATAACTAGTTTTTATTTTTCATAAGCTTTTGTGTGACTAAGCACATTTCTTCAGCTGATTGGGCTGATCATGTCCCTGAATGGAGTATTTTAAGAGTTTATAAACTGGAGTAAACTGTTAGCAAAGATGACTCTTGGCAATTCAAACCATTGGTAGCATTTCTAAGTTGCCAACAGTTCTCTTTTACTAGATGTTTAACTGACAACAGAAAATATCATCCAGAGAAGCAAACAAAACAGTTCTCCGAAACTTACCAAAATATATACCTTTAACAGAATAATTTTACAAAAATGTAAGCAAACGACAATTTAAAAAATAGTATAACAGTGAAGCCATCCAAACCGTACACAGAAGGGGGAAATAGAAAAATAAAACCAAACAATACTCCCCTCTCCCCAAAAGCAAGAAGACTAGCAAGCAAATAAAGGCAGACATTAATCAATGTCACATCTAAAAACCAAAACTATTGAGATATAAGGTGATGTGTCTCCCACCATTATCATGGTTTCTTCTCCTCTTCTTTATTTTCAGCAGTGAGCAGACCAGGAAAGCAGCAAAAATAATCCAGAAAAGGAAAGGAGCAAAACAAAGGGAGGAAAAAACCCAAATAAATGGTGGTGGTGGATCCAAACAATAATCTCAAAGAAACATGCTGGTATATGTCTCTTTTGTGTTCATCCTTAAGTTGCTCCCATTAAAGCAATGGGAATTATGTAAAATTTGATTTACTGTACACTTAAGAAGTCAATCCAGTCAGGTCTACTTCAGTTACGACTACCAACTAGATTTACTCCAGTGGTCTGCTAAATCCAGGAGGAATCCAGAGCAGATTTAAGAACCCCTGTTAGTTTCTCAAAAAGAGAGAATGAATGTTTAAGCTCTTCCCTACCTTATCCCCCGCCCCAACCAAATCATTTAGCATCTTTCTTGCTGGAAGACAAACGACCAACTGGCTCCCTAATCACAATGTGCAAATTTCACCTGAAAAAACAATTGTCTGTAAAATCATGTTAAGTGACATAGAGATAATTTTTTATCATTCTCTTCCTTCCCTAGAGTTCAGATCAGAATATCTGCTAAAAAAATTCTCAGTACTTGTGTTATAGACTACCATATTACCAAGCAAGATGCACATGACACTTACCACAGTAAATGGCTGTCTCTATTCACACTTTTCCCTGCTGAAGTAATGATCTGTACTATACTCCTTCCCATGTGACATTTTCAAACAAATCATACAATGTATCTCCCAATCCCACAAGCAACTCAAAGCTACCTCATACATTTGCCATATACGCTTGATTCATTTCACACTTTCTTTTCTCTGTCACTGTCATTCTTTGGGCAACCATTACAAAGAGTCTGACACTCAACCACCAGACTCCAGAATACCCTGGCTTTCTACATGCTGCATTTTAAAAAAATAATTCACTCTTCTATAATCAGGACCTCAACTTCAATGCAGCAGACTTCTCAAATCTTACTCACCCAGATTGTGTCCTGTTAACATTTTATTAGAATCAACTGCTTGATCATTCTTCAGATATCATTTCCTTCTCGCCCAGTCTCTAACTAAGGGAAGGGGAAAAGAATGCACGCCAACTGTTACACTCAAAGATATGAATATACTGTATGTGAACTGGCTCTTAAGGTCCACATTGCTTCATTTCACATCATGAAGTATCTGAGACACAGTATGGACACATTGAAAGGATACTGTCAAGTCACTGTTCTTCAAGCCAAAGTATATAATTAGCTCACAGAGCAGACACACTTTTCTCTTTTAAATCAGTTCAGGTCAAACTATTGCAAAATGTATTACATTTTGCATGCAGTAAGAGAAGTGGCATCGTCAGCAATAGGCAATAATGTGGAAGGGAAATAAGAACAAAGTCAAACAGTCAAAATTGCCATGGTAAATAATTGGGAACACAGTCAGCATCAGATGGGAGAAATAGCTTTTATATTTGGTTTGAACTAGATTTAACAAGATGAGCATTCAAATCTATAGACCTTAGTCCTCCTTGAGCTCAATTGTTGGAGAGTCAGGTATGGGTTAGACTCAACATACAGATAAGGGTGCTGTGTTGCTGAGCTGGGCAGGCAAAGGCAGGAAATCACGGATTTCCTTGCAACATAGTGATGCCATCAAGTGGTCAACTGGCGCATTGATCTCATGAATAATTTTAATGAGCATTCAGCAAACAGGATTTGAGTGTGAAAATTAGAAAGCAATTTCACTTATTATTAGAAAGCCTACTCACTAAACAGCAAGTAAGCCATAAATTCCATTAAAATGTACTTTGAATAATTTATGCTCAATGCAAGTAGGAAATAGAGCTAACACATTACTGAGTCCTTATGAGGTGTTCCAGCTATATCTCCTTAAGATATACTATTCCTATTTCAGCTAGCATGCTGTGCTTGCTGGTCATGCTTAGTCTTCTCTGGACTATTTCAATGGTTCTCCAGTAATTTTCCACGCTACAAATCTTGGGCTTTCCCAAAGTCTCTCTTTTTGTGCTAGAATCATGCCACTTTGGCTACACACAGGTTTGTGCTCAGAGAATGAGAATGTCTGGGACTGCAGTGGCTTAGCAGTTAAGACACTTAACTTGATGACTAGAAGGTCAGCAGGTCAGCAGTTTGAGACCTGAGTGCTGCATGACGGAGTGAGTTCCCGTTTCTGCCCCAGCTCCTGCCAACCTAGCAGTTGGAAAGCAAGAAATTGCAAGTAAATAGTTGCTGCTTCAGTGGGAAGGTAACAGCATTCCATGATCTCCAGTGCCTAGTCAAGCCTGCCATATACCACTACAGCTGAATACGACTAGCTTTCGAGCAAAGGTGAACTTACCTAATGAGAATATTATTGGTATTTAGAACTGTGCAGCATATCTAAGGGAAGGTAAACAGCATTCGGGGGGGGGGGGTCAAGTTGGTCCCACCAGTGGTGGTGGGTGTCCAGCCCACCAACAGTCTGAGGGGGCATGGTCTAGCCCATGGCTTTAAAAGGTTGAGGACTCCTGTTCTAGAAGCCATTTCAGAGTTGCTACATACATTCAATTTCTCCTCATAGCTAATACTGACATTGCAGTGCAGTTCCTGAAGGACAGTATTGCTGCAGTCTTTGAGATTTAAACTCCTAGGTCTTCTGCCAGCTTTTGGTGGATGCCCAATAACAAGCTTATTTATTGCTCCAATTTAAAATCCAATGAAAATCACAATAAGACCAATACTAAAACAGACAAAGAGACTATTAAAAGAGGGTCTGGAACTAGCAAAGAAATATCTCCAAACATCTCTGGAGAGAGATTGTTGTCAATCTGCCTTTAAGGAGGGGGAATCAAGTTTGTCCATGGGAGTGGGGTCTAGCTTGATAATTAAGATTACTTGCCTCTGAAGCATCCCTTTAAGCATACAATTAGAATGCATGTGGGAAGGTAGGGTTTTCTATCCACTCTAAAGCACGTTTGCCAGAAAACCTGGGAATCTAATCTTTAGACTAGAAAACAGAAGTGAAGAATTGTTGAAATGGAAGACAGGAAAGTAATCTTCCTCTGCTTTATTCTTATGTGTGAGAAACTGTACAAAACTGGGTTGGCTCTTTCATGGACTCTTAAGGATAATTGATGGGGTTGTTTGCATCTTTGTGAATAATGGGCCAGTCCTTGCTATGTCTCTGCTTCACTTCCCGTTGTGGTGGGGGACACCATTTTTTGGTAGAGTGACATTTTTATGAATTGCAGAGATCAGGATGTGCACCAAGATTGGGGTATATGTTTACTCATTCTGTGCTGGAGGTGAGGAATCTCCCAGAGTTTGAAAATTCCTAGTCAAGGTGTTTCATCATGTTGAGACAGCCTAAGTCAATAAGAACAAGTAATATAGCAAGTATTTTTCACATGCCCAGTGGACTGTGAGGAAAATTGAACTCAATTATATGTTCAGGTGATTAAGTGCTTACTATATAATTGGTCTTCAGCACTGTGTCTCATAGTTCTGGGTAAAGTTTTCTTACAGAAGGAGGCCATGATCACTTAACAGGTTGTGAAAAAGACACTGTTCCCTTGGGGGCCTCAGGCTGATATTCCTCACCTGAAGACAACATCATTTAATTGAGCTTGCTACCTGAGATCTCTTAAGGAATGCCAATGAGAATTTAAATCAGTGGTGGCCAACATTTTTCAGTCGTGGGCCTGACCACATACCCAGACAGCTGGGCAGGCTGGACCAAGCCCCCAGGAAGTGGGTGCATTTACAGCTGTCATACTTGCACCTACTTCTGCATTTACGACAGCCACAGGTGCATTTGTGTATGTGTGGGTGCGTTTTATGGCTGATGTAAATGTGCCCGCTTCTACTTCCAGGTGCGGCAGAGGCCGCGATGGACCAGATGGGATGGTGTTGGGGTCCGGGTCCGGTCCGCAGGCTGTAGGTTGGGAACCCCTGATTTAAATTGTGACTTTCTGAATAGAGAGCCCATCCTCAGTTAATTCAAGTGAAAAGGGGGGAGGGAATAAGAGTGAACTATCATCAGAGAATTAGCAAAATGAGGGGAAACAGAAATAAATATAAAGATCTGGGAGGATAGTATAAACTTGTAATGGTAACATTTATTGAGCAGTAAAATTATTGAGCAGTTGCCCGTGGAGAGGACACTGAATTGACTTCATGAAGAGATTTATGAAAGGGGACACATTAATGTGCATCTGGGTTTGTTTGAGCGTATTGCATCTTGCTATACTACCTAATAAGCAGTAGATGAAGGCCTTTAATGTTCTTTCCAAACTAATAAACTATAAGAGATACATTATTTAAATGTTAAGAAATGCACATTTCCCCACCACCACCACCCATATAAAGTACAAAATATTTCACTTTTTCAAACACAGGATCTGTGGTACTGGCAGAAAAATGTTTATGGTGGGACACACAATATGGCCTTGCAAATCAGTCCACAAAAGTCCTAGCCCATAAGTCTATTATAATAGCTTGCCTGTTTGGCTACACCAGGGGTGCCCAAACTATGGCGCACAGGCTGGATCCGACCCATGGCTCCAAAACATCCAGTCCATACCACCCTCATTGTTCCTGGAAGCAGAAGCAAAATGCGCTCATGCATATGCAAAACACTGCCGTAAATGACACGTGGCTGTCATAAATATGTGCAGTGTTATGCACATGCAGGTGCATTTTACTTCTACTTACAGTGGGAGGAACCATGTGACTGGCCTGCTCAACCACATGACCAGCCCACAGCCCAAAAATTTTGGGCACCCCTGGCCTACACATCCCTACATGATAGTGCTTTGTTGAATAAGAGAACCTATTTGTAATCTTCTGTGTCTAGTTACCTGAAACAGATTATTTGCCAAAGAAAGAGAAGGAAAAATTATTGATTAGCTTTTCATTTATGTAAAGAACAGAAATAAAACAGATTGTTTTGCAATACAAAACATATGCAGCTTCAAAGTGATCAGAGGTGCAGGCTCACATTTCAAGTTGTAATGTATGTTTCTCAGTCACTAAAGGTAAAATTGGAAAGTATTTCCCAGAACAAATTGGGAGAAGTTCCTAAATAATTGAAGAAGTTCTCAAGATGATCAGCAAATTGATGATCAGTTTTTTAGTGTATGAGAGTCAAGACACAAGGCACAGCCAAAGGCTGGGTTAACTCAGGTTTATTGCATGGTGGACAGAGGGAACATGAGGTAATGGCGGACGAACAGCTCTATATATATGGTAGTAACGTATTTGAATGTGGCTCCACGGTAGCCCGTTGGCTACTGGTCCGCGTGACGTCATGGCTGGTCACGCCCTTCTTGTCCAGGTGTAGGTAGCGGCGGGAAACTTCCCGCGCTGCGGTCTTTGATGGGTTTGAACCAAGAGAGCTTGGACGCTCGCTACTGCCAGCTGGTGGTCATTAGCTCGCGTCCTATTACAGGGTTTATGTGATACAGCTGAAGGTTACATTGTTACTCATCGGCAAGGTTACATTGGTTCAGATACATTGATATCACATGTAGAAGGTTACACTATTAGGACACAACACTCCTCCCCCCTAGGATGAGACGAAGTCTCTCAGCCAAGATGGCTTATTTCGAACACGCTGGGGTCTCGGCGCGGGCTGCCCTGCCCCGGCTTCGCTCCCTCCTCCTTGCTCCCTGGCTTCCTGCCCTGCAATCGGAGAGGATGACTTGTTAGTGGTTTGCCGCGGCTCTGCGGCTTTGTTGGGAGGTGTGTGCTTTGTTTGGGAAGAACCGGGGGCACTGGGGACTAACGAAAAACCCCTCTTCTCGCTTGGATGGGTGGGGGAACACTCCGAAAACCCCCCCCGGCTAGCAAAATCAAAATCAAAATCGGATTCGGGGGAAGCGGCAGCGGCGGCCGCACACTCCTTTTCCCTCCCCCCGGGCTCGGATAGAACTGGGGTATCAAAAGGATACGAGTCGGGCTCACTGCTTTCCCCCCTGTCTCCCCCTTGGGCTAAACGGGTGGGGGAGAACCCTATCGCTGAATCCTGTCGCTGAGCCCCACTGGTCGGCCCCTCGCTCACTCGGTGCCTCAGTTGGTCAGCGTGCCTCCTCCAGAGGAGGCCGGTGCTAGTTTCCACCCGATAGGACACTGGCCCCGTCTGTTCTATTATCGTCCCTGGCACCCAGGCTGGGCCTGCGTTGGCATAGTTCCTGCAGTGTACAGGATCGCCTACGCCGAAACCTTTCGAGACCGCTAACCCTATGTTCTTCCCTTTGTCCTCGACCCTCGACGGGTCTAGCCTGGACAAAAGCGTGGTCAGTTTCCTCCGCATCAGCAGCTCAGCCGGCGAGTAACCAGACGCTAAGGGGGTCACTCTGTACGCTAATAGAAATTGACAAACTTGGTGATTTAGATCTCCCGAGCCCATGCGCCGCAGCGCATCTTTTGTGGTGCGCACCAAACGTTCCACTTGGCCATTCGTGGCCGGGTGAAACGGCGCGGATGTGACATGCCGAATTGCATTCGCCTCCATGAATGCTGCGAACTCAGCGGACGTGAAACAACTGGCGTTATCGCTGACCAAAGTGTCGGGTAAGCCGAACGTGGAAAAGACCCTCCTTAGCTGGCGAATGGTAGTGGCGGAGGATGTGCTCTTTACCGGAATGACCTCCAGCCACTTTGAGTATGCATCCACCACCAGGAGAAACATGGTTCCCCGGAATGGGCCAGCAAAATCTACGTGCACCCTGGACCACGGCCCCCTTGCTGCGTCCCATTCCCTATGCGGTAGGCGGGCCACCTCCGGTCGAGAGCATTGACATGCCTCACAAGTGCCAACCATCTGCTCTATGTCGGCGTCCAGCTGGGGCCACCAGAAGTAACTCCAGGCCAACGCCTTGGAACGGACGATTCCCGGGTGGCTGACGTGCAACAGCTTTAGCACCTTCGGCCGCAGGGACGTAGGAACCACCACCCGTTGGCCCCACAAAAGGCACCCCCTCTCTAAAGACAACTCCACTCGCTTTCGGAAGAATGGGTCGAATTCCGTGCCTGGGGATGACGCCGGCCACCCCTTCTGCACCCACGAGCATACCTTCTCTAGTGTTCTATCCTTTCCGGTCGCCCTGGCAATGTCGGCCGGTACTATCGGGGGTGACTCCAAGACCTCTATTAGCAATACCTGGCGGTCTCTTCTTACCCCTGCCTTCTGGTCGTCCGACAATGGTAACGGCGACCGTGAGAGCGCGTCTGCATGGCTGATTTCCTTCCCTGGCCGGTATTCTAACTCATGTTGATATGCGTTAAGAAAAATAGCCCACCGCAGCATCCTCGGGGACAGGATCTGTGGCGTGGGCTTATTTGCAGTGAAGATTCCTAACAGGGGCTTATGATCAGTAACGATCTTGAACGGCCGACCATACAGAAAATCGTGAAATTTCTTGGTTCCCGCTACTATCGCTAGTGCCTCCCTATCGGTCTGTGCGTAATTCCGCTCTGCTTGGGACAGGGACCTTGAATAAAACGCTATCGGGGCCTCCCTTCCGTCGTCTAACACGTGGCAAAGCACCGCCCCCACCCCCACCGGGGATGCATCGCAGACCAAAACTATGGGCCGTTTGGGGTCGAAATGAGTCAGGATTGCCTCGGATGTGAGGAGTTGCTTTAACTCTGTGAACGCTCTTTCTTGCTCGTCACCCCACAGCCATTTTTCCTCTTTTTTAAGTAGCCGATGGAGCGGCTCGGCAACAGACGCCTTCCGTGGAAGGAAGGTATGGTAGAAATTGAGAAGCCCCAGAAATGACTGAAGCTCGGTTTTGGAAGTGGGGCGAGGGGCTTTCTTAATGGCGGCTACCTTAGATTTGGACGGCCTAATTCCCTCGGGCGTGACACGGAACCCTAAAAACTCAACCTCTGTTTCGAAAAATACACATTTGTCTTTCCTCAGTCGCAGCCCCGCTTTCTCGAACACGGCCAGGACCTTATCCAATCTGTGAGCCAGCTCGGCCTTACTCCCCCCCGTTATCAACACGTCATCAAAATATGGCAACACCCCCTCCAGCCCCTTCAGGAAGCGTTCCACTAGCGACTGAAAAATGCCAGGTGCCGAGTTCACGCCGAACTGTAACCTCGACACCTGGAACGCCCCCTTATGTGTGACTATTGTTTGTGCCGCCGCTGTGGCGGGGGTTACCGGGAGTTGCTGGTAGGCCTGTGCTAAATCGAGTTTAGCGAAACACTTTCCCCCATTCAGCCTGGCCAGAAGGTGGCTGACCACTGGCACCGGGTATGCATTAGGGCGGATTGCCTTATTAATGGTACACTTATAATCAGCGCAAATGCGCACCTCCCCGTTAGCCTTCAGTGCTGTTACAATTGGAGTCTCCCACTCCGCGGAATCCACAGGAACGAGAATTCCTTGACCCACCAGTTTGTCCAGTTCCGCCTCTATTTTGTCCTTAAGCGCGAACGGTACCCTGCGCGGTTTAAGTCTTATCGGGCGGACCTCCGGGTCTAAGTCGAAGGCTACAGGGGGTCCCTTGAACTTTCCCAGTCCACTTTTAAAAACGGCGGGGTGTGCGTCACACACTGCTTGTATTGGGTCCTCGCCTACGGCATGCACCCCCCCTATGAACAGGCCTAAGGGCTGAAACCACTGTGTTCCGAGGAGGCTACAACTCCCCCCTTTTAGCACCACTAGGGGCAGTTCCGCAGAATGTCTCTTAAAGCGAACCCGGAACGTTCCGACCCCCAACACTGGAATGCTGTTCCCCTGAACGTCCCGTAGTGTGGCCCTCAACGCTTTAAGTTTGGGCCGCACGTGGGGGTCGATTTTCAAGAACTCTCTCTGGGGGATTATAGAATAGGAGGACCCCGAGTCAACTTCCATCCTAATAGGGGTCCCTTGTACTAGTACCTCAACAAAGTAATGGGGCTGTCCCGCAGACACGTTGAACACAGGAGCGTCGCCCTCGCTGTCGTCCGAGATGCGGCCCACGCCGTCCTGCTTCCTCGTGGCCCGGGCGCCATCTTTGGACCTCGCTGGACGGTCCGGTCTGGCTGAACGGTCTTGCGACTGTCTCCGGCCCTCTTTCCATTTCCTGCACGCCTTGGCGATGTGCCCCCGACGTCCACAGTTGAAACACTCGGCTTTCCTGAATGGGCACTTCACGCGCTCATGGGCCGCTCCACAACCATCGCAGCGGCGCCCCCCTCTCCGGACCTTCTGGACCTCCTCGCCATCGCTGCTTTCTGAAGACGATTTCGAGGTCGGTCGGGTTGCATGCACCGACTGACCGGACTTCCCGTGCGACGAGTTTTCCGCTTTGCCGGCCCTCGGACGCCACTCACGCCACTTGTGCATCTCGTCTACTCCAGCATTCGTGGATTCCGCGGCTTCCGCGGCCTCTACAACCTCTTCCAGTGTGGGTGGTGGCTCCTTGTTCATCAAGCTGCGCTGTACTTCCTTGTCCTTCAGGCCACACAGCACTCCGTCCCTGAGGGCCATCTCTAGGATGTGGTCCCATTTGCAGGGGGCGGCGGCTACCCTCATAGCCGTTACGAAGGCTTCTACCGACTCGTCCGGCGCTTGAACTCGCCTCCAAAACGCACTCCGAGCGGGAAACATTGCCCTCGAGGGTCGGAAACGCTCACGCAGCATTTTCATGATGTCACCGGCTTTGAAATCGCTCATCTTCTTCGGTGCAAGGATGCCCACCAGCGTCCGCTTGGTTTCCATCCCAAGCATGCGGGTGAGGATGGCCCTCTTCCTTTCCTCGTCGTCTTCTTTGACTTTGAGCTCCACCAGTGCCGCCTGGAAGTCCATCTCAAAAAGCTCCCAGTCTTGCGGTTTGGTGATGTTGAACCCGCTCTGTGTCCTGGCTCCGTGGGGATCCATAATCCCATCCTCGTCGCCAATTTAGTGGATGAGAGTCAAGACACAAGGCACAGCCAAAGGCTGGGTTAACTCAGGTTTATTGCATGGTGGACAGAGGGAACATGAGGTAATGGCGGACGAACAGCTCTATATATATGGTAGTAACGTATTTGAATGTGGCTCCACGGTAGCCCGTTGGCTACTGGTCCGCGTGACGTCATGGCTGGTCACGCCCTTCTTGTCCAGGTGTAGGTAGCGGCGGGAAACTTCCCGCGCTGCGGTCTTTGATGGGTTTGAACCAAGAGAGCTTGGACGCTCGCTACTGCCAGCTGGTGGTCATTAGCTCGCGTCCTATTACAGGGTTTATGTGATACAGCTGAAGGTTACATTGTTACTCATCGGCAAGGTTACATTGGTTCAGATACATTGATATCACATGTAGAAGGTTACACTATTAGGACACAACAAGTTTCTACAGGAAACTCCCTTATTGGTGGAACTAAGGGCTTAGAAGTCAGACTTCCTTGCATCTTTCAGTTTGAAATTGCCTTTCAGAGTGTTAATGAATGAGAAATGAAACATTTTCGGTTGCTCATTTTCAAACAAAATAGAACTGTGCTACCATTTAGCAAGATGACATTCTGGCTGAAACCTAGTAGTAAATCACAACTAGAGTAAGCACACTGAATCAGTGAGGTTTGGTGAGTCAACTCCTCTTAAATTCCATTGAGTCTATGGGCATATTTTAGTTGCAGCTTCAGGGCCATGGCCAGGATTCTAGATTTGAAGGGGTGAAATTTTTTCAGGAGGGGCAAAAAATTTTGCAGGAGGGGCAACAATGTCACACTCGCATATATAACATTGGCATCACAGGGTGGGTGGGGGTGGGCTGTTAGCTCAGGAGGGTTTTCTCCCCCTCTGGCTACAGCCCTGGCATCTTACTTATGGATTTCAGGCACTAGGTCATATTTGGAATATGCATCCATTTTTTTGCCCAGCCGTTTCACTAAAAAGAAAGCTTGGGGCACAACCAATCACCATATTTTCAAAAATACTCCTTTCCCCAGAGCAACATCAGTCTCTTTGACAGGATTATTCACACTTCCAAGTGGCTGGTTTGGAGAAGACCTTTGGCCTAGCTGATGGTTAAGATCCTTGTGCCCAGTCTAAGCCTCTTTTATATCAATGAGCTATTGGCCTTTCCCCTCCAATTCATAACTGCCTAAGAAGCCTCTACTCATCCATGAATAAATCCTTTCCACATATTGTATGTTTGGTTGCTCTATTAAATGCTCTCCTCCTCCAAGCCTTAAGCTAGTTACTGGATATACTAGCACTTCACAATATGTGTGCGTGTGTGGGGTTTCTTTCCTGAAGCATCCAAACTGCAGCGATGAAGTAGAAAGTTAATATAATTAGCATTTCAGTGAGCTGTTAGCAGGAAATGCCTGATTTCATTTGGAGAACTGAATGAATTTCTGCAGTAGCCCAGAAATACAGACTGCAAGCCAATTCACATACAGCCCTGGCAAATGTGGTATTGCGCACTACCAAGCCTTGCACTTGCTCATTTTAGGTATCATTTTATTTCACTTATATGCCACTTTTCTCCTTGTTAGGGGATTTATGTGCTCTACCATTGTGCTTAGAAACACCTTCTTCACTTAGTCTAAATTTATATGTCTCCAGATCCATCTGAAGCAATAATGCACAGGACCTCATGCAACCCTAGCCAGCTTCCTTACATTTTGTCAGACTATTGGCCTCTTCAGCCCATCATTGTCAATTCCTGACTGACAGTAGATGTCCAACGTTTCAAGCAGGATTCTCTCCTGGCCAGTGATGCACTGCAGCAGGTTCTGTCAGGTTCTGCAGAACTGGTAGCGGAAATTCCCCAGGCCATGCCCACTTGGTTGGCCATGCCCACCTCCATAGTCAATAATGCAGGATGTTTGGCCATGCCCACAGATTTGGGCACACCCACAGATTTGGCCAGCCAAAAAAAGTAGGTAGTAAACTATTTTTGCAGAGCATCACTGCTCCTGTCCATACCTGAAGATCCCTAATTCTCTCATAAAGTACTATCTGTGCTCAATTTTGCTCAGCAGCCAAAAATCAGAGAAGGGCAAGTGTATAGCTTCTGGCAGGCTCACATTTCAATGGTAATTAGGGAAAGGTCACCATCTCTTTGTGGCAACTATGAAAACAGCCCCTCCCCCTTAATTGCAGCAGGTTATTTTCACAATTATTTCAATGGTAAAGGCACAGCAAACGCTCTCAAGCAGAAATGCTGGTTCATCTTCTTAATACATCTATATGACTACAACCAGACTGTCAGTCTGCTAACAGCTAATGTGTTTCCAGGATCAGCACATCCAATTTTCAGAACAATTGAACACCATGCTCTGTGTGCAGAGGAAATGGGATAGACTGATCACATTAGATACACTGATTACATTAGCTGGGCATATTAGCATAGACATTTATACATGTAGGTTCCTTGCAACAACTTTCTATTAGTGTAAGGTTACTGTTGGATACAATCCAAATTATTTAAATTTACATCTCTTTCAGGCTAAACAGTTTGGGACCTTGATACCTGTCAAACATCTCCAAAGAGCATCTACCCAATTCACCTGTTCCTCCCAGAACTGGCCACTGAGGGTAAGAAAGGCGTAAACAAGGAATTGAGTCTTATTGTTACTTGTTGGTTGGTTGGAAATGGGAAAGATAGGAGGAGTGGGATATAGATGAGTGGGTTTAATGGTTTTACTATGTTCATCACCCAAAGCAACAGGTCACCACTAATTGAAACAGTGTATAAATTGAACAAATTAAATAAAATATTGACAAATAGGAGAAAATAAATGCAAGTATTTCAGCTTCCACCATGTTATGGAATGAAATGAGAAATTGAGGAGTCTTTTCAATCTAATAGTTAATTTAGCCAATATCTAATTTCTAATCATTAAATGGTTCATTTGATCATTCACAGTTGACTATATGAATGGGTTACATTTGATAGCACTGTGTTTGAGATTATGTGAGGTAAGCCAGAAGCCCTATTGATGATAGCTCAGCCATGTAGTGCAAGTCATCAATGGGATCTAACACTCATATACCTACTCTTTTCAAGCTGTCATACAATGGAATTTGACATTTGGTTAACTACCTTCTAATCATTTTTTTCTTTCTCTGTTCTTTATTAAGACAGTAAAAGTGTCTGTTGTTAGAAATCCTCAAATTCAAAAGGGCCCCAATTTATGTCAAGGTAAAAGCAAGATTAACTATGAAGAAAATACAATTGATACTTTTAATAAAAATTATTGTTCAGTGTTAGAGGAGATTTCAGAATCTTATAATTAATTTTAACATCTGTCTAATTTATTAAGCAATTTTCCCTCCAACTACCATCTATACATCTTTCCACAAGGTTTACTTCAAAACAGTTCTTCTAATCCATCCAACAGCCTGAAGATTTGGTTTAAAAAGCTTTTCAAGAGGGTAATGCTTCCGGTAATATGCATAAATCAAAGTATTAAAGAAAGAAATGAGACTATGACTCCAGGAAAAAGTCATGAGTTGAAAACAGTTCAATGTAACGCTACATTATACTTTCTGCTCTATGTTCCATAGCAACACCATTTATCAATGCTCCTGTTGAGATTACAGCTCTCTTAGATGGATGGGAAATAAAAGTTTAAATTTAGGAGACTAGATCTCCTGCAGAATTGACACCAAGAGGAACAGGTGCCAAATACCTGCTCACCATCTGAAAATGCAGGGACCAGTGAAACTGGAGAGAAAGCACCCCTTAAAACTGATAGTAAAGCCAATAGGGAGGGGAATGGAAGACAGAAATCATGCTCTCTCCACTCACCAATTATTCAACAACAAATAATATTAGATCAAGAAACTGTGTGGAGATGTATCATTATGTAGAGAATTAGTTTCATTTATTCAGAGCTTGCTAGTTTCTCATTAAAGTGTTCATCTACAACTTCAAACCTATGTTAGCTATTTGGACACACAAAGGTGATTAAGCAATAGAGGTCTTAGATTAGAATATGATTGGGCTGCTCAAGGGCAATCAAAAACATCAGCAAATATGTCCATAACAGAGTGGGGTAAATTGTACAGAGATTCTTTCAGGTTAGGTGTTTGTTCAGGAACAGGTGTGAATGGCATCACCATCAAATTGTTGAGCTCTACCTGTAGCTGTTTCACATTTTTTTCCCCAGACTATAGAAAATGTGATGTTGGGAAAAGAATAGCACATTAGTGTCATCTCAACAGTATAAATCAGGAGTTCTCAACCTTTTTAAACTGGGGGCTGGGTCATGCTCCTTCAGACAGCTTCGGGGGGCCGGACAGCCATTTTGCAAGCGCGGCGCCAAAATGGCCACCGCGCTCATTGCAGGCCCCCCCACCTGGAAGCAGACATCTAGGATAGTTAGGGGTGTGTGGCCACCCCTCCATAAAAGGGGTGGCCACGAGGCAGCCCAGCTGCCATTTTGCGAAGTGACGGAGCAGAGAAGTTTGCCCTGTGGCCCATCCGGCCCACCTTATTCTGGTGGGTCGGAGACTGTGGATGCTCTCCTTGCCTGCATTTCGGTGCTGGAGGCTTCAATGGGCATTGCTCCACCACCTTCGGATGGTGGGCTTGCCAACTCTCCAGTCCCGGACCACACGCCGGCCACGGCTGCGCAGCGGGCCGCAAACAGGGTTGAGCTGCTAGAGGCCATCAGGCCAGCCCAAGCTGGCGCCTCGCAGCTCCCCATCGGGCCAGCACAACAAGGCCTTCCATCGGCCACCGGTCCTACCTGGCAGGGGCGCATCGGGAGGCAGAGCTCGATACCTGTCGCAAGCTCCGACGCCCACTGCGGGCCGGAACCCCCAGTGGGGGCAGCCCATGGGGGTGCGCCGAGTGAGTATTCTGGTCAAGTCAGTACACCAGTGACACTAGCCAATACTGCTGGGGAGGTACAGTGGCCATGGCCGCAACAAGTGACTGTGGGAGAACAGTTTAACCCGCACTGTCCGGTTAATTCCTGGTTGCCCAATTATTCCCCGGTTATTACAGGGGTGACCGCCCCTATGGGTACGCCTACTTTCCCCGAAGTCCTACAGGGCCCACCGCGGGCGCCCCCCAATTCAATCCGTGCCGACGGCGGCCCTGCCGACGGCCGGTTACTCGTTACCACTGGGTGACCATTTGTCCCAGGCTACGAGGGAAAAGATTTGGCGTGGGGAATACGTGGACATTTTTACCCTCCTGAACCATGAACCTACGAAGGAGGAGAGTGAGGGGCAGGACGACAGGGACAAGGAGTTGGCCCGTCGCCGTAAGCCACCTCGCACTTGGGCTAATTGGTTACCAGCCTATCTGATTTATATGGCAGTATACCTTAGGGCCGTCCTGATCTGGCCATTCCAATGGTCCAGTACCTGGACAATATTTACCGGGCAGTGGTTGATTTCCCTGGACCGTCATGGTTGACCTATGACGAAGAATTTAGGATGAGGGTGGCCCTTCATCCTGAGATGAGGTGGGACGAGCCCTGCCAGCAGTTGTGGCTGCTGTACATGACCCCCACGCGACCGGCACCTGGTGACCGGTACCATTGTGGCCATGCCGTACAGCGGGCTGCTACGACACAGACTCCCCGCCAGATGGCGGGGCAGGGGGTTCCAGCCTGCCTGCTGTGTTGGAGTTTCTCCGCCAACGGAGTGTGCAGCAAGCGCCAGTGTTGCAATAGGCATGAGTGCCCTTCTTGTTCCAGCCCTCATGCTGCCTCCGCGTGCCCATGGGCCAGTGGGTCTAGGGGCAGAGGAAGGGGTGGGCAGGGGGGGCCAGAGTTCCCTCTGACGTTGCTACCCATTCAAAAGGCCCCCTCCCCAATTAATGTCCCGGTGCTTGAACGATGGCTGCGCGCTTATCCTAGACAGGATGATGCGAGATACCTACTTGAGGGCTTTCAGTTTGGCTTCCGCATACCCTTTAAAGGGGTTTGTGGGCCTCAGGACGCCCCAAACCTACTGTCTCTCAGGGGTAATGAGGATATCGCTGCGGAGCAGATAGCCAAGGAGATTAAGGCACAGAGGGTGTCAGGGCCGTTCAACGACCCCCCATACCCTAACTTGAAGGTATCCCCTCTAGGTTTAGTCCTGAAGAAGTCCCCGGGTGAATTCCATTTAATTCACCACCTTTCTTACCCTGCGGGCTCCTCGGTCAATGACGCTATACCGGATTACCTTTGCTCTGTCAGGTATACGTCCTTTGACCAGGCCTTACAGATGGTACGCTCATGTGATCCCGGGGCGCAATTGGCAAAGTGTGATATCAAATCGGCATTCCGATTATTGCCAGTGCACCCTGATGACTTTGAGCTGCTAGGTTTTTGTTTTCGGGGCAAGTTTTATGTGGACAAGGCCATGCCTTTCAGCTGTTCCATATCATGTTCGGCCTTTGAACGATTTAGCACCTTCCTCCACTGGGCTTTTGTTTGTAGGTCAGGGTCCAGATCGGTAGCCCACTACCTTGATGATTTTTTGTTCGGGGGTGGACACACTACGGGCACGTGTGCCCGTCTGCTCACCACATTTCAGGCCCTTATGCGTGAACTGGGCATCCCCCTAGCACCTGAAAAGACTGAGGGCCCAGCCACCACTCTTACCTTTTTAGGTATTGAAATTGACACCGTAGCTCAGACATCCAGATTGCCTATGGAAAAGGTGACCCGGATCTCTGCCGCAATTTTGGCAATGCTTGCCAAGCGTAAGGTGTCCCTCCGAGAGTTACAGGAGCTTCACGGCCACCTCAACTTTGCCTGTAGGGTAGTGACGCCAGGCAGAGCATTTGCTAGGCGTCTGTGCGACACAATGGTGAGCCTTTCAAAATGACACCACAGGGTACGGCTGACCAAGGGTTTATGGGCAGACCTGGTGGTTTGGCTCACATTCCTGCAGGACTTTAATGGCGTCTCCTTTTGGAGATCGGAGCTTATGGTCAGCCCTCATTTTCAAGTACAGTCGGATGCCTCTGGCTCCCTGGGTTATGGAATTTACTTTGAGGGACGGTGGACCTATGGTCAATGGCCCCAGGAATGGCAGGGCACAGATCACTTAGTGATCTTATGTTTCTCGAGTTCTTTCCCATTTTAGGGGACCTAATGCTCTGGGGTGATAGGTGGGCTAATTTGGTAGTTCACTTTTGGTGTGACAATGCTGCAGTGGTGCACATTGTCAACGCCCAAACATCCAATCCCCCAGACTCATGACCTTAGTTCGCCAATTTGTTTTGAGGTCCTTATGCCTTAATGTGCTCTTCAGGGCCAGACATGTGCCAGGCATTAATAATGATATTGCTGACGCTTTATCCCGCCTGCAGATCCGGTTCCGTGCCTTGGCTCCAGATGCAGAGGAACTTCCCTCTCCACTCCTAGCCGAGATTTGGACATTTGGCGAGGAGAGGTGAACCGGGCGATCGGCATGTCTTTGACACCTCGCACGCGTATCTGCATGCACTCCTCCAATTTAGGGGACTTTTGTGTGCAAAGGCACTTGCCCGAAATGTGGCCGATACCGGTCGACCAGATTTTGCAGTATATGGTGTACCTTCATAATCAGGGGTTAGCCCCACGCACCATAGCTGCAAGGCTTTCTGCCTTGGCATTCATGGCCAAGGCACGGGGCTTCACTGACTGCATGAATGACTTCCACATACACCACATATTGGAAGGGTGGACACGTGAGCGTGGCCGCTGCCCAGACACACGTCACCCTGTTTCCCCAGGTGTTCTTACCCACCTTGCCCGAGGTTGGCATAGACTGTGTTACGATAGGTATGAGGAGGCTCTTTTTCATGCAGCTACCACAATGTAGCTTGGACCTACATTGGCCCTTTGGTTCTTGGCTTTTTTGCCCATCCCACACTGTTGCTAGTGTTTGAGATATGGGGTAAGTTGACTTTGGTCACTTTCGGCTGGTAACACTGGGTAAGGTAAAGATTTATGACCCATAGGTATCCGGCAGGTTCGCAATTGACTGGCCAACACGTAGATAGGTACAGGGGAAACAGGATTGGCCGGTCAAGGGCGAACCATGAAAGGGGTGATGTCAGGAGCTTCACAGCCTGAATCACCTTGATATTTGAACGGATGCACGTCATAGGGTGGGGTCAATAGATAGTATATTGACTCCAGTCAACAATTTGTTTGTGTAAACAAACAAATTGATACAAATTGATACATGTAGCCAATTTCCATTGGCATTTAGGGTGGAACCTTACCAGTGCTACTGCGGCCTGCTTGCCTTAAAGAATTACAATTAGATGATATACCAATTGAAAGTGACAATTCGGACTAGGGCATTATTCAATAAAAGTGGCCCGATGCCTTTAATCCAATACTGGTGTCTGAGTCTTTATTTGGGTGGGTGCACCTGCAATGCCCTTCCTCCACCACATGGCACTTCCTGGTGTGGTCGAGGTGGTGGTGGGTCACATGAAAAGGTGCTGCAGGCCACATCTGGCCCATTGGCTGCAGGTTGAGAATCCCTGGTGTAAATCAACATAGTACCACTTTCCTGCTTTTTAAAAAAGAAGTGTGGTTGTGAATTGAGCAGTGGCACTCTGGTTGGCTAATCTTAAGGTCTAGCAGCTGCCTTGGCACACCTTCATAGTTATCTTTGGCAACACTGCAAAATTACACTAATGTTTATTTACTTTTTTAAAAAAATGCTTCTTAAATTGAGCTTTTTGTAGTGCTGACATATCAAGAGTGCTCACATGCCTAATTGTATTCAGTTCAGAGATAGGACAGAATTACTTACATCCCCAACTTTGATGGAGATAGATAAGGATACAAAAGCAAAGCAGAGAAAGCCATGGAAAGACATGGCAGCTAGCTGTCTCTTTGGGCACCTGCCTGAGGCATACAGGAATATTAAAGCAAAGCAAAGCAATCACACTTATATACTGCCCCATAGCACTTAGTGCACTCTCTAGGTGGTTCACAAGTTAATGAGCATTTTGCCCCCATCATGCTGGATATTCATTTTACTCATTATGGAATATAGTTATTTCATACAGCCTACAAGCCAGTCACTGCTAGTAAATTATTTGAGTACCCATGCCTTCAAAGGCTGATGCCAACTATACATTACAGTGAGCATGTCACTAACCGAGGGAATTCCTCAAATAATGAAAAGATCTTGATTGTCAGGTACCAGTTTCTCTCACCTGCCTAGTTTGCAAATTAGCTTTCTTTATTTCATGAACAATCTTCTGACTGCAAACACAGTCTTTGTTTACAGGTCTGATTTCTCAGACACAAACATCTGCCAAAATCATTTATTTAGAATATTAACTTGAGGAGAGGCGTGGCTAAGATGGCCGATGAGTAACATCTTGATTTGGATGCTCGCGTTTATCAAAGTGGTAATTAATGTGAACGAGCAAAAAGGGAAAATTTCAAAGTGGTATTTTTTGCCGATAAGACTCCTGCTTGCCTACTTGGAAAGTTTGAAGCTGGGCGGTCGAAGTTTGGGAGGTATCCTGGGTGGGAGAGGCGCACGACGGAAGCTGCGGCTTCTCCTGCCGAAAAGCCGAAAACGGGACCAGCGAGACGGCGGAGATTAGAAGGTGGCAGTAAAATCAGCAAGAAAGTGAGTTTATGAAAGTTTATGCTGAAAGCTAAAGGTAACTGGGGATCTTGTTCTGAAGAGCCCGGACTTGGAAGTGTGTGTGGAAGTGGATAAAAGCGGGTTGTCTATCCGTTAATGGCGGCGGTCCTGGAAAACGAAAGTGGCTGTGTTCTGGTCAATGGCTTCCTTGCGCTCCAGGAGAACCGCGGCGTGGTTTGGTGATAGTAAAGTGGTTAAAGAAGACTTTGTCTGGGCTTCAGTCTCCGATGGTTCCAGTGCTTTTTGAGGTTAAAATTAAGGAGTGTGGGGAAAGTTTGCCGATTTACAGAGGAAGAAGGGGGGTTTCCCCCTGAAGTCAACGCACCCGCTGGAAAAGGGCGCTTTGATTTGTTCGCTCCAAGAGAAGGATTATTTTTTCTTTACCCCTTCACGGTGTGGATTATAACTAACTCTTTATATATATATATTGCTCCTCTTCCTTGTTTTATGTTGTACAGCTTGGACTCTGGGTTTTTCTTTTTTGACCTCTCTTCCTTGCGGTTTTGATTCAAATGAAAAAATCTGGGTGACTGTTTCCCTGGAGCTCCTATCTTTGTGCTTTGGAGTGCAAATACCTGGGCTGTTTATTCTGGGGAAACGGGCCTGCTGTGGATTATTTTTTTTGTTTGGGTTGCTTTCCAGTTCCTGCTCTTTTATGGATTACAACAACTAACTTTTTGCTGGATTTCTTCCTTTCTTCAATCTTCGACAGAACTGTTTGGACAGACATTAGTATCGGCTGCAGCGGCATAGGTTTGAGTGGACTGGCTACGATTTTATTTTTCTTATAATGCGCTGCAATATTGGATTTTCTTAGTGGGTGTCACTACGGATAAGGGCACAAGAGGAAAAGCAAAGGAGGAAGAACCAGTGGTGAAGTCTAAGAGGAAAGAAAAAGCACCAATGGAAGAGGTTCCTCAGTCTTCATCACCACCACCTGAACCCTATGATCATACCCAAATTATGGTGGAAATTGGTAAATTGTTTCAGAAATTGGAGAAAAATGAGGACTCAAGGGTGAAAGATAGAAATGAAATGATGAAAAAACAGGATAAGATGGTATCATCTGTTATGGATTTTTCAAAAAAAGTGGATTTAAGTTTGCAAAAAATAGAGGGAAATGTGAAATTGGTCCAAAATGAGGTAAATGTTATAACAAAGGAAATAAAAGGGACTCAGGAGGCGGTGCGGGAGAATAAGCTGAAATTGGATGAATATGAGAAAAGGATTGATGCTGTGGAAGATATGATGAGAAAGCAGAACATTGTGATCCGTCAGGTGGTTGAACGGACGCCAGACCAGCTAAAAGAAAGAGTGGTTCAGTGGTTAAACAGTTTGAACATAGGAAAGGAATTTGTACAGGAAGATATTGTAAGTGCATTCAGGGTGGGTCCAAGAAGAGGGAAGGCGGTTCAAAGAAATGTCTTGGTAAAATTTGCAAATTGGGGAGATAAACTTAGAGTAATGGCTTTTTTGAAACAAGCTGGTTCTGGCGCCCTGAAATTTGATGGTTCTGATGTGGAAGTATAGAATGATATCTCAATGAAGGAAAGAATTTGGAGATATAAGATGAGACCTGTAACCAAACTGTTGATGAGTAAAGGTATAAGGTATAATTGGAGATTTCCACAGCAATTGCGTTTTTTTTTATGAGAAAAGGATGCAAGTAATTGATGAAGGGACTGATCCAGTGGAGTATCTGAGTCAGTTGGAGCTGGTGAAAGCAGGTTCGGAAGAGTGGGTAACTTTTAAGAAAGATTTGCTGGAATCGGGTGCTATAGGAAGGAAGTATGAGGGGGCAGAGGCTGGTGGTGCTACAGGTGGAACACTGCAGGGAAGAGAAGAAGAGGAGTTGTCATTGATCATGGTGGAGGAGGAGGCAAGTAAGGAGCAATGAGAAATAGATTAATAAAAAACTATCTAAGCATTATACAAGGGAGGGTAGCGTGCAGCACTAATCTGTAGGCACATTTTGCATGTCCCCCCTCTCCCCTCTTTGGTTATCGAAGGTGTCTTTTTCCCCGAAGAAAGCGGGGAGAGAGACATTGTGTGTTTTATGTAGAATTTTGTGTTTTTGGGGGAAGGGGTTGGTGGCAGCACACCCTATGGAGAGTTTAGAAGCTAGAAAGGAAATAGATTATGGGAAATATTAAAATATTATCCTGGAATGTAAAGGGTACAGGTTCTGTTCTTAAGAGGCAGAGGTTGGAATTGGCTTTGAAGAAAGATAGACCTGATATAGTGTTCTTACAGGAAACGCACCAAAAGTCAAAAGATACAAACAAACTTTTCTTGGGATGGATACAACACTATGAGATGGCGTTTGGTACCTCAAAAGCGAGAGGAGTGGCAAATATGATTTCTTAAAGATTAGGATTTTATTTATTTATTTTATTTATTTATAGTCAAATTTGTATATGCCGCCCGCTCAGGCAGAACCCGACTCAGGGCGGCATCACAACAATTCACAAAAGACATAAAAACAATTATAAAAAATAATTATAACCCCCCCAACCCACCCCCTTTAAAAACCCCTATGTCCCACCCACCCACTATACAAAGGAGGAGGAGAAAGTTCTTATACAAGCCAGCAGGCGGGCACCATAGTCCCATTCGGGCCCCACACCTGCCCTGCCAGCCAGGTCTTCACTCCTTTCCTGAAGGGCAGCAGTTCACTTTGGAGTCTTAGGTCTATTGGCAGGAGGTTCCAGAGAGTTGGTGCGGACACGGAGAAGGCCCTCCTTCGGGTGCTAGACAAATGTGCATCCCTAGCCGGTGGCACCACTAGAGAACCCCTCCTGTCCGCTCTGGTTGGACGGGCAGACACTCTTGGGACGATGCGGTCTCTAAGGTATCCCGGCCCCCTGCCATGTAGGGCTTTAAAGGTCAAAACCAGCACCTTAAATTGCACCCGGAGACAAACTGGATTTGAGATAATAAAAAGTGTTGCCGATCAAGAAGGTAGATATCTGATCGTAAGAGGAAAAACAGAAGATGAGGAAATAATGTTGGTAAATATCTATGCTCCAAATGAACATCAAGCGGAGTTTTTAGAAAAGGTTCGGAAAGTTGTGGAGCTAGAAAATGTTGCAGAAATCATTGTGGCTGGAGATTTTAACTTGATAAGGTCAATTTAGATTGTACGAACTTAGCAAGATGTGGAACTGGTTTGAAAGGGAAGGTTTTAGACAAATGGATGGTTGTGATGGGTTTGAAGGATTCTTGGAGAGAGATCAAGGGCTCGGAAAGGGCATATTCTTTTTTTTCACACGTCCATGGGACCTACTCTAGAATAGACTATGTTCTGCTCACAGAAAATTTGATTAAAAACATTGAGGGAATGGAAATAGGGATTTTTAAGGAATCAGATCATGCTAAAGTACTTTTGGAACTGAGACTACAAAAAGATAATCGAAGAGGAAGAAGTTGGAGGTATGATCCTAATTTATTTAAAGACCAAAAATGTAAAGAACAAATTATGGAAAGTTGGAGGGAAAGTTGGCAGTGGAACGATAATACTGAAGTAAATTTTAATGTTGTTTGGGATGCCATGAAGTCGGTTTTTAGAGGGGAGAGCATAAGGTTGGCGAGTATAAAGTATAGAAGGTATAAGGCAGACCAGGTGGAAAAAGAAAAATTAATAAAGCAATTACAGGAAGACCACTCAAAAAGCAAGGATAATTTTTTTCTGCTAAATTACAAAGACTTAAGGCAGAATTAATGGGTAAGGATATAGATAAAGTTAAAAGAGATTTGATATATCTAAATAGAGAGTATTTTGAATTTAGTAATAGAAATTCAAGATTACTGGCAAGAGCGGCTAAGGCTAAAAAGGAAAAAAGAGAAATTGGGGTGTTGGTCAATAAACAAGGGTTAAGGTGTAATAAGAATAGGGACAAATGTAAAATCGTGAAGGAATTCTACCAAGCATTATATGCAAAAAAAGAGATAGATGTTGAGAGGCTTAAAGGGATCCTGGAGAGGCAGTTAGGGAATGGAGTAAAACAGGGACATCGAGAAAAAATGGAGGATCGGGTTACTGATAAAGAGGTTAAAGAGGTAATTAGTGGTCTGAAGATGGGGAAAGCTCCAGGAGATGATGGATTATCGACAGAGTTTTATAAGGAATTTAAAGATGTTGTGGTTCCAAAGTTAGTGAAGTTATATAATTATATTTTAGATGGAGGACAAATTCCGACTTCATGGTATAGTACCATAATCGTTCTGCTGCCAAAACCGGGAAAGAATTTGGAAAAGGTGGAATCATACAGACCAATTTCTCTTATAAATCAGGATGCCAAGATCTTCACAGCAATACTGGCTAATCGCTTAAACAGTTTTATGGGGGAATATATAAATGCTGACCAAGTTGGTTTTTTAAAAGGTAGGCACATGGCTGATTTGACTAGAAGGGTATTAGACCTAATTGATAATGTCAATCAAACGAAGGAAAAAGTGGGCTTATTATCTTTAGATATTTTTAAGGCATTTGATTCACTACAATGGTCCTCGATTAAGGAAATAGTCAGAAATTATGGATTCGGGGATAGATTTAGAAGGGTAATTGATCTATTATACCAAAAAGGGAGTGCTAGGATTAGAGTAAATGAAGAGGTTACGGATGAGGTAAAGCTCGAGGCAGGCACCAGGCAGGGTTGTCCACTATCTCCTATCCTGTTTATCATGGCCATGGAAATTTTAGCTAAAAATATAAGGGAGGATTCAAGTATAGAATGGATATTGGGTAATAAAGTGAGTATGTATGCAGATGACACGCTGTTAATGGTGAAACACCCAGAGGCGGTAATGGATAGGATCAAAGACCAATTAGAGGAATTTGAGGCTATAACTGGATTGATGATAAATTGGGACAAATCAGAAATGATGTTGTGTAATATGGGGGAAAAGGAGATGGGAAAGATAGTGGGGATATCCAATATACAAATCAAAGAAAAGTTGAAATATTTGGGGATAACTATTTCAAACAAATTGGAAGAACTTAAAAGACTGAACTATGACAGCTTGAAAGCAGAATTTAAGAATAAAATACAAAGTTTTCAGAGGCTGAAACTGTCATGGTTTGGGAGGATTGCAATTTGTAAAATGACGTTGCTGCCGAAGATTAATTTTTTATTTGATGCACTTGCAATCCATTTGAAGGAAAAGGAGATTAATGAGTTCCAAAAGATGTTCAATAATTTTTGTAATGGAGGTAAAAAATCTAGACTTCCAAAGAAACTCTGGTACCTGCCTCAGAAAGAAGGGGGTTTGGGTATGCCAAATTTGTTAGCATACTATCAAACATTTCAAATTAAGAATGTTGTGAAGATCTTGGCAAGAGAAAAGGCAATCTGGGAGGAATTGGAGATGAAAGATTATAGGAATATTGGTAAAATGGTCTTTTTGGGAATTAAGGATAAAACGATAAATACAAGCAATACTATGATGAGAGGACTCATGAGGGTGTGGAAAAGATTAAAGAAAGACCTGGTCCCAGATCCCTCTCCAATCTTGGAATTGGCTGATATGGTGTGTTTTCCGATAAAAATAAAGGGAAAAAAGGAAATGTTGGATAAAAACGAAGTGTTCATAGTGAAGGAATGGTTAAGAGTTTGTGAAGACGAAACCAAGAGGAAAAAATATTTGAAAAGTTAAAACTAGACTGGTTTCAGAAATTGAAGGTTGATAATTGGAACAAAAAATATAGAAGAGAACTAGGTATAGATAGAGCAAAGACTGAATTTGAATAATTGGTTTTAAAGATTAGAAAAGGTGAGAAAAATATTAAGGGTCTAGTAAGCAAACTCTATACCCTATTAAATAGGGGTAGTGATCCACAGGAAGATTTGAAATTTAAGTGGGAACAAAATTTGAATATAAAAATAGGAAACGATGAATGGAGAAACAAGTGGAAAAAGAGGATAATGAGAACAATGTCAGTAAGAATCAAGGAACATAATTATAAAATGTTGTGGCAATGGTACTTGACACCACTGAGGTTGCATCAGATGGATAATAAAAGGGATAATTTATGTTGGAGATGCAAAGAAACGGTTGGAACTTATGAACATATGTGGTGGAGTTGCAAAAATATAAATGAATTTTGGAGAAGAATAGAAGGAGAGATCGGGGAAATAATGGGTAAAAAAAATAAGTTGGCGTCAGGTACCATTTTGCTAACAGATGTGGAAGGTATGGATTTGAACAAGGTGGAAAAAGAATTATTGGAAATTATGTTAACTACAGGTAGACAATGTATCACCAGAAATTGGAAAAATGATGTAACTATACAGACTGGAGAGTGGTATAAGGAAATGTGGAGTTTAGCACTGAATGACAAATTGACATGGGAGATAAAAGTAAAAAGGGATAAATTGAAGGAAAACAGGTTTTGGAATATTTGGAAGCCGTTTGTGGATCATTCTCTTATGGCTAGGGATAGTTCTGGACCTGGACCATCTCAAAGTGGGTTTTGGAGATGATACAGATACTAAACTCTCCGAGCATTGTAAATACTCACTGGGTGATGTGTAATTAGTAAAGAAGTAATAAACTGTAATATTGAAAGCTTTCATGAATGTTATGGTTATAATAATAATTTACAATGTGGGTATTTAACAGTGTGTGTTCCATGACAAATAATTAGTTTAACTACTATGTATGTGTTATCTTTCATGAGTTTTATGTAATATTGCAATGTATTGTTATTGTTGTTGTTTTTTGTATGTTTGTTATTTTTATTTTTTTTCTTCTGAAAATAAATGAAAACTTTATTATAAAAAAAAAGAATATTAACTTGATTGATTTCAGCTAGAAGGGAATGTTTTCTATAATGTATAGTTGGTCCCTGACTATGCAATTTGACTTTTTCCTCATTCTGATTAATTTTGGCTGTCTGTCCTCTTTTCTGCTTGCTTCTTTCTCTGGTTTGAACATAACAAAGTACAGTAAAACCCCAATTTAAATATGCCTCGAGTTACATAAAATTCGAATTACATAATGATTTTGTGCTAAAACCACATCCCAATTTACACGATTTCCTATGGGTTTGCTTCAAGTTACATAAAGATTATTTTTCCTATGGGTTTGCTTCAAGTTACGTAAAAATTCATTTCCCTATAGGTTTGATCGATTTACATAAAAATTTAATTTTTTCCTATGGGTTTGCATTGAGTTACATGAAAAACCGATTTAAGCAAAAGCCTACGGAATGGACTTTTTTTGGTAAGTAGGGGCATTACTGTACCTTGACAATGATTTTCAAAATTCCATAGTATTCCTCAACTCCAGCCTCTGAAGATTTGATGTAGGCATACACAACAGAAGATGACCTGGATCAGGAGGCACTTCCTATGCCCAGCCTAGTTCTGCCTGCACCCGAACCTGAGAATGTCCTGAATCAGGAATCTCAGCCTGCTTCTGGCCCAACTCTGTTTCCCCAGGCAGATGACCTGTCAGATCAGAAATCTGACTCTGACAGTGATCAGCCCTCACTGAGCCATGGAAAGTTGCAGAAAGGAGCTGCACCTGAGATGCAAGCAGGCTAGAGCCCATTACCCGAGAAGACCAAACTGACAGTGATTAGCTAGGAGGCTCTTAATCAAGCTTGTTGCAGCATTCCAGCATTGGTACAATTCTTCAGTGGAAAGACTGAAGCCCTGCTTGACTTTGGATACCTCTTGAGATTGCCTGCCTAGACCTTGACCTGCCTGCCATGACCCTGACTTCTCTGCCAATCCTGACAATGTCCCTGGACATCCTTTGGACTAGACCAGTGATGGGCAGTCTTGGCCCTCCAGCTGTTCTTGGACTTCAATTCCCAGAAGCCCAAGTCAACACACCAGCTGGTCAGGGTTTCTGGGAATTGAAGTTCAAGAACAGCTGGAGGGCCAAGACTGCCCATCACTGGACTAGATGCTCGCTTGAACTACCAGTAACCAGACCTCATCTTGCTCTTTGGACTCTTCTTGAATAGACTCTCTGTGTAGTGCTGCTGTGCAGCTACTGTGTCCACTGGGATAGGTCAGCACACTATTTCAACCACCACAAGGTGATCCGTAATGTCTCAATACACTCATGAGCACATGATCAGTGGAATACATCCATCATGTACTATCAAATAACTATGCACATATTTAGCTCTGGATACAAGTTACTGTACATCTTCACTTCAGACTCACTTTGTTATGTGTTGGAAATAACTTTAATCACTCTTCATGCTTGATCAGTTAAGCTCAGCATGTCTGTTTCAGCAGTATTCTTTGATTTCCCAGAAAGGGAATTGTATAATACACAAATTTTGCTGATCTAATTGGGATGGGCAGAAGGATGCAGTTTCTTCTCCTCCTACCCACTCCACATCTCAACTCCAACAGACAATGACCTTGTGCATTCATTACCCTATGCATTTCCACTGGGAACTGTCTTCTGCCTATGATAGATTTGGTCTGACACAAGTATGTTCCAGTTTTACTAGATGAAATTTATTTCTTCCATTGATATCCAAGTTTCTTTGTTTCAACAGCCTCAGGCGCAATACACTGTTGCCCTAACATGATACTGAAATGGAATCTTAAAAAGCAGGATCTAAACATGCCCAGTGTATTGAAGAATAACAACAGCACTGGCCTTAACTGCCAGGGTCAAGTTAGAGGAGGAAGAAGAACAACCCTCAGATACTCTGATTACCATGTCAGAAGAGTACACAGATCTCCTTTTGCTTACCCAGCTGGCAGATAACCTATGTGTCAGCTGGTGTGGGGACTGTTATAACAAATAATCTCTAATATGTAAAGGCAAATGTCACCCTTGCTCAAAGGCCAGTCATATCTGACTCTAGGGTTCAGTGCTCATCTCTGTTTATAGACCAAGAGCCAGTGTTGTCTGTGTTTGTAGACGTTTCTGTGGATATGTGGCAGGCATGACTAAACACTGGAGTGCAAGAAATGCTGTTAACTTCCCATCGAAGTGGTACTTATTTATCTACTTGCAATTTCTTGCTTTCAAACTGCTAGGTTGGGTGGATCTAGGACAGAGATGGGAGCTCACTCAGTCATGCAGTACTCAGGTCTCAACCTGCTGACCTGCCATCCTTCCAGTCATCAGTTTGGCATCTTAACCACTAAGCCACTGTAGTCCCTCATAAGCTCTTATGAAAAATAAGGACAGTTCCCAACATTTGTTTTGGGAAAATATTGAGGACAAATTTCCCCTCTTACAAAACCTTTGTGTCAGGAAACCCTTACCATGAGAATGAGTTTCTCCTCCTTCATTAATTTCTCCAGTTTTCCAAGTATGTCATCTCTGTTGTGTAGCATATGGAGCCATCAACTTGTTAAAAATTTCCAAGCCTTCCTTGGCCTGGTAAAGAAAGAATCAAGGCTACTGTCCACTTGAGACCAGCTGTGACCACCTTGATTCTGCTTATAACAATTTATTTAGGATCATTCATATAATCAAGCAGCTCTGTTCAAATTCTCACCTCATCTGCAGTGGAGAACGTAAACACAAAAAGTAATGAACTGGAAGTTACCTGTCAAGGTGGAAGAAATCCATTGGTTCAAAATTGCCTTCTATTTACAGGGACAGAGGTTGCAAAAACCTGCTTGTTTCTGCATGCTAAGACAATCATGGGGGTTTAACTCACACAGCCTCAAGCCTAATATATGATGATAGAAGGATTAAGTCAATATAACAAGTGTTACTAAATTTCTTTGCACTCGTCAAATTCTGAGATGAGGATGGCAGAATGCTAGATTTATAGGTTTAGGTTCCAGAGCATGCTACTACCACCATTTAGCCCAATTAACTCAGAGCCTAAATACACTATGTCAAACACAGAGTTTTCAAGTATAATCTGTGTTTTTAATGTGGTACTATGTGTAGATGATGAGCTATTTTCATCTAGACTGCAGTACACAGGAAGAAGAGAGTGAATGTTCCTCCTCCTGCTGTGAAACTGAGCAAAATCAAACAATTGGTCAATGCAGGTATAGGAAAAACCCCAGTGGTCCTTAAATAAGGTTATCTCCTGATTCTCCTACTTGAAGAAATGAGGAGATTCTCACTGAGCTCATAGATAGGGACAAATTAAATCTCACCTTGCAGTTAGTATGAAATGTTTAGAAGCAGAGACAATATGGTATACACTCACCAAAATGTAAGGTCTGGACTCACAGATAGTAGACCTGTAACAATTACTTTACAGTACAGTAATTGCCCTGGTGCACAGTGGTTAAACTGCTGTACTGCAAACAAAGGATTATGAATTTGATCCTGACCAGGGCTCAAGGTTGACTCTGCCTTCCATCCTTCCGAGGATGGTAAAATAAGTACCCAGCATATTGGGAGGCAAAATGCTAATTAACTTGTGAACCACCCAGTGTGATTGCTTTTTGATTGCTTCATTGATGGACCAACCCCAAGGGAAGCATGCCCCATAGTGGATAAGTGCATCTTGCCTCATGGAATATCCAAAGTTATATTCAGGCTATTATAATCATAGAATATTTTTTTTAATAATTCATAGTATGATTCTTAGACATCCACAGGAAAGTGAACCTCTTGTTCTTTGTGTCGAATACTGTACACAACTGCGTCTTATTTAATTAGTGTAAGATCTTTCCTTTAAAATAAAAGAAAGCTTACTGTGGCTTTGCCCCTTTTAACATTCAGGACAAGATGTTCTAAATCTCACCAACTGGACCTTAATAAGCTTTGGTGACTGATTGGCTAGTCTGGTTTCCTAGCAACAATAGACAACCAAGATACATTCATGGCCTTGGAAGAAATAAGCTGCTAAATAGTCTATTTGTGGCCAACAATGTTCTAATGCACTAGGAAACATATAAAATTCTCAAGGAATGGAATCTTTTAGAGACAGTTCATTGCTTGTTGACCCTTGTACAAATTGTTTTAGATCAAATCTCAACAAAAAATCAAAGCAAGGACATTTAGGGAAATATATTTTCCACTCACTCCTCACTGAGTTTTAATATACCAACTGTATCTTGGTTAAGTTGATGAAATCCTTGCTTGGACAAGTGAAATATGTTTCAAGCTCCAAATGTTATGTTTTATTTTTAAAAATCCACATGAACAAAACAAAAGACGAGAGCTTTGGAACTACGTTGACTCTCTCAGCAAGAAGTAACAGTTCTTCACCCTTACCTGTTGAGTAGCCAAGATAAAACAAGTATAATACAGATTATTGTAATAACCTTTGCAGTGGCAAATGTAATTATGTTATAGCTTTAACCTGTGCTTAGAAAGACACTTCCCCCTTTTCCGTCAAGGCATAATAATGGTCTTCCTAATGTATTAAAGGTATGAAGAAGCTGTGGCCTTCCAGTTGTTGTTGGACTCCAGCTCTCACCGGCATGGGGTGATGAATATTAGAATCATGCAAACAACTTGTTTTTATGATCCAGCTAAACTTATTAAATACCTATCTGCAACTATATGAAACAAAGAGAACACCCAATTATCATTTTTAAAAAACCTACAACATTGCCAAGAATTCAGGAAATTTAACATTGGAGATATAAATGTTCCAGAATCACTTCTGTATTCTATAGTCAATTCAGGACATTTTTAATCAAATATTTCACTATATTATGTTATCACTCACCAGTGACATATTTATATTCTGTGCCCACTGCTTCTGTCCTAGCAGCAACATATTTCTTTCCTTTTGGGGATCAAAGCACCAATTTTAAACTATGCTTATAATTTATCTGCTTCAGATTTTACAATAAATCTGAAGACAGCTATTGCTGATTTTTTTAGAAAGCATTGGGGTAGAGCAGAGCATTAATCTATTTTCATGGATTTCAGTAAATTTAATATTGGCCTCTTTTTGTTTTCTTGATGAAGAGTGATAGATACTAATTGGTGATGGATACTTGTCAACTCTGTGCTGCAGAAGTTGACCCCATGAAACAAAGCGGCCTTGGTTAAAGAACAAAAGAGACACAAATAACAAATTGAATGCTTCCAATTTTAGAAGCTCATTCAATAAGTTAGCATCAATCATATTTTTGTAGCTATGCAATCTGTACCCTCTTGTTGGTATCACTCCACCCTGTATAATGAACATTTTTTTTCTGTTATGCAGGGCATCACCCATTTGATCTGTGTAAAGGAAAAAAAACGCATAATGAAGAGCTCCATGGAATGGAGCTTTTTCGTTATGCCGGGTATTAGTGAGGAAGACCTAAAGAACCTTTTGATTGGATTGAAGGAGGAGAATGCAAAAGCTGGCTTGATACTTAATATCAAGAAAACCAAGATAATGGCAACAGGTCCGATCAGTCCCTGGAAAATAGATGGGGAAGAAGTAGAAGCAGTAACAGATTTACTTTCCTGGGATCTAAGATCACTGCAGATGGCAACTGTAACCATGAAATAAAAAGATGACTGATTATGGGAAGACAAGCTGAGAAACCTGGGGAATATAGTGAAAAGCAGAGACATTACTTTGAAAACAAAAATTCGTATAGTCAAAGCAATGGTATTCCCGGTGGTAAAGTATGGGTGTGAGAGCTGGACCATTAGGATAGCTGAGCGCAGAAGAATAGATGCCTTTGAAATGTGGTGTTGGAGGAAAGTCCTGAGAGTCCCCTGGACAGCAAAGAGAACAAATAGGTCAGTCAATATTAGAAGAAATCAACCCTGACTGTTCATTGGAGGGACAAATAGTGAAGATGAAGCTAAAGTACTTTGGATATCAAATGAGAAGGGAGGACTCACTTGAGAAGGCCTTTATGCTGGGAAAGGTGGAGGTCAAGAGAAGAAGGGGGCATCCAAAGATGAGATGGCTAGATGGTATTGTGGACACAATGGGCACAGAGCTTGGTGGGCTGAGGAGAATGGTGGAGGACAGAGGTGCCTGAAGGAAAATGGTCCATGTTGTCGCAAAGGGTCGGAATCGACTGTGTGACTGAACAACAACAACCGTACTTGTTTAATTTGTAAAGTAAACAATGAGATCATGAGAATGCATTTTTTAAAAACGAGTCCCCTCCCCCATGTACTGCAGTTACAAAATAAAATTCTACTATAGTAAAACCTCACATAAAAAGTGCCTCGCTTAGAGACTAACTTGCTTAAAGAGCAGAATTTTCTCTGAATGGACGCCTTGCTTAACAACTAAAAATAACCAAAAACTCGCTTAACAACTAAATTGGGGTTTGCAATCCCCACTGCCAAAAGTCACAATTGGTCACTTACAATGACAGTGGTGGTGCTTTTTCCAAGTGTTTTGCTTAAAGAGCAACAAGCTTAAAGTGCAATCCCGTACAACGTATTATGCTCTTCAAGCGAGGTACCACTGTATTTGCCTTCATAGCAAAATAGATCATGAGAAAGTTTAGGCACACACTGGAAAATTCCTGCCACCCAACCAGAATTGCTAAGACAAGCATTCTTATTGTTGCTGTTCAGTCACTCAGTCGAGTCCAATCCTTTGTGACCCCCCATGGACCATCGTGCGCCAGTCTCCTCTATCTTCCACCTTCCTCCTCAGCTCACTCAGATTTACGCCCATTGCATTGATAATGCCATCTATCCTCATCATCATCTGGTGTCCCCTTTTCCTTTTTTCTTCTATCTTTCCCAACATCAATGCATTCTCAAGTGTGTCCTCTCTTCTCATTTGGTGACCAAAATACTTGAGCTTCATCTTCAGTATTTGTCCCTGTAATGAGCAGTCAGGGTTGATTTCCTTCACTGATTTGTTCTCCTCACAGTCCAGTAAAATATAATAATGAATATGGAAAGAAAGAAAGAACTGTAAAATGAAATTAATAATGTCATGAGTGGTAAATGTCTAAGGCCATTGATTCCAGTAAGGAAACTTTTTTGAGATGCAGGAAATATTATATTTCAATTTGTAATGTTAATCCATTTTACAGCGCCAATCATGCACTACCTAAGCACTGGGACAGGCTGCCTCAATTGTCACGCACTAGGTGACCTTACTTGTCATTTCAATCAATGCTACAATTTAAAGTCTTGAGTAAGCATTATCTCCCTTCAAGGTAAATGAAGCAAGAAAATATAATACCTTGGAAAGGCACTATCATTTTTGCCTATGATCATGCAGAGTTAACAGCAATAGCTGGCACAACATGGGGATTTTACAGAATTTATTAGCAGCATGCTTAATACATCAATTAGGATACAGCATTTTTGAAAGGAAACATTAACTGAGAACTGTGTATCCCTAAGCATCTTTACTATGGATTAAGTTCCATTAATTAATGATATATGCTCCCTTCAGAATACATTTGTTTCTTCTGAACCAGCATGCATTCTGATCTGAAACTATACTTTAGGAGAAGGGCGGCAAACTCATATCTTCCACATGATCACTGTCCTCATTCATGTTGTCATCCAAGATACCAGGAAGACAACAAGTTTGCTTTAGGATTATTTATTAGGGTTTTGGTCTAAGAGGAGGAAGAACCCACAGAGGGTGACCTAAATTTAACAGGTAATCCCAGATAGTTTCCGGAGCTCCTGAAAGTGTCTGCTGACAGTGGGAAATGAGATCAAAATCCCCAATACTGAGGATTTCCTTTCTTTGCTGGGAAGGGTGGGGGATTCTGGCTGGGAGGGTGACCCAGATCCTCAATGGACCAGACCAAGGATAGTGTGGGGGCAAAGATTCCCTTCCCTTGTTTTAAACCATTTTGCTTTTGGTACATTGGAAGCCCAAAGGGGAGCAGGGATAGAAACGAAATATTCAAAGTTATGTCCTTGCTTTGGAGCAGGAGTTCCCAATCTATGGCCTGTGGGCCAGACCCAACCCCTGATGCCATCCCGTCCAGCCCATCACTACCTCCACTGCACCCAGAAGTGGAAGCTGGTGCATTTATGTCAGCAGTAAAACATGCCTGTGCATGAGCAAACACACCCCATGGCTGTCATAAACGTGGAAGTTTCCACATTTATGGCAGCTGCAAATGCACCCGCTCCTTCTCCCGGGGGCATTGTCTGACCCACTCAGCTGTCTGGGGGCATGGTCAGGCCTGCGATGCAAAGTGTTTGGCCACTCCTGCTTTGGAGGCATGTTTACTGAAAGCCTTTCCTTAGTCAATGAGAAGCATTTCCTCTTATTCTTAATATGCAACCAGAAAAATGACTGTTTGTTAACTTGTGTTGAGGTTGGAGTATGTTGTTACTGAAAAGAGCAACTGTCACACAGACCAACCCATTGGCAATCATCTCAAAGCCAAGTGCTATGGTATTTTGTTTTCCCTTTAATTCCTCACTAGTGAATTGGATTTATTAAGCTCTCAGATGTGAACACCCCAATTACCTCACTGCAAATCACAACTAAATAGACAGAAGTAAATGGAGCAGAACTGAGATGATAACAAAATGTGTTATGTTCACATTAGAAATTGTTTGATCATGAAGGCAATAAGATACTGATACAGGAAAGAACCAAAGGAATTTGAGAGTATCCCATGTTCTCAGAATATTTGTTACCAGGATACAGCCCCCAATCTAAGCAGCTTTGCATGTACTCAATAGGATACCATAAAGCAAAAAGGTCAAATTTAGATAATGTGACAAGAATTAATATACAGTGGTACCATGCATAACGAATGCTTCATATAACAAAAAAATTGCACAATTAAGTGTTTGTTAGGCAATGGTGATACACCACATAACAATTTTTTTTGTTATGCTGGGTTTTTTGGTAACCCAGCATAACGTTGTTCGTTTTCTGGGGCATCTCCCATTAGCTTCACATAACAACAAAAACCACATAGCGAAGAGCTCCGTGGAACGGAGTTTTTCCATTAAGTGGGGTTCTACTGTATAGTACTTGCAGTTTGATTTGATTATGTGTATAGAGTTTGATTTGATTATGTGTATAGTTTACTGCTCATAGGGGACTGCGGTGGCTTAGTGGTTAAGAAGCCGAACTTGATGACTGGAAGGAGGCAGGTCAGCAGTTCAACATCCCAAGTACTGCAGGATGGAATGAGCTCCCGCCTCTGTCCCAGCTCCTGCCAAACTAGCAGCTTGAAAGCAAAAAATTGCAAGTAGATAAATAGGTACCACTTCAGAGGGAAGGAAACAGTATTCCATGTGCTCTGGCATCTAGTCATGCCTGCTACATGTCTATAGAAACATCTGCAGGTGCAGACAGTGCTGGCTATTTGGCTGTAAACTGGGATAACCCTAGAGTCGGACATGACTGGCTTTCGAACAAGGGTGACCTTTAACTTTACCTTGCCTATACTGCTCATAGAAGATTTAATACTATACACTTTATTCATGCTCACTTTGTCAAATATCTCTTGAAGAAAGAAGGTTAATCCCAAAATGCCTTTATTCTGATTGAGGGGAAAATATTATTTGAAAGGACGACATTCATAGTTAATAGCTTCTTAAAGAACGGCCCACTGCCCATCTCCTTGCTTTGCTAACAGCTCTTAATGCCTTTATGTTCTTCAGAGCTGATTAATTGCATGGTAACAGCAGGAAAGTACCCCAGGGTGCATAATCGCAAAACCCGTTCCAGAATGATTATATGAGGCAGGAAATGAATATCCCATTCAAATCCTACAGGGCACCCATTGGATGCTTCATAGTCATCTTTTCAAGTTGGCTGCTGGTAAATCTCACAGCCCTGTGGGAATGTATCTGTTTTCCGTCTGGCTGTCTCTGACACATTGTGTAAACAAAGACCTCTTTGCTTACTGAGAGACAACGCTTGCTTTTGGGCGTAGAATAGTGAAAAAGAATTCTCCCTTCTTTCTCCTTATTTGGGTTCTGACATTCTGATTGATTATGTAGGTTAAGTTTCGTTTCTGAGATACTATGCTTGAATAAAGAGAAGCCATTAGTATCCTTTGTAAAGCCAAAGACTGCAGTCGTGTTTTCTGTCTCTCTCTGTTCTTTCCTTACTCTGAGCCTAATGAAGCTGGACTTCGTGGACTCTTAAGTTTCTATCTTAAAAGATCTGATGATATAAACTGCTGCTTCATGAGACTGATTGAGAAGAGATCTTTACATGAATCAGATTTCTACAAGTGGTGCCCCGTGTGAGGCTTTGAACTACAATGAGAGAGCCTTCTTTGAACTCTGCTTCAGCAATTAGCACCTCATAATTGGCGACCAGGGACAAGGTCTTCACTCGCTTCGACCAGAGGAAAGGTCATAAATCAAGCACTTGAGAATTACAACTAGGTGAGTGGAAAAGTGGAAAACACAATTTAATTATGGGGTGCATATTGACTTCGCAAGGGAATGAACTTTGTAAAGATATCTCAGATCTTTTGAATAACAATGGGCGAAAGGCTGATGAGAAGGAGATACAAAAGCTAGTCAAAGCTATAGGGAAAATCAGTCCTTGGGTTAAATTTGATGAATGTTTGGACTTAAAACAGTGGAAACAGATTGGGAGAGAAATGCAGAAGCATAATGGAATTTCTGTATCAGTGCTATTTACATGGGAGGAAGTCAGAGACTGTCTTCAAAGACTCACTCCAAAGAATATTCTGTTGTCTCAGGGGCTTGCTGGCCGCCTCCCAAAGCTTTTGCCCCCAGACAAGGGAGGGGCTATGGCAACTGCCCCTCCATCATATGAGCAACAACAGCATAAGCCCCTTGATGGAGGTGGAAATGGAGATGGGACATTATATCCTGCCTTGCAGCAATCAAGCACTTTTAGCCCTACCAAAACACAGTTCTCTGCTGCTTTAACTGCAGCTGTGCTGGACGTGCAATCTACTGAAATATACCCAGTGATAAGGGGGGCTCCGGCTGTGGGCAATGCACCGGCAGTCCCAGATAGATATGAAACCCTCCATTACAAATATCTGAAGGAACTAATAGTCAGCATACGTGACTATGGGTTTAATGCACCTTTTACAAAAGCTCTGTTGGAAGCCATTGCTTCTCAAAAATTGCTACCAGTTGATTGGAAACAGATGATCAAAGCACTCCTGCCTCCTGCAGAAGCCATGCTCTGCTTGCAAGAGTGGAGGGATATGGCTTGGGAGGTAAATCGCACACGCCCTGCACTCACAATGGATATGTTATGTGGGGAGGGAAATTTTGCCAATCCCACACAGCAGTTGGCACTCACTGATGCCCAGTTGGGAGATATTGCACAGATAGTCATGCGTGCCTGGAATAAGATTCCTTCCAAAGGGGATAGCTCCGTTGCTGGATTTGCAGCAATAAGGCAGGGCCCTAAAGAGGATTACACTGAGTTCATTAACAGACTCATGACTGCCCTCAGCCGCCAGGTGGAAAATGTCCCGGCACGGGAAATGCTCATGAAACAACTGGCTTTTGAAAATGCCAATGAGGATTGTAAAGGGGCTCTGACAGCTGTTTATGCTCGACCAGGCACATCGATAGCAGACATGATGAAAGTTTGTCAAAATGTGGGGACTCACAGTTACAAGGCTCAACTTCTAGCAGCTGCAGTTCAATTGCCCACAACTCAGGCTCAAAACAAACGTTGTTTTGGCTGTGGAAAAGAAGGACATTTTAAAGCACAATGTCGCTTCTCTCAAAAGCAGGCAGCACGCCCTTCAAGGAAGTGTCCCATTTGCCAGAAGGGGTACCATTGGGCCAATCAGTGCCGCTCAAATCCTAATGCCAACCCCTCAGCTGCTCAGCACAAAGACTCTGACTTTTCTCCACAGCAGCAGGGAAATGGGAGTGCGGGCCAGGCTCGGGCCCAGGCAAAATAATAGGGCTACCAGAGGTCAGTGAGGAAGCAACAGCGGAGGTTTTGGAAGAAGATATGGAACTTGCCCAAGAAATGATTTCACGATATAGAAAAAACCATCTTCTAAAAGAAGGGCTTTTATTGAGGTTATCTAAGGACTGTACTTTTACTATGCCAGGGAGTGTGGAGGCTCTTCCCACAATGGTTGATGATGTTATTCCCCAGGGCATGATGGGCATTGTTCTTCCTTGCCCAGACGCCTTACCCGCTTCTGTACACATTGCAGCAGGGTCAGTTACATTGGGTCACCAAGAAATTGTCATCCCTGCATCAGCCACACAACATCTCACCCTGCCTAAGGGACAACCTGTAGGACGCCTTCATCTGCTCCCACTAGGGACCACTGCAACTCCATCCCAGGAGGCGACTGTAACAGCAGCTATGGCGGCGATACAAATCACCGAGGATAGACCGACCCGCTCGCTGATTATGGGTGGACGTTCAGTGTCTGGATTGGTCGATACAGGAGCCGATATTTCAGTGGTGGCAAAAAAAGATTGGCCAACTGGATGGGCCGTCCGCCCCTGTAGGGAAGTTTATGGGGTGGGCGGGTACGAGCCAGCACAGCAAAGTGTTCATCCAATCGTCTTTGAGACCTCAGGGGGAACAAAAGTTTCTCTTCACCCCCTGATTATGGATATTCCTATTACTCTGTGGGGCCGGGATCTCCTGGCTAAAACAGGGTGTACCTTGCAGACAAATTTTTGATACGGGCCTCCCCTGCAGCGCCATTGCATGCACTTCCACTACAATGGAAAAACACCCCGCCAGTGTGGACGGATCAATGGCCGCTCTCAAGAGAAAAGCTCCAGGCGGCGGAGGCCCTTGTACAGGAGTAATTAAATCTGGGACATATTCAAACAACCACTAGTCCTTGGAACTCTCCAATTTTTGTGGTGAAAAAGAAGTCTGGAAAATGGCGATTGTTGCATGATTTGAGAAAAGTTAATGAGCACATCTTGCCAATGGGACCTCTACAATCTGGACTTCCTAATCCGAACATGATTCCTGAAGATCATCAACTCATGGTCATAGATTTGAAGGACTGTTTTTATACAATCTTGCTAGCGCCACAAGACAGAGAAAAATTTGCATTTACATTGCCAGTATACAATAATGAACATCCTACTCAACGGTTTGAATGGTGTGTCTTGCCTATGGGTATGGCCAACTCGCCGACTCTATGCCAACATTTTGTGAACATGGCTTTGGAACCTTTCAGGCAACGTCATCCAGAGGTTAAAGTCTATCATTACACCGATGACATTTTATTGCATGGTCCACAAGTCACGGAGAAACACCTGCAGGACCTAGCAGACATTTTGCAACAAGCGGGCTTGATCATAGCTCCTGAAAAAGTACAGCGGATGTATCCATTCCAATATCTGGGACATAGGCTCTCAGCTACCGCTTCAATTCCGCTATTGCCAACAATAGCTATTCCAGAGCAGTTCACTCTTGTACAATTGCAACAGTTGCTAGGGAACATAAATTGGGCTCGTCCCTTCTTGGCCCTGAGCACGGAGGAACTGTCACCACTCTTTGCTGCTCTTTCTGGACACACTTCTCCAGCGGACATCATTCCCTGCACAACAGAGATGCGTACAGCTCTTCAATGCCTCAACGAAAAGCTGCATACCATCGCTGTGGATCGGGTGCCCTCAGGCACCGTTGCGCTGGCATGCGCTCTTCTTCCCACACCGAGGCTGCCCACTGCGGTTTTGTTTGCACCTGTCAATGCTCAGAAGGTGGCCATCGTGGAATGGCTACACTCGGCGCACACTCCCTCGAAAAACTGTTATCGCCTGCCTGATGCAATTGCTGATCTTTTCCTTAAATGCTGTACTAGGGCAAAGCATTTGACTGGCTATGACGTTGACTTTGTTTGTTTTCCTTTTTTGCAGGATCAGCTAACCGCCTTGTTACAGCATTCTGAGGCATTTCAGGTGGCCATGGCGGACTTTGTGGGACAAGTTAAATTTAACCCCCCCCCCAAAGATAAGCGGTTTACCTTGCTGAATCTCACTTCTTACTCCCTGTCATCCTTGCTTTGCATGCAACCTATCTTGCATGCCGTTACTCTTTTCTCGGATGGCTCCCCCTCCCGTGGAGTCCTTACATGGCAGGGTCCTACTGGGGAATGGGAGGTTGTTTTTACAGGACCTCAAGCATCGGCCCAGCGGTCGGAACTGGCAGCGGTAATACTTGCTTTCTCTACGTTTTCTGATGTGCCTTTTAACCTGATTGTGGATACTCAATATGTTTACCGCCTTGTTTTTACTTTAGCTCAAGCTTATTTGTCTCCATCGATGGATAGGGATCTTTTTGCTTTATTCCAACAGCTTCAAGGTTTTCTTTCCAACCGTACGGTCCCATTCTTCATTGCCCACATACGCTCTCACACAAGGATCCCAGGTTATTTGACGGAGGGCAATGCACGAGCAGATTCTGCTCTCCGGGACTCTGCTGAGGTTTTTTCTCTCTTTGACAACCCCATTGACAGTCATGCAATGTTTCATCAATCTGCTAAGGTTTTGCATAAACGATTTTCCATTCCTATGTCACAGGCTAGAGACATTGTGTCATCCTGTGCTTCCTGTACGAAGTCTCCTATATTCCTGCCATTTGATGCTGTTAATCCTCGAGGAACAGAAGCTAATCAGCTATGGCAGATGGATGTCACGCAAGTACCTGCTTTGGCTCCGCTTTCTAAGTTACATGTGACTGTTGATACCGTCTCTGGATTTATATGGGCTACACCCTTACGGGGTGAAACATCCAGACATGTTATACAACATTGCATTCGTTCGTTTGCGGTAATGGGTAAACCTAAACGCCTTAAGACAGACAATGGGTCATCATATGTTTCTTCTGCCTTTCAGGACTTTTGCCGTCAGTGGGACATTAAGCTAACCCATGGAATACCCTATAACTCGACTGGACAGGCGATTGTTGAAAGAGCCCACCTGACATTCAACAATTTGTTACACAAGCAAGTGGGAGATAGAGGGGTTCCTGTGGCTGAAATACCTACAGCTGTTGCTAAAGTACTGTATACTCTTAATTTTCTTCTTGCTCCCCATAACAGGTCACACTCTCCAGTCGAATTGCATTTCAGGACCGAGGAGTGTCTTCCTAAGCCATTAGTCGTTTATCGGCAGCAGCCGGATCCTGAGTGGAAGGGTCCTGTACCTCTAATCACCTGGGGACGAGGATATGCAGCGGTTTCTACGACCTCAGGACCTGTGTGGATTCCTGCTCGAGCGATCCGCCCATGGAGAGAGAAGAAGGTTACTCAGCTCCAGGATGGTGGTTCACCAGTAAACTAAATGTGCTGACATTTGTTCTTTTCTTTCTTACTGTGCTTCCAGCTGTAAGAACAATGACTCATGGGGGCAACCCCAACTTTTGGCTTCGTCATGCTAACTATATGTTTGAGGTTCATGGTAAGAATGCAACGTTATACTATGAGCATCCACTGGCCGTGTCTCAAATGGCCTTTCTTCCGGCATTGTTCAACACGCCAGAGTTGGTTATTGGACATTTGCAACATGTTGATAGATCTACGCTCTTCTCTAATCCTCCAGAACAATTTAACAACACCCGCTGGCGAAGCATGACATTCAAGAAATACACTAAAGGACTTTGTTTCTGCTGTCATAGTTCTGGAGTCTGGAATAGTAAATGGAAGCACTGGACTCAAGCACAAAGGGTTTTGAGGAATATAGGCAATTATACAGGTTGTGATGATTATTTTTGGTTATGGGGTAGTTATAACAGTTCTTATAAGCTTAATTATACCTTGTTTAACACTACTATTGAAGATATATATGATGTGTTTCCTATGTTTACTCCTGATTATTCTGCTATAGATAGTGGTTCAATTTGCAATGGATGGCAAATCAAGGATCCTAACATGTGGTTCTTTTTTAATGGAGTTGCCACGAATTTCCATCCAGGACAATATCAATGTGCAGCATTGGGTTATTTTACCTTACCCGTACAAGTGCAAATGCCGCTTCGGGAAGATGCACGGCGCCGGAGAGCTACTGCCGGCCCGATGGGTTCTGGTTGCAATGATGAAGTGATAATCGATGTTCAGCTTTCTGATGGTAGCTCCTGGGGGAGAGCTATAGGGAGTGCTATCACTGGAGCACTCACCTTGGGATCATACCCAGGTGTCATTTCCCAGGAGAATAGAAGGTCCATTTTGGGACTCACCTATAGGCTGGAGAAATCAATCAATGCCACAGGGAGGGTCATACGGGATCTTCAAATGGAAATCACTGAGCTTCATCAAGACCAAATGCAGGACAGACTGGCCATAGATTACCTGTTAGCAAAATCCGGAGGATTTTGTAAACTGGTCGGGAACCAGGGATGTCGGGTAAAATTCCAGGATCTGAATAATACTATTGAGAAAGAACTTCAGAATTTACAGGAGAGCATTACTAACAATGTACGCACTGATGTTAATCTCTTTGATTGGGTGACTTCTTGGTTACCTGATTTATCTGTCCTTAGACTAGTTTTCTTTTATGGGTTCATTATTATTATCTGCCTTATATCTTTGTGTTTTTGCATTAATTGTATTCCTAACCTTATTTCTATGTGTAACGCATGTCCACTGCGTAGAAGGGAGACATCGGGTTTTGCACGACGGCAATTGTACTCAATAAGGTATCATCCTCCGGAACAAGGTACCATGAGTCAGGAGGGGTACGATGTCCAGGAGGACAGTGATGATGTATATGGAGGAGTAGTTATGGAGTATGATGACATGCAGGGGTATGATTAGCCATCCCTCTCTCAAATTTAAATGAAAAAGGAGGACATGTGGGAATGTATCTGTTTTCCGTCTGGCTGTCTCTGACACATTGTGTAAACAAAGACCTCTTTGCTTACTGAGAGACAACGCTTGCTTTTGGGCATGCGTAGAATAGTGAAAAAGAATTCTCCCTTCTTTCTCCTTATTTGGGTTCTGACATTCTGATTGATTATGTAGGTTAAGTTTCGTTTCTGAGATACTCTGCTTGAATAAAGAGAAGCCATTAGTATCCTTTGTAAAGCCAAAGACTGCAGTCGTGTTTTCTGTCTCTCTCTGTTCTTTCCTTACTCTGAGCCTAATGAAGCTGGACTTCGTGGACTCTTAAGTTTCTATCTTAAAAGATCTGATGATATAAACTGCTGCTTCATGAGACTGATTGAGAAGAGATCTTTACATGAATCAGATTTCTACACAGCCCCAAGAGCCATCTTCTATTTCTTGGCTCTGAACTAGCAAACTGTTTCCTCACAGTCAAGATTTGGTTCTTCCAAGGGGAAGGTCTCTATATAAAATATAACAGTATGGTTTCTCTCAAACTATTCATGATGAGCTATGTGAGTCAAGATTTTCCCGTGTTTTAATCTTCCTGTTGTCTAGGGACATTTTGAGGAAGTTCAAGAGTATTAAATCTCACATGAGGGAAAGGAATATAGGCATCCTTTCAAAACACATCTCACTCTTGATCATAAGATCAGTCTGCCTTGGTAAAGGTAAAGGTAAAGGTAAAGGTTTCCCTTGCTCGAAAGCCAGTCACATCCGACTCTAGGGTTCAGTGCTCATCTCTGTTTCAAAGCCGAAGAGCCAGCACTGCCTACTTCTGCAGACGTTTCTGTGATCATGTGGCAGGCATGACTAGTCACCAGGGCACATGGAACACTGTTACCTTCCCACCGAAGTGGTTCCTATTTATCTACTTGCAATTTCTTGCTTTTGAACTGCTAGGTTGGCAGGAGCTGGGACAAAGATGGGAACTCATTCAGTCTTGCAGTACTCAGGAATCGAACTGCTGACCTTCTGCCTCCCAATCTTAGCCACTTGAGCCACTGCACTCTCCCTAGCTCAGGGTAAATGTGGGTTCTGAATACTTCATCAAGTGCATGTTTTGGGAGTTTTTGTTTGTCTGACTGTTCCATACTTACAGCAGCTACTATTTAGAAATTGCCACTACATTTCTTTTTCTTGACAGGGTTACCTGTATTTAGTTGCTAAGTACACATCCACCCAACCAACATCTACATGCCTCACAAGCACTTTTTCCAGTGATGGGATTCATTTTTTTTACTACCTACTCTGTGGGTGTGGTATGGTGGGTGTGGCCAGGGGGATAGCCCTGTGTTGCACCCAAATTAGGACTACAGTAAAACCCCGACTTACATATGCCTCGAGTTACATAAAAGTCAACTTACATAATGATTTTCCACTAAAATCATGTCCCCATTTACAGAACACAGTTTCCTATGGGGTTGCTTCATGTTATGTGAAAAAATCATTTTTCCTATGTGTTTGCTTTGAATTATGTAAAAAAATTTTTTTTCTTATGGGGTTGCTTCAATTTACATAAATATCATTTCCCTATGGGTCTGCTTCATGTTAAGTAAAAAAAAATCATTTTTTCCTATGGGTTTGCTTCAAGTTACTATATGTAAAAACTCATTTTTCCTATGGGTTTGCTTTGAGTTAAGTAAAAAAACAATTTACATAAAAGCCTATGGAAGAGACTTTTTATATAAGTAGGGTTTTACTGTACTTTATTTCAAAACTTGGATGGACGGGGCCAGCAAGTATTCCTGCTACTGGTTCTGGCAAACTGGTGCGAACCTACTGAATCCCACCACTGACTCTTTCTACCTTCTAAATTATTTATGGTGTGTTCTGGAAAATCCTTTCCCCTCACCCTAGATCACTGGCTTCCAAAGTGGGGCACACGCCCCACAGGGGGACTTCAATTCCCAGAAGCCTAAGTCAGTACATTGGCTGATCAGTGCTTTGGGGAATTGACTTAGGCTTCTGGAAATTGAAGTCTAAAAACCAAAGTTTGGGAAACACTGCTCTGGATGATTAGTTGCATGAGAGCAAGTACCTACTTTTGACTCCATTGTGGATTTAACATTCCATTCAAAGGAAGTACTAACTGACTATTGAGTTGGGAGAGAAGGGACAGAAGACCTGATGAGAATGAGAATGAAATGGAGGGAATATCCACACCAACATTTTGTTATAGGTCCTTTTGCATTTCTTTGTTTTATCCATATCCTGAGTAAAGAACAATGGCACTGACAGAACAACAAAAAAGCTAAAGTCCTTCCTTTCTTCTTTCCTTTGGTGATCTGATGAAATGATATGCACAGGATGTGGATTTTAAGTTCTTTTCTTTTCATCGTTTTTTTCTAAATTCCACAACCAAAACCAAGATAGGCCCTGCCTTCACAGAGCTCATCATCCAGAACAACAGATCTGTTTTCTTTCATATATTCCACCAGTTATTCTGTCAAAGAACTTGAGTCCCACTATACCAAAAACAAATGGCATCACTAAGCACAGCACTTGCATGTTTACATGAATTCTAAGATGGTAGATGGTGGAAACAGAGTCTGAGGGGAAATGCTGAGAGACCAGAATTACTGCCAGCCTATGAAAAGATCCCAGACTGATAATCCATGGCAGGGAGAGCAAGTAGCAGAAGAAATGTCAGAAGACTGAAGCAGAATGAATTTTAAGCAGTTGTTAGGAAAAACTGGTTTCCCTCCTAGACTGACTGAGAACAGATATTCTAGTTGTATGACCAGACCAGGGAAAGAAAACAGATTGATATAACCTGATGACTGTTTCAGAACAAATACAACCTAGAAAATGTGTTTTACAATAAATAGGATATCAACATCACATTAAAAACATCTGATAGTTATAGTACATCCACTTCAAAGGACTTACAGGACCAAAAGATGCAACATTTATTGAATTACAAGTCTTCAAGACATCCTTTTCAATTTTTTATATTTGACTGCTCTTTTATCCCTTCAAAGAATAAACTCACTCTGTTATTCCAGTGTTGTGGTCTATGTGACAAAGGAAGAATATATAATAACATACTAAATTCAGAAATCAGGGCAGTGACCCAAGAAACAAAGGGTAAATTCCTGGAACAGGCAACAGGCCACAGCCCATCCAGTCCAGCATTCTATCTCATACAGTGGCTCACCATTCGCTTCAGGGTATTCCCAAGCAGATACCTTCACAATGCAATGAAAGCTCTTGGACCTATGAAGTCTTATATAGAATCTCATTTCTAACAAAATCGGGGTTGTTTGAAGCCAAGATATGGCTGAAGTATGGGGACACAGCCTCACTTGAGTCTGCTAGACAACATAACATACCCCTCAACCCTCACTTCCCTATCTGTCTTAGGCCACAGCTAGCTGCACTTTGGAAGGCTGGGAAGCTTTTTGTTTCAGGTTAACCAAATTGCTCTCCAGGGGTTTGATATGTAGTACAACTTAATTATGTGTATTTTGTTGGGATGGAAAGAGTGCTCACTAATGTCATCCTTACTGTTGATTTAGGCAGTCTTGAGATGATGAAACACCTGCTACAAGGGATTTTAAAGCTTCACAAGATTCTGCATTTCTAGCCAAGTATGAGACAAAGAGTGATTTTTCTTCTTCAAGGTCTCTGCAACACAACATCACTAACATTTCTATCCTTTGATAGGCAAGTCATACAGGAATACCCAGCTAGCACAGAAGGTCTGGGTTGAGAAAGATATTAACAATTCATCTGGTGTTTTAAATTCTTCAACAAAACAGAGTTCACCCTAATTTAGGGCAATTATACAATTTGCAAATTGTACAGTTTTTTATAAAAAGAGGCAATCTTTCGGGGGGGGGGCAGGGACATTTTTACTGTAAAATATAGTCCCATAAAATGTTTTCCACAGAACACCAGAAAATTTGTCACAGTTCACACTAGCAAGGAAAAGAATGTTCTAATTTTCTCTCCTTGCATCTGAGTTAGTGACAGGCTTCCTTTAGTGTGGCTTCAGAAGAACAATATGATTGCTCATGCAGTAACCAAAATCATAATTCATACATATAAAGTTGATGGTATCATTTGTCGTTGCCATTGCCGTTGCTGCTTTTCAGGGGGTGAATCTGATTTCTCCCCTTAGCCCCCCATTAAATTATCTTCTTTGTTGAGAAACCACTGGGGAATACAGAATGAGAAGTGGGAGTATTTAATTGTCCCTTTTTGGCTTGTCTGAGGCTCCCCCCTCCTGTAATTAAGTTTTTTAATGTTAAGGTTTTGTAGATTTTATATCTGCTTTTAGATAGTAAATGGCACAGTGGGGGGTAATATTGCTATGTTTTTAAGGGTTTTTAATTGTTTTATATTGGTTTTAACTTATGTACACTGCCAAGAGTCCATTGGATAAGGCGGTCTATAAATCTATTAAATTAAATTAAATTAAAAACCACTGCCATTGATAAAGTTATCCTGGCAGCAGTATTTTTGGTAACTAAGATTCGACAAGAGTCTGGGGTCTTTCAAGGGGAAACAATGAAAATATTTGATTTCCCAAAAAATGCCATAGATGATGTCTTTATCCACCTTATATAATGTAACATACATTTAGCCAATATTTTCTTTTGTCACAGCTCTGTTGGAATGGGAGGGAAGAAAGGCAGAACCATTCACAAAGTGGCATCAAACAAGGGAAAATCCCAGAAGCTGATTCATTTTTTCATCAGTTCACTACTCCTCACCTTAACACAATGTGTTTCTCAGGGCTGGGTTTTTTTTTTTTTTTACATTTGTTAATGGTAGTGAGCACAAGAGGTTATCTAGACTATTGCCATTGTGAACATTCAGGCTGCTCTTTGCTAAGTAAAGCTTGGCATCATTTTTCTTACTGGCAACACAGGTATAATATTGTGTAGCAACATTAGGCCATTTCCTGATGTTTTGGATCATGAAAACAGAGGAACAAAATTCCACATTTTAAAAACTGGAGTTTAAACAAATAATTTAATTTCCTGGCTTTTTAAAATGGAAGTTTAAGAATGCATAGACTGCAGACAAATTCTAACAAAAACTTAGCTCATGTAGAATTACAGTACCTAGTGCTTCAATATCCCAGAAGAAGATGAGGTGTGAGCTCAGTTACTGGGTGAGGATAAAAGCAAGAACAACTAAGATATCACTGTAGTCCCTCTGTGCCAAAATATTTTGTACGGCTGTTTTGGACAAAATGAAATCGTGAAGCAAAGGTGTGAGTAAATGAAACACACACAACAGAGAAACACACACCCTTTAAGTTCTTAGGTAAACTAATGTTGTCATGCCTGCTCTGCAAAATGCAGTCTAGAAAGCTATCTTCCAATTTCAAACATTTTCCTTGTGGTAAGCTGGCTGGAGAGCTCAGTGGTTTAGGTATCTGGCTGTGGAGACAGAAGCCGGGAGTTTGATTCCTCACTGTACTTCCTAGGAGAAGAACCAGCCTCAGTAGTCATTGGCAAGCTGCACAGTCCCTGGGCAGACCCCAGAAAAAGGGAATGGTAAACCACTTCTGTATATTATCTACCTAAGAAAATCCTGGAAAGGGTTGTCATAAGTGAAAATTGACTTGACACTACACAATTATTATTCCTTGGAGTAGGCAACCTGAGGAAAAAAGGTGATATTGAACCAAATACTGCATGAATATGTCACCTGCAATTCCCCAAAATATTCATTTATTTCATTCATTCATTTATTTGATTTGTATGCCACCCACTCAGCATATGCCAACTCGGGGAGGCTCACAGCATGTGAAACAAAGATGCAATACAGTAAAACAATAAAGTACAAAATATCACATGATAACATACAGTAAACACAGTTAATACTAAAAGTCAATCACAAGGTCCTTCCTGTTCAACATTTCCAATGGAGCCCAGGGCTCAATGTTCACAACTGGCAGCTCTGGTGGCTCTTCTACCCTCTGGCCAGGTGGGGCCAGGGGGAGTGACACCACCAGCTGCAGCTGTCTCCAATCCTGGTACCGATGGTGTGGGCCCCGGGAGAGACACAGCAAAGTCCTCCGTCCAGTGGTTCAGGTGTCTCTTCTACCCTCTGGCTGGGTGGGGCCAGGGGGAGTGATGCTTGCGGCTGCAGCTATCTCCCATCCCAGGACCTATGGCATGGGCCCCAGGAGAGACATGGTGAGGTCCTCCATCTGGCGGCTCCGGCGCCTCTTTTACCCTCTGGCTGGGCGGGGCCAGGGGGAGAGACACCGGCAACTGCAGCTGTCTCCCATCCCAGGACCGATGGTGTGGGCCCCATGAGAGACATGGCTATGCCATCAGCGTGGGTCCCCTGACCATTTAATTTTTGTAAAGGGAGTACTTAATTAGCAAAGATTATCACTGGAAACCTAGGTCAAAGACATAGTGAAGAAACACTACTACAACTGCTAAACTCAGTTTAAAAGTTATATGTTTGTGTTTGGGAACCCTCCCCCCCCCATATTGTTAGAATTGTCTTATAGAATGTTGATTTGCACTGGCAGCACAAGAATATTCCTGCACTTTCATACAGCAAAAATGTACACTCTACAGTCTTAGAGCACTAAATACTTCACAAGAATACCTCTATCCGTCAATCAAATTTTGCATTTGCCCACTGAATCCCAAGTAAATATGGCAATACTGCCTGTTGTCTTCTCTACCATTTCTTTTGTTTGGTGATGTTGTACACATGCTTGAAGCACTGTTAGCATGACTAAAATGGGTGTTTCCATCATCCTGCTCTGTAAATTGTCCAAGCATTTTGTTCAGGCTGCCATGTACATGATAGCATGCATGATGGAACTAGAAGAAAGCACTTAACAACAGGAATCATTTCAAAATTTGCTCTGCTAATACAAGTAACTCTTCAAAGTGTAGATAGAATGCCAGATTGCATTTCATCACATATTTTTTTGAACTAGAGACCTATGATGAACATGATGAAGAGAGGAAACAACATAATATGCATTGCTGATAGCTGCTAAAAAGTCATTGGTAGTGGAGGAAATGTCGTGTTTGGCACATGAAGAAAGGGTGATGAAGGTAATTGCTTCAAGCATGAGTGGACTGATTTCTATTACTTTGGTGCATGTCCTCCAAGCAAAGTATATTTGTTTGTCTTACAGCCACTGCCACGCTTGTTATCAGTTTATTAAGCAGAAAGAAAACTGACTCTGAGGCATGAGTTTTCCCTTGCAGCTTGGGTTTAGCACACTGAGGCAAAAACCTGAGAAGGAGAAATCTGGAATTGAGGAAACAAAAGAATGCATGTCAGGCCTCTGGAACATGACAAGGTGTTACAACTTTTTCTTTTCTATATTAATGCAGATGATAATAGAGTGTGGACTGAAAATGCCAAAAGTCAGAATTTGTGTGTGTGTTTCTCTATCTCTGTATATGTCTTTTCCCACAAAGTTATTTTAGTGCAAAAATTTTAGTGTTAAAATGTGCAGAATCCTCAGATGAGCCTAAATCTGTTTCGTGCAAGTCTCATAATGACTCACCATTGGCTGTAACAGCTGGAACTGGTAGAAGTTTGATGCCAAAATATAAAGAAAGCATTGGGTTGTCTATCTTAGTTGTACTTTTTAAATAAATATGTAAGCATTGAGGGCTAATAACAGAAGTACAGTAAAACTCCGACTTATGTAAAAAGTCAGTTCCATAGCTTTTTACATAATTTGATTTTTATGTAAATTGAAGCAAACCCATAGGAAAAATGATTTTTATGTAAATCGAAGCAAACCCATGGGAAAATGATTTTTTTAATGTAAATTGAAGCAAACCCATAGGAAAAAATATTATTTTTACGTAAATCAAAGCAAACCCATAGGAAATTGTGTTAAGTAAATCGGGACATTTACGTAAATTGGGACATGGTTTTAGCGCAAAATCGTTATGTAAGTCAAATTTTACGTATCTCAAGGCGTACGTAAGTCAGGGTTTTACTGTATAGCCATTGTGCATTGTTGACTGATTACTTCAATAGCTCCGTGGTTTAGGTATCTACCTGCATAGCGGATAACAGAATGAAGTTTAACAGGGAGGGGACAAATGTACAGTTACAAGATGGGGAAAACTTGGCTCAGGATTACTACGGATGACAAGGTTCTTGGAATTGTTGTAGATCACAAGCTGAATATGAGTCAACAGTGTGATGTGGCTTCACAAAAGGCCAACACTGTTTTAGGCTGCATTAACATAAGTATAGTCTCAAAAACCTGTGCGGTACTAGTCCCCCTTTGTTTGGCACTAGTCAGAGCACATCTAGAGTACTGTGTCCAGTTCTGGGCACTGCAATTTAAGATGGATGCCAACAAAGTAGACAGCACTGACTCTTCAGCTTTGAAACAGAGATGAGCACTGAACCCTAGAGTCAGATACAACTGTCTTTCAAGCAAGGGATACCTTTACCTTATATCTGTTTTGGCACAAGTGGGTCAGTACTATTGCACCAACATCTTGCGTGTTGCTCTCCACTGACAACTGATTGGCGATGGTTGGATTGGCCATCTGTCTGATCCAGCATGGCCTTTATGTTTGAAGGAAGATAAGCAGGAGCAAGAAGTAATTGTTTTCCATTTTTAAAAATATAAATCCTGCTGTTTCTCTGTTGTGTATTTAATAAAAGGATTCGCCATTTTGGGTTCTCCTCAGTTTTAAAGTATCACAAGATTTGGGGTTTGCACATTTTACTCTGAGAAGCGCAAGTGGTATCGAGTCCAGGATCACCCCATTCTCTCCTGAGTTCCATCAACCAATCCTGTTAATTCCTGCCTAAATGTATCATTCTTCACTTGTATATAAGTCTCTGTGGCGCAATTAAAATTGTGTTCTGATCCCTGAATAAAGTTATGTGTTTGGCCCGTTATGCTGGCTGCTGCTCGTTATTCCCAGAACACTAAATTGGCAATGTGGATGGTCCCTTCAACATTGCAATGCCAGAAAAATGGATTCTGTACTAAAAACAAACTGTTTTGTCACAAGTGGGTCAGCATATTGCACCAACATCTTGCGTGTTGCTCCCCACTAACAACTGATTGGCAATGGTTGGATTGGCCTTCTGTCTGATCCAGCATGGCATTTATGTTTGAAGGAAGATAAGCAGGAGCAAGAAGTAATTGTTTTCCATTTTTTAAAATATAAATCCTGCTATTTCTCACAACTATCTTCATGCTAAAGGGGAATTCTGCCAGATGCTGAAGAGTGGGAAACCAAAATAGAAAGAAACCAGACAGTTTGTTTAATATTAAACATCTGTAGATAATTGTAAATGGTATATTTGGTAAAGTGTGAGGTTGAGAACCCTCGTATATTTCAGATAGAATAAGTATTTTAAGTTACTTTGTTCTCAGTAAGTAAAAACAAAAGGTTATAATGGGATTCCCAATATAACTTTGAGCAGATTTTATTTTGAGAGAGAAGTATAATAAAGGGATGTCTTTCACAAGTTTTTTTTTAAAAAATGTCAAAAATTCTTTGAGCAATTCTATTATTAAGAACTAAAACACAGGCAAAGCTGTGTAATAGGAAAAGTACTTTAAGTAAGAAATAAGTAGTTTCTTTTGATTCAAGCAGCAAGTCCCAAAATACTAGTTGTAACTGACTCCACACTCCTTTGATTGCTTAATATGCACTTGCAAAAACAGTAGGAAAAAGGGAGAAATTTTTTTGATATAGTAGATGCTGCCAAGTCCCGTAGACTGATTAAAATAAAGAATGCATTCCATGCATGCTAATTAAAAAAATAAGTCTTCAAATTGGGAGAGGAGAGGGCAAAGGATGATGTCTCATGTTTCGGTGGGGTTTTCTCCCCTTCTAGATCCTCTTTCCTCTCTAGAAAGAAAATTTAATAGAACACACTTTCCAGGGCTTCTAGACCTATTCTGAAACTATTGCTGGAATGAAATGAATGGAGTTTGAATAGCTGATCAGGCATTCAAGGAGACAGAAAATCTGTGAAACAATGAAACATGATTTGTTTTTGAAGTGATAGCCTTGTTAGTCTGTGCAAGCATATCAAAGAGCAAACAAAACAAAAAAAGACAAAAAATGCTGTGGCACCTTAAAGACTAACTCTTGTATTTTAATGTTAGCTTTCGTGGACCAAATCCACTTCATCAGACTAATTGACACTTGTTGGAGAAACATGCGACAACTCAGATTAACATTTCATTAAATAAACATGCTCTATTAGAGACCCTTTTATTAAAGATATCCATTTTCCCCCAGGCAACAGTTTACAGCCGGCTAATCCTTCCCATATAGAAGCATGGCACTATAAACTTGTAGACGCGCATATATGATTAACAAACTCTGTCACTTTTTATCAAAATAAATTTATTTTCAAACAGAACCAACAAATATGTATCAGACTTAAATCTTATGATTTATATTTCAACCACTTCTAATCCAATGACTTTTAAGGGCCAAAATCCTACTATTTAAATTAAACCTACAGAAGATGGATGATGCCACAAAAGAAAAGAGGCTTTTCAGAAATTAAAGACTTCCTCCTCCTATCTTGCAACATCTCTGACTCACATGTAATCTGTTTCATTCAGTGGAAGCTGTTCTGTCAAATGTATATTCAACTGTCTTGTCTTGTCTCAACCTATAAAACCAAGGGTTAACCGTTGGAACTTGCTATAGGTTGCTATGCCTCGCCCTACTTGCCTGCACTCACCCTTAGTGCACACGGCCGATCTGGGTCCGCACGTCAACAAAGGATTGAGAAAACAGGCAGTGGGGCAACAGCCCCACAAACGCGAAAAAAGGGAAACAACTTCATTTCCCAACATTCCTTGCGCCGTGCCGCGCCAGAGCCAATCAGGCTGAGAGGCTCTTGCATGGCACGGCGCAAGGAACGTTCGGAAATGCACTGCAGCCAATCAAAAGAAAACCGTTTTTAAAAAACGCAGCACAAACACAAAGCACAAACCCATAACTACAAGCCCCAGCGTCCTGCGCGCCATGAGAGCGCAGAACGCTGAGGAAGCCGGCGTGCAAAAATTAAAACAAACAAAACAAAAACACCAGGAGAGCAAGTCCGCCAAGCCACGGGAACCAAAGCCCCCTTCCCCAACGGCGCCTGAAGCTCCTAATCGGAGTTTCCCCTTTAATATCACTGGGTGGGTGGGGGGTGTTGTGCTCCCCCTCTCTACTGGTTCCCCTGCGGTTGGGAGGGTTGGGGGGACCAAAGGAGTCTGTCTCCCCAACCCTCCTGACCCCAGGGGACCTGGCAGAGAGGGGTTTCCCCTCTCCCCCCCCCCCCACACACACACGCCCCATATTAAAGAGAAGAAACCAAGCGGTTACTTCTCTTTAAAAACGGAGTTTGGGGGGGAACCCCCCTCTCCGATGGCTCTCCTGGGTCTGGAAGGGTTGTGGAGACAGACCCCTTTTGTCCACCCAACCCTCCCAAACCCAAGGAAGCCAGCGGAGAGGGGGATCACACCCCCCCCGATATTAAAGGGGAAACCACAATTGAGATTTCCCTTTTAATATCAGAGGGTGGCCTGGATTCGATCCCCTCTCCTGGGTCCCATGAGTCTGGAAGGTTTGGGGGGACAAAAGGGGTATGTCTCCCCAACCCTCCTGACCCCAGGGGACCTGGCAGAGAGGGGATTCCCCTCCCCACACACACACACATGCCCCATATTAAAGAGAAGAAACCAATGGTTACTTCTCTTTAAAAACGGAGTTTTTTGGGGGGGACCCCCCTCTCCGATGGCTCTCCTGGGTCCGGAGGGGTTGTGGAGACAGACCCCTTTTGTCCACCCAACCCTCCCAAACCCAAGGGAGACAGTGGAGAGGGGGATCACAACCCCCCCCCCTGATATTAAAGGGGAAACCACAATTGAGATTTCCCTTTTAATATCAGAGGGTAGCCTGGATTCGATCCCCCCTCCTGGGTCCCATGAGTCTGGAAGCCTTCCAGAGCCAGGGGAGATGGCAGAGAGGGGATCCCCCCGTAGGACACCAAAAAACACAAAAACAAACACATTCAAAAATACACAAAAACAAACAAAAATAACACCAAAAATAATACAAAGTAAACAACAACAAACATTTCCAAACACACCCAGCACCCAGCCAAACACCACAAAATCCAACCACCACCACCACCCCAAATAAAGAAAAACAGCCAACTCACCACCACACGACCTCACACCACAATGACTGGAAAAGAAATGAATAAAGAAAGAGACTACTTACTGGAAGAAGCTCCACCCAGAGGCCACAAGAGAAAAAACAGTCAAAATACAAGATAACCCCTACCAGCACCACTTGCTGCCCACAATAGTAAAAAAAATTCAAAAAGACACAATAGCCCCACACAAAAGGCCCCAAGAGTAAAAACAAATAACACAAAATCACAATTTTACACAAATCAAAAACAGATGTCAATAAAATAAAATAAAAACTATTCAAAAATCCTGTGCTGAATTTTTACTCAAAAACAAAAACATCAGTACACAGTTTAAAAACATTTATTGTGAAAAACATGTACACATTTTTTAAATTATTACCTACGGTACAACAATTTAAAAAAATACATACTAAAAATATTGGGTTAAATAATTTTTTGGGAAAAGGTATATCATCCTTTATTCTTTTTTTTTCATCCACAAAACCAAAACACCAAACAAAACTCATCACAGTTTATAACAGGCCACCCAAAAAAAATTGTATAAATAAAAATTTTAAAAATTTCAATTATAGACTAACCTCTTCTTTACAAACATTAACAACAACAACAAAAACTTTCCAACACCATTTAAAACAGCCCGGCAACGCTGGGCAACCTCTGCTAGTTTTCTCATAAATTAAGGGAGTGTTTCTAAGTGTACAGCTAAGAAAGAGGACCCATGACTCCCCTTAATATATGATTTCCCATTTTTACTGATTCAGACAGTATCTTTTATCTCAACACACTGTATTTGTTTAGTAAAATAGTTGTTCTAGTCTTGCATTGAAAAAAAAATGGAAAAGATGGGGTTTATTTCCTTGCAACCCATTTGTAATTTTGTGGACTTTTGAAGCAAGTGCTGTTTTAAAGGTTAATTGCCAATATTCTAAGTACACACAACAACTCCTGCATTTCCATCTATTTTCATCTATTTCACATGGAAAGAATGAAATAATCACTAGAAAATGCCAGTCCATCTAATGCAGGAGTTCTCAACCTTTTTAAGCCAGACGGCCATTTTGCCCTTCCTCCACCACATGGCACTTTCTGGTGTGGTGAAGGCAGTGGGGGGCTACACGAAATTGTGCCATGGGCCACATCCAGGCCACAGGTTGAGAATCCCTGATCTAATGTTTGTCAGGCATAAACTTGCAGCCATATTCTCTATGGGGAGAAAGATAATCTATAGAACAAACAAACAAATGTTGTATAGGCCAGGGTCTTTCCAGGAACCACAAAGAGGGTAGAAATGAGATCATAATGTGATAGGACTAGTGAGGAGATTTTTGGTTTCAATGACTCACCAAACTCCCACAGAGGCAAATGGATTCAATATACTCAGCAAAAGAAGAGAATCTCATTTCTGTCAGAGATACGTGTAGAAAGAAGAAGAACCCAGGTCATGGGCACTAGAGGTTCAATGCTAGCATTAACTGCCCTACTTTGAAGGTCTGAACTCTTATCGATATCACTCATAAGGAAGGAAGGGACAAGAATTTTCTCAGAACAGTTTTGGTTCTCATTCTAGATATTACTTCATCCCTTTGGCTAACCTTATGTTCATGTGCTGCTGTCACCTGTGCTACTCTGGCTGGCAACTCACCATTAGACATCCACCATTTTGGCTTAATTCTCTAAAGAACCATACATGAACCTTTGCTAGCAGAAAAAGAACTGAAACCATCCATTCCTGTCCAAAAGTAACTTTTCATATATACAGTACACACCAAAGGTTCAAATGTTTGCTTTGATATTAGTACAATTTAGGTTGGTTTAGTTATGAGGGTCAGCACATTATGCTCTTATAACAAGCAGCCATGGGCACTTAAAAATTACTACCCCTTTCCTCTGGTCCTTTGTATGATAAAACAAATTAATAATGGCTGAAAAGAGATGACTGTCCTTGAACAACCCTAACTATTAAGCCATTGCCACTTTACTGAACCAATCAAATACAACTCCTTGGTGCAGAACTAGTCTTCATTAATTTTGTCTCAATTAAAATCTTTAAAACTATTCAAAATTTACAATAATTTATCCCTGATTTATTAATTTTACATATTCATTTTAATTTTGGAAGTCTGGGTTCAGTGCTAAGGCAGTAAAGCTGAACCAGTGGTAACAATAGGCAATGAGCTGTTTCTGTGAAAGATTGTTTACTTACTTAGATCTTGTACCAGTGTAACACTTCTGATAGTCTAAGCATAACTAGGAAAGTTTGACCTTTTTCTTCCATTATATGGTGTTACATGTGCATGATTATTATGACTGTACCATAACAAAGGCTAATAAACCCACCTCACCTTAGTTAGTGCAAAAGTTTTATTCACATCACTGTGCATGGTTCCTACAGTAAGATCAAAAGAAATCATGGATGAGAAGGGTTTACAAAAAAGGAGGAAGAAGATTCAGCATGAGAGAGAATAAGAGAATAACGTTATTGACCTTGAGAACAACTTTATTGAATTTACTACTTTGTGAAGAGAATAAGAGTTGTATTTACTACTTTGTGAAGTACACATTGTGAAGAAACAGACTTATTTTACTTTTTGAAGACCATTTATTGAACCTGACTTGAAGGAATTTTTCTTTTAATATACTAGGATTAAACTTTAATTACTATTATCAAGTTTTGTGTTGCTTTTCACCTCAAACGGTTCTTCATTGCTTGCTTTTTCACACAGTTTGGCCCCATCTGCATCATATTCACAACAGTCAAAAGAACATGCAGTATTGGGAACCAGGTCTTAATAATAGTACAGTAGACCCCTCATATAACAATGTTACTTGGTTCCCCAAGTAGCGTTGCTTAGCAATTTTTGTTGTTATGCAGGTTTCTATGGAGTTTCCCGCATAACTATGTTTTTAGCATCGTTGTCCGGTTATATTAGCGTTGTTTTCCAGACAATGACACTAAAAACGTTGTTATGCGGTGGAACACGTAGTGCATAACGGTGTGTTGTTAAGCAAAAATGATATTATCTGAGCGCGTTGTTATGTGAGGGTTGACTGTAATATGCATTCTTTCTTTTGCAGAGCTAGTCTAATCCACAACTAACAAGAAAAGGTTGTCTTTTAGGATGGCATGATGCTTCAACAGTCTAATTATAACTTTGAAAACCATTTAGATCTTAAAACAGGCAAAACACAAAATTGCTTTGACTCTTTCAATTAAAATTAAGAATGTTTTGACGTCAAAAGTTGTTTAGTAGCTTGCATTTCCAGATATGCCAGAATGAACTTAAATAACCAAGGAAATAAATAAATGGTATTTGGAAACACTACTGAAGAAAAATTTTCTTCTTCATTAGTAATTAATTTTTCATTATCTGCAACAGTAAACAGCAGAAAAGTAGGCAAAGAATTATAACAGAAGTTATAAGCAGAAAGTTCTGAAAACAGATTTCTCACCCTTATGAGTGATATACTGGTTTTGGAAAGAAAAGCAGTATCTGATAATTATATGTTGACATGATTTTTCCCCAAGCTTAAACCTCTGAAGAAATCTTTAATATCTATCCCATCCCCACCCCGAAAGGTGAAGAGAAAGATGGGTAACAAGTCAGAAGAAAGTAAGCAAAGCAGGAGTAAATGGATGCTGGGTCACCTTGAGTGCAGAAAGGAATACTGTCCAGTTATCAGGAGAAAATAGCTTTCTGTTTATGTTTAGACATATAGATATAGTGATCTGGCTATGGAGCCAGAGTTTGGGACTTCAATTCCTCACTGTGCATCCTAGAAGAGCCAACCTGCGTAGCCATAGCAAGCAGCATAGTCTCAGGGTGCCCCTTGAAGAAAGGAATGGTAAATCATTTCTGAGTACATTCTACCTAGGGAACCCTGAAAAGGGCCACCACCATAGGTCAGAATTGACCTGATGGCATTAATTTTTTATTATTGATATAAATATAGATACATAGGTACAGAGAGAGAGGGGGGGAGAGGGAGAAAGAGAGAGTTGGAAGGACACATACATGCATTAATAAAAATTGCATGTCATCTCAACTTCAGGTCCCACAACTAGATACCTAAACCACTGAGTTTATTCAGCCAGCATCCATGTACTACGTATACATATATACAAAACGCATATATTCCAGTTGGCAAGATAAAACCAAACTTTATGTACTATCATTTGAGACTTGTAGAGGAATTGGGCATGCAAATATCTTCAGGATAGTTCAAGCCCATTCCAACAAAAATAAAATCATTGCAAGTATTTCTAAGAAGAAACAAGGACATTAGAAAATGCCTTTTGGTTTCTGTTTGTAAACCATGGAAAAATGTTGGCTGGTGTCAACAAGGAAGCTGAAGCCATCTGAGCCAATATAATGGCAGATAAGGTTTGTTCTGCACCACCTTGAAGGACCCCTTCCTATCTGTATATCCTTTAGTATCTGTAAAATCCACAATTAGACTATGGATTTTAGTTTCTGCTTTCATGTGGATTTTATTTCTCACTGTTTTATATTATACTAGCATATCTACCTGGCTTCGCCGGTCGGGTCACTTGGGCCCTGCAGAGAGGGTAGGTGACTGCCAGCCCTTCAAAACAGCTGAAGGTGTAATGCAAAGGAGGCAGCCAGCAATCCGCTTGTGCTTTTCCACCTCAGCTGTTTCGTGTCAGCCTTCACCAATATGAACAACTAGCCATAGAAAATTACTTACCTAAAAAGTAAATGAGGGGAAATACAAAATTGAACAATCTGTTAAACCACTATCCAACAGCAGGCTGTAAAATTTATCACACACCAGAAATGCAAATATTGTAAATTTCAATTAATGCTATAATGTGATCTAGATTTTACCACTTTTTACAGATAAAGACAGCCCTAATATGCAATCTGTGCTTTCCAAGAAAACAACAGCAGCACTCTAAATCTCATTTGGCTTTGTTCATCTAAATTGTAATATTTTATAAACACACAGCTGTGGCTGGGAAACTGGGAGAGCTGTAGTTCAAAAACTTAATGTTCATAGGTTTTTTTATATACCGTATTTTCCGGCGTATAAGGCGACTGGGCGTATAAGACGACCCCCAACTTTTCTAGTTAAAATGTAGAGTTTGCAATATACTCGCCGTATGACTACCCCTCTTCCAACGGCGGCGTCTTCGGTTACTCTGGGTTGAAAAGATTTTTGCTGGCGAAACTCCACTCAGGGGATGCCCGAATGAGGCTCCTTTCATGCCTTTGGGTATTGAAACCCAACCTTCCAGTCTCCAAGTTCAGCGCCTTAACCACTAAGTTTTGTCCCCAACATGCTGGTTACATGTGCTCGCGTCATCCCCTCCCCCTTCACCGGCGGGGAAGGTAAAAGGAGCCCTGTCGGGCTCAGAGCCACCGCGAGCCGCACCTTTCCACCCCCTTCACCAGCAGGGAAGGTAAAAGGAGCCCCATCAGGCTCGGAGCCGCCGCGAGCCACACTCCCCGCCCCTTTCACCGGTGGGGAAGGTAAAAGGAAGGTGCGACTCGCGGCATCTCCGAGCCTGATGGGGCTCCTTTTACCTTCCCAGCTGGTGAAGGGGGCGGGGAGGTGCAGTTCACGGCATCCCCGCCCCTTCACCGGTGGGAAAGGTAAAAGGAGCCCTGTCGGGCTCGGAGCCACTGCGAGCCGCACCTCTCCGCCACCTTCACCGGCAGGGAAGGTAAAAGGAAGGTGCGGCTCACGGCATCTCCAAGCCTGATGGGGCTCCTTTTACCTTCCCCGCCAGTGAAGGGGGTGGAGAGGTGCGGCTCACGGTGTCTCCGAGCCCGACAGGGCTCCTTTTACCTTCCACGCTGGTGAAGGGGGCAGGGAGGCGTGGCTCGTGGATACCACCACCCCAGCCGGGGTTGGGGGGTGAGGAAGAGGAGCAGCAGCTGACCAGCGGGGGGAGCCAGCCGCAGCCGCGAGGCTGAGGGTGGTGGTATCCGGGCGGCCCCTTGCTCTGGTGGCCTTGCGGCGGCGGCTGATTTTCCCCACCAGTCAGCTGATGCTCCTTCTCCTCCGCACCACCACCCCCAGCCGGGGGTGAGGAGGAGGAGGAGGAGCAGCAGCTGACCAGCGGGGAAAGCTTCACCACCTCCGCCGCAAGGCTGGGGGTGGTGGTATCCTGGCGGCCCCTTGCTCCGGAGGCCTCGCGCAGCGGCGGTGAATGGCTTTCCCCACCGGGCGGCCCCTGGCTCCAGAGTACCCGGCGTATAAGACGACCCCCAACTTTGGCACAGATTTTTCGGGGTTAAAAAGTCATCTTATACGCCGAAAAATACAGTAAATCAAGATGTTAAGGCTGGAAGATGGGGTTAACCTCCTCCCTGTCTCCATTTTCAGATGGATCGTCCACATTCCCTGAAAAGTGTTCTTTTTATTATGCCAGACATCTTCACTGTAAAACTCTTACTCCATTCATGATTAATAATGAGGCATTTTTCAAGTTGATGTCTTGGCTTTTCTACTTGGATGGTTAGCATTCATCAGACCAGGACACAAGACTAGTAGCTGTGGCATACAATCAGAACTTGATTACCTTAACACTTTATTCTGTCTCAGTAACAAACTGCCTTTCCTTCTCGACAGCTGCATTTTAGTCTATTTTAGCCATCTATATTGTGAGTGTAGGGGCATAGGGGTGGCTGGGTTACACTTCCCAATTTTGATATTCATCACCAAATGATCAAATCACATCCACATTCCAATTTGTAAAGTCTATTTTTGCCAATAATAAAATTGCTAGGTCACCAGCATCTCAAAGCTTGTGACATAGAAGGTGGAACTTGGTGATGTCATAAGGCAAGGCTGAATGATATCATAAAATTGCTTATTCTTGTAAATCCAAGATATGGCACAATGACCAAGTAGCAAAGGGATGTAGCTAGAGAGATAAAGATCGAGAAACATGGAAGGAATAACATGAAGAAAGTAACAAATGAGATTCAGCTGAAGAGTAAACCCAAAAACGAGTTTGAGAGTCATGCAAATTATCAACTTTGTAGAAGACAAGACTGCTGCTGCCTGCAATGGCCATAGAGCTAAATATTTCTTCCTCTGTAAACCCAAGATTCAAAATGAGGCCATGGTATGAAGACAGCCTGCCCACACCCACACTAGATTTCCTGCTCCACACTAGAGTTCCTAAGTTTCAAACATTTTAGACTATAGACCCTGCAAACCTACTCCTCCTTCATGGTCTTGTGATGAATTGCCCATGGCATGGCCCTCTGTTATGCCATAGTATTTTTCTTCTCATTCCCCACCAACCACAAATCAGATATCACCATGATTCTAATTCTGAATGGGGTGGCCCTAAATGATAATACTGTGCTGCAGTAAAATCAGCCAATCAAAAATCTGGAGTGAAGCTGGTGCTGGTATTAGAGAGTGCTATAGCCTCAGATCTTGGGCAGAGAGCCTCTGCAGCCATGGAAGTTGCCCAACCTCAATTGATAGTATATTTCAGAAAGAGTAATTGTTGTATGAGCTTTAGGAAAAGTCCCCTTCCCCCATAAAAATAACACCTCACTGGTATCTGTGCAACTAGAATGGACAGAATATTTTATGGGGCAGATGACAAGCTCTGGCAATGCAGACAGACCAAAGCAAGTTTATTCCATATATCCTGGGCTTGTTCCCAAATTAAACCATATTTGGGTGTAATTATGGGGGGAAATAGATCAGAATTTGGACTGTTTGTCAAGCAGTCCAGTGTGATCTATTTCCCAGTGATCACATAATGTATGGGGAAATGCACAGCAGCCTGACCCCAACCTCTAGGGCTACTACTTTGGGGGCCTCGGATGGTGTTATTCCCCAGCAAAGACAAGGGTCACTTTAAGAGAGATTGCTCCCATTACAGCCACCCTTTCTGGTGAGATCAGATGTGTGCCTTTACAACCATCTGATCATGTGCTTAGATTTCCAATATTCATTATCAGACTTATTCACTATACAACAGGGCTATAATTGCCTTAGCAACCCAGCAGTTATATTGCTATATTATACTAAAAAGGAAGTTTTGTCTGATGATTATGGCATGATGATTCATTTATTAACAGCATAAGAATGGCTATCACTGCCAAGTAGAAGCCAATTTAACTTCCACTGAAGTTTGGGGTTTGGGTGTGCAATATGTATTACTGAATGAAGATGTAATAAGAGCAAGGGAAGGCAAACAAGAATTTAACTGTTATACTGTAAAGTGGGGTCTAACAGGGTTTTTAATTAAGTTCAATCATATGCCTTGTTGAGTATGTTATAATAGTAACAGGCTCTTAAATCTGTTGAAATGTTATCCATACATGTATGGTACTGCTATATTGAGTCAAGATGATAATTCCAAGAAATTCACATGCAATGAAATGACCCCATGAATTAATTTTGATTGATTACCAGTGATGATATGATGTCAATGATGGTACAATGTTATAAGGAAATGAAATACTGCAGTACAGTAAAACCTTGTATAATGAGCGCCTCGAGATTAACTCGTTTAAAGAGTAGAATTTTCTCTGAATGGTCGCCTCACTTAACAACTAAAACCAACCAAAAACTCGCTTAACTAAATCGGGGTTTGCAACACACCCCTCATCAGAAGTCACAATTGGTCACTTACAATGGTACTTTGCTTAAAGAGCAAACTCACTTAAAGAGCAATCCCATGGAACACATTATGCTCTTTAAGCGAGGTACCACTATATTATAGGATAGTGGTATCAACACGTCCTGTGGGAAGGTAAAGGGCTGCTGGTCTTTTATGTGTTGGTCATGGCTGAGGGTTTATTTAAGAAGAAATATATTCGTTCTGAAATGCATGACTTGGGATAAATATGTGGCCATTCTTAGCATAATGCCAAACCCCATCCTCTCACTTTGCCTTACTTTAGCTAGATTGTGTTTCTACAGCCTTCTAAAAACAGTACCCAAACCAGCTATCACAAAAACATAAGGACACTTTTCCTGCTCTGGCTCAATGTTGCCTTCATCATCTCTACCACCTGGTCAAGAACAACCATGGCCTGTGTGGAAAGCTAACCTGAGAAAGTGGGGTTTCCCTGTATATGACAGCCTGTTTGAATGCGGAGAAGTACAAACTATCTCCCATATGATACTGATCATTCTTTCTTTATTCATGTCAGAGGCATCACCAGCATATAATAACATACAAAGCTAAAATTAACAGATCTAAAAACAAAATAGAATTTAAAAGTTGAGTGATATCAGTTCTAGAATTTAAAAGAACTAGATGACATCTGCCCAATATCGGGCCACATCAACAGCATTTCCTTTTGCCAACGTAAGGTCCTCCTCAGTGCATGTTGAGGGGCATCATGCACATTGTATCATATGAAAGATAGTTTGTACTTCTCTGCATTCACACAGGCTGTCATCTACAGGGAAACCCCACTTTCTCAAATTAGCTTTCCACACAGGCCATGGTTGTTCTTGGGATCATCTCATGGAGTTATCTCATTGCATATCCCAAGTTGAGCAATATCTGTTCTAAATTCTGCCTGTAAATGAGAGAGGTTGGGTTATTTTGTCCCCAATATAAGTCTGGAATCAGCCTAGTAGTGAGTCCATTTATTGGACTCTGCTCATCACTGGTAGATTAGTTTACAAATAATGGATGCTTTGGATGAGATAATGAACGCTACTTGACATGTCATTTTGCATTGAAAAATATAAAATCAAACTATGATTAGCATACATTTGAATGCTGTGCTGGAATTGGCACTGACTGTTGCTCACAATTAATCAAATAAGTGCTTCTCATGCTGAACAGCTGATCACTAGTTGTCACTTGAGTTCCTTTTGCTGCAAGGCTGACCCTACCATATGTCAGTCACCTAAGGCAGTTGTTTTTGGTGTAATAAAGGCTGTTAAACTGTTGGTTGTTCTGTCTTAATAGTTTTATCGCTAGGTGGAGAGGTGCTTGTGGAGATTTCCAACCAAATGCCTAAGCAATGACTTTTATTGTTGGAGAGATTATTTGCTGCTGTGCCTTGGGCAACAACATTTCTTGAACCAGCTCTGCTTGCTATTTCTATTTTAACTTTTCTCCCGTGGTTGCCTCTGATTGCAGGATTGCAATAATCACACGTGTGTTTTCTCACTCTTCAAAAGCTCACATTGGACTGGTTCATTCTTCTTCTTCTTCTTCTTCTTCTCTGTGTCTAGGCCAGACATGAAACAGCCAAAATGAAGGGACCTTTTAATGAGTTCATTCTAAGTTCCTTTCGCCTGGCCTAGTATGAGAAATATTAACTGGCAACATAAGGTTACCATTACTAGGTTATGCACATTTGTGGTGCAAAAATAAGAGAAAGTACTTTTTCACCCAGAGGATCACTGGTCTGTGGAACTCCCTGCCAGTGACAGCTGTCAGTCTTGACAGCTTTAAGAAAGGATTAGACGAGTTCATGGAGGACAAGGGTATCAATGGCTATAATTATGGGTACCTAAGGACAACCTCCAGGTTGGAGAGATAGGCAGGATATCTCTCAATGCCATTTCCAGGGAATCCTAAGCAGGTGAAGACATCTGCTTGGGAATACCCTGAAGGAAATGGTGAGCCACTGTGTGAGACAGAATGCTGGACTGGATGGGCTGTGACCTGTTCCAGCAAGGCTGTTCTTATGTTCTTAAATATCACAATCTTTGAGGAGGCTCTTTCTCTGACAGATCTAATCATCATCACACTGGTCTGCAGATCTGCCTTGTGATCTTTGCTTGATTGGAAGGTGTGGTTTCCTTATTCTTTAAATAACCCTATTACAATATAGTTCCTCTTCCCATCAGTTTTCATTCATTAGAATGAGGAACAACTCAGTAGCATTGAAATTGAAAAATTAAAAGAAGCCAAATTCAATTACTCCTAGAGAATAAGATCTTTATGAGTAAAATTCTTCACTGATATCTTGCCAGTTTCCGATAACTTCCCAATACTTGGCATAGGTTGCCTGATTTTATAGTTTTCACTCCTCTTGGCACAACCTGCCATATTTTAATTAAATAGAGAATGCAAAGTGAACCCAAGCCTCTAACCTCTTTTCATTCAATATATCATCATGGAAATTCAACTGCAAAAGTAAGTGCCTCTACTGAATACCTTAAAAGTGTTTGTTCAATAGCATAAAGCATGATTTAAATTCATGAAGCTATTCAGAAACATCCAAACCCATTCTCTGAAGTAGACAGTTAGCAGTAAGGAAAAACAGCAACAGAGTTTTCTCACACTCTAACAGCTGGATGTATTTTAAATTAACATTCCTTCTTCAGGACTAGATAAATGCTACTGCAAAAATATATTGTGCTTATAAGCTTCACTCATGCCTAATCTATGCCATTAGAGAGGAATATTCTTTCTATGGTTTCTCTTCTTTTCCAAATGCATATAAAACATTTCCTTTCTAAAGTGGCTTTTAAAAATCATTTTACAAAAATAATTCTACAAAGTGAGCTAATAATGCAAATCTAAGGCATTAATGGTAATAGTTATTCCACAAAGGGCTTTTAGCACGCAAACTGCATTTGACATCAAGTACAGTTGGAGCACCTTGAAGTATTTATCCATTTATTTTACTCTTTTTTGAAAGATAAGCACTGATTTTGGCCTATCATTAGGTAAGATGCTTAAATGTCTGATCAAGCTTGCAGTCTCAGAATAACACTGTAGTAACCTGCCATCTTTGTCCCAGCTCCTGCCAACCTAGCAGTTCAAAAGCAAGAAATTGCAAGTAGATAAATAGGGACCACTTAAAAGTGATCCATGCACTCTGGTGTCTAGCCATGTCTGCCACGAGACCACAGAAACGTCTGCAGAAGCAGACAGTGCTGGCTTTTCGGCTTTGAAACAGAGATGAGCACTGAACCCTAGAGTCGGATACGACTGGCTTTCGAGCAAGGAAGACCTTTACCTTTATCTAACTTCTGCCAAAACCCAACGAAGTTATAAAAATAAGGGGCTGGTGTAACATTGGTTCAGTTCACAGAGCAAACTCATATTTCTCAAGCCAATCTGGAATGAATGTAGACAGCAAAATCCAAATTATTCTATAGTTTGTGATGCGGTTCATTTTAAAAGTGTACAAAAATGGGGAGTGGAGGGCAGAGAAGTGTGTGTGTGTGTGTGTGTGTATGTGTATGTATATGTATGTATGCGGCGGACTTGCGCTCCCAGGGTGTGTTTTATTTTTGTTTTTTGCACGCTGGCTTCCTCAGTGCCAGGCTCTTGAAACTGGTTTTGGAAGGTTTCTGTTTTATGTTTATGCAAATTTTATTTTAATTTATTTAATGTAAATTAATTTTTTATTTTAAAATTTAAATTTGGTTTTTTAAATCTTTATTTTTACGCATTTTTTATTTTTTGTTTTGGTTTTTTGGTTTTTTTGAGTGAAAAGTGATTTCTATTTTTTTGGTATTTTTTGAGATTATTGTGAATATTTTTGAATGTTTTGATAACTTATTTGATTAATTTGGGAATTAATCTTATTAGTTTCAATATTTTTGATGTTTTTTCTCTTGTGGCCTCTGGGTGAGGGTGGTGAGCTTTTCTAGCTCTCTACAATTGTTCTCTACTGACCTTTGGGTGTCGCTTCTGGTAAGTATTTTCTTTTTCTCAGTTGAGTTCCAGTCGCCATGCAGTGAAGATGTCTCCTGGTAAGCTCTCTGGGTTTTTTTTGGGGGGGGATGGGGGGCATTGTGTTGGTTTTTTTGGGGGGATGTTATGTATGTATGCATGTTCATTATACTGTAAAGGCAAGATTGTAACCACTCCAGATACAAACGATATCAGCTGTAAAGGAACGCGAGCAGACAGCCTATAGAGGGCAGCTGCGAGCGTTCACTCTCACATGGTTCACATTGCTCAATCACGGACAGCCGCGGGAAAACCTTCCCCGCATTCAGCAGCTGAAGAAAGACCTGCATTCAGCAGCTGAAGAAAGACCTGCATTCAGCAGCAGGAATGGAGGCGTGCCTGGGCGAGGCCACGCCGGTAGCAACCAATCAGCTACCGTGCTACAAGATTCAAATGTAGAGAGCTACTGTATATATTGAGATGTATCACCGCCATTACCTCATGCTTAACTGGAACCTCATGCAATAAACCTGTGTTAAACCAACCCTTCGGTTGTCCGGTCGTCTTTGGTCCCATACACTAAATTGGCGACGAAGGTGGGATAGATGGCTGCCCACGGGACCAAGACATGCGCCGGCTACGAGATCAGGAAGCCGGGAGACTTGGAGCTGTTTGAGATAGACTTCAACGCAGCGCTGGTGGAGCTCGAAGTCTCAGATGAGGCCAAAAAGAGGGCCATTTTCGTCCGCATGCTCGGACACGAGACCAAGAGGACCTTGGTGGACCTGATCGCGCCAAGGAAGGTGAGCGACCTCAAAGCCACAGAGCTCCTGGCGGCGCTGCGCGCCCATCTCCGGCCAGCGATAGCGATGTTCCCCGCTCGGAGCGCGTTCTGGAGGCGAGTCCAGGCACCCGGGGAATCGGTCGATGAGTTCGCCGCGGCCCTGCGGTTGGCCGCCGGCCCATGCAAGTGGGAGCTCCCCGACGTCACCCTCCGAGACTGCCTGCTCTGCGGTCTGAGGGACACAGAGACTCAGCGCGCGCTGATGAAAAGGGAGCCGCCTCCCACGTGGCAACAAGTCCTCGACGCGGCACAGGCCGCTGAGGCCACGTCGGCCGGGGTGCACGAACTCCAGGACTGGCGCCCGAAGACCGCCAAGGCAGAGAGTTCGGTGCGCGCGGCCCGGCGGACTTCGAACTCGTCTGCAGAGAGCAGCGACGACGAGGACGTCCGGAGGGTCCAGAGAGAGGGCCGGCGCTGCGATGGCTGCGGCGCCGCCCACGCCCGCACCAAGTGCCCATTCCGCAAGGCCGAGTGCCACAGCTGCGGCCGGCGCGGGCACATCGCCAAGGTCTGCCGGAAACGACGCGAGGCCACCCGGAGTTCTCCAGACCGCTCGGCGAGGCAGGACCGCACCACGAGGCAGGACCGCACCACGAGGCCGAAGGACGGCACCCGGACCACGAGGACGCGGGACGGAGTAGGGCGAGTCTCCGACGACAGCGAGGACGACGCGCCGGTTTGCAGCGTTTCCACGGAGCACCCCCGTTACTTCGTTGAGGTAGTAATACAAGGGGCCCCTGTTAGAATGGAGGTGGACTCGGGTTCCTCATACTCCATTATTTCCCAGGGGGAGTTCATGAAAATCGCCCCCCGCGTGCGGCCCAAGCTCAAGGCGTTGAGGGCCACGCTGAAGGACGTGCAGGGGAACCACATCCCAGTGTTGGGGGTTGGGAAGTTCCAGGTCCAGTTCAAAAAGTACACCGCAACGCTTCCCTTAGTCGTCCTCAAGGGGGGTAAATGCAGCCTCCTCGGGACTCAATGGTTCCAGCCCCTGGGGTTGTTCATTGGGGGGGTGCACGCCGTGGGAGCACACGCCGCCGGGACTGATCCAATACAGAGCGTGTGCGACGCGCACCCCGAGGTTTTTAAAAAGGGGCTCGGAAAATTCAAGGGCCCCCCAGTGACTTTCGACCTGGACCCTGGAGTACGTCCAATCAGACTTAAACCGCGCAGAGTGCCTTTCGCACTAAAGGACAAAATAGAGGCGGAATTGGACAAATTAGTGGGCCAGGGGATTCTTGTTCCTGTTGATTCTGCGGAGTGGGAAACTCCAATTGCTCAAGGCCAACGGGGAAGTCCGAATATGCGCTGATTACAAGTGCACCATCAATAAGGCGATCCGCCCTAATGCGTATCCGGTGCCGGTAGTCAGCCACTTGTTGGCCAGGTTACACGGGGGGAGGTGTTTCGCCAAACTCGACCTGGCCCAAGCCTACCAACAACTCCCGGTGACCCCCGCCGCAGCTGCTGCACAAACCATAGTCACCCACAAAGGGGCGTTCCAGGTTTCGCGCCTCCAATTCGGCGTGAATTCGGCGCCCGGGATTTTCCAGTCATTGGTGGAACGCCTCCTGAAGGGGTTGGAGGGGGTGTTACCCTATTTTGATGACGTATTAATTACAGGGGGGAGCCGGGCCGAATTAGCAACAAGGTTGGGAAAGGTCCTAACAATATTCGAAAAGGCGGGGTTGAGGTTGCGGAAAGACAAATGCGTCTTCTTCGCTACAGAGGTTGAGTTCCTAGGGTTCCGTGTTACTCCCGAGGGAATTAGGCCGGCCCAATCCAAGGTAGCCGCCATCAAAAAGGCCCCTCGCCCCACCTCCAAGCCCGAACTGCAGTCGTTCCTCGGACTGCTCAACTTCTACCACTCCTTCCTCCCGCGGAAGGCAGCCGTGGCAGAACCGCTACACAAATTGTTAAAAAAGGACGAGGCATGGAAGTGGGGCGACGACCAGGAGAAGGCTTTCAATGACCTGAAGCGACTCCTGGCATCAGATGCTGTTCTGACCCACTTCAATCCCAAACGCCCAGTGGTCCTGATATGCGATGCATCCCCGGTGGGGGTGGGGGCGGTGCTTTGCCACGTGCTGGAGAACGGTAGGGAGGCCCCGATAGCTTTCTACTCTAGATCCCTGTCCCAAGCGGAGAGGAATTATGCGCAGACAGACAGGGAGGCGCTAGCAATCATTGCGGGGACCAAGAAATTTCATGATTTCGTGTACGGCCGCCCCTTCACCATAGTGACCGACCACAAGCCTTTGCTGGGCATCTTCACCGCAGACAAGCCCACACCCCAGATCCTGTCCCCGAGAATGCTCAGATGGGCCATTTTTCTCAACGCGTATCAGCACGCGTTGGTATACCGGCCCGGGAGGGAGATAAGTCATGCAGACGCTCTGTCGAGGTCCCCCATTCCCCGGGATTGCTGCCACGTGGGCGGAGTGGAGAGGGACCACCAGGTCTTAATGATAGAGGTCCTAGACTCCCCTCCAGTAGTACCGGCCGACATCGCCAAAGCAACTGGCAAGGACAAAACGCTGGCCACAGTTTGCTCCTGGGTGCAGAAAGGGTGGCCCGTGTCTTCCCCAGCAGCGGAATTCGACACATTTTTCAAAAAGAGATTGGAGTTGTCCCTGGAGAGGGGTTGCCTCTTGTGGGGACAGCGGGTAGTGATCCCCACGTCTCTCAGGCCGAGGGTGCTTAAACTGCTGCACGTCAGCCACCCGGGGATCGTACGCTCTAAGGCACTAGCCCGCAGTTATTTTTGGTGGCCCCAGTTAGACGCCGACATCGAACACATGGTCGGCACTTGCGAGGCGTGCCAGAGCTCTAGGCCAGAAGAGGCTCGCTCGCCGCCTAGGGAATGGGACGCTGCGAGGGGACCCTGGTCCCGAGTTCACGTAGACTTTGCTGGCCCATTCAGGGGAACGCTTTTCCTCCTCGTGGTGGACGCGTTCTCTAAGTGGTTGGAGGTCATTCCAGTCTCGAGCACCTCCTCGACCACAACCATTAAACAGTTAAGGAGGGTCTTTTCCACGTTCGGTTTACCCGACACCCTCGTCAGCGATAACGCTAGCTGTTTCACGTCCGCCGAGTTCAGGGCATTCATGGAACGCAACGCCATTCGGCATGTCACCTCCGCCCCCTTTCACCCGGCCACCAATGGCCAAGTAGAGCGCCTCGTGCGCACCACGAAAGACGCGCTACTGCGCATGGGTCCCGGAGACCTCGACCTGAAATTGTGCCAATTCCTGCTGAGATACAGGGTCACCCCCTTAGCGTCAGGGTACTCCCCCGCAGAGCTGTTGATGCGCAGGAAGCTGGCCACGGGGATATCCAAGCTAGACCCCACGAGAGTAGAGGACAAAGGGCGGAACATAGGGGTGGAACCCACCAAGAGTTTCAGCATAGGCGCCCCAGTACACTGCAGGAATTACGCCAGCGCGGGGCCAGCCTGGGTGCCGGGCACCGTAGTAGATCAAACCGGCCCCGTCTCATACCGCGTAGAGACCAGTACAGGTTTCCTGTGGAGGCGACACGTGGACCAACTCAGGCGTAGGGTCCCCGGAGAGCAAGACGCGGATGAGACCAGCATTGAATCAGCGTTAGGGTACTCCCCCACCCGTTTAGCCCAAGGGGGAGGAAAAGGGGAGCATGGGTCCCCACCAAGGGGGGAGGAAAGGGAATCGATCCACGGAAATCTTTTGCGGGAGTCCCCGCCAGAGAGGAGGAGCCCCGGGCTGCGGGAGTCCCCGTCAGAAAGGAGGAGCCCCAACCACACTCATACCCCGCGGAAGCCGCGGAAGTCCCCCCGAGGCTCAGAGGCCCATAGAGGTTTAGACGTTGATTTACAGTACCAGGGGGAGTTAGCGGAGTGGTCCCCCACCCGTCCTAGCGAAAAGAGGGGTTTCAGTTCAGCCCCTGGTACCTCCAGTCCCAGTAGCCCCTGTGAGTTAGAATGCAACATAGCGCCCATGTTCCGGAGATCGACACCTCCAAGACCGGAGGCATCAGCGAGTCCGCCCACCACCACAGTCTTAAGGTCCCCCGAGCAGGGATCAGAAGGTAGCCATTCCCCAAGGGCGACCTCATCGGTGCCGCGGTTCACACTAGGAGGGTCCCCGGGGTCCGAGGGCAATAGGCAGGGATTTACCTCCCAACTGTTCATCCCATTCCCTTCCCCAAGCGCAAGGCAGGCACGGACGCCCCACAGAGCCACTAACGAATCCCCGTTTCCCGTTGCAGGACAAGCTCCCGCGGAGTCAGGGATCACAGGCTCTCCAGAATTAGGGCAGGCGCAAGCACGCCCCAAGCGAACGTGCGGCAAGCCACAATGGTTGCGGGACTTCGTCCCATCCTAGGGGGGAGGGATGTTATGTATGTATGCATGTTCATTATACTGTAAAGGCAAGATTGTAACCACTCCAGATACAAACGATATCAGCTGTAAAGGAACGCGAGCAGACAGCCTATAGAGGGCAGCTGCGAGCGTTCACTCTCACATGGTTCACATTGCTCAATCACGGACAGCCGCGGGAAAACCTTCCCCGCATTCAGCAGCTGAAGAAAGACCTGCATTCAGCAGCTGAAGAAAGACCTGCATTCAGCAGCAGGAATGGAGGCGTGCCTGGGCGAGGCCACGCCGGTAGCAACCAATCAGCTACCGTGCTACAAGATTCAAATGTAGAGAGCTACTGTATATATTGAGATGTATCACCGCCATTACCTCATGCTTAACTGGAACCTCATGCAATAAACCTGTGTTAAACCAACCCTTCGGTTGTCCGGTCGTCTTTGGTCCCATACACTAAAGGGGGGGTCTTTGTGATGTTTTTTGGTTACTTTATGGATGTTTTTGTGTTTCCTTTTTGTATTTTTGATTTTTGTTTTTGAGTGTTTTTGACTGTTTTTTGTTTGTGTTTTTGTATTTACTTTTTTTTTTGGGGGGGTGTCTTTCTTTTCCGCATGCCAGGCTCAATGCCTGGCTCATGGAAAGGAAAAACAGGGGCAGGTGTGGGGGCCTTTCTTTTCCACGGGCCATGCTGGCTGGACCGTTGGAAGGAAGGGCAATGGCGGGGGGGCTTTCTTTTCCACAGGCCATGCTGGCTGGCCCGTGGGAAGGAAGGGCAGCGGTGGGGGGGGCTTTCTTTTCCGCAGGCCATGATGGCTGGCCCATGGGAAGGAAGGGCAGTGGCGGCGGGGGGTGGTGGTTACTTTTATTTTTCACGCGCTGGCTGCCTCAGCGTTCTACATGCTAAAGGCGCGCAGGATGCTGGGGCTTGTAGTTTTGCCTGCGCGTGTTTGGTTCCTGCAGCGGTTTTTTTCCTGCGGCTTTTTTTTTGATTGGCCGTGGCACATTTCTGAACGTTCCTTTTGCTGCGCCGCTCAGCCTGATTGGCTCTGGTTTGGCGCAGCGCAAGGAATGTTGGGAATTGAAGTTCCCTTTTTTTGTTTGCATCTGGGGGGCTCCTGCCCCCCGGCTGAAAATTTCAACCCGACAGTTACCTGCGAACCAGGTTCGGGTGAGTGAATGGAGGCCCATTATGGGCTAGTGGGGCCTGGTGCAACATCCTTTGTCACATTCCAACGGTTAATACACCATTTTATAGGTATAAAGCGTGTTTTTGCTTTTGTTCACATTTTTAAAATTTGCAAAATCTATGACCAGCATTATTGTGTGTTGCCCAAATTTCCGTGTTTTTCTTGTCTCCAAAAGTTAGTGTGAAATGGCTTTCTTCCTTGTCTGTCTTTCCTGCAGCCCTCTATGCTATCTTAAAACCAACCCTAGAAAGTTTACCTGCTTCTTGCAGGGAGAAGAGGAAACTTTTCATTTCCATTCAGGGGACTGAATTAAATTTAGGGGTCAGAATCCTACATGATTTCACTTATCTGTAAGAGAGATCACATATGTCACAGTAGTGAATTGCACTAATTAACAAGGTGTTAGTTACATTCCTGGTTGTGCAATGGGCCCACAAGAACCTCAATAATGAGCAGTAATTCACTACCACAATTCACACACAATCACTTATGCATGCATAGATTGTTAATAAGATTGCAGGCAAAATTTGGGACCAAATTCACCTCATAGCATAATCCAGGACTATAGCACTTAGAGCACACTAAACCATCATTCAACAGTAAAGTGGCTGGAGGAATTCACTTTTCCTTTCATGCACATGAACTAAGCTCCGGGCTTACAAACAGCTCAGCTGAAATAATGAGTGGACAGCATCACTGCTTTATTCACACTTCCATAGAATTATAGTGGATGTCTTTCAACATAAGACACCCTCTTTCTTCTTTTCAAAAATTGATTAGATCTGCTAAATCCATAGCAGTATGCAATTTTTATTTATGGTTTCATCCCAGACAGTGTTTTTTTCAACAGAAACATAGTTATATAAAGAACAGACAGCCCAGTTATAGCACTTATTTTCTAGCAAAAGAATATGATCAAAGTTCCCAAAGTGCTTTGATATCTCTGAATGAAAAGTCTTATTATTAAAGTATTGTTGTCCCTATAATACTTTATGTAACTAGCAAAATCTATCCATCAGATCATCACTGCCTATTTAGCACTCTACTTAGAATGAACTAGCTTTTTTTTTAACCCGGCCCTGCCAGGCAGTTATTTTTTATGAGTAGGTGGTTGGGGTGGTTTTGGGGGGGTGTACAAACACACACACACACACACACAAAAACCCCACCTCAATGACCAACACACAGATAAAAACTGCCCGGCAAGGCAGGGGTATCTGGTGTGTGTGTGAGACAGAGGGCGGGGGGGGGGGGGAGTGTTGCTCCAGCCTGCATTCGGCCCTTGTCTGTTGGAGAAAGCAAGCCCCTTCTCCGACAGGCAAGGGCCGAGTGTGGAAGGGGCTCAGTTCCCTCTGGGAGGTGAAGGCAGGAAACAGGGCGCCATTCACTGCCTTTACTTCCCGGGGAAGTTGTTCACTTCCCTTGGTGGGGGGGAGGGGATGAAGGCACCAGTGCCTTCACACACACACACACACACACACACACACACACACACACACACACACACACACACACACACACACACACACACACACACACACACACACACACACACACACACACACACACACACACACAGAGTGATGGCTTCTTTCCGGGAGGCAAAGGCAGCGAACGGAGCACCGTTCGCTGCCTTTGCTTCCAAGGGAAGTTGTTTGCTTCCCCCAGTGTGTGTGTGTGTGGTGGGGGGGAGGGGACGAAGGCACCAGTGCCTTCACACACACACACACACACACACACACACACACACACACACACACACACACACACACACACACACACACACACACACACACACACACACACACACACACACACACACACACACACACACACACACACAAGCAATGGCTTATTTCCAGGAGGCGAAGGCAGCAAACGGAGCGCCGTTCACTGTCTTTGCTTCCCAGGGAAGTTGTTTGCATCCCTCGGTGTGGGGGGGGGATGAAAGCACCAATACCTTCAACCCCCCCCCCCCCGTGGAAAGAAATGGCTTCCCTCCATGAGATGAAGGCCGAGAAATAGTGCCATTCTCGGCTTTTGTCTCCCTGAGTGAAGCAGCAGGCATGTGGGGAGAAGATGGGCTCCCCCCTCTTCTCCCCGCTATGTTAGCTGGTGCATTGGTGGTTTTTTATAGTGCATGCACCGGCTTTCCCGGCCTCCTCTGCACTCACGTCCCTCAGCCTGATTGGCCAAGGGGTCACAGCGCAGAGGATGCTGGGACTTGTAGTTGGTTTTTGTATTTGCGTTCGTGGGCTGGTTGCCCCACTCGCGACTGGCGGACCCTTGCGGCGATGCTCGCAGGGTGTTAAGGTAAGTGTTGGCATCTCGGTTCAGGATGGTTGGGCTGGGTGTGAATGTGCATGCTGGACATGCACAGTTCATGCACCATCTTATAGGCAAAGATGATATAGTACTGTGAGCCTGTGGATTTCAACATTTCAACCCTAAATACATATAAAAATAACTTCCCCTCCATCTAGGGCAGGAGTGCCCAAACTTTTTGGGCTGTGGGCAGGTAATCTGGTTCCTACCACTGGAAGTGGAAGTAAAATGCATCTGTTCATGTGCAAAACGCTGCCGTAAATGCACCCACAGTTGTTAATAAACACATTCACAACAGCCATGGGTCAGCTATGGTAGCCTTTTGTGCATACACCGGCATGTTTTACTTTCACTCTGGAAACAATGAGGGCACCAGAGGCTGGATCAGGCCCACAGACTGTAGTTTGGGCACCCTGTCTAGGGCTACTCTGTTTGTTTTTTTCAAAGCACAACTGATGTTATTTTGTTTCATGGGTTAAATCTTTTAAATTTAGATTTGCTACCCTTGTAACTCTGACCCTAGCAGTATGCCATAAATATTTAGGCAGTTTCTAGTGAGAATGCCCTCTTCTTTAGAATACTAATGCATGCTGCAGTGAATAAAATCAAGAATCACTGTAATGGAACCAAGCACTGGCAATGAATACCTAAAACACTATACCTGTCAGCCAATGTATTAGCCTGAATTAAAGATGTCATTATAATGACCCAGAAATCAGTTACATTTCTTAATGACTTGTGAGACTATATTGTGAAGGTAGCACAATGCTGTTAAGCAAATAAGCATAAATGTTGTAACAACAGGGAGGGAGGGGGATCAATAGCCTAAGACTTGGAACATGATGTCTTAAATAGGTGTGTGCTTACAAACAATTTTGTAGCGGAAGTAAACAGATTACTGGTTTAAATTTCTAATTTTCTCCTGGATCCATTTCAGATTAGAGACACCTCAAGGACCTAATGTGATACCTTCAATATTAATAATAGTTCCCAGACATCTTCCTTTCACTTATACATGAGAACCTACCCCATGGTAGGTTTTAAAATGAAATCAGGCTTTTGGGACTCACCTGGGCAAAAATTAGCCTGTTCCGATTAGCCAAAACTCCATGATGCATTGAGGGCTTGATTTGAGAAAAACAGCTTTTGAACCCCCTTTGGAAATTCTACACTGTCAATGCCCTCAAGAGGATCACTGGCATATCAGTTAGCCAATAATTTAAAAGTATGTTCAGTTTACACTTACAGTACACTTACATAACTTCCACTGAAAATTTCCTTAACTGCAGATTTGCCTTAAAAACACTGGAGGTGAGATGGACTGGGCTGGGGCCAGGTGGGTTTTCAATCTAGAGCTGCACACAAATGGTCTCCCCAGAATATCTACCCTATTTATCAAATTTCACATTTTCCCCCCAGATGATGATGATGATGTTATATGCTGCCCTGTTATCTCAGATTTATGGTTACCCTATGAATGAAAGATGTCCAGAGGGTCCTGTCCTCAACAACTCTGCTCAGCTCTTGAAAACTCAGGTCTGTGGTTTCTCTCATTGAAACAATCCATTTCATGTTTGGTCTTTCTCTGTTTCTGCTGCTTTCAATTTCCTCTTCTGCATCATCTGTGGCTAGATAGCACATCAACTTGGATGATGGTTATGTTGATAGGTTTCCCCCATAAATCTAATTGACATTATTTTGTCAGACCTTTTATAAAACTGCCTGTGCTACATCTTGCCTCAGCATTAGAGCCACTCAATTTCTTCTGAGTCTGTCATTCCCAAAGTAGAATACTGTACTTTGTATTTGTTGACTGAATACATTCCGTTCCAGTCCATTTTAATTCAATAATCTCAAGTATTGCAATGTTTATATGCTCCATTTCTTGGTTTATGATTTCAGTCTACTACACATACATCGCACATTCCATGTTCAAATTGTATGTGTTGTGCAATATCAGCCCCCCCCCAACTCCTGGGCACATCAGCCAGTACGCATTATGTTGGCTTCCATTTAATTACCTCCTTAGCAGCAATATATTCTTCACTGTCCTTTGCTTTTCTTCAGTAGCTAATTGAGCACTTTCTGACCTGGGGGATTCACCTTCCAGCATTATCTCTTGTCTCATTTTGCTTTGTCTCATCATAGGGTTTTCATTACGTGGGAAAGTTCAGAGATGGTTCATCATTGCCACTTAGTGCGCAGTAATAGCAAAAGTTAGTTTCAGTGTCCCTGTTCTTGCCTCCTCTGCAAGTGTCACCTCCAGCTATCACTGCTTTCCCTGCAGGACTCACTCTTAACAAATACTCATCTGGATGAAATATTCTTCCTCCCAAATTTCTTTCTCTTGTCCTCCTCTCCTCCCCCCTTTCCTTTCTCTTCTTTTTTTTCTCCTTCCATGTCTCTGTGCTGCAGCTCCAGCTGTGATGACAGTCTGGCACTAAATCTTGTATCATTGTATCTGCACATTGCATTATACAAGATACAACATAGTCATTGCCACATATAAAATGGTGAAGAATATTGGGCAAAGGTAAAAGTCACCCTTGCTCGAAAGCCAGTCATATCCGACTCTAGGGTTCAGTGCTCATCTGTTTCATAGCCAAAGAGCCAGCACTGTCTGCTTTTGCAGACATTTATGTGGTCATGTGGCAGGCATGACTAGACACTGGAGCGCATGGAACACTGTTTACCTTCCCACCAAAGTGGTTCCTATTTATCTACTTGCAATTTCTTGCTTTTGAACTGCTAGGTTGGCAGGAGCTGGGACAAAGATGGGAGCTCATTCCGTCCTGCAGTACTCGGGAATCGAACTGCTGACCTGCTGCCTTCCAGTCAGCATCTTAGCCACTTGAGCCACTGCAGTCCCTGGGCAAAGGCCCTACAAAAATGTTCTTTTTCTATGGGGTGGGATGAAAAAAGAAACACTTTATAAAAATGTTATCAGAAAAGCCTCTTACAATAAGCTATGTCAGCTTTTGTTCAAACTTTCAAGAAGAACCTCACACTAATTTTCACTCTTCAAGGAACTGATCAAGGGAGACAAATTAAACCAAGGTGATATATCAATTCTGTAATGGAGTTTTCACTAGTGATGTAGTGGAGCCATGAAACAGGACATTTTCAACAACAGATTTTACAAGGCCACTCATTCAAGTAATTGTAGGTTGAGACACAACCTACGATTGGCTCTCCAGGTGTTCTTGGACTTCAACTACCAGAAGTCCAGGTCAGGACACCTGCTTATCAGAGCTTCTGGGAATTGAAGTCCAAGAACATCTGGAGAGCCAAATTTTCTTACCCCTGGTCTAGACCAGTGTTTCCCAATCTTTGATTTTTGGGTTTCAATTCCACAAAGCTCTGATCAGCCCATGTACTGACTTAGGCTTCTGGGAATTGGAGTCCCCATGTGGGGCCTGGGCCCCACATTGGGAACCACTGGTCTAGACCAACCTTCAGTCAATCCACTCCTGCCTCTGAACACACCTCACTTCTCTTCTCTCTTGACTAAACAGTGAGAATTACTGACAGGAGAAGCTTAATAAAGGCCTTCATAAGAGTATCTCAGATTGTATCACAAAAAATATGGACATAATCATATTCCATTAAATGATGCCTCATGAGAGTAAAAGGAAGTTAACCTTTTAAATATGGGGAACAGAATTAAACATTGTTTAAAAGCTCTCTCTCTCTTTTAAAAAAATAACAATATTTTAAATATTAAATTTTTTTTGTCTTTTTAAAGACTTCCAAGTAGCATGACTGAAGGTCTGTCCTAATTACCAGTACACCCACATATGCCCAGGATTCTCTTGGTCTTTGGGAGGTGATATTTTGTTGTTGTTCAGACACATAGTCGAGTCTGACCCTTTGCGACCCCATGGACCATTGCATGCCAGGCACCCCTATCCTCCACCATCTTCCTCAACCTGCCCAGCTCTGTGCCCATGTGTCAACAATGCCATCTAGCCATCTCATCTTTGGCCATCCCCTTCTTATTTTGCCCTCGACCTTTCCTAACACCAAGGCCTTCTCAAGTGAACCCTCTCTTTTCATTTGATGTCCAAAGTACTTTAACTTCATCTTCAATATTTGACCTTCCAAGGAGCTGTCTGGGTTGATTTCTTTTAAGACTGACCTATTTGTTCTCCTCGCTGTCCAGGGGACTCTCAAAATTCTCCTACAACACCACATTTCAATGCTGTCTATTCTTCTGCACTCAGCTTTCCTTATGGTCCAGCTCTCACAACCATATACTACTACCGGGAATAACATTGCTTTGACTATGAGGTCTTTTGATTGCAAGGTGATGTCTCTACTTTTAACTATGTTGCCCAGGTTTTTCATAGCTTGTCTCCCAAGAATCAGTTGCCTTTTTATTTCATAGCAGCAGTCACCATCTGTAGTGATCTTGGATCCTAAGAAAGTAAAGTCTGTCACTGTTTCTACTTCATCCCCATCTATTTTCCATGGACTGATAGGGCCTGTTGACATTATCTTGGTTTTCTTGATGGTGATATAGAGCTCACCAATTCCTATAAGTCTCTGTCTCAAATGGAAAGCATTCCTTCTGTTCTCTCCACAGGCCTGTTAGAAATGAGATCCTGTGGCTTTGTTTTTCAAAAGGATGGCACACAACAACCATTGTTCATTTTGACAGATTTAACAGGTTTTTTTAAAGTGTCTATATCTGTATTGCGAGGACTCAAGACAAGGTTGATGGACACTTTCAGCCTTCAGACATCTTAGATTTAAGGGACTGTTTGAAGAAAGGACTTTGCAACAGTGCCTTTGGCACAGCAGGGCAGTCAATGGTCTTCCTGGTTTCCCAAGTTAAGCATATAGCAAGCTTGGGAAGAATCTCATGGTACATCCTTGTTTGCCAGGTCTGCAAATGCAATTTGCACATTCACTCTCCTGGGGACAGAGTCATTCAGCCCATGAAGAGGGACTTCCCTGCCAGCTGGCCAGCTGTATCTGGAATCTCTAGATGTAAAGTAATTTTTTGCTTTGCCCGGCAGGAGAAGCATGGAGTGGAGCTGCAGTAAAATATGCCTTGTAATCCACTTCTGTTTTTTAAAGAATCCTTTACCCTCCTCTTCATGCCAAAGACATCATCTAAATTATCTTTTCAAATAGCTGTTTTCAGAACACTGTGGGATAGATTACAGAAAGCATCCTCTTGCCATCTTTCTCACATGCCAAAGTCATATGTTGTTCAATGCAGATGGAATTGCTTATCAAAGTGGAACCACAACAATCCAAGAACATTATCTAACTACTCACCAAAATATTTTTTTAAAAAAGTGAACCTACCTTGCATTGACAATGAGGACAGGTTTAGGCTACACTCCCATTCACTCCTGAACTTTTAATTCTCTCGAGTTGGGGGCTGTGAATATTTTACATTGTAAGGTATTCAAAAATGTGCCACAACCCTTTAGCCTGAAGTGCTACAAGCAATATTTAGCTTCTCATTGGGGAAAAAAAACACCTTATGCAGGTGAAATTTAAATTGTCCTGACAGCAATAAGGTATCAGAAAACAAGTAATTTTAGAACACTTATTTGGGAGGATGTCCTATGGAACACAGGAGAACTAACTTGCCAGTATCATAAATAGAATTAGGCTGTATTATTATAACCTCTCATCAAAGAGTACAAAACCAATGATCTTTGTAGCTCCTTTGTCTTAAAACAGGGGTTCCCTACCTATAGCCTATGGACCAGCCCCAGCCCACAGCACCATTTTATGTGGCCTGCTGCCACCACACCCAGAGGTGGAAGTGGACACATTTACGACAGCCGTAAAACATGCCCACACATGCGTAAATGCAGTTACGTCATATATAAATGATCCAGCGGCTGACGTAAATGCAGAAGTGGGCTCATTTACTTCCACTTCAGGGGGGCATGATCTGGCTTTCTCAGCTGTCCGTGGGATGTGTTCAGGCATTGAGAGGTTAGGGATCCCTGTCTTAAAACATAGATACCAACAGATAGAGAACAACTTATGCAACCATATGCAAATACAGTCATGTATGCTTGATTTTTATAATCTATTAAAAATGCATTCTTGATAACCCTTGGAAATCTGATTCTGCAAGAGTGATGGATCATATAGAATGCTTTATCCACAAATAATTCAGGTGGACTACTCAGAACCCTTGGAAAGTTTCTGGTTGACAATGATCTTGAGCTTACCATTGCTTGGTCACTTTACAAAGAGCAAAGAGCCTTGTCTTCACAAGCACAAACTAGGTGGCCCCTTTTGTTTATGAGGGAGGTAGGAGCCATGCCACTGTTCAGGGATGCTTGGAAATAAAGAAACGTATAGGGGTTACGAAACACAAGAAAGACTTCATGTGAAGTTCATTCTGTGGTGATAAAGATACAATATCATCCCCCACCATTGCTTACACATAGTTACATCAAACAGAGGTGTTCTGCTGAGCTAAAACTTTGAAGATCACATAAGTCTATCCACCTAAATTAGGACACTGCAGATTTGACATCAACATATTATCAATATGTCTGTAGCATGGCTTGGTCCTGTGATGGTGGATGAGTTCATATTACTGAGGCCCAAGAGCATGCATGCATAATAGGCTGGAGGAATGCAGCCTATCAACTGTTTGGTTGACATTTATCACTTTTGGCAAGGTAGTGATTTACATAAAAGTGAAGAGTTGAAAACTCTTGATAACCCTTGGACATTTGACTCTGCAAAAGTGATAGACAGAGTCCAGATAATGGTTAAAACTTCTTTGTGAATGGGAGTGACTCCTGCACCCTAGAGGGGAGACTCCTGCACCCTAGAAGAGGCCTGCTCCAAACTCCAAAGATAGAACTGCTGGTGAGTTACAGACATTCCTGTTTCCACAAGATGTTTCAACAGATGGTGACTGTACATACCCAGACATGGATGGGTAATATCCATTAGCTGGATACATTTCTAGTTTCCAGACTGGCTTTATACTGAAGCTGCTACAGTTGCCTTGACAGATGATTCTATGCTAGGAGAGGAGCAGGGAAGTAGGACTCAGCTACTTTTCAGCTTGTCAGCTTTAAGAAGCACTAAACACAATCTGCATATGGACTAACATTTCTGTGATTAAAACTGGATTCCAATGGTCCCACTTCTAACTTGCTATTACCTTTATAAAAGGGAACATTGGGAAACTAGAGTTCATCTCCAACCTTTCTGCATCCTAGGCTTTCCACGTGCAGCAGAAAGCTAGCCATGTTAATGTGTTTCCATGGGTGGGGGTGGAGTTAGAGGACAAGTATTTGTAAAACAAATACATTTGTTTCAATGCAAACTTTTGTGGATTGCAATCCACTTTATCAGATAAATGATGTGTTCAAAAAGGCAGATTGTAATTCAGAAAAACTGATGCTGAAATTAATTAGTTTCTCTTAAAAGGTGTCATGATACTGCTCCTTTTTAACTATCCCCTGAACCTTCCCTCTGGTTTCCCTCCTTCCTCAGAGTTTCAACAAGGTGGGTGGGAACAAAAAGAGGGCCTTTTCAGTTGACTTACTTTTTTAATGGAACTTTTTATTCAGGACGGTTTCCCTGGAACCTATTCTGTCATCTTTTCAGCGCTAAATAACAATATTTAATATTTTAAAAATGATCCAGAAGTGTGTGGCATTCCATGCAATACTAAATTGCAACTCCTATCAGCCATTGCTTGGGATGGCGGGGGTGGGGTGGGGTGGGGTGGGGTGGGGGACAAAATCATGAAATTATTCTCTCTCTCTCTCTCTCTCTCTCATTGATTTAGGCTGTCTTATTATAAGGAGACACCTCAATGAGGAATTTCAAAGTTCTGTGAAAGTCCTCCTTTCTAGACAAGATTCAGACAAGAAGCTCCTCTCTCCCTCTCTCTCTTTTTCTGTACTTCCCGCTAACTTGGACAGTGCAAGAACTGGGACAAGACTCCTCCTCTACCTGGAAAAGATCCATTCTACAGCTTACTTGGAAAACCTAGCATCTCTCCTTGCTCACACAACTCCATGTGTTCACATGTTTATTGGTGTGCTGTTTTTCTTGTAGTGTCCTTCTGCTGCACCCCAGAGAAGGAGAGGGGAATAAAAGCATAGAGGGAGACATAAAAAAGTTGTGCTTTTTCCCTTACTGTGCAACAGGATTCCAGCCATTAATGCATAACAGTGAAAACAAAGGAAAGTTACAGTGCCAATTTGATAGATTCTATCTATAATAATATATTTATCAAAGCAATGAATTTGTTAAAAGCTTTGTTGGATTCAGTTCAGTGCATGAGAACCATGAAATATTATCCTCAGTTAATAAGTAGAGTTTGGGAGCAAGGTCAAGGGATTACAGTGGTACCGTGTATAATGAAAATAATTCATTCTGCAAGGCTTTTCACTATGTGATTTTTTGTTATACAAAGCAAAGCTTCGTATAATAAAATTTCCTATGGGATGCTTCGTATAATGAAAATCTCCATAGGGATGCATTGAAAACCATCCTGGAGATATGTTGCTTCGTATAATGAAATTTTCGCTATACGGGGCAAAACATTTCTTCAAATTCCTTTCATTGTATGTGGTTTTCATTATAAGAGCCCTTCATTATATGGAGTTTTACTGTACTTTTCTTTTCTATGGAAATTATTTTCTAAAATAGCAAACCTTCCAGATGGTACTACAAGCTTAGATGAATGCAAGGCTGCCACTCAAAGCAGAGGCTCCTGTTGTGAATCATGTTTCTCTCTAATGGATACCCAATTCCTGACATCATCAAAGCTTGTAGACATGCACCCATCCTGCCATTCCAATCCTCCTGCCATCCCATTATTCAAGGACAAGGAAGAGATCCAGCATGGTATCATCAGGACATCAGTCAGGTTAGCTACCTATTGCAAGATTGGCAGCAGAACCCATCAAACCTTGTGTAAACTGTTGTTGCTACTTCAGATTATGAAATCATGATAAGAAGGCATGGATAGAATTGTTTCCTCTCTCACAATGTTTTGTACCTAAAAAGTAAAAGAAAATCTATCATTCCCATGGAAAATCCTTTTCAACAATAATGGGACTCGATTTATATGTTGCTCTGCCATGGATTTACTGAGCTGGCAACCTTGGATAAACCAATTACATGATCTCCAGTTCAGTTTACCATATGTGAAAGAGAAACAACAGTGCAAAGCATTTCCATTTCACCTTCAATTATAAATTGTCAATGGCACCAGAAGGAAGGAACGAAGAAAGGCAGGCAGGCAACCAAGCAAGCAGTTGGCATGCTTATTTGTTTATGAAGCTTTAAAAACTAATGGGGTGCAAGACCTTGCCTACTCCTCTAAACTCAAAGTGAATATCTGTAAATCACTAAATGGATTCTAGAATTCTCCCTTTAATGAAAGCCGCCCTTGAAATATGATATTCCTTAAGGGACTGGTGGGCTGAGAAGCAATATTTTCAGTGCCATTAGCACAAAAAGCAGATTGAGCAAACCGTGGGAATGAACAGTCCTTTGCTATATCTGCACCAATAAAATGGCACATGATCACAGAGAGGGACTATGTCTGTTTAAGAATGTTTGTCCTCTCGCGTACACAGTACCAAGTGTGGGTCAGCAAGGTTGTAAGGGCAAGTGGACTGGCATCTCACCAAGCCCTGTTAGAGGCTTCAGAATATCAGATAGAAATTGAACAGGGGCCCAGATTTCAGATTTCCCTCCAAGCAAATGTTATACAAGCTCACAAAACAATGGGAAATGGATCTGAGGACTGACAAGTAAAAACTCTTGCAGGGCAACCTAGCATCATTTATCCAAAGTAACCTTTTCAACTTGCATTCAACAGACAAGCCGCTGTGTTTTAGGCCATGGTCTCTATACTTTTGGTGATGAACTCCTTAAAAAGTTTGAGCTTCTGATTGTATAGCTCTATCAGTGTTCCTTTCCCTGCCATCCTCCAGATGGCATTCTCACCTAGTTCAGCCAATTCTCATGCAGTCTAGGTTAATAAAGGGTTGTTGTCTACCAGTTCAGAGGGTGCAGTTTATGGAAAGGTGGGAAGCTTGACTCCAGCCTCCTCTGTGACCTTTTCCTTGGTGAGAAGATAGACCTGTGTCTACAAAAGGAGGTGTGGAGACTCACGTGACCACATTTTCTCTCCAGAATCAAATATAATAATCGAAACTCCTTCTATTCTAGACGACAGGAGGAAGCTCTAAACTATATTGCAGACATACACTGCACAAAGAAACAAATCCAAAGCCATTTATTTATTTATCAAATTTATATAGCCGCCCACTCCCCACGTCCAGAGAGGAAGCTTTGGGAGGAACATGTTGAACACCTGTCAAGCTTGGCATGAAATGTAAAACTGGCATACAGCAGGTTGACCCTTCAGGGCAAGAGTGTCTATAATTATCATATTATGAGATGTAGCAGGATTTTGCCATACTTTCTGGAATGGAGTACAAACATTTTGTCCTGTCAACTTAATCACCTATCATGAACCAGCTGCCATTCCCCCCTCCCTATTTCTATTTGTCTCTGTGTGTGTCAATGGAAAATAATATTCAGGATGTTCTTCTCTTGAATTAGCCCATTCTGTTTTGATGATATGAAATATGCCTAAAATGATGTCTGCCTTGCTTGCATTTAATACAGCAGCTGGCATGACAGGTTGAATTAAAACAAATGTAAATCTATGGAGGTTGATGGACCAGAGAGTAATCTTGGCTGTCATCCCTACACTGGACATGAATGTCAATAGCACTCAATAACAAGGCCAAATAATTGTTGAGGGAAACAAGTGTTTGGAAGATGTGCTGCAGGATATTGTCAAGCAGTTCTTTGCAATGGGGGGTCCTCTTTGCATGTTTGGACTCTCATCATCCACAGCTTGCAGGTAGCTATAAAGGACAGGTAATTCAAACACAGCAGGAAGAAGCCAAGCTCGAAAGACTGCTATAAAGAACTAGAGTTAATTTGCTATTTTCTTTTATTAATTTTTACGGTCTGTTTGTGGAGGATGGGGGAAGCCAGCCTTCTTCCCATAGTAAAGTAGACTAAAGGAATTGATCATGGAGAGATGTGGAAGAGGGAACTGTCGTATCTGTAAAGGTTGTAAACATGGAAAACCGAAGTATTTGGGGTCAAAGCCTTACACATTTTTCATTTGTCTACTTTTTGTTTAGTGCAACAAGGACCAAACAAAAATCAGAAATAAGGTCCTTATGCTCGTGGTCAGCAGTTTTGATAGAAAAGAAGGAATAGTGAGCAAGCATCTCAAGCTGCACAGCTTATTGGATGATTCTATTGCCAAATCTCAGCAAAAGTTCTGTAATCTAATTTACAACATCACAAAAACAACTGCAGTTTTGCTCTTGGTTCCCTTCTTGATAGTGGCAGAATGCAGTGAAAGAAGTCTTGTCAAGTAAACTGAGTCCTGTGTTTTTGTCTGTAGCTTTATTTAAGAGTCAAAGTCCATTCAAAAACTATCATAAGGCATAAGAAGATCTATTTGGGATCAGAGGAAAGGCCTATTGAGTCCCAAATTCCATTTTCACAGTAGATAGCCTATGATAACCCTACAAACTAGATATCAACACAGTTGAGTTAACCTGTTCCTGTTACTCAGCAAAGTAGATCTGTTGGCATGCTGACACTGAAGCTGGCACACAGCTATTGTGACTAGTAGTCATTCTCAGTCCTATCCTGTATGAATTTGTGTAATGCCATATTGATGGCCATCACTGTACCTTGTAGTTTTGATTTAGGTAAAGGTAAAGGTCACCCGTGCTCAACAGCCAGTCATATCCAACTACAGTATAAGGTGCAGTGCTCATCTCTGTTTATAGCCAAATAGCAGATTACCTGGCTTCGCTCGGTTTTTTTCTTTCTTTAACGTAGGCCAGCCTTTCCCTCTTGGAAACCTCATGGGGTGTATGTCAGTCACTCCTGCCTCCCTTCCTCCATATCTCTCTTCCCTCACCCATCCTGCTTCTCTGTCGATGGTCACTTACCACCCTTACCGCTCCTGTGCCCTCCCGGGCCTCCATCGCCACCGCTGTGCCGGCATGACCAGGCTCTAGATTCCATGGCATGCTTCCCCTCAGGGACCAGAAGTCTCCAACAGCATACACTCCCACATGGGGCTTGTGACCCCACAGTGCTGATATCGCATGCCCATTTGCCCTCCACCTACTGTGAAAACTATAGCTGAGGTTAGAGGGCTACAGCTGAGTTAGTCAGATGATGTCACAATACCTGGGACTATGACATCAGCCAATTACATCACTGGGAAACACACACATTGTATAGATCAATTGGAAGTCAATTTGGGGGTGTACACCCCCCATGGGGCTTGTAACCCCTGCAGTGCTGATCTTGCCAGCCCAAGGTACGTATGTGCCAAATTTCAGCAGGATCAGTCCAGGGGTGTGAGAGCCTTTCGAGCACGTACAAACCCACACCTCTGTTTTATAGATATAGAAGAGCCAGTGCTGTCTGAGCCTGCAGACATTTCCATGGACATGTGGCAGGCACGACTTCACACCGGAGTGCACAGAATGCTGTTTATCTTCCCACCTAAGCGGCACTTATTTATCTACTTACAATTTCTTGCTTTTGAACTGCTAGGTTTGTAGGAGCTGGGCCAGAGACAGGAGCTCACTCTGTCGTGCAGCACTTGAGGGGGAGAGCAATAACCCACACTTTATGAACACTTTATGAACACTTAAAGAACACTTAAAGAAGGGGGAGGGAACAAAACATTTCATCATTCCATCTACAAAACTCAGATAAACTGAAGCGTCATGTTGGCATCAGGACATGTGTTTAAGATGGGAGAGAGCAAAGAGCCAAGGAAAATTGTCTACCATGAATGGCATCTTTCCTGAATTGTCCTCAAACCAAATAAGAGTCCCAAGCTTCCATCTGGTCAATTTCCTGCTTTACAACACAGCAAAACAAGACTATGTACAAGAACTAGAGTGCAGGCTTACATCTCTGTAATGCACTCCATGGCCAGGTTTAATGATAAGACGAGCTTTATCTTGAATGTAATCAGGCTGGCACACAACAGATCTGCATTTATGAAACATTGCAATACCCAAATCACTGTTTTCCTTTCTCTGACTGTTAATGAGATGCTGAGACAGGAATTAAAAAGGTAATAGTCATAGATTAAACACTGTGATTCTGGGAAGCATAATTTAAGTTTGTGCACAACATCATGATTTTCAGTTCTTTGGCAACAAGTGAGCCAAACTGAAAGTCAGAATTTTCATCTATGATGTATTGGTTTTAGTAAATCTCACACACTCTTACTGGTACTAGGTTTTATGTTGTGTTGTCATTGTTTCTTTCCCCTCCTCATTAATAAAAATAGTGTCATTTCAGGAGGACTGAAATTTTCCAGACATAGCATAAGAAGAAAGAAGAAATGCCCAGAGAATTGAGTGTGGCCAATGTGTCCCATTATGCTGGAAATCTATGAACAGCAGGAGCTGCATTAGACCTGGTCAGACTATTTGGCAGTCCAGCCTCACATGATGAATGCTGACTGGAAGTGGTTTTCCTTTGTGTGAAGGTGAAGCCTTTCCTAGCACCTACTTCTAGTTCCGTTTAAGTAGAAATGCCAAGAACTGAACTTGGAACTAGAATTTATTTGCTCACATTAAACAGTGTTTCTCCAATTTAAAAGCAATAGCAATTACACTTATATACTGCCCCATGGTGCTTAGAGTACTGTTCGAGTGGGTTACAAGGTAATTAGCATTTTCTCCCTGAGATGCTGGGTACCCATTTTACCAACCTCAGAAGGATGGAGGGCTGAGTCAACCTTGGTTTCTGTCAGGATCGAATTTACAATGTCAGCAGTTTTAGCTGCAATACAGCAGTTTACTCACTGTGCCATGAAGGCTCTTAACCAATTTAGGTGTTTAAGAAGAGAACCTGCCTGCATATGTTTGCATAGACATAGCAAAGGAGTGGCCAAAATCAAGCCCTCAGCCATAGCTGGTGTGCCAATAGTGAGGAACACTGAAATATGTACTCCACTATCCCCACAATATAGAGCCAATACTGCTTAAGCAGTTATATAAGTGTAAATATAAATATATAAGTGTACTGGCAATTCTCACCCTGACCAATTAATCAAATGCAGTTTTAGTTAATTAGTTCTAAACTTGCAGAGCCACATGCATGTAAGCTGGAGAAGACAGTCCTGATTCAAGTGTTTGAACAATCCATCATTAACAGAGTTAGGATGAGGGTCTGGAAGTAATTAGTTCTTTGTAATTTCATTTATCAAGTAACTAAATTAAATTACAAATGATAACTTTACTCATTTTGCAGTGTAATTCTGACTTCTAGGTCAGGAGTTCCCACCCTACGACCCATGGGTCAGATCCTGCCTCCATCGCCATCCCATCTGGCCCATCGCTGCTTCTGCCACGCCTGGAAGTGGGCATGTTTATGTCATCCATAAAACACCCCTGCACATGTGCAAATGCGCCCACGGCTGGCATAAATGCAGAAGTGGGCACATATATGTTACCTATAAATGCACTTGCTTCTGCTTCCGGGGGTGTGGTCCAGCCCATGATGCTGTCCAGGGGCATGGTCAGGCCCGCAATGGAAAGGTTGGCCACCCCTGTTCTAGGTGCTTTTACTGTACAGTTACAGCTACGGCCTCACTGAATGGTGGAACATATACATCTCAAGGTTCCTCTTCTAGCTTTTATTGTACTTCCAATAGCTGCCATGTGTTCTGTTCTGAAGGCTGAGAAACTGATGATGTAGAGAGTGTGTGTGTTGTTGTTTTTTTAACACAGACCAATGCTTGCAACATTTGGATAAGCATTTTGAAATAACTAACAAGTAATGATGTTGTTATGGTTGAGAAATGCAAAACAATACCCTTTTTAAAAGTTGTAGCTACAGTGGTAACTAATGGAGGGTTTGGAACTTTTTCAAAGATTTTTCAAAAGATTTTCAAAAACAAATATTCCAAGATTGGAGCAGCAACAAATATGGTGGGTTGTTAGTACAATTGAAAAACAGTTTGCATTCTTCTATCTCTAAGGGACAAAAAGGAAACAGAAACCTTTTTTTAAAAAAAAATCATGTCAGAAGCACACAAAGGTGCTTTCTTGGTTGAAAGGATTTTTGCTGGAGGAACTCCACTCAGGAGATGCTCGAACGAGGCTCCTTTCATGTTCTGAAGATCTTTTCCTACCGAAGTGGTCCCTATTTATCTACTTGGAATTTCTTGCTTTCAAACTGCTAGGTTGGCATGAGTTGGGACAGAGACAGGCGCTCATTCCATCGTGCAGTACTTGGATCTTGAACTGCAGACTTGCTGACCTTCTAGCTAACAAGGCGAGCTTCTTAACCACTGAGTCACCACAGAAACCTATGAACCTAAGTCTTGTATGGGTACTAACCAGTGGTGTACTGCTCCAGGTTTCCACTGGATTCCAGGAACCAGTAGCGGAAATTCCCCCAGGCCACGCCCACTTGGCCAGCCATACCCACCATGGTGTGGCCGGCCAAGTGGGCATGGCCCACAGGGTTAGCCATGCCCACAGAGTTAGCCACACCCAGGGTGTGGGTAGTAATTTTTTTTGCAGTGCATCACTAGTACTAACCAATGATGATTCATTACTAAGGTGTAAGGGGGAATCTCCCCCCAGAATTGGAGGGGTGAGTCACTCTACTCCACAAGCCTGGAACCAACAAGCTATAATTAGGTTTTACATCAGATGAGGACATATAACAAAATTAGGAAGCAAAAAAAAAAAAACCAGCATCATATAATGTATTTTTCCCTTAGCTGCAGCATGTATTGCTCTCTGTTCATTCACAAACCAGTCTTCCTTCAGTCATTGATTGGAAAAAAAATCAGAAAAGACATGATACTGAATGTAGATGAGCACTCTGGCATAGTCTGTGTAGTTAAAATAGAGAGGAGGATAAAAATAGTTAGACCAGTCTAAGCCAAGTCTTGTTTTGTCAATATATTGAAAGAGAGGCTGGCAAGTGCCCAGGGAGACACTTGGACATTTGAGACTGAGTCTTAGGAATGTGCAGTATTTTTCCATTCCTACACAGAATGCAAGCGCAGCACCAAAATTGCTGCCGTGCTCTTTGCGGGGCCCCCACCCACCCGGACTCAGACATCCGGGTTAGTTAGGGGGCGTGGCCACCCTCTTTAAAAGGGGTGGCCGCGAGGCAGCCTGGCTGCCATTTTAGAAGCGACGGAGCCGAGAAGTTTGCTTCATCGCTTCCTCCCCTGCTCGCCTCTTTTGGAGGCTCCTTTGGCAAAAAAATTTCCAGGAGAGAGACATTTACGTGTCTCTCTTTTCTAACATCCCTTGATCAGAGGTTTCCTTCCCCCGAACAGCACTGGACTGCAGTGGCTCAGGTGGCTAAGATGCTGATTGGGAGGCAGAAGGTCAGTGGTTTGATTCCTGAGTACTGCAGGATGGGATACACTTTACTCGGGTGGCCCCCTTGGTCGCGCCTGGGGGGGGTAAGGCTCAGCCCACCCCCTCTACTTTTTGGGGGTGCCACCGGGCCGGGGGGCTTGGTCGGCACCCCCGCAGGTGGGTGGTGGGGTCATTAAACACACTGCCGCCAATGAGCCCAGGCTGAGGGCTCGGGAGGTGGGCGGCACAGGTCTGCGCCACTGGGGTTCTTACCCCCGCTGCTTCTTTGCCCCCCCTTGGGGCATAGTGGCCCACTTGGGCACGGTGCGGTTTTCCGCCCCGCTGTCATTCCTGCACTCCATGGGCCGGATCACTTGGCATGCCCCTGTTCTGGCCAGGGATTACCATGGGTTTATACCACATCAATTACCCGGTGGGGCCATCCGGCCCATCCGGCCCACCTTGTCCTGTTGGGTTAGATGCTGTGGATCTTCCCCTGCCTGCAATTCGGCACGGGAGGCACCAATGGACATTGCTCCACCACCTTTGATGGTGGACATGCAAACTCGGTGGTTCCGGCCCACATGCTGGCCACGGCTGCACGGCGGGCTGCCAACAGGGTTGAGCTGCTGGAGGCCATCAGGCCAGCACAGGCTGGCGCCTCGCGGCTCCCCATCCGGCCTGGTTGTACGGGAACACAGAGCTCCGGGCCATCGCGAGCTCCGACGCCCACCACGGGCCGGAACCCCCAGTGGGGGCGGCTTGTGGGGGTGCACTGAGTGAGTATCTTGGTCAAATTAGCACACCTGTGACACTAGCTCATCACGCTGGGGGGTATAGTGGCCATGGTCGCAACAGGCCAGTTACACCCTGGTTCTTACTGGGGTGACCGCCCCTATGCTTTTACTTAATTTCTCTGGGGCCCGAAGGGCCGATTATGTGTTTCCTCACTCCACTCCGTCCCAATGGTGGTTCTGCCAACGGCCGGTTACTCTATACCCCTGGGTGACCATTCGCCCGGGCTATTGGCTAGATTATGTAGCTTGGTGAATATATTCACATATTCCCCCCTCTTGCAATGTGAACACACTGATGAGGGCATTGAGGGGCAAGATGGCAGAGACAAGGAGTTGCCCTGTGGCCGCAAGCTGCCTCCCTATGGGGTCAATTGGTTACCGGCCTATTGGGCATCCATGGCAGGATATATAGGGCCCGTCCTGATTTGGCCATCCCAATGGTCCAGTACTTGGACAATGATTACCGGGCTGTGGTGGTTTTCCCTGGCCCGTCATGGTTAGCCTAGATCAAGACTTTAGGATTAGGGTGGCCCTTCACCCTGAGATGCCAGTGACGAGCCCTGCTAGCACTTTTAGTTAATATATATATGACTCCTACGTGGCAGCGCTTATGCTCCGTGTGGAGGGCCTACTTTCGGGCGACCACATTTGTCCCTTGATCTGGAGTTCTCAGATTAAGTTAGCTGCTGCCATCTTCAACAGGGGACATGTTTTGCAGGGCACTCAAAATAGATTATGTGCGGCTTGATTAGGAATCAGCTCTGTGGAGGCTTCACTCCTCAAGGGCCGATCAGCCGGAAGAGGGTACTAGCCTGGCACTGCCATATGTCTGGTTGCTTCCCCACAGGTGTTTGTGGCAGCGCGTGGTTCACGCCCTGCCCTGTCGTTTGCTACCAAGCCGGGTCTACCCTTACTGAACTAGAACTGGTACCCATTCCTTCCAGTTAGGCGCCGCATCAACTGCGGCTGCGTTTGGGTGTCTGGAGCCTGACATATGTTGAATGGGCAGGTGGGGATTTGCCCAATTTTTCTGTCTGTCCGTCCCTTCACTGAAGGAGTGCCTTGTTCTGCCCTCTCTTCCCCCTCCTGATTTTACAGACCCTGTGTGTTTCCGCACACTGGTAGTACTGTGGCTTGTGGGCCACAATTCTGTGCACTGGGGTGGCACAGTATGCTCCTTTGTCAAATGGGGACCCCATCTCGGGCGACACGTACCCGCGCATATGCAGTGGTTTGGTGTGCATGGCATTTAGGTGGCGGGAACTGTTGACATTCCTGATGTCCATTGGGGATGCTGGGCCGCCACATGTTTTAATTCTGCACCTCGGAGGCGGTGATCTTGCACAGATTGCTGGCCCGGACTTATAGACTTCCGAGTGCAGTGACCAGGCATTTCTTGGCCATTTATGGTCGTCTACACGATTGCTATGGTCATACATTATGCCGAGGCAATATCATAGGTGAGACTTTGACCCAGTGGTCGGACCGTGCCCGACGGTCAGGGGACAGGGCTGTTGCCTGGTTCCTTGTCTAGAATGGCTTGGGGACAGCCATTTGTCATCTGGGGATAGGGTTACAGGTCTTTGGCCTGTATTCTGGAGATGGGGTTCACCGGACAACAAGTGGATGCACTTCTCTTTTGAATAACGTGCAAGAGGGGCAGGTGACCGAATTGTCGGTCAAGGGGAGTGGCCCCTGCTGCAATGTGGCACTGTTGCCAAGTGGAAGGTGCCTCTCCGAGAGTGGCAGGTGATGCATGGCCGCATCAACTTCGCCTGCAGAGTGGTAGCACCAGGCAGTGCTTTCGCCTAGTGTCTCGGACACACTATGGCGGGTCCGATACACGACACCACAGGGTACGGCTGATTAGGGGTTTACAAGCGGACCTGTTGGTTTGGCTCACATTCCGCAGGACTTTTATGCTGTCTCCTTTTGGAGGTCTGAGATTGCTGGTCAGCCCCAGTCCCGACTACAGTTGGATGCCTCCGGCTCATTGGGGTGGGGGGATGTAATTAAGGACAGTGTGCCTATGGTCATTGGCCCCAGGAATGGGAGGGCACGGATCGCTTATGCGATCTTACATCTTTGAAAATTTTTCTCAACTCTGGGTACCCTTTAGGCTCTGGGGGGACAGATGGCTTAATTCTGCGCCTCGCTGTTGGTGTGGCAATGCTGCAGTATGCACATTGTCATTGCCCAAATGTCTTAATCCACCAGAGTCATGGCCTTAGCTCGCCTATTGTTCTTGGGTCCGTGCGCTTTGAGGCCCAAACATGTGCCAGGCATTAATAGCGATATTGCTGATGCTTTATCCCGCCTGCAGATCTCCCGGTTCCGTGACTGTGCTCCAGACGCTTGGGAACTACCCTCTCCACTCCTGGCTGAGATATGGTCATTTGGCAAGGAGACGTGAACCGGACGAGTGGCATGCCTTGGCAACTCGCACGCGCATGGCGCATCGGCGTCCACTCCTTCACTTTAGAGTCTTTTGTGGGCAAAGGCAATTGCCCCAAAAATATGGCCGCCATTGATCACCTAGGTTTTATAATGTATCATCTGCCCTTGTGATCTGGGGTTGGCTTTACGCGCTATAGCCACCAGGCTTTACGCCTTGATATTCATGGGCAGGGCACGGGTTTTTTCCTGACTATGCGAGGGTCTTCTGCATACGCCATGTATTCAACGGGTGGACATGTGTACGTGGCCGCCGCCCAGACACACGTCACCCTATTCTCACAGATATTATAACCCACCTTGCACGAGGTTGGCATAGATGAGTTTGCAGTAGGTAGGAGGAGTCTCTTTTCATGCATCTACCGCTGTAGCTTTTTTCTGGAGCTCAACGACTCAGCGAGCTGGTCCCGTGGTTTAAGGGGGACATTTTTTGTAGGGCACTGGAACTCGAAGATGTTCCTATCAACCAGGTGCGGGCTCAGTGGAGGATTTGTTCCTCAAAGGCCGATCAGCATGGAGTAGGCAGTGGTGTAGACTGCTATGATGTACATTTGCTGCCATCTGTCCAGTTGGTGCCCTACGTACAGTTTTGACAGTGCCTGCTGCGCGCCCTGCCCTGTTTTTTCTGCCACCAGGATGGGTCTCCCCTTACCAAATTTAAGTTATGTAGGGTGGCCTTTACCGCGCTTCACAGTGTGTGGCCCGTTATGGCACCCATTCATTCGTGGCTGCATTTGGGTACTCGGAGGCGGATATGTGTGGGCACATGGGGGTTTGCACGTATTTTACTTAAATGTACGTCCCCTCACTGTATGAGTACCTAGTTGTGTCCTTAATTCCTTTTGCTCTTTTACAGACCATGTGTGTCTCCGCACACCGGTGGCAGTGGGGCTGGTGGGCCGCAGCTATGTACACTGGGCGGCAGAATATGCTGCGGCGACAGAGTGTGGACCCCAGCTCAGGCTGCGTGCATCCGCACGTATGCAGTGGTATGGTATGCGCGGCATGGAAGGGTGGGAACTGTTGCCATTCCTGATGTCCATCAGGGATGCTGGACCACCTGATGTTCTTATTCTGCACCTCGGCGGCGAGGATCTCACACGGATCACTGGCCTGTCCTTTAAAAGTTGAGGTGCAGTGACCTGGCGTTTTTTACATCATTTATGGCCATACACATGGTTGCTATGGTCTAACATCATGCTGAGACACCGTTTTAGAGGAGACATGGACCTCCGTGGTTTGGACCGTCCCCGGCGGTCAGTGGACTGGGCTGTTGCCCGGATCCTTGCTGAGAATGGCTTGGGGACAGCCAGTAGACATCCGGGGATAGGCCTGTAGGAGGAAATGGGGTCCACCTGTCGGCCAGAGGTATGAACCTCTTTCTGGAATATGTGCAAGCAGGCCTGGTGACCGAGCTGACGGTCTGGGGGGGGGCGGGCGGTGAGTCATCATGGACGCCTCCCCATGTGGTGGGTAGCACTGGGTAAGGTAAAGGTTTATGACACATAGGTATCCAGCAGGTTCGCAAGTGACTGGCCAACACGTAGATAGGTACAGGGGAAACAGGTTTGGCCGGTCAAGGGCGAACTATGAAAGGGGTGATGTCAGGAGCTTCACAGCCTGCATCACCTTGATATTTGAACGGATACACGTCATAGGGTGGGGTCAGTAGATAGTATATTGACTCCAGTCAACAATTTGTTTGTGTCAACAAACAAATTGATACAAATTGATACATGTAGCCAATTTCCATTGGCATTTAGGGTGGAACCTTACCAGTGCTACTGCAGCCTGCTTGCCTTAAAGAACTACAATTGGATGATACACCAATTGAAAGTGATAATTCGGACTAGGGCATTATTCAATAAAAGTGGCCTGATGCCTTTAATCCAATACAGGTGTCTGAGTCTTTATTTGGGTGGGTGCGCCTGCAAACAGGAACCCAGCGCCTTAACCAAGATTGAAAGAGTAAAGTGGTTATGCTACAGCTTTGTTCCAAGATTTTAGTTTACAGAGCCTGGCAAGGCTAATAAACTGGTTGGACATTAGGAGGAGCATGGTTGCCAAAGAAAGCAATATGTTTCAGATTTTCGCTGAGGATTTCTGCTCTAAAAGAGTGGTTCAAAACTGCCGGAACAGAAGCTGCTAAAAACAATTATGTCCAGGCCGATGAAGGGCATGAATGAGCCGCTCAGCTGCCTCAGGGGCCAGCCCCTCTCAGCCAGGGAGGGGTGAAAAAGACTGGCCCCAAAGGCCCGGATGCTGCCGCCACCGCAGACCCTGCCGCAGACACCGCCGCCGCTCAGCTGCCTCGGGGGCCAGCCCCTCCCAGCCATGGAGGGATGAAAAAGACCAGCCCCGAAGGCCCAGATACTGATGCTGCCGTGGACACCGCCGCTGCTCGGCTGCCTCTGGGGCCAGCCCCTCCCAACCTGGGAGGGGTGAAAAAGTCCGGCCCCGAAGGCCCAGATGCTGCCGCCACTCTGGATGCTCCGCACCTTACTTCGTTCCTTCCCCGGCCTGGCATTGGACACGGAGAAGTCGAGCGCACCTGGGACTCCTGGGAAATTTGTATTTGTAATTTTTTACATTTGTGACACTGTATTTTTTATATTGATACTGTATTTTTATATTGTATACTGTTCTGTCTCTATTGCTATATTATCATGTTGCTTATATTGTATATTGTATCCTATTTTTATGGATATGTTGTTTGCTGTCTTGAGTCGGCTTTTGGCTGAAAATGGTGGGGTATAAATAAAACTTGAATAAATGAATGAATGAATTGGCACAGTGAAACCAATACCTCCCTGAGGGTACCGAACTGCGTCCCATCCTGGCTCCTACTGTTGGACCACCTGGCAATTCAGCAGCCTCTGCTTTTTCTTCCTCTGCCCAGTCATATTTACACATGAGTAGCAGCAGAAGTCCCTTTTTTGGAAGCCACCATCTTCTCTTTCCCTAATGCCAGGCACTGAGATCTGTGACTGCTGCCACACAATGCCAATCAAAACCGAGCAGCTGACTAGTTCCCATGCAAAGGACCTCTAGAGAAGTGGGCACAACTTGTGACCACAGACCTTCCAAGAGTCTTTAGTAGGAAAAGACACTGGCAATGCCAACAGAGTAGGATGTCATCTCAACAAGTTCCGCTGAGTGGATGGCATCAACCCCCTAGTGACTCCTCAGATAATGCAAGCGCGGCGCCAAAATGGCCGCCGCGCCCTTTGCGGCCCCCCCATAGGACGAAGGCATCTGGGTAGTTAGGGGGCGTGGCCAGCTCCCTTATAAAAGGGGTGGCCATGAGGCAGCCGAGCTGCCATTTTGCAAAGCGACGGAGCGGAGAAGTTTTTCCCCTCCACCCCCTCCCTAGTTAACAGTGTGATATTTTGGTCGCTTCGGGGCCGGGTGGGAATTTTTGGCTGGGACCCACAATTGGCTCTCGGGTCCTGGTTTTTTCGCCCATCCCACACTGTTGCTATGGTTTGATATAGGGGTTTCTGTTGCTGCTGTTGACTTTGGTCACATGGGCGGGTATCACTGGTAAGGTAAACATTTATGACCCACAGGTATCCGGCAGGTTCGCAATTGACTGGACAACACTAGATAGGCATAAGTTGGTTAAACGTTGTCCGGTCAACGACGAACTAGGCGACGGGGTGATGGCGATAGCTAGACAGCATGCATCACCCTGTGATTCTACGGATACGCGTCAGAGGGTGGGGTCATTAGTTAGATATTGACTACGGTCAACATTTTTGTTTGTTGTCAACAAACAAATTGATACAAATAGATACATTGTAACCAATTGCCGTTGGCAATTTTGGGGTGGTACCTTACCAGTGTTACTTCGGCCTGCTTGCCTTAAGAATTATGATTGGTCGTTTTACCAATAGAAATTTATAATTCGGACTAGGGCATGAATCAATAAATGTGGCCCAATGCTGTTATCCACTTTTACCAGTGTCTGAGTCCTTTATTGGGGGGTGCGCCTGCAATGACATGACGTTGGGACGGTATACAGAAGGGAAAAGATTGAAGCTTGTCATCTACTGACTACTGCTATATGAAATGATTAGGATTTATTTGCTTTTTCTGGAAAAGCAATTTATGTGATCCTTTGGAATTTTTTTCATTGCAGCAATACCTTACTTTCACTTCCTCTGAACATCTCCATTCCTCATGGAACCATTAGTTGCATAATGGGATCAGGAAATGGAATTTCTTAGTCACAGGCTGTGGATTTCAGCAACCTATTTCTTAGTAAATGGGGCCGGAGTGGAGGAGAGGGGTGCGACAATTATAAATTAATGAGCAATATATTTCTCCCTTTTATCACACGCTGGGGGAAAGACTGTAGCTTCAGTGTTTTAAGGGGAAGTTCTGTGCCAAAATAGGAATATGGAGAGAAAAATTTGCTTTCAAGCATCTCAAATTACTCAAAAGGGAATTGTGCCTCCCTGCCCCATTTTCAATTTCTATACAAACCTGACAATTTGCTAGCCATACTGCGTTGATCTGACTCAAATGTTAAGGAGCTGTTGGTGCAATCAGGTGGCCATTTGTCCCACTGTTTGGTCAGCTGTGGAGATTGGCTAGTTCACTCCTTCCAGAGATCATATAATGCAATTGCTAGAGTGAACCAGTCTGTTTCCAGAGTGTTCCTACTTAGTGGTGTGCAGGGCACCATGGGAAAGTACTGGACAGGAAGTGGTGGGGGCACCTATTGGGGGGGAGGGGTTGGGGGGAATTTTATTTATTTATTTATTGGATTTATATATTGGAAGCCTGATTGCCCAATATACCAGCATGTGCCTGTTCTTACTTGTATCTTTCTGGCTCCCTGTCAGGGGCTTCTGTGTTCTTGTACCATTGCTCTGAGTAGTTTAGCGGAAACTACTGTGCTGTTTTGGTTACTTCCATTCCGTATGATTGCTGGCTGGTTCTCAGCAGCAGGCAGGCGCTTGATTCAAATTTTTACAAAAGTCACCATAGGGAAGTGGGGGAATACAGCTCATCCACCCTTTCTCTCACTTCTGGGAGAAAGTTTACACACAAAACACACACACACACACACATATATATATAAAGAGGTGCAGTGCATCAGCCTTCCCCCATATAGTGTAAAACCTTTACAAGCTCCTTCTGGTTCTCCATGGAGGAGTGTTTAATTTCCCAATCCTGTGAAGAAGCTGTCTTATTAAGTCAGTTCACAATATGGGAAACTGACTGCATTTGGAGCTGGACGAAACAGGGTTGTTTGAGGTGTGTGTGCCATTTGGATGCAAGGATCACACCAAATGGCATACCAGACTTCTATCTGACCTTAAGCAACCTGTTTTAGGCCACGATAGCCTGCTCCAAATGAGCCTGTGTAGACAAGTCCTGCTTACTATCCTTTTATCAATTTTTCTATCCTATCCCACTCCTTCTGCTGTCAGACCATCTACTTTCTCTCCAGATAGAATCTTTTTTTCAGTAACCAGCTGCCCAAGTTTACTCTTTTCTTTTAATATGTATTAAAATTGTTTTAAACTGGTTTTATACATTATTTTTCAGTATGATTCTTATTTAATCCAATTTTAGGTTGTAACAATTGCTGTGTGATTTTTAGCTCTATCATTGTCTGTTTTAATATTCTACACCACCTTGGGTCCTCTTAGGGGGTGGGGGGGGGGAGAGAAGGTAGAAAAACAAAAATAAATGAAAATGAATGAATGCTCGCATGACTCAATGTAAACTTGGAGGGATAGCAGAAACATCTCCTCAGAGGCTAGCTGACAGGAAAGACAGAATTTGGAAGAGCTCTAGGGGAAGATGCTGCTTGCTCTCTGCCCACTGCCAATTTCTCGTTTACACTGCGAAATTTGAGCGTAAAAATGTGAGCCTTGGGCTTCTACAAAATGCTTTTTCACATCTATGTTTCTCTTTCATTCCTGCTGCTTCGAGCTGTAGCATACCATAGCTAACCAGTGCTTTGATCCAGACAAAATTGGACTTTCTGGTTCAATCAAACAGGTCCAAGGCCACTGAAACAGGGAATTACTCTCACTCTCTGGTTGCCAAAGACAATTAGTTCCTGTTTCAAAGAAGGATTTTCAACCATTGGAGGCTCCATGGACTAGCTAGCCAATGTAGGCTATTTTGGTAACTAGAATATTTAGAATATTTACTATCTTGATTGCTCTCTAAGTAACTACTCCCATACATGCTAACATTGGAGTGACCAATGGAAAGCCAAATGTATATTTCCCCTACCCATAGGGCTAGTGTAGTGTAATAGTGAGAATGCTGTACAGGGCCAGAGAGAACCAGGTTCAAATCTGGATTCACCCACTGGGTTAACTTCGTGATAATGGGATAGTCACTCTCAGCATGACCTGCTTCTTAGGCATCAGCAGGTTCGCACCAGTTCGCCAGAAGTGGTAGCAGAAATTCTGGCTGGCCCCGCCCATCCAAGTTTTGAAATAAAGTAGTCCTAATTTGGGTGCAATGTAGGACTCCCCCCTGGCCACACCCACCATGCCATGCCCACAGTGTGGTAGTAAAATCTTTTTGAGCCCACCACTGTTCTTAGGGTTGTTGTCAGAATAAAAGCAGGAAGCAGCAAGATAATAAGCTCCTTGGAAGAGAGGATGGGCTATAAATGGAACCAATGATGGTGGCAATAGTGATGATGGTAATGGTGAAAGACAATCCTCACATTATTTATGATGCTCAGATAAATACTCAATAGGCTAGGTGTGGAGTGGAAAATCTTGACAGTTGTATCTATCCTATTCATTGTATCTAGGCAACACATCCATATTTTTCAGTTAGGTGTAATAATCACTCCATGTCAAAATTATACAGCTACTGTAAATGAGCAAGTTATATATTATTATATATTGTTGTTCAGTCTCACAGTCGATTCTGACCCTTTGCAACCTCATGGACCACTGCACACCAGGCACCCCTATCCACCACCATCCTCTTCAAACCCCCCCCCCCTTGTGCCCATTGTGTCAACAATATCATCTAGCCATCTAATTCTCTGCTGCCCCCTTCTTCTTTTGCTTTCAACCTTTCCTAGCATCAAGGCTTTCTCATGTGAATCCTCTCTTCTCATCTCCAAAAGTCTTAGGCCACCTCCAGCTAGTTTAGGGGAAATTCAATGAATGATGGGGGGTATAACTCAGCTCCCTAGCCACACCAAAATTAGAGAGATTCTTCGGCTGACTCTTGTCTCAAACTTCTCCAGGTTTGTTGAAGTTTGGAGTTAGGGTGTCTGAGTTATGGTCACCCAAGTCACTCACTGAATTTTCCCCAAACCATCTGGTGGTGGCCTAAGTCTTTTGCACAGTACTGTCCTTTAAAACTATTTTAGCTCAGATTTGCAAATGACACACAATTGGATAGAATAGCTAATACCCTGGAAGACAAGAACATAATTCAAAAAGATCTTAATAGGTTTGAACACTGGGATGAAAACCACAGAATGAAATTTAACAGGTACAGTAAAACCCCAACTTACAAATGCCCTAAGTTACATAAAATCTGACTTACATAATGATTTTGTGCTAAAACCATGTGCAGATTTACACGATTTCCTATGGGTTTGCTTCATGTTACATAAAGATTCTTTTCCCTATGGGTTTGTTTCGAGTTACGTAAAAATTCATGGGTTTGCTTTGATTTACATAAAAATTTCATTTTTCCTATGGGTTTGCTCGAGTTCCATTTAAAAAAAATTCCTATGGGTTTGCTTCAAGTGACATAAAATAATGATTTAAGCAAAAACCTGCAGAACGGACTTTTCCCCCGTAAGTAGGGGTTTTACTGTACAAGTGTAAGGTTCTACACTGGGGAGTAGTTCTGGACACCACACTTTAAGAAAGAAGCTAATAAACTGGAAAAAGTTCAGAAGATGCCAACAAGAATGATCAGGGGATTGGAAACTGTGCCCTGTGAAGAAAGACTGAAAGAACTGTGCATGTTTCACCTGCAAAAAGGAAACTGAGGACAGATATGATAGCACTTTTTCAAATACAGATAGTTATTAAAAAGAGGGGATGGATCTGTTCTTGATCATCCCAGGGAGCAAGACATGTAATAATGGGTTCAAATTACATAAGCCAGAAATAGGCAGAATATCTGTTAGAACTGTATGACAATGGAACCAATTACCTCAGGAAGTGGTAATTGCTCCAATGTTGGAGGCATTCAAGAGAAAATTAGATAACCCATCTGTCAGACCTGCTTTGATTTGGATTCCTGCAATGAGCAAAGGCCTCATAGGCCCCTTCCAGCTTAATTATTCTATGAATTTATGTCCCTCCAGTGAAGCAATTCTTCTGTAAGTATAATGGAGAAAAAAGTCTGCCAGTGGGTTAAAAACTAGAGGTGTGTGGATTTGTGGTTTTTGGACTGCTATTGGCAAGTTTACGATGACATTGGCAGCAATATCTCTAGATCATCATAAAATGATAGAATAAAGTGGGAAAATGCATTGGCTGCATACAGCAGAATGGATACGTGAGTTCTGTGTTCCCATATGAATGTCACGATTAGGACACAGTTGCTATTCCCACATAAGCTGACAGGCAGATACAATGCATTGATCTACTATACATATAATATTACATTGTTAAATATGTGTTCTGAAATGTTAACTACAGCTGTGTTATCTCTGGCTCACTGTATTCCTCTGTGACATGTAAATTACCCAACATTACAGTTTATATGACATTTTGTTGAGGTTCAAAGTACTGTCCGATACATTGTTCCTGCAATAACAGATCATGCCAGTTTTCAACTTTTATTCAAAGCTCAAACAGTTACTGCTTGGGGTGGAATTGATAGCACTCCCCAGTGAGCATTATCATTAATTGTAAGATTCTTGCAGCTGCAATTAAAAAAGAGAAAGAGGCAACTTTTCATTGTCCTCTCTTTAATAAAATGAGGAATTTTTAATGAGTGGATAGTAACATACAGAAGACAACGTTGGTATGAAAACCTAATTTTTCCTCAGACCCAGCTGAAATAGTTGCCAATTCTCCACTACAATGTACAAGGCTGCTATTAGGCTTGCAACCTCATGTAGATCAATTTAGAGCAGGGGTCCCCAACCACTGGGCTGTATACTGGCACCAGGTCATGGGTGGTCCGGAAATGAGCCATGGGGTGGGTGGGGTTGGGAGCCACAATGGCAGCCTTCAGCCCCCAACATGCTCCGTCGGGTCTGCCCAGCAAATGGAGTGAGGGCACGGGCTTCAGACACAGCAGATAGACAGGTGGATGGACCCCTCCTCCACAATGATTAACTATGGCGGGGCTCTGGCCGCCACCTGTGTGAAGTGTGATACCTCACTTCCCGAGTCAAACAGTGTGACTGACAGGAGGCTGAGCCCCTCCTCCTTGTTTTTGAGCTACAGCGGAGCTTCTCTCCCCTCCTGTGTGCAGTGAGGTAATTGCTTAGAATGCAACTGGTCCATGGTGCAAAAAAGATTGGGGCCCTGGTTTAGAGCATCCTCCCCAAACTTGTTCTCCAGATGTTCTGGACTCCAGCTCTCATCATTGCAAAGCACTGGCTAGTTTGGTGGGACTGATTGGAGCTGAAGTTCAAAGCTCCTGGAGGTCAGCCTGAAGAAGAAGTCCCTGATACAGAGACAATAACTTCATGAATTGATTTGTTCACAGACCCATAGGTGCAGAACTGAATAGTTTATCAAAGAAGAACTTTAATTATCACACCAATCAGAGTAATCACGTATACAGACCTTTCCCCAGAAGTGGACATTCTCTAACTTGGAGCACCACCAGTTTCTTCTTGACAACATTTCACAAGTGTCCCCCTCTGGCAGGCCATTTTATTGCGGCCATCACCTGGCTGAAAAGGAGCTCAGCAGACACCCAGTCATCATGAAACCATATGGTGACATAATGGTGCAGATATAAGGACAGGACATTTCTCAACAAAAGTTGAGGTTACAGGGAGGTTACAGCCCAGTGACAAAACAGCTTTTTGGCATGAAGATTAGTTCCCAGAACCTCCTAGCGAGGGGTGAGAGAGCTCTGGCAACTCAATGTAGATAAGGGGTTTGCAACCTACAGCCCAAGGGCCATACCTGGCCCATGGCACCATTTCTTGTGGCCCACTGCCCTTGCTATTGCCGCCGCCACTGCCGGAAGCAGCAAAAACAGTCAAAAACATGCCACCCTTGTCCCACCACCGCCATAAGTGGCAGAAGTGGTGAAAACAGCCGAAAACACACCATAAATGCACCTGTGGCTGTCATAAACACATTTATGACAGCCACAGATGCATTTTATGGCAGTGTTTACGGCAGGGAAACCATGTGTCCAACCCACTTAGCTGTCTGAGGGTGTGTGGCCTGGCCTGTAGTGTGAAAACATTGAGAACCTCTGGTGTAGATTTCAATCTTTACACACCACTTCACAGGGAATTTCAGCAGTGTACCACTACAAGTCAATCCTACTTTAAATTTGGCTTTTTTTTAATTCCTACTGACAACAGCACAATTTGCCAATGAATTTCAGAGACACTGATAACCTTAGGAACTGAATGTGTGTAGCCAGTAACAAACCTGACTGACCAGTAGTCTGACTCTGTTTAAAATGGCTTCATAGATAGGCCCCATTATTTTTTGACCTAAAAGAAAAAAAAAACAGAATGGCAAAACCTCTGTGATTTCTTTGCCTTTCCCAGTGTTTTTCAGGGGGACAAGGCACTTACAACACTACAAGGAAAAAATAAAATACACAAGCATTTCAGGAGAAGGAATGCAAAGTTGTTACAGGCCAGCAGTGGTTTCAAAAAGATAACAAACAGTGTGGCCCCTACAACTCAATGGGAAAGGAATCTCCCATTCACAGTTAATGTATCAGAGGTGGTACATCACAACCTTATCTAAGAGAAAGAGATTACAAGGGACAACACAGCAACAATGAGCAGAGCCTTTTGTAGTTTGAAATCTGCTTAAAGATCTTGTCATTATGCTAGCCAAGACAATATTGTCACGATCTAGATGCTAGATTGTAGTCTAGCCTTGATCATAAATTATCTGAGTTGGCAGAACCTGAAGGAAGTATTACATTGAAACACTTCCACCCTGGAGGAACAGATAAGAAGATTAAACATTTTCAGCATGAATGAAGATCTAAAAACGGAAGCAAAACCCTCCCCTTTGCTTATCCCAAAGATATACCCAGCATCACTGCTGTGCTTCTTCTAAGAAGATTATTTCTAGATAACCAAATTGAAATAGTGCTTATCAGAAAGTGGTAAATGATGTGGGCTGAGCTAATGAGATGTATGTGTGTATATTCCCTGCCCTTTAGAGCCATAGTTTAATGAATTTCATAATGTATTCTAACCAGAGTATCATTTCACGTCTTCCATTTGAGGAAGATATTTTAAGCACACACAGAATGAAAAAGGAGCAACAGTGCTGAAAATTATGAACTTTCTCCCTAAGGAACCGAGCTCTGGCTTATTTAATTAGTGTTTCATTTTACATACCACACAGGGGGATGGAACAGCAACTGCAGAACTCTCTTCAATGAGATAGCTGCCATTTCACCTGATAATTCCCGGGGAGAACAGCAAATATTGGCTCTCTCTGCTGGACTGGCTGAGAGGTAAATAAATATGAGTCAAACCCTGGAAAGGTTACATCTGGAATAACAACTGCCAGAAACCCCCAGCTAGCATTGCCATGGATGATCCTGGCTATAAGATTATGGGAGTTATAGGCCAAAAAGTAATTTTTACAACCTGTACTATGGGCTCAACAAATATTCAGCAAAGTTTGTTCCCATGTACGTGTACATGTATGTTCCATCTAGTACGTACTATATTGCATTGATACATTCTCCCATACCAAATGAAGATTTGTATTCTATTATTATATTCTTAAATTGTAGCTGCATCTTAAAGAAATGAATCTTACTCATGCAAATAATTTATTTGGATAGTTATTCTATATAGCAAGCAAGCCTTTTTAGAAGGCTTTTAATAAATGAATCCCTGCTGGATGCAGGGCATATGTTCTTTTCAATTGTTTTTTTAGTTTTAAAATGGTTAACCTTTATTATTATTATTATTATTATTATTATTATTATTATTATTATTATTATTATTAGTAGTAGTAGTAGTAGTAGTAGTAGTAGTAGTAGTAGTAGTAGTAGTAGTAGTAGTAGTAGTAGTAGTATTGGTTTTTGGAGAGTTAGGACGTTCTAGTCCGATAAGTCCAAAATTTCCAATTACCTAGGGAGTCCTTTAGGTATTGCTCCAAGGACTCCAATCACTATGGGGAAAACAACAGATTTCTGGGGAAAACAACAGATTTCTTCCTCCATAGACACTCGACTTCAATTTGCAAATCATGATATTTTGTTATTGCTTTGATGCAGTTTTTAAACTCTAACTCAAATCCATCACCTTTGACAATTTTGCCTGCCTTAACAGTAATTGTTGCACAGTTGTCAATTCCAAATTGCATTCCTATAAGAACATAAGAACATAAGAAAGCCTTGCTGGAACAGGCCACAGCCCATCCAGTCCAGCATTCTGTCTCACACAGTGGCTCACCATTTCCTTCAGGGTATTCCCAAGCAGATGCCTTCACCTGCTTAGGATTCCCTGGAAATGATATTGAGAGATATCCTGCCTATCTCTCCAACCCGGAGGTTGTCCTTAAGTATCCATAATTATAGCCAGTGATATGGCTATGTCTTTACTAAATGTATTTGTAGTTTCCAGCAGTATGTTTAGTTCAGCTCTTGTCTTTCCAAACAATTTTAGATCATCCACATAGAGCAAATACAAAGCCTTCAGTCCTTTCTTAGCAAATTCATATCCACAGTTTGTTCTATTTAGAATAGTGCTGCTGCTGCTGCTGTTGTTGTTGTGTTTGTTGTTGTTGTGATTGTTTGTTTGTGTTTTAACTTTGTAACTTGTTGTGTTTTTAGTCTAACTTGTTTTAATCAGTGTGGGCTATCTTTGATCCTCTCACCAGGATAAAAGTAGCCTAGAAATCAATCAATCAATCAATTAATCAATCAATTGATTGCTTGATCAATCAAACAATCAATCAATAGCAAAACATATGGAATGTATGTTCTTCTTTTGCTGTATCCCATTCTGATTAGTGATCACCATGGCAATCATCCGTGAAGATTGTTCTGAGAATATAATGCAGTATAGCAATAACTCATAAAAACTTAACAAGAGCTTGGTAAAATCCAACTAAGATCAAATCTGGTCCTATATTCTGTTCACATAATAAAATCAATAGAAATACAAATTATTTATTTATTATATTTATACCCCACCCATCTAGGAGATTTTCCTGCTCCAGGGAAGTCCTACTTCCCTAAAACCAGGGAAAAGATGAAACCACCAAAGCATAATTGCCAAGAGGGGCATAAGGAGAAAAGAAATTACAAACTAACTGAATCAGAAAAAATATTAAAGTATTAACAGTATTGGCCCAAACTCTGCAATGTACCACAACAGAAAAGAATACATCTGTCAGGAGTAGGCTATGGGCAACAATATAGGGCCATGATAGCAAACCTTGTCACTCCAGATGGTATGGCCTGCACCCTACTGGAATGGATCCAGGCAATCTGTTTCCTCCAAGATTTACCTTTGAAAAAGTCACCAAGAATCAAAATTAAGTACCAACTGACATTATATACAAAATTGTCTTGTGCCACATGGCTATTTTAGGATAATTTTCATTTGGCACTCAAGGTCTATAATGGCTATTTAGCTATTGATCTCTCTCACACCAAAATAATTGAACTTTTAAGGTGAACACTAAAGCTTAATGGCTTATCACATGACTTACTACATTCAGCCAGGCACTGCTAGAGGTTTCATGTACTATAACAATTGATATTGATTTATTTAGGTTTTGTGAGTCCCTGAAGTATTTCCGGAGGGTATATTTGTACGGGAAATGAACTAGAACCCTTGAAAGGGCTTTCTTCCTCTTGACTTGCATCTCATCTGTTGTAAAACCGTTCTGAAGTGAATTTAACTTCCTGAAATCCAGGAAGAATCTAAAACCCTCTTCAGAAAGCCTCTCTCTAATCAACAGAATCTTCTTACCCTAGATTGTAATCTTATTTACAGACACATCTTTCAAAGCATTTCAGCAATACCATGGAAAAATATTACTCTCAGAATCTGTTGTGTTCTGAGTTCTATGCATTAAAACAACCACCAACTGTATCAATGTATTCCGTGTAATTAGGTCGCGAGCTAATGTCCACCTGGTGACAATAGCGAGCGCCCAAGCTCACAAGGTTCCAATCCCCAAAGAACTACAGCGCGGGAAGATTCCCACCACTACCTCACCTGGACAAGAAGGGCGTGACCTGGAATGACGTCACGCCAGCAGTAGCCAATGGGCTACCGTGGAGCCACATTCAAATGTATAACCACCGTATATATTGAGCTGTTCGTCCGCCATTACCTCATGTTCCCCTAGACCACCATGCAATAAAGATGTGTTAAGCCAGTACTACGGCTGTTCCTGTGTCTTGTTTCTCATACACTAAATTGGTGACGAAGGTGGGATAATGGATTCCCATGAGATCAAGACACACGCTAATCATGCCGGCTTCGACATCAACAAGCCGGAAGATTGGGAACTCTTTGAAATGGACTTCCAAGATGCGCTGGTGGTGTCCGACATCACGGACGAGGGAAGGAAGAGGGCCATCCTCACCCGGATGCTAGGGAATGCCGCCAAGAGAGTATTGGTGGACCTGGTATCACCGAAGAAGGTGAGCGAGCTGACGGTCAAACAGCTCCTGAAGGCGATGCGCGACCATTTCCAGCCCTCGGTTTCGATGTTCTCGGCTCGAGACGTGTTCTGGAAGAGAGTCCAAGCGCCCGGTGAGTCCATCGCCGCTTTTGCAGCGGCCCTGCGGTTGGCCGCCGGCCCATGTAAGTGGGAAAACCTGGAAATCGCCCTCAGGGACCGCATGCTGTGCGGCCTGTGGGACGAGGAGGTTCAGCGAAAGCTGATGAACCAGGAGCCACCCCCAGCGCTGCGCGAGGTTGTGAAGGCGGCGCAGGCCGCGGAAGCCACGAGGGCTGGAGTCAAGGGGTTCAGAGAAAGGCCCCCACAGGCCGACAAGGCAGCGGGGTCGGTGCAGGCGGCCAGACGGATGCCGAAATCTTCCACGGAGAGCAGCGACGATGAGGATGTCCGGAAGGTGCGGAAGGAAGGCCGACGTTGCGACGGATGTGGAGCGGCCCACGACCGCATCAAGTGCCCGTTCCGGAAGGCCGAGTGCCACAACTGCGGCCGGCGGGGGCACATCGCCAAGGTCTGCAGACGACGGCGCAGGGACCGGAAAACCTCGCCAGACCGCTCGCCGAGGACCAAGGAGGGCGCCCGGCCCGCAAGGAAGCAGGACGGCGTAGGCCGCATCTCCGACGACAGCGGCGACGACTCCCCAGTGTACAGCGTGTCCTTGGGACACCCCCGTTACTTTGTTGAGGTACTGGTGCAAGGGGCCCCTGTTAGGATGGAGATAGACTCGGGTTCCTCCTACTCAATCATGTCCCAGCGGGAGTTCTTGGGAATTTCCCCCCACGTGCGCCCTAAGCTCAAAGCGTTGAGGTCCATGCTGCGGGATGTACAGGGTAATAGTATTCCAGTGTTGGGGGTTGGAAAATTCAAGGTCCAGTACAAGCAGCACGCCGCAGAACTGCCCCTGGTTGTTCTCAAAGGGAGAAGTTGCAGCCTCCTCGGGACTCAATGGTTTAAGCCCCTGGGTTTGTTCATTGGGGGGGTGCATGCCGTTGGGACTGACCCAATACAGGAGGTGTGCGACGCGCACCCCGAAGTATTCAAGAAAGGACTTGGAAAATTCAAGGGACCCCCAGTAGCATTCGACCTGGACCCGGAGGTCCGCCCAATAAGACTCAAGCCGCGCAGAGTGCCTTTCGCACTAAAGGACAAAATAGAGGCGGAACTGGACAAATTGGTGGGCTAGGGGATTCTTGTTCCTGTTGATTCCGCGGAGTGGGAGACTCTGATTGTAACTGCACTGAAGGCCAACGGGGAGGTCTGCATATGTGCTGACTATAAGTGCACCATTAATAAGGCGATCCGCCCTAATGCGTATCCGGTGACGGTAGTCAGCCATCTGTTGGCCAGATTACATGGGGGAAAGTGTTTCACAAAACTTGACCTGGCGCAGGCCTATCAGCAACTCTCAGTAACCCCAGCTGCAGCTGCTGCGCAAACAATAGTCACGCATAAGGGGGCGTTTCAGGTGACGCGCTTACAGTTCGGCATGAACTCGGCGCCTGGCATTTTCCAGTTGCTTGTGGAACGCCTCTTGAAAGGACTGGATGGAGTCTTGCCATACTTTGATGACGTATTGATAATGGGGGGAGCGAGGAGGAGTTGGCTGAAAGGCTAGACAAGGTACTGGCGCTGTTTGAAAAGGCGGGGTTGAGGTTGCGGAAAGACAAATGCGTCTTCTTCGTGAAAGAGGTTGAGTTCTTGGGTTTCCGGGTAACCTCTGCGGGAATTAAGCCCGCCAAATCAAAGGTAGCCGCAATTCAAGGTGCCCCTCGCCCCACCTCCAAGCCCGAATTGCAGTCATTCCTAGGGCTCTTAAATTTCTACCACTCCTTCCTGCCTCGGAAGGCTTTGGTAGCGGAGCCGCTGCATAAGCTACTCAAGAAGGACGAGGCGTGGAAGTGGAGCGAGAGCCAAGAGAGGGCGTTCATTGAACTGAAACAACTCCTAGCGTCTGATGGCATCCTCACCCATTTTGACCCCAAGAAGCCGGTGGTTCTGATATGTGATGCATCCCCAGTAGGGGTGGGGGCGGTGCTGTGCCACGTGCTGGAGAACGGGAGAGAGGCCCCGGTAGCATTTTACTCCAGATCCCTGTCCCAGGCTGAGCGAAACTACGCCCAAACAGACAGGGAGGCGCTAGCGATAATAGCGGGGACTAAGAAGTTCCACGATTTCCTCTACGGCCGCCCCTTCACCATAGTTACCGACCACAAGCCCCTGCTAGGCATTTTCACTGCGGACAAGCCCACACCCCAGATCCTGTCCCCTAGGATGTTACCGTGGGCCATCTTCTTAAACGCGTATCAGCACGCGTTGGTGTACCACCCAGGGAAAGAAATAAGCCACGCGGACGCCCTGTCGAGGTCTCCCCTTCCCCTCACTAGTAGCACCATGGGCGAGGAAGAAAAAGACCGCCAAGTACTCCTGATAGAGGTCTTAGATTCGCCTCCCATTGTACCCGCAGACATCGCCAAGGCGACTGGGAAGGACAAAACGCTAGCTCTAGTCTGCTCCTGGGTGCAAAAAGGGTGGCCAGCATCCTCCCCGGCGGCTGAGTTCGCCCCATTTTTTAGGAAGATGCTAGAGTTGTCCATAGAAAGGTGGGTGCCTTCTGTGGGGCCAGCGGGTGGTGGTCCCCGAATCCCTGAGGCCGAGGGTGCTCAAACTGCTGCACGTCAGCCACCCTGGAATTGTCCGCTCTAAGGCTCTGGCCAGGAGCTATTTCTGGTGGCCCCAGTTAGACGCCGATATCGAGCACATGGTAGGCACTTGCGAGAGCTGCCAATGCTCCCGACCCGAGGAGGCGCGTCTGCCGCACAGGGAATGGGACGCGGCGAAGGGGCCGTGGTCCCGGGTGCACATTGATTTTGCGGGCCCATTCAGAGGGACACTTTTTCTCCTCATAGTAGACACCTACTCCAAGTGGTTGGAGGTCATCCCAGTTACGAGCACCTCCTCGGCAACGACCGTGAAGCATTTGCGTAGGGTTTTTAGCACGTTCGGCATACCCGACACCCTAATTAGCGATAACGCTAGTTGTTTCACGTCCGCAGAGTTCAGGGCATTCACCGAGATCAACGCCATTAGGCACATCACCTCCGCCCCTTTCCACCCGGCAACAAACGGCCAGTTCGAGCGCCTCGTGCGCACAACCAAAGACGCGCTGAGGCGCATGGGTCCTGGGGATCTCAACCTACAAGTGTGCCAATTCCTGCTAGGCTACAGGGTCACCCCCTAGCTTCTGGGTACTCGCCCGCAGAACTCTTAATGCGTAGGAAGCTGACCATGATCCTGACCAGGCTAGACCCCACTAGGGTGGAGGACACAGGGAGGAATATCGGGTTAGCGGACACGAAAAGTTTCGAAGTCGGTGCCCCGGTGCATTGTAGAAATTACGCCAGCATGGGGCCGGCCTGGGTCCCGGGCGTCGTCGTTGGAAGGACGGGTCCCGTGTCGTATTGCGTAGAGACCGTCATGGGTCTGCTATGGAGACGACACGCAGACCAACTCCGTTGCAGGGTTCAGGAGCACCAGGGCACGGCCGGCGAGGAACAGGACTCAGCATTAGGGTTCTCCCCCACCCGTTCAACCCAAGGGGGAGGTGAGGGGGGGCAGTGGTCCCCACCTAGGGGGGAGGAGAGGGATTCTGTCCCCATAGATATCCTGAGGAATCCTTCTAATGGTACCCCAGGCATAGATATCCTGCGGAATCTTTCTAATGGCACCCCAGGTGATAATTCTGATTTTCATTTACAAAACCGGGGGGGGGTTTGGGAGTGGTCCCCCACCCATCCAAGCGAGAAGCGGGGTTTTTCGTTAGTCCCCAGTGCCCCCGGTTTTTCCGTCCCTTCCCCAAGAGCCGCGGAGCCGCGGCCAGTCACTAACGAGTCTCCCTCTCCCGTTGCAGGACAAGGAACCAGGGGACAGAGAAGCAGTAGCACTCCCGGGACAAGCCAGTCAGCGTCTCGCCCAAGGCGCGTTTGCAATAAGCCATCTTGGTTGAGAGACTTCGTCTCATTCTAGGGGGGAGGGATGTTGTGTTCTGAGTTCTATGCATTAAAACAACCACCAACTGTATCAATGTATTCCATGTAATTAGGTCGCGAGCTAATGTCCACCTGGTGGCAATAGCGAGCGCCCAAGCTCACAGGGTTCCAATCCCCAAAGAACTACAGCGCGGGAAGATTCCCGCCACTACCTCACCTGGACAAGAAGGGCGTGACCTGGAATGACGTCACGCCAGCAGTAGCCAATGGGCTACCGTGGAGCCACATTCAAATGTATAACCACCGTATATATTGAGCTGTTCGTCCGCCATTACCTCATGTTCCCCTAGACCACCATGCAATAAAGATGTGTTAAGCCAGTACTACGGCTGTTCCTGTGTCTTGTTTCTCATACACTAAATTGGCAACGAAGGTGGGATAATGGATTCCCATGAGATCAAGACACACGCTAATCATGCCGGCTTCGACATCAACAAGCCGGAAGATTGGGAACTCTTTGAAATGGATTTCCAAGATGCGCTGGTGGTGTCCGACATCACGGACGAGGGAAAGAAGAGGGCCATCCTCACCCGGATGTTAGGGAATGCCGCCAAGAGAGTATTGGTGGACCTGGTATCACCGAAGAAGGTGAGCGAGCTGACGGTCAAACATGTCATGACAGTCGTTCCTAGGGCTCTTAAATTTCTACCACTCCTTCCTGCCTCGGAAGGCTTCGGTAGCGGAGCCGCTGCATAAGCTACTCAAGAAGGACGAGGCGTGGAAGTGGGGCGAGACCTGGAATGACGTCACGCCAGCAGTAGCCAATGGGCTACCGTGGAGCCACATTCAAATGTATAACCACCGTATATATTGAGCTGTTCGTCCGCCATTACCTCATGTTCCCCTAGACCACCATGCAATAAAGATGTGTTAAGCCAGTACTACGGCTGTTCCTGTGTCTTGTTAAATTTGCATTGTGTTGGATGCAAAACATAGAGTGCTAGAGTTGGATACAAGACAACTCTTTTAAACCACAAAGATCATTAATTTATGGGGTTGTAGAAAACTAAAACATCTTATCATCAAGTTCCTTTAAAAAAAAATGAAAATATAATGAGTATATGGGAGCTACTGTATTACATGTGATCTGCCTTTCACTGATTTCATCTAGTCCAAAATGGGGCCGATGTACTGATAACCAAGGTAAAACTAGATGTTACAGGGACTGTGTGTTCCCTTTTCTTAAGTGGGACTCCTCAAAGAAAGATAGCACAGTGATCAGATTTGCAAATTAAAATCATGTTTACCATTTGGTGACCAATCACAAAGCCTAAACTCAGTAAACGGAGGATGCATTGTTGTTGTTCAGTCGCACAGTTGATTCTGACCCTTTGTGACCCTATGGACCATTGCCCGCCAGGCACCTCTGTCCTCCACCATCTTCCTCAGCCCACCCAGCTCTGTACCCACTGCATCTACAATACCATCTAGCCATCTAATTTTCAGCCGCCCCCTTCTTCTTTTGCCCTCCACCTTTCCTAGCATCAAGGCTTTCTCAAGTGAATCCTCTCTTCTCATTTGATGTCCAATGTACTTTAGCTTCATATTTACTATTTGACCTTCTAATGAGCAGTCAGGGTTGATTTCTTTTAGGATTGACTTATTTGTTCTCCTTGCTGTCCTGGGTACTTTCAAAACTCTCCTCCAACACCACATTTCAAAGGCATCTATCCTTCTGCACTCAGCTTTCCTAATGGTCCAGCTCTCACAACCATACATTACCACCGGGAATACCATTGCTTTGACTATGCGAATTTTTGTTTGCAAGGTGATTTTTTATGCAAGGTGATGCATACATGAGGAAAATCATCTGACATAGTAATAGATACATTTTATCACTTGTAGGAGCACCCCGGGAAAAATTTGATAAAAGTATTATCTAACTTGACCTTGAGACAGGCTAAAATCATCATTTATGCAAATGCTCTGACCAGCACTGGGTTCATCAGTATATTTCCAGGAACAGTTCTAAGTGCTAACATTAACCTGTAAAATCATGTTGGTCTTTAACCATAATAAATTATCACTTGCTTTCTCAGCCTTTAAGAATCTAAAATGCTTCAGGCCTCCACCCACATTTACTTATTTCATTTTGTGAGACTCACTTCCAGATGTTCCCACCTTATGAGTCAAGGCTCAGCTGGCACAATAACATTTTAGCACCAACTTAGGGCAGTTTTATTCTCCCAGACATTTGAAGAATCATTTAAGAATTGGCTTGGTGCTCTTGTTTGGTGTTATCTGAACTGTTCTATTTGTACTGATGGTTGTCTATGGTGTTTTTATTGTGTGGTCTGACACCGATGTGCAATATCACTGAATTTACTTAGCATGGTTTGGTCTTCTGCTATTTAATTCCAACACTGGAAGCATTAAAGAGAGAATTGGACAACCATCTGTCATATCTGCTTTGATTCAGATTCCTGCATTGAGCAGGGGGTTGGACTTGATGGCCTAAAAGGCCCCTTCCAAATTAGTTATTCTATGATTCATTGTTATTTTATCACTTATGATTTTGTTTTTTTAAAAAAAAAATCTGTTAAACTACCAAGGGAACCCAGTTTAAAGGTCAGATGCAGACAGGCAGGCACACAGACAGATCAATAGATCGATAAGCAAATCCATTATAATAATAATTATTCTATGTTGAAAGTATTTTTGCAGGAGAAACTCCACTCAGGAGATGCCCAAATGAGGCTCCTTTCATGTCCCCAAGAGCTGGGACAGAGACTGGCACTCATTCCATCATGCAGTACCTGGGTCTCGAACTGCCAACTTGCCAGCCTCCCAGCTAACAAGAAGAGCTTCTTAATCACTTCTTAACCACTGAGCCACCACAGCCCAGAAAAACCATTAAATTAAAACTTAGAAAAGTTAATTTTGGACTAAAACTTCCAAAATTCATTCTGAACTTGGGAAATATGATGTGTATATTCTTGTGGTCCTGACCATTATATATGGGTGTGAATGCTGGACAATAAAGAAAAGATGCTGAAGGAGAGTTTTTCAGATGCTCTGGACTGCCAGAAAAACACATAAGCATAAATAAAATCAGAACTATCTTTGGCGGTAACAATGATGCAATTAAGCATGCCCTTCTTTGGGTATATCATGAAAAGACAAGAGTCTCTGGAAAAGGCAGCAGCTGGGAAAGACTGAAGGTAAGAGGGAAAGAGGATGACCAAATATGACCGGGGCACCCAAACTATGGCCCACAGGCCCAATTAGGCCCCTGCATATCATTAATGCGGCCTGCGGTGTGCACCCAGGCTCACCATGGACTGCACCACCACCACCACCTGACGTCAGCAGCTGTGGCGGCAGTGGCAATCATGCTTTGTCCTGGCTGCTCTGAGCAGCCTCTTGCTTGGTCCCATCCCCTCTGCAGCCTTTGCCAAAGCCGATCGCTACATTGGGGAAATCTTCAGAGCCTCCTCTGTTTCAAAATCCACAGCGCTATGAGAGCCCCCTGGGTGGCACGCCCAGGATGATTTCACCACAGTGCGTGAGGTTTACCCTTCCAGCACCGCGGATTTTGAAACAGAGGATGCTCCGAAGATTTCCCCAATGCGGCGATTGGCTTTGGCAAAGGCTGCAGAGGGGATAAGACTGACCCAGAGGCTGCTTGGAGCAGCCCGGACAAAGTGCGATCACCACCGCCACGCTGCTGATGTCAAAACTGTCAGCAGCAGGAGCAGCCCACCTCCGGCCTCTGCAGCTGTGTGCCAGAGGCGGGACGGGTCCACAAAAAAAAAGTTTGGGCACCACTGAAATATGAGATGGATTGATTCCCTAAAAAGAGTCATATCCTTTGCTACAGCCTTTTCTACAGCAGGACTGTAGAAAACAGAACATTTTGGAGATCTCTCATTCATAGGGCTGTCATGAGTCAGAAATAACTTGACAGCATGTAACAAAAACAACATCCCAAAAAGAAGCTTTTTTCCAAGCTGCACATTAAATTCACAATAGAACGAGGGAGGAAGGGCAGGGAGTATGAGAGAAAAGCAATACTATATTCTGAGAATGGTGATATTAATTTTAAATTGAATTAATTTTAAATAGATTATTTTTTCTTTAAACCCACCAGAGTGGGAATAGAGCAAGATGCTTCTCTTTCTACTCCATATAAAATTAGAACTTCTAGCCATTTAATTACATTTGATTGGCTGACAGTTTGGAACTAACCAAAAAAGTACAACTTCATTTTATAACATATTGTAAGTAATTTGTCTCCAGAAGAGTTGACATATTCACATCTCACATAGATGATTTTGAAAAGGATTCAGCAAGTTTATGAAGGGTAGATCTCCTGTGTGCACAACTACTAAGTGCAATCAGTAGGTACATATGTAATCTTTCTCTTCCGAGACAAAAACAAATCATCACAGAAGTAGATTTTGATCAATGAATTTCACAATGAAATAAACCTGTTAGTCCTTAAAGTGTCATAGTATCCTCTCTCTCTCTTTTTTTAAACTTTTTAATTCTGACAATAAAGAAGAGGGAATTATCTTCACCAACATTAATTTCATATTTGGAGTGTCTTCATGAAACATACCTTCTATGCCCCCCTCCTTTGTTGCCTCTTTGGTTGATTTTTTTATTTTATTTTAAGCAACACCTGAAAAGCAGTGGTAGTGGGGAGAGACATACCAATTTTTAATAGTTCCTTCTTACTTTGCCCATCAATTTTCCTTGCAAATGGCAGATGGACAGTCAGTAGCATCAAAAAAGAACCTCAAATGAGAGCAATCTTGAGACCTCCAATTGCTTCTTGACTTCTCTTCCCATCAGTCCCAGCCAGCATGGTTAGGAGTCTTGGATGATGGGAGCTATAGTTCAGAAAAGAACTAAAGGTCTGTCTTCACAATAGAGATTGGCAGTGATGCTTAACTAGGGGGTGGGCTTTAACAGGTGCCACATTGTCAATCATGGATACTAGCTCCTTCGCTCTGACAGTGGAGTTCCCAAGAATATCTAGGACATCAATACTCGAATCAAAAATAGTCAACTAGATGAACCTGGAGGAGTGGCAATTCCACCCATTCTCAATAGCTATTTTCACATACAGCACCAATAGGTTTGTATCAGACATGGTTGTGGATGTATGAATAGTGGACACATATACACATGAAGGTTGTAATGATAGGTGGATGAGTAGCAAACTCATGAGGGAACCCACAAGACAGTCTTTTAAAAAACATCAATTATATTAACATACAGCAGTGGTTCCCAACCTTTTGAAGTCAGGGGCCAGGCCATGCTCCCTCAGACAGTTAGTGGGCTGGACTGGTGGTCCAGTCACCACCAGAATCAGCCATGGACTCATTTGTAAACCATTTGCAACAGCCATAAATGAGTCTGTGGCCAATTCGGGTGGCGGTGACTGGAGCAAGGACATGGACTGATTGATTTGGTGCCATGGGTAAGATCCGGCCCATGGGCGGTAGGTTGCCTATCCCTGACATACAGTGTGGAAAACCAGAGCTTAGAAATTTTATTTCTGCATTACAGCTCCCAGAATTTCATTGAATCCGCTTGTCTCAGCTGGCTGGAGATTCTGGGAGCTATTGTCTTTAAAATAAGCCTTTCAAACTCTACAACAACCCCACTCCCACCCACTCCCATTTTAACAAGAAGCAACTATTATGCGTGGGCTGCTGGCCACCTCACCATGTTGAAAAACTGACATTTCCAATTCCTGCCAAGTCTTGTATACAGGTAAATCAATTCTTCTTAGGACTGTCGCACTAGGCAGAAGATGGAAAGGGGAGACATTTCAGAATGCCCCTAAGTGTGACAAGCAACAATCACAATAGAAGCAACAGTTCAGGGAGAAAGCCTGACCATTGATGGCCAACACAGCCATCATCCTCTGTAAAATCAATATGGCTGTTTACTTTTAGTCAACATATCAGTCAAGTCAGTCATCCAGAATGCTCTCGTCCAAAGAAGACTGCAGTTGTACCAAAGTTGCAGGAAGGACAGGAAGGTGAGAAAGGATGCAGTTGTAAGTAGAATAGCACAATGATTCAAAGAATGGCACATTAAATTAAGACTTGCTACCCATCTCTTGCCTTGCAGTCTGTGACTCATGCTGAATTTGAAAAATCAGCTGGGGACCATTTCAGCTGGAGTCTAAATCAGGCAACCCTTAGGCAAGCATCCCCCCTCCCCCCCTCTCTCACACACAGATAGACAGACTTTCCCCCAATGTTGATACAGAGTAATAAATATGGGCTTTGTTGGATCATTTGATGCAGAAATACATATCTCACTACATCCCACCATAAAACTCTCCAACATGCTACCACTATTGAATTTGGACTGGGTTCTGCATTTCAAAAGAAGTGTCAATATTAGGAAAGCTGATAACCATTATGAAAGTGGGCAACTTATACTTCTACATAGCAGTCCTACTTAGTACAGTAAATGACTTTGATTATTGATACATTTTTCTGATGTCTGCCAGTTTTTGTAAAAGGAGGCTCTTGTTTGCTGTTTCTGTAGGTACCTTTAAAAGGTAAGTGTTATAGGCCTAGTGGGCCAGTGAAAACATTTGCACACTTCCTCTTCTCCTTCATACAGATTACATCACACAGGATACAGGTTCAACATACAAATGTCCATTTGAACAGAAAGTTGGGCATGAACTAGAGCCATCTTGAAGGTCATACCTACACAGAACAGGCAGTGATGGGATTCATTTTTTTTTACTACCTACTCTGTGGGCATGGTATGGTGGGTGTGGCTAGGAGGAAAGCCCTGTGTTGCACCTGAATTAGGACTACTTTCTCTCCAAAATTGGATGGGCGGGGCCAGCCAGAATTTCTGCTACCGGTTCTGGAGAACTGGGGCGAACCTGCTGAATCCCACCACTGAGAACAGGAACAGGGAATGTATGATGGATAGCAACTTCAGCTGTAGCCAGGGTAACCAGGGGAGAAAGATTTGGGGGATCAATTGCTGCCCTTCAGGAAAGATCTGAAAACATGGCTGGTGGGGCAGGGGTGGGGTCCTGAAGATGTCATGACCCCCACCTGCTGGTTGGTTTAATATCAAAGTAACTTTCCTCTTTTTAATATGTGTGGGGGTTTTAACAGGGTAATTTGTTTTAATGGGGTTCTTGTTTTAAGTCTTTTAAGATTGTATGCCACCCAGAGTCTTTGTGAGTTGGGCGGCTATATAAATATGAATATAAATAAATAAAATATAAATAAATAAATAAATATAAAAATATACCAGGACAACCACACTTTACACATAATTGCTTCTAAATCTTTTAGCTCAGTGTCCCAAAGGTCAGTGTCTTGAACTATGCTGGAGCCTAAGGAAGGAAGATTTGGTTCAACAGGTGGTAGCAGACAGGTGGACTCATTCTAATTATATCAACAGCTTGGAAATATTAGTTTTTGGACTACAATTCCCAGAATCTCCCAGCCAGCATGGACACTATTCAACAGGCTCTTATCAAATAAAGTAACTTTTCCTCACCCTTAAATAAAGATATGTTCGCACCTCTTGATCTGTGCTGATAAAATTGCTGAGATATAAAATTAAATTAAGCCTTATACTCTGCACAAAGGACTGTTATTGTTCAAAATGATTTGGAATATATTCAAGAGTAAAGTGAACATATTTGCCCTTTGCAATAAAAGAAGAGAGAAAATCATTGCATGACAAATATTTTTATGAATGGGTAAACTAATCAGGCATGGATAGTGTTACATTATGCTTTGAACCTGTGCTTTAATTACTGAACCCAAACGAGCCAAGATTAAACACAATTTTGATGGTCTGCAGATCCTAGTTTCTGGACATGATAAACTACAACATCTATTTCAATATAAAGCTAAGTTATCTGTACCTATCCTACTCACATTATGGGAAGAATAGAGTAGGAATAAATGGATGTGCATACATGCACACACCTACACACTCACTCACTCACTCACTCACTCACTCACTTACTCACTCATACACACAGACACACACACAGACAGATCCATACAAACTATTGTATTTTGGCATATGATGCAGAAAATCCCAAATAAGTTTTCCGATCCCTGACAATAAAACAACCACATATTATAGAATAAAAAATAGTTAGCCTTTCATGAAACCTTCAACTTGCTGCCTGAAGTGACTTCTTCACCCTACACAATGGAAGGACCAGCCTTTCCGAAAACAAACACTAGGTCATTAAAGAGTGCTTCCAAGAAAATGTTGGGTCACATACCCAGGCATTAATTTTGAAAGACCGTTCTGGAATTCCCTGGTAGGGGATGGTAATGAATGAGAAATGGCAGAGGATATTAAATTAGAAGCGGGGACTAGACAAGGATGTCCATTATCACCAATACTATTTGTGATGGCTATGGAATTATTAGCAACATTAATAAGAGATGATAAAAACATTGAGGGAATTGAAGGAATAAAAATCAATTTATATGCAGATGATACAATGATTATAATGAGAAACCCCGTGAAGGCAATGGAACGAATTTATACACACTTGAGAGATTTTGAGGAAATGACAGGACTGAAAGTGAATTGGGATAAATCAGAAGCGATTTTTTGTAATGTGGGTGATGAAGAACAAAAAAAGATTAGGGAGAAATATAATATACAAATTAAAAATAGTGTGAAATATTTAGGAATAAACATTACAACTAAAATTGAAGATCTTAAGAAATTGAACTATGATAAACAAATAACAGAAATTAAAGGGAAAATAAAGCAGTATAGTAAGCTAAATTTGTCCTGGTTTGGTAGGGTTGCGTTATGCAAGATGAAGTTGTTGCCAAAGATAAATTTTTTGTTTGATGTCCTTCCTATTCAATTAAAGGAAAAAGATTTAAAGGATTTCCAGATTATAATAAATACTTTTTGCAATGGAGGAAAAAGACTAAGAATTACAAAAAGTTTATGGTATGCATCACAAAGAGAAGGTGGTTTAGGCCTTCCAAACATTAAACACTATTATAGAGCTTTTCAATTAAAAATATTGTTAAGATTATAGCTAGGTCAGAAGTTATTTGGGATGAAATAGAGATTAAGGACTTACAAGGAAGGGGTAATGCAATTTTTTTGGATAAAGATGAAAAGATAAAGACAAATAATCAATTTACAAAAGCAATGTTAGCAGTTTGGAGAAATATTAAAGGGAAATTTGCCCCAGGGATTTCTCCAATAATGGATATGGATGATGTAAAGACGTTTCCCATTAAAATTGATAAAAGAATAAAAGATATAATGTTGAGGAATGATGTGTTTTTGCTGAAAGATTGGATAAAAATGTCTGGTGATCTAGAACTGAGAGCTGGAATATTTGAACAAATGAAATTGAATTGGTTACAAGTAATTTCAATAAATAAATGGGAGAAGAAATATAAAGACGGATTTAATTTACAGAGGGATAAAATGGAATTTGAAGAGATGATTTGTAAAGTAAGAAAAGGAGAAATGGGGATAAAAGGGTTAGTAAGTAAAATATATAAGATTTTAAATAAGAATGAGAACTCACAAGAGGTTTTGAGAAAATTATGGGAAGAAGATTTGAATATAAAATTTTTAGAATCCCAATGGAAAAGCAAATGGAGGAGGAGAGTTATGAAGAATCTTTCAGTTAGATTAAAAGAATATAATTATAAAATATTGTGGTGGTACCTGACTCCAGTTAAATTATTCCGAATGGATAATAGCAAAACAAAGAATTGTTGGAGATGTAAAAACGAGCTTGGAACATATGAACATATGTGGTGGAGTTGTAAAGTGGTAAATGCTTTTTGGAAAATGTTTGAGAAAGAAGTATCCAATATTTTCAAAGTTGATTTTAAACTGGACTCAGGTATCGCCCTATTGACAGAAATTGATAATATAAATATGAGTACAAATAATAAGGAATTGCTATCTATAATGCTAACAGCTCTAAGATTATGTATAGCTAGGAAATGGAAGAGTGATTTAACATTGAAAATGGACGAATGGTATAAAGAAATGTGGGAAATTGCCTTGAATGATAAATTGACATGTGAATTGAATGTGAAGAAAGGTATTTTGAAAGAAAACAAATTATGGGAAATATGGAGACCTTTTGTGGAATATGTTTTAACATGTGGTAAAGGAGACAAACCAGTACCTCAGCATATGAGTTTTTGGAGTGATTAAAACAAAATAATGATCTTCATGGCATGTATATATCACTGGGTGTTATTATTATTATTATTATTATTATTATTATTATTATTATTATTATTATTATTATTATTATTATTATTATTATTATTATTATTGTTATTTTTATTATTATTATTTTAATATAACAAGTTGAACTTTGTAAATCTTTGGAATTCTAGATAAAATATGTGATATACTGTAAAATATTTGATAAATATAAGGTTCTAGAGTAATATTGTTTTACAATACTATTATATATGGAATTTAAGTATTGAATGAATATAATTTGTTTTTTATGTTTATGTATATTTTTTGTAATTTTGTTTTTTCTTTAAAATTAATAAAAATTAATTAAAAAAAGGAATGAGAAATGGATGAAGGAGAAGGTTGCCAAGCAAAGGATTCAGGGGCTGGTTTCATGGTCACTCACACTCTGGTCACCTCCCGACTAGACTACTGTAATGTGTTCTACATGGGGCAGTCCTTGATGACCATTTGGAGGCTGCAGCTGGTCCAGAATGCGGCGGCCCGGGTGGTGATGGGGTGCGGACGATATGCCCGTGCGTCGCCGCTACTTCGGGAGCTGCACTGGCTACCAGTTTGCCTCCAGGTGCAATTCAAGGTGCTGGGTTTGACTTTTAAAGCCCTACATGGTAGTGTGCCAGGATACCTTAGAGACCGCATCACCCCAAGAGTGTCTGCCCACCCAACCAGAGTGGACAGGAGGGGCTCTCTAGTTGGGCCATCAACTAAAGGAGCACATCTGTCTAGTACTCGGAGGAGGGCCTTCTCTGTGTCCGCACCAGCCTTTGGGAACCTCCTGTTAACAGATCTAAGACTTCAAACAGAATTGCTGCCCTTCAGGAAAGGTTTGAAGACCTGGCTGGCAGGGCAGGTGTGGGGCCCTAATGGGAATACGGTCCCCACCTGCTGGCTGACAACATGATAACAATTAAGAACCATCTCTTTCTCTTTTGTATAGTGGGTTGAGTGGGTGATTGGGATAATTGGGGTTTTATGTGTTTTTATATGTTTTTAAAATTGTTGTAATGCCACCCTGAGTCGGGTTTACCAGAGTGGGTGGCGTATAAGTGTGACTATTAAATTAAATTAAAATTAAATTAAACTTCTCCTTCATCCATTTCTCATTCTTTCCCATCCCCAACCAGCCCCATCAGTGTTCCCACTTTTCTGCCCACTCCACAAATAAAACTATTTTATTCCCTTTCTTGATACTGACAGAATTTCCACAAGGCAGCAGGCCAGAGTTTTAAGTTACAAACACTCACACAAGTAGTAGTCTGCACTCCTTACCTGACTTCTTCTTAGTTGTTTAAAAAATACACACTAAAACATGTCACAGAACCCTGTATTATCAAGTCTATATTTATATTGGTTTTATTCCCAAAGTTAATATGCCAGTTTCTGAGATGTATCTGATTTAATGTAAGATATTGGAGATGAGTATGAATTGTCACTGCAGTGATTTCATGGTGAATTTGGTTTGTGGCAAACAGTAAAACAAAAAAGAGGAGGAGATACTTTCTCATGGCATCTCCAGTACTGTATCTGTGCCCAGAAAAAAATTGACAATAATATTTGTAATATGTTTCCAGGCACAAACTGAAGCTCCGTGGTGATAATTCATGAATTAAAAAACTTATCCAACATGGGGAAATGGTATTTACTCATGTTAAATTCACAACAAAGTTTTGTAGAGAGTGAAAAGTAGGAGATTTTGGAGGAGCATGGAGCAAGCAATAAATGTCATTAGTAATCTGTGGTTACACTGAAATTTGAAGAAAGATACTTCTTGGAACTTATGTTTGTTGTAACTATAGAAACTAGAGATTGTTTTGCAATGAGAGCTCTGCTGAACCAAAAGAATGTCATGCTTGCCTAATTCTATGCAAAGCAAGGCATGATTAACACAACATTTTCTTTTTCTGGGAACAAGTCATTCTGACAACCTTCAGATGCCTGTCTTCGAGAATGATCTCAAGAATTTCAGGAAACACAGTGGTCTTTACCTTATTGTGGTTGCCGCAATAAAGAACAGCCATATACACGCTTGCTCAATATCAGGTTATCAATTCAGAATCGATCAGATGCCCCAGGAAGCACATTCAGAATATTTACTGTCTTTAGCAGTTCGAAAGCAAGAAATTGCAAGCAGATAAATAGGGACCACTTCGGTGGGAAGGTAACAGCGTTCCGTGCGCTCCGGTGTCTAGTCATGCCTGCCACATGACCACGGAAATATCTGCAGAAGCAGACAGCACTGGCTCTTCGGCTTAGAAACAGAGATGAGCACTGCACCCTAGAGTCGGATACGACTGGCTTTCGAGCAAGGGAAACCTTTATGATAAGCAGCTGTGAGCTCAAGATGAGGGAAGAAGCACATCCACATGTCATGTTTCAACCACAGCTGGGGCTGAACACAAGACTTGAGAGGAAAGTCACTGGAGGTGTGTAACTGATAAAATCTCTCCTTAAATATCTCACCCTGAAAGCCCTATCAGGGTCACTACAAGTCAATTACAACTTGATGACACATAACAGCAACAGTAGCAGCAACTGCAACAGCAAAAATTTGGTGGTGGAAAAGGATAGATTCAGTCCCAAGATTGTCTAGCATGCACTAATCCACTCCATTTCTTTAAATAGCATTATCAAAATGCACATTATGATAAAATGGAGTCAGTGATGCATGATCGGTTTGACAGAAAATAAAGGCCATGCCTGGTTGATGAAGAGAACTGAAGCATCTGAAAGATGTCAACTTTGGATCATTCTGACTTGATAGACTTAACCTACTTGTCTTGATCTCTGACCCTGAAAGTAACCTGGAGGGAGAAATTTGCTGGTTTTGACCTTTAAAGCCCTATATGGCAGTGGGCCAGGATACCTGAGAGACCGCATCATCCCAAGAGTGTCTGCCCATCCAACCAGAGCAGACCAGAGGGGATCCTTGGTGGTACCTTCAGCTAGAGAGGCTTGCCTCTCTGGCATGCGGAGGAGGGCCTTCTCCGTGTCCACACCAACCCTCTGGAACCTCCTTCCAACAGAATTGAGGCTACAGACAGAATTGCTGCCTTTCATGAAAGGAGTGAAAACCTGGCTGGCAGGGCAGGTGTGGGACCCTAATGGGAATACGGCCCCAACTTGTTGGCTTATTTCCAACTAGAGCTCAACTGTCCCTCCTTTTTGTGTTGTGTACTGCCATATTCCTGGGGTGGGAGTGGGAGGGTGGGTTGGTGGGTGGTCGAGTGAGGGTTTTCATCTGTTTTGTTATATTTTTACTGTATTTTATCTGTTTTTACCATTGTGTGCCACCCTGAGTCAGGTTTCCCCAAGTGGATGGCATAAAAATCTAAGAATAAAATAAAAAAAATTTCACATGTATTTAAATTTAATAATTTTTAAATTTTGGATTTATGTGTTGCCCACTCAGGCAAGCCTGACTCAGGGCAGCATATTTTCTCTTGATCATGGACACTTAAATGTCAGCAGATCTAGTTTAGTCAGATCTAGTTCTGCTATAGAAAAAATACAGAGAAGATTTTAATCAAACAACTATGCACAGAAATATGAGAATGCAAGCAAATAGCCATCCATAACTGCTATGTGAACATGCAGAAAAACACACTGCAACCCCATTTTAAGAACTTTTATTGTTAAAGTATTTTTTTTCTCTAAATTTACAGCAAAGTCTTCCTAATGAAGCAAAACATTACAACAGCTTTTTAAAATACTTCCATTAGTCTTAAGGAAAAGGGGAAAGCTACCAAAGTACAGGAGATCCTGACTCAGCAGAATCTAATACAAGGAGGAGAAAATCCAGATTTTTATTATTTCATTTCCTTTTCTATGCTTCATTATCTGAGATACTTTCAGACACTTTCTCTCAGGTCTGTCTGCCTTCAGGCTGAAATTAAATTTCCCAACACTAACTGCATTCAGAGTGAAAGAGTTGTGCTTAATCAGCAAGAAGCTTTGAAACAGAAGTCACGCAGATACTAGTTCCTTTAACCAGGGGTGGAGAAGTTGATTTGTAGTTCAAATCACTTGAAAGGCAAAAATTCCTTCACCTGTGCTTTAGGTCAGGGGTTCTCAACATTTTCAGTTCATGGGACTAACCATGCCCCCAGACAGCTGATTGAGCCAGTCACGTGGTTCCTCCCACTGGAAGTGGAAGCAAAATGCACTCAAACATGTGCATGTTTTACTTCTGCTTCTGGGAGCGATGCATTCAGCGTGGGCCAGATGAATTGGCATTGGGGGCCGGGGCCATAGGTTGTTAATGCCTGCTTTAGTTCATGACTGACATAGACATGGAAGAAGAAGCTCATGAAAACAGCAAATATCTAAAGTCTTCCGAATATATTTGTTACCAAGCAACAAAATTCAAGAGGAATGTTCTTCTCTTCTACCCATGATTAACCATTTAACAAATTATTGTCTTTTCCTGGAATTCTGAATCTTCTGCCTAAAGCCACTGTTGTAATTCAATTTTCAGATTCTTTCAATAATCACCTGAAGGCAGAATCATGAATTAAGTCCCTGAATCCACCCAACCTATTATCTGCAGAGAGGATAACAGTTTCTTCTCTAAGAAGAATAACATTATAAGACAAAAGCAAACCACCAGCTCCCTAAGACTGTTTCCCCTTTAAAATGTATGTCAGGCCTTTCAATGAGTAAGTGATATATGGTTTCAGAGAGCTACTCTTTCAAATTCCATGCAAGTCCACAGGACAGGCAGAGCTTTGATACTTGTCAAGCCCTGTCTAGAGAGAGGATAACTCAGACCTGGACAAGATGATACTTTCAATCCTAATTGTTTCCATAACATGCAGAGAACAGGGTTAACTCTTTCCCACAATGCAGGCTCCCAGTAAAAAACGGGGAAAACATTCTATTTGTTCTGAAATGTCATTTATTTGGAGAGGAGGTCAGTGAAGAAATGACATGAGTTGGGAAAGTCCACACAACAAGAAATTATGTCACTGCTTGAGTCAAATAAACATAAGTGTTCAAGTGAGTAAAAAGGATTTTCACCTGCCAAACAAACCCTGATTGTTGATTTCCCAATATTGTACAGATCAAGGCATTCTGAAGGTTCTATTTCAAATAAACTGAAACAAAAGCAAAATGTGATGATCCACACATAAAGATGTTACTGTAACAAGCCCATGAGAAAAAAAGCCTTATCCAGAACTATTTTTTAAAAATTAAAACAACTGGAAGAGGCTTTAGACCAGTGGTTCCCATGCCTCACAGGGGGACCTCAATTCCCAGAAGCCTAAGTCAGTACATTGGCTGATCAGTGCTTTGGGGAATTGACTTAGACTTCTGGAAACTGAAGTTCAATAAACACTGTTTTAAGCCAACCTTAGATTGACATTATTATGTGCTTTTTCTCCTTAGGAGCTGTCCTAAGTGCTGAATAATCACAGTCCAAAAAGGTGTCCATAAAAGGTTTTCTATTACTAAGATCTGCTCCCAAGTTAAGTTACTACTCCACTCTAACAGCCATACAAGAGTGATTAGCTGTAATGATCCTCTCAGCAAGGAGCCAGCTATTACTTAGAAGGAAATATTGTATAGTTTGTATGATCAGATTCCACCTGTCCAAAGTACTCCAACTTGACATTGGATAGTCATCAACATTCTGTGCTTGATATGGTCATGTTGTTGCAGGCTAGTCCAATGGCAATGGCAGTTTTAAGTGTTTCATGCTGACTAACCAGCAGGACCAACCTGACAGTTAGGGAGAGTGAAGCAGCCATGTCAGGGTGCAGATTTTGGATGTCATGCAGAAACAGCAAATTGGTAGTTAATCAATTTGTAATATATATTTTACTGCCAGGAATAGGCAGAGCTGGTTGGAGAACTGATATGCCAAAGCAATTTATGTCCTTTTGGAGAAAAATGGGGTAAAAAAGATTTTAAATAAATGCAAATAAAAATAAACTTGCAGAACAATGGAAATGGTGAACCTCGACTTATTCATTCAAATTTCCCTTCTCTCACCCAATTCAAACAAACATGCTCTCTGAATAACTTAAGAAACATGCTTTCTGAATAACTGAATAACATAAGAAACAATTTTGGAACCCAAAAATACTCAGCAAGAACAAGGAGTTGAACTCTTAGGGGGGTTTTTTACCCTTCATTATCAGCTATTCCTAAAACACTGGACCAAGATGATATTTATCTAGCAAAAATGGATCTGGCAGACTGCGATCTTCTTTCATCATTACGCAATCAGACAAATCCCCATTTAGACACACAGTAAACAGAGGCAACTGCTCTCTAAGCTTATTTTGCTGTCTTAAGCCAACATAGGATTTCAAGGGTGATATCTTGTTCTTTGCCAAGTGAAACTACTTAATGTCAGAGGAGCTGAGATGACTGATATTCTACTACTGATAGCCCTCTGCCTCTTGCTTAACCTGTCACCAAATCAGTGGCACGAGAAATAGACTTTTCTGTTTATATGCAAAAGACTAGGAAAACAAAGTGCTAGGTTACAGACAGTGAACACAAAGTGCAATTCTTCCCTTTCCCACTCAAGGGGGACAGGGATGGAGAAAAAGTTTGAAAAGTGGAAGTTTCATACATCTACAGCCACCACACAATGACTTAAATTGAAAGACACAAGCCCAAAGCAAATGAACAAAACAAGCCCTACTTTTAGGAGATTATGAGGGACAGAGGTGGTGGGTGTCTAAATGTTCCTGCCAGATCCTCAGCTCTTTCTTTCAGTTGGAGGACAATGCTGTATATGTTAATCAAAAAGAAAACTGAGAACCACTCTAAAAGAAATAACTCTGTATTTTCACAGTATCATAAATTCTCCAGAACTCATAGTAAACTTAAGCACAAAACGTTGCAGTGAATATAGGCACAAAAAGTTGCAGCAATAATATGACAAGGAGGTCAAAGTAAGTCCGAATGAAATCAAAGTTCTTTCTTCAAGATACATAGAAACGTCAGGCACAAAAGTTGCAATTTCTTCAAGGATACATGGTAGGCATGAGCAGGAGGGCAGCGTATATCCAAAACAAATCTGTTCCAGTAAATTCAGTCTTTCACATAAAGCTTCCTCAGAATAAAGGTTCTGTTTTATGCATTAAAGAGCCTCTAAATGTTTGTTCTTATTAGTGCTCAAAATGTTAATCAACCTGTCCTGGACCTCCTAAGCTGGTCTGCCGGCTCAGATGTGATGAAAGACATCTCTGCACATGGAGCAAGGAGATGGTAGATGTCCTCTGTCTTTGCAAGGAGACCTTTGGCCCTGGCACAAATGCCTAGTACACAAACCAAGTTTACTTACTCAGTGTACAGGATCAATATAATGTACAGTATTTAGACCTGCAGTAGCAGTTCCATATTTAAAGGAAAGCAATATCATTTCTCCTTGCGGGGAGAGAGTCTATGTACATATTTCTATAGCTCTCAATGAAGGTATTGCCCAGGTATGTTTGTCATAATAATCATAAGAGCTGATTTCATATTTTAATTTTCTTTACGTTTATTAAGTGTTAAGATTCATATAGTATATTCTGTGTAGGTTTGAGGATAGCTAACTCGATAGGGATGCACATTGAAGCCAGTTGCATTCCATCAAATACCACACATTCCACATATTAACATATCACTAAGTATCTAAGTTGCTAAGTAGCAATGCCAGTTACTAGACACCTGTTAGGGAATTCACACTTGCATAACAAGAAGAATTCCCAGGGTTACAATCAGTCAATAACCCATCACCTGAGAGAGAGAGAAAGGTGACATTCACATAGAAGTGGATCATGGGACAAATATCTGGGGACAAGATGAAAATAAACACCTGCACAGACACCTAAGAATTAGGTGACATCAATTCATGTCTAAGAATTTAGTTACATCATTGTTTGGGTACACCTGTTTGGGTAAACAAGACAATTAGGTCATCTCACATGTTTAACACTCTGGAGGAAGGTGTGAGAACCCAGATAATGTATTTAAACCCAAGATTTTGAGGGTTCAGAAGACACCAATTGGAAGGGGGCGCAAGCCTACGTTTTTCCACATCAGAATCATGGAGATCTAAGGATGTCCTGATGGGGGCTTTCAAGCCCATAGAGAAGAAATGCTTTCTTAGTGAAGGAAGCTATTTTCTTATTTTCTTATTTTGTTAAGTTAGAGTAGAATAGATTATTACTTCAATCTGTATCCTGCATATTTTTGGATGATACTTCTTCTTCAATAAAAACCTGGAAAAGACAACAATGCCTGGTTTGTTATCTGGAAGAAGGGGAGTTTTGCAGAGCAGAGCAGACCTGAGATAAGGGAACTTTTTCAAGGGCTGATAAGGTTTCTATGGAGATGAGAAGGGAGTGAACCTTTCTGATCCACCGGCAGGCCTGGGAAAGTATATTTTTGAGACATCTCTGCCTTTGAAGGTAAATCTATTGGAGGGCAGTTCACATGGCCAGATAAAAGCTCTGTCTCTCTCTGTGTGTGGGAAGGGGGTAATATAATGGACCATTATTCACCTTTGCTACTATACTTGCTACTACATTCCTGCCTAAAGTGCAAAAGTGCCATCTTCCCCATTAAAGCAGTGAGGGAGCCGAAGGAGAGTGTTCTCGAGGTAGGTGGGCTGCTGAACCCAGCCGGATCGCCCCACCTGAGTACCCCAAGTTTGGGGACTCCCTGATACCTCATAAGAACCTTCCCCCATCTTCATGACAGGTTTTTTTAATCTTTATCTCATGTCATTTTATACTGGACCCTTTATGTAGAGCTGAGAGACTAAACAATTTGCCCCCCCCCCTTTTTCCCCATTCACTTTTGGTTCATCCTGGTGAGTGGCTATTCAGGTATTTTTTGTCAGAACACAACCCCTGCAATATTACCCAATCTGTTCTTTTTTCTTCTTCTTAGTAACAACGCAAAACCAGGTTCAGTTAATGAATTATCCTGGCTTTCCCTCTCTCTAGCACAGATTTTCTGCCTAACTATGTGTAAAGGGTTTGGTTTGTATTTGGAAAAAACTGTCTTTCATATGACTCGGTTTGATATTTCCAGAGTCCTACATCATCTCCTGCTCTTGTTTCTAAGTCAGGACAATAGTGATAAGATAAGATTTTATGGATCATTCTGGACCTTATTTTTTACAGCATTCTTCTTCACCCACCAAATCCTGGGTAGCAACTCAACCCAACACTTGCTGGGTGAGAAAAACTTACAATAAATACATATTTTGTCCATATTGTCACATCATTTCTACTTTTCTTGGAAATACATATATGGGTCATCACATCATTACTCAAATCCCATTTTTAGCTACCACGTTGCTGCTAAGCGATATGCAGCACATGTTTAAGTTACTGTTTATTTATTAAACTGTTGCTAGCCTGTCCTGTATCCAGGCATCCCCAGGGTGGTGTATGGGTAGTAGAGCAATAATTTTACAATAAAATAATATTTATACTGTTAACAATTCAGCAACATTATTCAGTGTTGTCCTTTCCAGATGGCATCTTTGCACAACAAGAGCCGGAAAGACAACTGACTCGTGGTCATGGCAAAAAGCTGAGTGCACAGATTATAACAGAGAGAAGAGATTTGGTGGCTGCTTTCTTAGATATACCCAGAGAGGCTATTATTGTCTTTCTGAACATGAAATTATGGACTAAATTGTAAAAACTGTCATCTCTCATTAATACTACAAACAGTACAGATCCCAATTTGGGCACAATAGGGAAGAATGAAAGACAAACTGAAGCAGCATAGCCAACACATATTGTCAAAGTGTTTTCTCTGACAATTATAGAAGTACTGTGAGAAAGCAAGCTGTTCCTAGCCATCACTCTCCCTCTCTATGTTTGCTACACTGGTTTCATGAGCTATTACATCAGATTTGATTTTCATAATTGGCTTCAACTCTCCACTTTACAAATGACTTGTTCTGAGTACTTCGATGCACAAAGTTCCATTCCAGCCACAGCATCTCATAGGTCCTACATTTGGCTAAAAAGCACTTATAAAATTCAGGTAATTCATTTGGCTGCCATCTTCTTAGATTATTTGCCCTCTTTATGTGTAAATCTCTCTGAACATATGTGAGTGTGGACACAAAGGCTAACAATAACTAGCTGTCAGTTGAAACTTGTATCCGATAATGCATTTTTTTCTGAAGCAGGAAAAATGCCATTGCCGTGAATTTGTCTAAGTGGATCCCAGCTTGCCAAGAGGTGACCCACACACTATGATCTTGGAGCCATCTCCTGCAGCACAAATGAAATGAGACATGTGGGATTTAACACTGGGACTGCAATGGACTGCCACAGCCTTGAGGTTATGGACAAGGTGTGCCTTCACAGCCAGTCCATCTGGCATGGCAACTTCCACCTCCATGATCATTGGGAATCAGAGTTCCTCATCCACTCATTTTGCCGTTGGCCCCAATATGATGGTTTCCAGTGGCATTTCCTCCACTGCGGGGACCATCGCCCCACCTTAAGGGGCTTATCCACCCATAGCTGTTGGCCCCTTTAGGAAGTCAGGTTATTTACCACTGCCCATCACCCTGCATTGAGTCACTGGCTGTACAGTCTACTCCATTACCATAGCAGGATGTCCAGTCAGACATACAACAACTAGTGATTCACTTACTAAATAACATCTTTGCAGCTTTTCCCTTTTAACTAACTAGCTTAAGAATAAATAAAATATGCTTTCCTTCCAAGGAACAACTAAACAATTAGTTCTCTTGCATTTAGTGCATTAAGTGAAATACATGGGAAAGACCTTCCAGCTGGACTGTATTTTTTATTTAAATGCGAAAGAACAGTTTAGAGAGCAGTATGCATGTTACAATATGGTGGGAGCAAAGAAAAGCACAGAATGACATATAATCCACAATGTTAGTTTTTCTGGTTAATACAAAGCAAGTTTCTAGCCCTTATAGTTAGGATGATCTAAAATATCATGAGCTAGAGACCTATGTTATTTTTGGTAGTTGTAGTTATAAATCTTGCACTTTTGCCTTTCATGTGCTTAAAAACAAAATACATTTTGTATGGCAGGCAAAAAAGAGTAAGCGTAGAATAGATTAAGCAAATGAATCAATGTGTATAATGTATGCAAAGAAGATAATTCTGCTCTTGATGCAGAATCCTTGGCTTTCTGGACATAGCATTTTTATTCATTAATTTATTTCACCTCGTATACAGATTTGATTAAAAGTGCAAAAGCAGGGGACATGAACAAGTCAAAGGCAAACACATTTAAAAGCTATTGATTACAGCAAAAGAGATATTAAAACATATTTAAAGACCCACACTGAAATCAATGAAACTAAATGATCTTAACTCTTGCTAGATTATTACAACTAGTTAGAGCCTGTCTACAGAGCAACTTGGCTGATAAGAACTGAATACTAAATATCCACTGAATTTCTGAGTTTTGGAGGATGAGAAGAGTAAAATATTTATTTATAGGGCTGGGTCATAATGAGCAAATGATTAATGTTGCTCATTAATCACTTTTCAATCTTTGGTAGGCATGTCATACAATAAACATTGCCTAAATTACACTATAAATAAGTCAGACAGAAGTCGTCTTTTGCCACTAGAATGACATTTTTAAAAAAACCTCAAATATAAAGCAAGGATCATGAGGTCACAGCAGTTGGGAAGGGACATGCAATGAGCCCCACAATCTGAACGTGGCATTAAGCACAGATTGGAAGTTATCAGCTTCCTCCTGTCTGTTGTGAGAATCTGAATTTTTTTTAACCATTTAAACAAGTACATGAATGTGCCAATGTGATTTACTTAGTGTGTTGAGTTACACTGTGAAGAAACTAAACTGTTTTGAGCTGTTATTGTTTAGAATTCCTGAAAAGGAAGGTGTTGTGCCAAGTTTAAACAGAGCCCCTAGTGGCTCTCTTTATTATTAGGAGAAGAATTTACCCAGAAGCAACATGCATGAGTTCACAAGCTTTGATCCCAAGGGTTCACCTACCCACGAGTAGGGGAAGGGTAGCCTTGAAAATTGGGGGAAGGACGACCTTCATGGGTGGGGGATGGGTAACGTTTGCAATGGGGAAGAGGTAATCCCTAGATAATGATCTAATCTCAAGGACATCACTTTATTGTGAGAAAACAGGTACAAATCACTTCGTAGACCCCTATAAAAAGATAGTCAAAGGAGAGTTAGACAGAACTTTTGGAGCAGCTGTGGAGGCCTTTGAAGTTGAAGGGAGCACATTCCTGAGAAGACAGAGGATGGACATCTGAAGTAAGATGCGGCGGCCTCAATAGGCCATCCCTTCAGAGATTATCAGCAGAAAGGAAGCGAGCCGCTAGATTTAGAAAAAAATCTGCAACTTTGTCACTTAGGTTATTTTTCAGCTACCGCACTTAGAAAGTTTTCCCAAGTTTGGGACTTAGAATTTCTCAGTTCACAGACTGAGAAGTAACTCTTAGAAATACCGTGTTTTTATTTTCCAGTTGAAAGTGCTAGGTAGGATATTCTGCTTACGAATAGGTTAGTGATAGAGATAGACTTAGAAGCTCAATAGCTTAAATTTTACCCAGGAACTGAATATTTCATTTTGGTTTTGCTGAACCAGATTTTACTCTTAGCTGTTGCTATGCTTTGTTTATTGAAGTGATAGTTTGCCTTATGGACAATGATTTGCCTTTTTATTCAAATAAACATCAAGACCACCCTAGGTCTTATTTTCAAGGAATTGGGAATTTGCTTACCAACTATTTTACCAAACTATTTTTCAATGCTACCAGACACACACACAAACCTTCCATGGCTCATCGTTTGAAGATTGTGACCAGAGTGGGGGTGGGAGAGGCCAATCCAGGTGTAGCACACTAGTTACAGGGCTGGAGTTTTGGAGCTGTGGGAAACAAAATAGCCCTCATCCTGGGGGACAGAATTACAGTAGGTGTATACACCATCTCATCATCCTGTTCTCACCCTTCCCGTTGTCGTGACACTGTCAACCCAAAATTGAGAGAGAGTGGATGGGGAGAAACATCAAGGGACAACTTGGAATAAGCAGAGATTTTGTCAGTGTCTGGACATTCTTCTCCATGAATTAAAATCTTCACAGACATAATGTAAAGTTTAAAACCAGATTAGATTCCAGCCAAATTCACAATTGGGTGTTGCATCAGGGCTAGCAGCCAGTGACATGGCAGTGGTACAGTAGGCTTAGGTGGGATTCCCAGGTTGTTTAACCTACCACTGAATGAAAAGGAGCCAAGTGAGAGATTACAATCACATACACATGTGTGCATGCACACACACACACACAGTTATGTGTGCTGACTTTTAGCGATATTAAAAATTAATGACTATCACATGAACAGCCCTGTTCAGTTCTTGCAAACTAGAGACCATGGCTTCCTTTACTGAGATAATCCACCTCATACCAGGTCTTCTTCCTCCTCCAGACTTCAGCTTTTCATACCATAACTTCTTGGAAACACTGCCAAGTCTATGTAGACTAGAGTGTCAGGAGGATGTAGTGCCAGGTTGGTTTTATAAAATTAATCCCAACTGATTCTTCTTGGGCTCACCCATCCAAGAACAAGCAGGGTAATGTTGTTTACTGGCTTAAGGAAGAAGCCTCCAGAGCCCAGATACCATCACATAGAATCATCATAGACTGTCCTTTTTCTCATGTCATTAAGTCTTAATCTCCTATATTTACATTTTTTTCTCTTCCATTCTAATGCATATACACACCTGCCAACTAAGGACAATAGTTAATGCATCTGATGACGTAGACACCAGTCTATAAAATATTTTCCCATACTAACTATGTTGGTATTTAGGGTGCTACAAGACATAGTGGATAAATTGGCTTGCTTGTATAAAATAACCATACAGTAATACCTCATACAACGTCCAAACTTGGTTCCACAAGTTAGGACGTTGTATGAATTCCGACTTTGTATGAGGCATGCAAAATCCTATCCGCGATGCCTCATACAACGTCCAAATTATTGCCACCGATGCTTTGTATAATGTCGTCCCCATAGGTGAGAGCAGGGAGGCGGGAGCGAGACGCTGGCCTCAGCTGTAAGGTGGCCGGCGTGGCCCATAAGAAGGCCAGTCTCACTCCCACCTCTCCGCTCTCACCAGGGGAAGCGTCTGGCGGCTCTGGTGCGGCAGGTCTTTTCATGGGCCACGCCGACCGCCTCAAAGCTGAGACCAGTCTTGTTCCCGCCTCCCCGCTCACAACCAAGGGAAGGGTCTGGAGGGTGTTGCGGCTTCGGCATGGCAGGTCTTCTTGTTGTGAGCAGGGAGGCGGGAGCGAGACTGGTCTCAGCTGCTAGGCGCCCGGTGTGGCCCATAAGAAGACCTGCTGCATCAGAGCCATCAGAGATGCAACACCCACCAGATGCTTCCCTTGGTTGTGAGTGGGGAGGTGGGAGTGAGACTCCGACACAGCAGGTTTTCTTATGGGCCACGCCGGGCGCCTCTCAGCTGACACCAGTCTTGCTCCCGCCTCTCCGTTCACAACCAAGGGAAGCGTCCGGTGGGTGTAACGGCTCCGACGCGGCAGGTCTTCTTATGGGCCATGCCGGGCGCCTTACAGCTGAGACCAGTCTTGCTCCCACCTCCCTGCTCACAACCAAGGGAAGTGTCCGGTGGGTGTTGCAACTCCGATGCAGCAAGTCTTCTTATGGGCCACGCCGGCCGCCTTACAGCTGAAACCAATCTCGCTCCCGCCTACCCGCTCTCACCAGTGAAAGCGTCCCTTGGTTGTGAGCGGGGAGGCGGGAGCGAGACTGGTCTCAGCTGTAAGGCGGCCGGCGTGGCCCATAAGAAGACCTGCTGTGTTGAAGTCTCGCTCCCGCCTCCCTGCTCACAACCAAGGGAAGCGACAGTGGGTCTTGTGGTTCTGACGCCTCCGATGCGGCAAGTCTTCTTATGGGCCACACCGGCTGCCTTACAGCTGAGACCAGTCTTGCTCCCACCTTCCCGCTCTCACCAGGGGAAGCGTCCCTTGGTTGTGAGTGGGGAGGCGGGAGTGAGACTGGTCTCAGGTGTAAGGTGGCCGGTGTGGCCCATAAGAAGACCTACCATGTCAGAGTCTCACTCCCACCTCTCCACTCACAACCAAGGGAAGCGTCTGGTGGGTCTTGTGGCTTCTTTCTAATGTAAAAACCCTAATGCCTCATACAACATCCGGCAACGGTGTATGAGGCATCTTTTTCCCCAAGAATTGGGCGACGTTGTATGGATCTGACATCACCTGGAGGACCCTGAATGTGTTGTGGGTTGGAGTCTCTAAATGCAAGACCAACATGCTCAAGTTGGGACTGCTGGTGGACAATAACACACAGTGTGAATGTGGAGAGACACAGAGTCCGGCCCATTTGCTGGTCTGCCAATTGCTGCCAGAGACATGCACTGATGAGGACTTGCATTTGGGAAATGAAAAAGCGAACACAGTGGCTTCATTTTGGCAGTCCAGGGTCTGATCAGGACATGAAAGAAGAAGCTTTTCTGAAGAAAGGTTTGTCAGGGTTATATTTGCAGGAATGAGGCACAAAGGCAGACGAGAGCAACCCTAAGTGTAAAGTGCAGCAAGGGAAAAGATGCACCTTTCATGTAGAAATGAAAATCACAGACTTTCAAGCCTTTTGGAAGACTTCCCACTTCCACATAATACTTTGCTGCTACAAGGCGGAGGAAAGCTCTTCAGTTTTACAGTAGCTTGCTCTTTGTACCCTTAATCTCCTAGCCTGAGGTTACTCATCCAGCTACATTAACTTTCCCTCTGCCCTGAACAGCATGGCTAAGAGTCTGTGTGACAAGCATCCTTTCCCCAAACAAAATGGTTAAAATTCCGACAGAAGGAAATCCAGGATGCTATTTTCACACCAAGAGAACTATAGCATCTATCAAGAAAACAAGTTCTTCTGCATTACTGCATAGAAGCTACCTTATAAATGTATTAGGCCATTTAGTTCAGTAGTCTTGACAATGAAGGACAGAGAACCCCTGGATTTATCAGCTGTCATGTGGTTCCGAACTTCTATAAGAGATTAATGACAAATTTGGCATAAGGAAATGCATTTTGTCTCCCAAAGCCATATGCATATCTTATACAGTATGTTTATGTCAATCTCATAATAAGGAATGAGAATGGAGCAGAAATATCTTTACACATTTTTAAAAACCTATAAATATTACATGAATATGAATACTGTAATATCTACATTCAAGTTTCCCAAGATTTAATTTTATTTTTTCTCTGTGAGGTATGTATGTTATAGAAATAAAAATACAGTAGGTTTATTCTGCCAACATTGAAACTATATTTTTTTCTGAATTGATGATAAGCCATAAGACATATCTAGCCCCAAAAAGTCCTTTTAACTGGAGAGCCCAAAGGCTTAGAACTTTTCTTGTTGCTATAAACTAGGCTACTACTGAGTTTCTATATTTTTACTTCTTTTTTTATTGCAGCTGGGGGACTGTTACACCTAGCAACAATGGACATTTATCCTCTGTCAGTTTTTTTCATTGCCAGCATGCTGTAGATGTGAATATACTTTGTGTTGTATTTATTTCTTGGTGTTCTCCATTACCCAGTTATGCCTTTTCAGTGGTGCAGACTGTTAGAACACCTTTATTTTACGATTAAATGGGAAGGCTCCGGTCTCAGACGGTGAGATAACTCAGGTTTGTTTTCAGCCAGGTTCTTGCAGGTATGCTTTCACTCACATATACAGTAATGTGCAAATGTCCAACACCACCTGGTTTGGGGAAAATTCAATGAGTGGTTTGGGGAACATAACTCAGCCTACAAGCCACCTAGGCAGATCAAAATTAGAGAGAGTCTTCTGCTGATTCTCCTCTCAATCTTAACCACATTTGTTAAAATTTGGTGTTAGGGTGTCTACATTATGGGCTCCCAAATAACTCACTGAATTTTCTACTGACCAGCTTGTGGTGGCCTAAGGCTTTTGCACAGTATAGTACATGTGTGTGCCTTAGCTTTGGTTGCCAGCTTCTTCCTGACAAGGTTCATGTTTTGTTGTTGTTGGTGGTGGTGGTGGTGGTGGTGATACTCCTTGTTGCTTAGTATTGCTGCTGCTTTGGGACAGACTAAAGAGTCAAGTCTAAAAATTAGGAATCACATTCCAAAACTTGGCAAGTGAGATGATTTGTTCACAAAATTACTGATATCTTGAGTTCAGGAAGCAAATATTGACAGCTATTTGACACTCTAAAGATTTTGGAATACCTCCAATTGCTGAAATTTGTATGATTAGGAGGATGACCTGCTTTTGCTTTCATATTTTTAATCTTTTAACCTGAAGTTGGATATTTTGCCATTTTTTATACTTCCTGTACTTTTGAGGTTGCTTATTGATGAGGCCCCAACTTCTATAAGTTATCCAAAGAAAATGTGGTTTCATTTTCTAAAAGTGGAACTGGCTAGAATTATTAATAGAGAGGAAAAGTTGTAAGCAATCCATAAGATTTAACCAAATGCTAAAAAAATTATTGTTGCACATAGGTTATCTCTGCATGTATAATTCCTTGATATCACCTTGGAGTATCCTGCTATGATATGATGAATTGTTTCTTTAGATTGATGAAATCACCTACATATATCATTTACAGTTTGCTTCATTATTATTATTATTATTATTATTATTATTATTATTATTATTATTATTATTATTATTATTATTATTATTTGGTGCAAATAACTTTTCCTTCAGTTGATCTGTAATATTTATACCCTCAGTTTTAGCTTGAATACAACTTCATTTAAACCAGGGATTCTCAACCTGCAGCCCATGGGCCAAATGCATCCCACTGCGCCATTTCACTTGTCATTCCCCCGCACTGCCTCCACCACACCAGGAAGTGTCATGTGGTGAAGGAAGGGCAAAATGGATGTCTGGCCCCCAAAGCTGTCTGATGGAGTGTGACCTGATCACTGTCTTTAAAAGGTTGAGAACTCCTGAACTAAAGGAGATCTACTTTGAATCAGATTCCTGCATTAAGCAGGCGGTTGGTCTTGATAACCTAAAAGGTCCCTTTCAACTCAGTTATTCTGTTATTCTATCATCAACAGCATTACTCCATTGACAGCCGCAGCAGCAGCATTAATATTTTTATTTCACATGTCCAGCATTTCCAATTTTGCAAATGGTTATATATAAGGAGCCCTCATCTAGAGATTCTGCCACTTCATGAATATAGGCAAAAAATAAGCAGCCAGTTGGTACAGGATTTAGGAGCAGTGCTTAAAGATATATCCCTTTCGAGCCTGAAAAACATATTTTCACAGCTTCCATGTCACAGCTGTGCATTTTTATTGTCATAATACATCTTACCCCATTTCCTCCATTTTAACAATAATGCACAGATTAGCAAAATCATAACATCCTTCACAGATTTCATGTAGCACAATCACATTAGAATATGCATAATATTCTATAGGAGTCTCCCTAAACTTCCTTTCCAAGGAGTTGATGGGCAAATCTAGCATGCACAAAGCATTATACAGAAGAATACTTGTATAATTTGTATTCTCAGTACAAATTCAGTGCTGACTGAGAAAATATTGTATGCAAGTCATTTCCAAGGCTGAGATGCACAAAAAGAAATTCTAGAGGCCACTTGATTTCTTTACAATTTCAGGACAGACTGCCTTGAATTGTGAAAGAACTGCCACCCAATTTCCATGCAAACACCAGACTGCAGCACAGTCTACCTCAACTGCTGAATGAGGCAAGAACTTCTTAGGGAGGTAGCACACCTACAGAAGTCTCCAAATGCTCAAAGAAGCCACTGTCTCAGGCAGCCAATACACACATATGATGGGTAATGGTACCTATCCCTCCTCCCCCTCCTTTGCTTTGTGCTCCACACAAAGAGACATCTACATACAGCAGCTACAACTGACTGCACATCGTTACCAAGCAACAGGCTTGCTTTTATTTGGTAAAAGGCCCAAGGATGTGAAAGCCCAATTGTTTGCCATACTTGTCCACTTGGGCACTGGCTTCTTTTTCCTGCTCATCCCCTTCCCAAATGAACCAGTTCTGTTGCGTTTGGAGTATTGTGCCTTTAAGTAATGTAACACTCGAATGAGTGGATATAACAATCACCAGCTGTAACACTGTAACCTTCCGTATGAGGATGCGAGCTAGTGACCACTAGGGGCAATAGCGAGCGCCTAGCTCACATGGTTCCAATTCCCCAAATATCCAAAGCCGCGGAAAGATTCCCGCCACTACCTCACCTGGACAAGAAGGGCGTGACGGAGAGTGACGTCACGCAGACAGTAGCCAATGGGCTACCGAGGAGCCACATTCAAATGTATAGCCACTGTATATATTGAGCTGTTCGTCCGCCATTACCACATGTTTCCCCTGACCATCATGCAATAAAGATGTGTTAAGCCAGGCTTTCGGCTGTTTCTATTGTCTTGGTTCTCAAACACCAAAAGTTCTAAATCTGTGTGAAGTTCCTGTGCTAGGACATATGATACTGAAATAACACAATGTCTGCTCATGGCCTGCAGGCTTATTGCAATTAATATAACACTTGACAATAACTATCATTTTTGCTGATCTCAACTATTTCTGGCTGTTATTAGCAAAATAGAGGTCCTTTTCCTCTTCCGCCCACTTAGAAGTTATTCAGACACAGCTGTCAAATGGAAGAAACTAAAGAGTGTTACTACATGAATTTGTTCTGTTCATATAAATACAGCCATTGTCTCAAGGCCATTAATTTTTATTTTACAACTTTTCACTTGTGCAACAAAAATCTGAGCATAAATAAGGCTGTTTTTTTTCTGTACATAGCTGTATTATTTCAATTAGATCTGAGATATACAAACAGTATCCAGCCTAATCTTCTTTCTGAGCTGTTGGCAGATCCACGCTGCCTTGCTGAAATATAGGAATATGTTTAACAGGACCACATTGAGTCTGTATGAATGAAACAACTTTCAAAACCTCCAGGCAAAATTAGCAGAGTAAATTAGCAGTAAATAAATTAGCAGCAGCAAAGCAAAATGAGACAATTTATATTGCCAAGGATAGAAACCCAACAGGCTTCAGTAGCAGAGCAATGGCACTGGCACTAATTTGATGTGGAGAAATTGTGTTTGTACAACTGGGACTCTTAGTAAGAGTGAGAAAAAAGCATGGTCATTTCATGCATTACTCAGCAATAAATGAAGGTTTGCTAAAGAGTGGGCATTTAAACAAGGGCTGACAGTCATTTCTCCTTTATAGGAATATACATCTAGAAAACAAACATTTCAAAATGAAAACAAACATTTCAAAACATGTATTAGTTGCCTCATTGCTCTCACGAGAAGGCTACTGAGAATGAAGCTACATCAAAACACAGAGCTCGTCCAAGGCATTTGTGTAGTTGGGAGAGCATGGCTAGCAGCAGCAGTATTTGAATGAATGTTGCTCATCTCAAAGATCTCTTTTTAAAGCTAAAATGTTCCTGCTTCAATAGCTTGTGAAGGGGACAGTAACAGTGTTGGGGTCATGATCAGCCTTATCTTAGTTTTCACATACTAAAGAGACAATGATTTCTAAGGCTGAGGAAACAAGTTTTCTTTCTGTCCTTGAATCATGGGCTGCCTTGACAGCCATGGAGAGAGTGAATTTAGGCCTCATCCATCCATGAATACCTCTTTTTGAAAGCTCATTTCTCACAATCTTTTCACTGCTTTCCCATCTCCATTTTTCCCCTCAAGCAAAAGAGCAAAAAAACAAAATAAAACACCCCTGGCTTTCATCCTAAGCGATGCAGGCACTGTGACCATAAAAGCTGTTCTCATCCACTGTGTGAACTTGTCTTTGCAATGTGGGACAGATACAAACACTAGCAGTTTGTGTTTTTCCACATTATTTGATTCCCCCCCTTGTTTCAGAGCAACAATACAGTTTAAAAACATTCCTCTATCATATATTCATAGAAGAATTTGGCAACCAATTTCTCCATCACACTCCACTACAAACTGCTTCACCATCCAGGTGGGCAGTTTTAGCCATCAGACTGTATTCGCTGTCATCCACTGAGAGTGTATGCCTGCCTTCAACCACAAATGTCAATGGTGTTTGAGATATTCTTCCTCCAACAGATTTAGAAAACTTAAGATGTCCTGCTTAGATTCTCATAGTTCTCCACCACTGTCAGCTTCAGCAAGTCCACAATTTCCTGAGCTATGCCTTATTAAGCCAAAGGTTAAGATCAGGGCCCATTATTCCTTTGGTGAACCATCAGTGGTGACCATCTTCTTGAAAGTGTGTAGAAATGCCTCTGCGTTCATCCTCTGGGTCTATCTTGTTTACCTTGATCAGCAGCAGGCTTCAAACCAAGGTGTACAGTGATACTCCACTGGCCAAGCCCTGGGCCATGCCCACCACATGCTGCAAAGTTTTGGCTTGTGACTGCATCTGTGCCATCAAAATTTGTAGGGAACTCTGGGCTGTAAGCACCCGAAGACAATAGACCACTGACCATTACAGTCCCTTCCTTATACAGGGTGTGCAGAAAATACAGCTAAAAGGCTCCACCTCTACAGTAATCATGCCACTTTTGTTCTGTTAATAACAAAAATTACTCAGTGTTCTGCAAACTAGATACTGACATGGCAATTATTCAAGGTTTTTTTATTTATTTATGTAGGGGGAGTAGTCTTAAAAATAGGACAAAGCTTCTTTTTTCCTCCCCAAAAACCCTACCCCCTTGGTCAGCTTGTCATAGGGTGAACTTTAGGGAGTTCAGAAAACACATTTAAATGCCAGCAAATCTGAATTTCCAATGTTAAATTATGCTGAGTGCTGGGAAGTTACTGTGACAGTTGAGCCAGATTAGGAGGCGAGTCTGCTAAATTATAGCTAATTGTACAGCCTTTGCTGTGAATACTTGAGTATAGGCCTTGAGAAACAGAAATGATTACTTCCATGTTGCTAATTAATGAGACATAAATTAGTTTCCTTTCTGTGACCTTTACTGAGTTTCTAATCCATGGAGTAGAAATGAAACGCCAGCAGAAATTTCCATTGTGACATGCAATGCTTCCCTGCAGCCATTTTTTTTTTAAAAAATGCTAAGTCAAAAGCAGAACACTTTACATAGGTTCAGAATTGTGTCATAACTGGGAGTGAGCTTAAGCAATAAACAGACCTCCTCTTGAGTATCCACAATGATTGTAAATTGGGCTGCACAACCTTTTGACCCCAGGTTCTACATCCAGGTTTGTTTGGGGGATCAAAGGCTACGTGCATGTGTCCACACACATGGACACACCCACACACTCCATCATCTCAAGAGCAGAGGAAATGGTGGTGCCTCACTCTCTCCAGTGGCTAAGTCACTGGTTAGCTGGGCTGGAGGTGAAATTAGGCAGGGTACCACCAGTTTAGGGAGTTCCAGAACAAATGACTGAAGACACATGAAGATGACTTTTATTCTTTTCTGCTCACCAAAGTACAATTCTAGACTGAACACGCATGAATCTAAATGTTGCACTGCTAGTGTGTACCCCATGTAGACAATCATATTTATGAACTCTGTGATTTGGCATGATTTATTAAACAGATCATCTGCAGGTCTCTTACATAATTTACTTTGATTATAGAGGAGTTACTGAGGGGTTAATCTCCTCTTGAGGACTGTATGCATCTCAATGGCCTCATGTTTCCCCATCTTGTTCTAAGACAGTGATGGCAAACCTTGGTACTCCAGCTGTTCTTGGACTTCAATTACCAGAAGCCCAAGTCAGCACTCTTGATGATCAGGGATTCTGGAAATTGGACTTCAAGAACATCTAGAGTGCCAAGATTCACCACCGATGGTCTAAGAGATTAAGGGCAATATGTATCCAGAACAGATTTATTTGCAATGTTGTTCTTATAATTTTAAAAGCCTCTCTTTCTCTCTCTCCATATTATACACATACAAGCATATAAAGGCACATACCCTATACACCACCTTAGAGCATCACAATCACGCCAGTTCAAAAAACTGTGCAACTTCCCAAAAAAAAGTTTGCAGCATCTACTCAACAACATAAGCATTTACACTTCCAGGTATTTATCTGAAATGAGCCTTAACTTGACAAATGATACTGTTTAGCGGTTTATGGCTTGACACTCAGCATGTACCTGAAATTTATGAGCACTCTAGGACCCCTAACAGTTAACTTCTCAGCATTAAAAATCATCAACAGTACCTCTCTCTGCCATAAGCCATCACACGCACACACTTCAGCTTTCATTACCAAAACTGGAATAGGCCTGACGGAGAACAGTTTGTCCTACCTTTTCTCAGCTTTTCCTGTGTTGCCCATTCTTCTCCGGGTGCCAGTTCCTGCCCTCTGTCCTATGTGCCATATCTGCTTGTGTCAGAAGACAGGGGGTCACCATACAAGCACCGTGGAGCACTCTGTTCCATTAAGGTCAAGCTCCTGGCTGCCTCAGCAGAACATAGCTAGAAGGCAGAATGGGCCAGAGACACCACATGTTCTGCACAACCAAATTCAGAGTCTACTCATGAAAAGAACAGGATAGAGGCTTTCTTTCATCATTCACAAGGAAGAATTTGGGTGATGCTAAGACCTGGAAATAAGGGAATTTACCAGAGATTTTCACAAAGTTGGAAGTGCTCCCAAAACATTGCAGGAGATGCATCCAAAAAACAGCTTGAAAGAACATAAGGTGATAACTAAGATACCACAGTACGGTGCAAGGCAGTGGCATGACTGGGATGTAATGTTGCCCACATGCTTCCTTATGTAAATATGCCACAAAATCATCATGCCATGTAAATACATTTCTCAGAATCATTGGCTCATATGAAAATAAGCTAAATATCAGCTGGTGCATGGGGCAAACACATCTGAACAAAGCAGTTGGTATCCACGTACTTCTGATGCTTTCATTCTCACTATCCACTGCTATCTAAAAGAAGATGAAAAATGTTATCTGCCCATTCTTTGCTACATGTTTTTGACTACCTTATTAAACAAATAAAGAACTAATAAGAATCCCACCTTATGTATAAAAGGATAGATTCATGCCTTCACAGTTACATTTGGATGGCTGAATCTTAACAATTGTAATCACATACAGTACTGTGCAAAGTTCATAGGCCACCAGCAACTAGTTTAGAGGGAAATTCAATGAGTGATTTAGGAGAGCATAACTCAAATTCCCAAGCCACCTAGATGCATCAAAATCAGAGAGAGTCTTCTGTTAACTCTCCCCTTCAACCCCAGTGTTGGGCACCAGCCGGTATACCCCTAATCGGGCGTACCAGTACTAGAAATTTCTGGTGGCCACGCCCACTGGCCCACATGTGCATGAATGCCTCCAGAGCTCCAAAAAAAACCTCAGCTTGGCTTGTGCAATCTGCCTCAGTGCATGTGCATTGAGATCTGCCTCAGCACAAGCGCAAGAGCCCAGGGAGGAGCCTCACCGTGCTCTCAGGCATGCGCAGCTACAGAGCTCAGTGCTCACATGCTGAGGCAGATCTCTGCGCCCTCGCTGGGAACACCGCTGGCTCCATTGTCCAGGTAGAGTCCTCAGCAGATGCCAGTAAGTCCCTTGCATGTTTCTGGCAGTTATTGGCAGACCAGCAAATGAGCCAATGGATTGTGTATCTCTCCACATTCACACCGTGTATTGTTGACCACAAGCATCCCCCACTTGAGCTTGTTGGTCTTGCATTTAGGGACTCTGCTGACCCTCAGCCTATTCAGGGTCCAAGTGATGTTGGGGAGGTTAAGATCCTCAGCAGTTTGAGACCCAAGTACTGCACAATGGAATGAGCTCTCATCTCAGTCCCAGCTCCTACCAAACTAGCAGTTTGAAAGCAAGAAATTGCAAGTAGATAAATAGGGACCACTTCAGTGGGATGGTAAATGGCATTCTGTGCACTCTGGTGTCTAGTCATGCCTGCCACATGACCACGGAAAACAGTACTGGCTCTTTGGCTATAAACAGAGATGAGCACTGTACCCTAGAGTTGGATACGACTGGCTTTTGAGCATGGACAACCTTTGCCTTTACCTAATAACAGAAGATCCCTGATTGGTATTCAAATTTGCTGTGAAATTTGGCTCTGCTTAGTTAAAAGTGATTAGTAAAGGAAAAGGTAACCCTTGCTCAAAAGCCAGTCGTATCTAACTCTAGGGTGCAGTGCTCATCTCCATTTACAGCCAAAGAGTGAGTGCTGTCTTTGTTTGCAGACATTTTCATGGCAATGTGGCAGGCATGACTAGATCGCCCACCCCGTCACATGGCCATGCCCACAAAGTAGGCCCCACCCACAAATCAGGCCCCGCCCACAGTGTGGTAGTAATTTTTTCACACACACACTATAGATACAAGGGAAACAGCCTGTCTTGGTCTGAATCAAGGCATGTCTTAGCAAAGGAAGCTTACTCCCATTCTGCTATGAGATATTCACCACTGAAGGTTGCCCTTAACAAAGCTTCTATGTTCTCCCATATTTTGTAGGTGTGGGACAGGGGATATTTTTGTCAGGAAAATACTGCTAGTGGAGGGTAAAGCATACCATCACCTATGCTGCAGAAACAGGCAAAGGATCCTTCTCATACACAAAGATATGGCCAGCTGCAAGCAAATAATTCCAGTTTATCGGTCAACCTAAGTAAATAAAGCATTTCAGCCATTCATACATTATATGCTAGCCCCACTCCATCCTCTGGGGAAAGGAAAAAAAAATTCACAAAAGGTAAGAAAGGTCAGATCCAAAGGACTTACTCACTCAACCAAGCTCGGTTTAAAATGAGGATAAAGATTCTTCTCAACACCAAATAACAGTTCGGAGAAATAATTGTTTTAAATGGATTCTTCACACTGAAATGTAAACTATTGTTAATTGTTTTAAGAAAAGGAAGTCAGAAAAAAGTGGGGCACCATAGTTTGATTACTTTAGTTTTCTTTGGGGTGGAGGGTGGGGAATTCAGTCCATCTCACTGTGGCTGTTTCCTAAGCACCTATTAGCTTTGGTGGGTAAATTTAATTTTATTCTCTAAAGCATAAGTTAATTCAGTTTATCCAGTTTATCCCTTCATTGTTTGGTGAGAAAAGATCTAACCCAATACAGGCTGACTGAGAATGCCTTGGTCCCTGAAACAATTCTGATTTTTTTCCCCTGTAGGTTAGATTTAACCTAAGTAGATAATGCAGCAGAAGATTGAATATATTATTTATGCATTAGTAGCAACAACAACAACAATCCAATCAAGTCTTGCAGTATAGTTGCCAGGCAATGACAAGGAAGACAGTCCCTCTGCAAGAGATAAACGGACACCATAGAATTAATGAGTATTGATAACTGCAGACGCTAAGTAACACGTCTATGTCATCCCTAAGCAATTGGAGATGCTGCAATCAAGTTTAATTGAAATGTACAGTCCCAAAGCAAAGATAAAATGATAGGGGCATGTGGCCATTAAGAAAATGTCTCTTTGTACATTGAGCACCCTTACAGATATGGGAAACATTTTATGTGGTCCCATCTATCAATTGCTCTGATTTAAGGACAGTCCAAAAAGCAAGCGAGGAGACCATTTGGGATGGAACATAAATTAAAAGCCCATTTCTTCAGTCCCAGAGAGATGTCCTTGGCACTCAGCAGATATCACAGGCAGATACCCTGCAAGGTCTAAAACATGCTAGTAAAGCTGCAGTGCCTGGCTTTCTGCCAGTCTCTTGAATTTGGTTCATGATAGGAGGACACATTCCTACTTCCCTAGGTGGTAGCAAGTTCAAGGAGGAAAAAAAAAACACTTCAGTAGTCTGTTTCAGAATAACTTTCCCCAAGAAGAAAGAGTACTTGCAATCCTTCCAACACACAAAACCTGAAAGCATCAATGAAATATCCAGTGCATAGAGCCATGAGGGGAAGCAGTCAGGAAAAGAATGTTATATTAGCCAACCACAACAAGGGCAGAACTGCCTTGTCCTCTACTTGATTAGTCCAAATGTCTATGTAGTCAACTGTTCTGTTGACACACTGGCCAACCAGTTGCCTCTGGGAGCTTATCATTAGGACCTGCGTACAATGTCACCCTCGATCCATCCTCGATCATGCAGGCCACACATTCCTCATCTTCTTTTATATGCTGGCTTGAGCGGTCTTCCACAATAGATGGCAAAGCATAGATCCAGATATTTCTACCCCTCACCCTGGCAAATCCTGCCCTGTTCTGAAGTATTTAGGATTGGTATATCCCACCTCTTCCCCCTCCCCAGCTCCATTAGCAATGGAATGTCCTGCTATACAAAAAATTGTCTGGTTAAAATCAGGTAAAAAACCTGTGGTTTTCATGTGTTGAGATTTCTAGGTGCCACATGTCCAGGTCCAAACACAAAAATGTGCCTCTACCCAAAGTGTTTGCCAGTTCAATCAAATCCCAAGGTATTTCCTGTGACAGCTAATAGTTCTCTAAAAAGGAAGAGATCACTCAAGTGGAAGACAATATTAAATAATAATAAATCACTTTATTGTGGTCGTTGACCAGCAAGACAATATTAAATGTACCATCTCATCTGGAATATATTTTATATTTAGCACAAAAAGTTAAGGAGTGTAATAAAGTCAGATTTGCTCATTACTTCTCATCTCATCTGCAAAATTATGCTTCAGATCAGAATGCATATCATATGCAGGTGTTCAGTTCACACATTGACATACTCTACTGGTGACTAGCAGAATACAAAATGACTAGCAAATGCATAGGACATGCCAAGCATGTGGGTGGCCCTGAATATATGCATGTCAGCATCAACTTGAGCTGATCCCATTTTGGTTGCATCATTATAACACAATCCTTGGGGAACAGCCATAGCTCATTGGTACAGCATCTACTTTGGATGCATGAGGTCCCATGTTCAATTGCTGGCAAAGGCTCTTGCATGTGGGGGGGGGGATGAGGGGCTTGTTAGAGTCAGTATAGATTCAACTTTGTGCTAGATAGACCAACTGTCTATTGTCTTATAGGACAACAGCCCACAGGGAATTTAAAGCTGTGTTACACAATATATAGGAGGTAGAAGAATCAGAACAACTAGGAGAAAAAGAATGTGACCAAAATTCTTCAACACATGATCCCATACTAAGATGGAGACCTTCGGGGCTTCAGAATCGCAGCAGCCATCCTAATGTATCACAATGAAAAACACCAGAGTCATTTGGTACCAGGCAGACCACCCAACGCGTTGCTCCTTAACATGCCAGAGTCCAATCTGAAAACCCAGTCTCTAGTAGCTAAATCTACATAACCTGAAGTTGCACATCTTTGCACTAAGGTGGTTTAGTGTAAGGGACCAAAGACAATGAAACAGCCGAAGGGTTGGCTTAACACAGGTTTATTGCATGATGATCCGGAGGAACATGTGGTGATGGCGGATGGGTAGCTCAATATATACAGCTGGCTATACATTTGAATGTGGCTCGTCGACAGCTTATTGGTTGCTGCCTGCATGACGTCTGGAAGGTCACGCCCTTCTTGACCAGGTGAAGAGGTGGCAGGGAATCTTCCCGCGCTGCTGAACCAGGTGAATCTGAGCCATGAGAGCTGGACGCTCGCTATTGCCATCTAGTGGTCACTAGCTCGCGTCCCCTTATTAGGTTTACATTGATACAGCTGAAGGTTATGATGTTGCACACAGAAAGGTTACATTGTTAACACATGGCTAAGGTACATTGTTAAAGGCACAGCTTTACAGAACACAACATCCCTCCCCCCTAGGATGAGATGAAGTCTCTCAGCCAAGATGGCTTGTTGCATGTGCGTTTGGGCCGTGACGAGGGTTGACCCCCCCGGGGGGCGCTACTGCTTCTTTGTTCCCTGGTCCCTTGTCCTGAAATGGGAGAGGGAGACTCGTTAGTGGCTTGCCGCGGTCTGGCGGCTTTAGGGGAAGGGAAGAACTCCATAGTGGGCAGACCGGGGGCAATCGGGGCTAACGAAAAACCCCTCTTCTCGCTTGGACGGGTGGGGGACCACTCCGAAAACCCCCCCGGTTCTGAAAATCAAAATCTAACTTAGTAGGGGTATCCGCATTTGTGGGGACATTCCGCGAGATATGTATGGGGTCGGGTTCCTCCTCCTCCTCAGAAAGATCCCCTAGGACATCTACGAGAACATCCTCCTCCCCCCTTGGTGGGGACCCGCGGCCCCCTTTCCCTCCCCCTTGGGCTGAACGGGTGGGGGAGAACCCTAACGCTGATGTTTCCTCTGTTTGGTCTGTGCCCTGCTCATCGGAGACCCTGCGTCGGAGCTGGTCCGCGTGCCGCCTCCACAGGAGCCCTGTGCTGGTTTCCACGCGGTACGACACGGGGCCGGTTTGCTCCACAACTACGCCCGGTACCCAGGCTGGGCCCGTGCTGGCGTAATTCCTGCAATGCACGGGGGCGCCTACACTGAAACTCTTTGTGGCCTCTAGCCCAATGTTCCTTCCTTTGTCCTCTACCCTCGTGGGGTCTAGCCTAGTAAGGATGGTGGTCAGTTTCCTACGCATTAAGAGCTCAGCGGGGGAGTATCCTGACGCCAACGGGGTCACCCTGTACCCTAGCAGAAACTGACACACTTGTAAGTTCAGATCCCCGGGGCCCATGCGCCGCAACGCGTCCTTCGTGGTGCGGACGAGGCGCTCTACTTGGCCATTGGTGGCTGGGTGAAACGGGGCGGAGGTGATGTGCCGAACGGCGTTAATCTCCATGAATGCCCTAAACTCGGAGGACGTGAAACAACTAGCGTTGTCGCTGTTTAATGTGTCGGGTATGCCGAACGTGGAAAAGAGCCTCCGCAAATGCCTAATGGTCTGGGCCGAGGAGGTGCTCGTGACTGGGATAACCTCCAACCACTTGGAGAAGGCGTCCACTACAAGAAGGAACAGGGTGCCTCTGAACGGGCCCGCGAAATCAACGTGCACCCGGGACCACGGCCCCTTAGCCGTGTCCCATTCCCTGTGGGGAAGGCGGGCCTCCTCTGGTCTGGAGCATTGGCAACTTTCACAAGTGCCGACCATGTGCTCGATGTCGGCGTCCAGCTGGGGCCACCAGAAGTAACTCCGGGCCAGCGCCTTGGATCGCACGATGCCGGGGTGGCTGACGTGCAGCAGTTTGAGCACCCGCGGCCGAAGGGAAGTGGGAATCACCACCCGCTGCCCCCACAAGAGGCACCCCCTCTCTAGGGACAGCTCTAGCTTTTTCCTGAAAAATGGGGCGAACTCCTCCGCTGGGGAGGACGCCGGCCACCCTTTCTGCACCCAGGAGCTAACTGCCGCTAACGTCTTATCCTTCTCTGTCGCTTTGGCAATGTCGGCGGGCATTACGGGGGGAGAATCCAGCACCTCTATCATAAGGACCTGATGGTCCCGCTCCCCCTTGCTCACCTGGCTGAGCGTCAGGGGGAGGGGAGACCTTGATAGAGCGTCCGCATGGCTGATCTCTTTCCCGGGCCGGTAGACCAACGCGTGCTGGTACGCGTTGAGAAAAATGGCCCACCTGAGCATCCTTGGGGACAGGATCTGTGGGGTGGGCTTATCTGCGGTAAAAATGCCTAGCAGGGGCTTGTGGTCCGTTACAATGGTGAAGGGGCGGCCATACAGAAAATCGTGAAATTTTTTCGTCCCCGCAACTATTGCTAGCGCCTCCCTGTCTGTCTGTGCGTAGTTTCTCTCCGCTTGGGACAGGGACCTGGAGTAAAATGCTATCGGGGCCTCCCTTCCGTTTTCCAGCACGTGGCACAGCACCGCCCCCACCCCCACCGGGGATGCATCACAGGTCAGAACTACCGGGCGTTTGGGGTTGAAGTGGGTCAGTATGGCATCGGACGCTAGGAGGCTTTTTAGCTCACTAAATGCCCTTTCTTGGTCATCGCCCCACTTCCATGCCTGGTCCTTTTTTAGCAGTTTGTGTAGCGGTTCAGCCACCGCTGCCTTCCGGGGGAGGAAGGAGTGGTAAAAGTTGAGCAGCCCTAGGAACGACTGCAGCTCGGGCTTGGAGGTGGGGCGGGGGGCTTTCTTAATGGCTGCCACCTTGGATTTGGATGGTTTTATCCCCTCAGGAGTCACACAAAACCCTAGGAACTCAACCTCGGTTGCGAAGAAGACGCATTTGTCCTTTCGCAGTCTCAGCCCCGCTTTTTCGAATATTGTCAGGACCTTCCCCAACCTCTTGGCCAATTCAACCCGACTCCCCCCCGTTATTAACACGTCATCAAAATAAGGCAACACCCCCTCCAGTCCCTTCAGGAGGTGTTCCACGAGTGACTGGAAAATTCCAGGCGCCGAATTCACGCCGAACTGGAGGCGCGTCACCTGGAATGCCCCCTTATGGGTGACTATGGTCTGCGCAGCAGCTGCGGCAGGGGACACCGTAAGCTGCTGGTAGGCCTGTGCTAAGTCGAGCTTAGCGAAACACTTTCCCCCATGTAACCTGGCCAGCAGATGGCTGACTACCGGCACCGGATATACATTCGGGCGGATCGCCTTGTTGATGGTGCACTTGTAGTCGGCGCATACGCGGACCTCCCCATTGGCCTTTAGTGCGGTTACAATTGGAGTCTCCCACTCCGCAGAATCAACAGGCACAAGGATTCCCTGGCCCACCAACTTGTCCAGTTCCGCCTCTATGTTGTCCTTAAGTGCGAACGGCACCCGGCATGGTTTAAGACGAATTGGGCGGACCTCCGGGTCCAGGTCGAATGTCACTGGGAGCCCCTTGAATTTCCCCAGTCCTTTTCTGAAAACTTTGGGGTGCGCCTCGCACACCTCCTGAATTGGATCAGTCCCAGCGGCGTGCATCCCAACGGCGTGCACCCCCCCCCAATAAACAAACCCAGGGGCTGGAACCATTGAGTTCCGAGGAGGCTGCAATCTCCCCCTTTGAGCACGACTAGGGGGAGGGACGCGGCGTGCTTCTTGAATTTAACCTGAAATTCTCCAACCCCCAACACTGGAATGCTGTTCCCTTGCACGTCCCGTAGTGTGGACCTCAACGCTTTGAGCTTGGGTCGCTTGTGGGGGGCAATTCCCAAAAACTCCCTCTGGGAAATGATTGAATATGAGGACCCAGAGTCAATTTCCATCCTAATGGGAACCCCTTGGACTAGTACCTCAACAAAGTAGCGGGGGTGTCCTGCAGACACGCTGAACACTGGGGCGTCGTCCTCGCTGCCGTCGGAGATGCGGCCCACGCCGTCCTGCTTCCGCGTGGCCTGGGCGCCGTCCTTGGGATCGTTGAGCGGTCTTGTCCCGCGGAACGGTCTGCGGAGCTCCTCCGGGTCTCGCGCCTCTTCCTGCACACCTTGGCGATGTGCCCGCGGTGGCTGCATTTGTGGCACTCGGCCTTCCGGAACGGGCACTTTACGCGGTCGTGGGCCGCTCCACAGCCGTCGCACCGCCGGCTCTCTTTCCGGACCCTCCGGACGTCCTCGTCGTCGCTGCTCTCTGTGGACGACCTCGAAGTTCGCCGGGCCGCCTGTACCGGAGTCTCTGCCTTGCTCGACTTCGGCCGCCAGTCCTGGAGTTCTTGGACCCCAGCCTTTGTAGCTTCTGCGGCCTGGGCCGCTCTGACGACCTCCTGCAACGTGGGAGGCGGCTCTTGGTTCATTAATGTGCGCTGGGTTTCGGCGTCGTTCAGGCCGCACAGCACACAGTCCCGGAGGGTGATTTCGACATTCTCCCATTTGCACGGGCCGGCCGCCAGCCTCAGGGCCGCCACGAATGCGGCGACCGTCTCCCCGGGCGCTTGGACTCGCCTCCAGAACGCACTCCGAGCGGGAAACATCGCCGTGGCGGGCCGGACGTGCTCACGCAGCAACTGCATGAGCTCCTTGGCCTTGAATTCGCTCACCCTCCTCGGTGCAATCAGGTCCACCAAGGTCCTTTTGGTTTCCTGTCCGAGCATCCTGGTGAAGATGGCCCTTTTCTTTGCCTCTTCCGTGACTTCGGACTCAATCAGTGCTGCCTGGAAGTCCATCTCGAAGATCTCCCAGTCGCCCGGTTTCCTGATTTCGAAACCGGCGCATGTCTTGGTCCCGTGGGCTGCCATATCCCACCTTCGTCGCCAATTTAGTGTAAGGGACCAAAGACAATGAAACAGCCGAAGGGTTGGCTTAACACAGGTTTATTGCATGATGATCCGGAGGAACATGTGGTAATGGCGGATGGGTAGCTCAATATATACAGCTGGCTATACATTTGAATGTGGCTCGTCGACAGCTTATTGGTTGCTGCCTGCGTGACGTCTGGAAGGTCACGCCCTTCTTGACCAGGTGAAGAGGTGGCGGGGAATCTTCCCGCGCTGCTGAACCAGGTGAATCTGAGCCATGAGAGCTGGACGCTCGCTATTTCCATCTAGTGGTCACTAGCTTGCGTCCCCTTATCAGGTTTACATTGATACAGCTGAAGGTTATGATGTTGCACACAGAAAGGTTACATTGTTAACACATGGCTAAGGTACATTGTTAAAGGCACAGCTTTACAGAACACAACAGGTGGAAGTCTTATCTAAAAATCAGTTCCATGGGTATAGTTGTGCAATCAGACATGCGGACTAGCTGGGTGTAACTCCCCATGAGCTTCCATAGGCTTCATTTTAAGTTCAATAAAATGGATCCTACATGGGATTGAATCAAATCCACACTCACACTATGATGCTTGCCAGATGGCTCTGGGTTAATCAATTCTCAACCTTATCACAGAAACTCCAGCTTTTCAGGAAGACAACATCTTACACCCAAAATACACTCACTGCTTTTGGCAAAAAGAAAGGACTCATGTCATTCCTTGAATTTACCTCTGTCTCTTTCCAGCAGAGTAAATTTACAAATTGGCATGGTTGCACTGCCTTCAGCTTTCCTCCAAGTGAAGGAATTGGCTCTACAGGGGGCAGAGGGAGTGAAGAGCCCAAGGCAGCAGAAGCTGACTAAATGCAACATAAATGAGACTATAAAAATAATACAAACAGGTGTCCCTGCAAGGCTAAAACTTCCCTTTGGTTTTTTCCTACACTTTAGCCGGCCTCCTCAGATGACATTTAATATTTCTGCTTGAAGAGTGGCAAGAGAATATTCTTCCTCCTTTTCTTGTACTGCTTTCCTTAGAGAAAAATTGTGACTTTCTTGTGAGACAGCACTTTAGTTTTCCAGCCTGTGTGAAGTAAGTAAGTACATTTAACTCTCTGCCAGCATCACAAGGAGAAATGCCAGATCCCGGCCAAATCATGATGTTAGATGAAGGAGTGCATTTGTTAGTTGCCTTGGAAACTTCCAGTGAAAAGAGAGCAAGAAATCTTACAAAGATAGTCAGTGAAGAGTCAAGGCTGAGCCACATGATTAGGTGGAAACCAGTGTCAGAATCAAAAGGCTCACCTTCCAATCAGTGCCTTAGCCATTTGAGCCACTGCAGTCCAATTCCCAAGTACTGCAGGACGGTATGAGCTCCTGTCTCTGTCACAGCTCCTGCCAACGTAGCAATTCAAAAGCAAGAAATTGCAAGTACTGTAGATAATTAGGGACCACTTTGGTGGGAAAGTAAACAGTGTTCCGTGTGCTCCAGTATCTAGTCATGCCTGCCCCATGACCATGGAAACATCTGCAGGAGCAGACAGTGCTGGCTCTTTTGGCTTTGAAATAGAGACGAGCACTGAACCCTAGAGTTAGATAAGACTGGCTTTCGAGCAAGGGAAACCTGTACCTCTACCTAGTGTCAGAATACAGGTTAATACTAAAGAACATGGAAGAGCAGAGCAGAAATTTCAAGCTAGGAAGCAAGAAGTGGGAACGCCCACAGCCCTTTCCCTGTGCCTAAATTACTTTTCTTCCAGTTGACCATCAAGACTTTCTCTTCTTTCTTTCTGGACAGTCAAGCTGTTGTTTGGAAAGTTTTATATCTTGCCTTTCTCCTGTTGCAGAATTCCAGGGCGTGTATACAGAAGTTCTGAACTGACCCAGGCATTCCCCATACCCAAGCCTCTTTCTAGTTCAACAGTGTGCCCTCTGACAATGGCCTATGCTACTCTGGCAGGAGGAATGATATGAAGATAGAGGCAGGGGATGGTGATGGGGAGAAATGAGAACCACAAGCACTCATATGCATGAGAAAAGTCTGCACAACTAATTTACGTTATCTCACAATGTGACAGTTTTTTTGCCTCTCCCACCTTCAGCCTGTCGGAGGAAAAGTTCTGCTGACTGGAAAGCCAGCTTGTGTTGAATATTTATTAGTTTGTTAAATGTATTTGTTCAATTTGTCTATGGAATTCATTACATGGAAAGCCAGACTAGATCCAGAAGAAAGAGGAGTGAAAATTAGTGGAAGAAACACGTATGGGCGCATTTTCCATTCACTTCCAGGAGCGATAAGGGCATGGGCCAGATGAATCACAGTAAAACCCTTTGTGTGGATTCACAGGGGCTTGGGCTTCAGGGAATTGAAGTCCAATAACATCTGGAGTGCCAAGGTTCACTATCATAGTACTATAAGCTGGAGCCACCATCACTTGAATTACAAGGAATCCGGTTTGTTGTGGAGTAGTGAGGCAGCGCAGCAGCAAGCAAGCCGCTATCTTCACTGGAGCTGCAACCTTTTTGTGAACCTTCATTGCTCAAGTTAACTCTTTTTCTCCTGGTGGTGAAATTGAAGTGGGCTTGTATGGCTAGGGGCAAGATATCCTGGAGTGAACCAAAGGAAGCAGAGTTCACTTTGGTCCACCTGAGGAGAATTTCAGCTCTCAACAGTTGCCTTTAGGTCTTATCTCCTTCCTCCAGCCCTTCAATTATGTCAGACATTTGGCAGCAGTGGCACTGTGTGTAGGAATTCACATACTTCAACTTGGGTAGGTGCTGGTGAGTTTCCATACCACTGAAAACATGTTGTCATATTCTTGCAGACTCAGAGCCCACTGTAAGGTGAAACTTACTTGTCTACCACCTAGAGTTAATGTCCAGTTTACAACAGATAACATATTGATCTCTGCTGTCTGTCCATCCTTCTGTCCTCCCTCACACACCTAAAATTACTAAGAGAAGAGAGTATCAGAAGGGAGTCTTAAAGAAGCCCGAAAAGCCTCTGCTTTCAGATTTGCACATGGATTGCCCAAGAATGCAGGACAGCCTGTTAACTTATGTGCTGTAGTTAGAACATTTCTTATTGAGTTAAAAATATCTATACTGGTAACATGTTTGTTTCCAGGCACTGCCCAAAGTTGCAGCAACCAAACAGAACAGGAACAGACTTCAACAGATAGTCAGGGCTGCAGAAAGGATAATTAGAGTTAGCTTGCCCTCCACGGAGGGTCTTTATATTGCTTGGATTAAGAGAAATGCAGATAAGATATCTGCAGACTCATTGCACCCAGGACGACGTCATAGGTTTAAGGATAGTTTCCCCCACTCTCACCCCATGCCATTATGCAGCTGAACAATTAGTTATACAGTAAAAACCCTTACTTAAAAAAAATCCATTCCATACGCTTTTGCTTAAATTGGTTATTTATGTAACTCGAAGTAAACCCATAGGAAAAATTATTTTTAATGTAACTCAAAGCAAATCCATAGGAAAAATGATTTTTTTAAAATGTAAATCGAAGCAAACCCATATGGAAAAGAATCTTTATGTAACTCAAAGCAAACCCATAGGAAATCGTGTAAATTGGGACATGGTTTTAGAACAAAATCATTATGTAAGTCGAATTTTATGTAACTCGAGGCATATGTAAGTCAGGGTTTTACTGTATTAATAATAGGATATAGTGAATAATGTTTAACAATTTTTTTAGATTCTGATTGTTCTTTTTGATCAGTCAGCACACTGTGAGCTTTGGTACCAGACTTAAATTTCTTGTGTGTTTGTTACACTGGGCCAAAAAACTAATATCTAAACTACTCACTTTGATCTTCAAAGCCCTTAATAGCTCCAGACAAAGATAGCTGAAGGACTGAATAATTCCAAATGAATCTCAGACCTTAATAACTGCTTTGGGGGCCTATCTCTGAGAGTCCATGCTTTCAGAGTCAGGATGGGGAAAATGTGCATTAACTCAGGTTTTTTTGGTTTTTAAACTAATTATCCATTTCATGTTATGTAGGACAGTTAACAAAAACTTGTACATATCTTTTAGCATCAAGGGGAGATTCCAATGTCTTGTTTGCCTTTTGAATTATACACACCCATCAATGTGCCCAAATGCATTTGGGAAAAAAATGTGTGCAAAAAGATTTTTTTAGTGAGCATGGTAAACATATTTAAAAGGCAAAATTTAGGGGTAGCTTCATTGCTACCTCTCTATGCAAGGCTACGTTTTGGCAGACAAGAGCTGATAAAGGGCTGGCACTGTGTCATAATGCATTATGCATTAACAATTGCATATATTAGAAAAGGTGTATACTGATCTATGTACAAATTGTCACACAGAAGAAAAGCTTGCAACCAAATATAAAACAGGTATAGAACTAAAATGATGGTGAGAGTCTATAAAGATGCAACAGAAATAAAACCAAGAGCCCTTTGCATCTTTACTTCAGAGATTAAGTGGATGTTTCCATCTTCAAATGCACTCTCCAGATAGTTCTGGGAGAGATTTTATACATGCATATATATTCTCCTGGGCCTTTAATTAAATTTTGCAAATGTTTGTTTGTTTTATTTCTTTTACTGCTGCTTTACTGCTTTCTTTTATTGACTTGCTGCAATTTGCCCTATTTCATGGCTTGAAAGAAAATAAATCATAATTGAAGCCATGCTTTAATCTTTAAACATTACACTGTTTCGGTGAGTCACTTTAGAGCCATTGTTTCATATGACAACACAGCAGCATATAAATATTTGAAAATAAACAGAAAAGCAAAATGCAAGTGCAGTTCCCGAGGCCCCTCAGACCAATGCTTTGAGATGGGACCTCAGAAATGACATTCACAAATGACTCATAAGAGTTTGCAAACTTTAGATATAAGTCCTTGGCTGCCTTTCATTCTGGATGTCATCCACGCAGAGCTTCATTGCTACCTCTCTATGCAAGGCTACGTTTTGGCAGACAAGAGCTGATAGAGGACTGGCACTGCATCATAAGATATCAGCCATAGGCTTGAATACAATTGGTTCTCCCAGTTTGTGTTGACCTCTTAAATACATGATATTTACATAAATGTTGACCATCATTCAGCAACTCATTCACTTTGGTCACTTGCTGCTTTATGCCAACAAGCTGCTTCTGTCCAATGGTGACCCTACGAATCAGTGTCCTCCAAATGGTCTTACCATTAACAATTCTGTCAGGTCTTGTGATTTCCTTTACTGGATCAACACACCTCACAGTAGACACTCCTGTCTTCCTCCTGTCTTCAACCTTTCCTAACATTATGACTTTTCCAGTGAGTTTTGAGTTCTCAAAGTACAACAGCCTCCATTTAGTCATTTTAACTTCTAGCAAGAATTCCAAATCAGTTTGATCTAGAACCCATTTATTTCTCTTTCTGACAATTTACAGTACCAGAAAGCTCTCCACCACATTGTGCAGACCACCACTTGAGATGAGCAATTCAGGTAGGTCATGAAGCATAAAAGAACTCTAAGGGGAAAAGTTCAACTTTTCTGAATTCTCCAAGAAAGCTTAGAAGAAGTGATCCTGTTGTATAACAAAGTTGGAAAGCATACTCACTATTCTCCATAGTCAGGCCTTTTACATGCAATAGTAAACTGCAACTGATCTGTTGTTATTCTCCTCTCCCTCATTTAGGAGGCATGACTCCAACATATCACACATGAGATCATGATAATAATACTACTGTTGCTCTGAAAATAACAGATTCTACTACAGTACTGATCTATAACATGACTTTCGAGCCACTACTATCCACAGGGCAGTGAATAAAAATATACAGCAGTATGATCTGCTATACTGAAAAATTCCTTAATAAGTATGTGGACCATATCTCCACGTCTGAGCAGTTATGTAATTGTTCTCTTTAGCCTGTGACCTGATGACAAGCTTAGATGATGTGAAAGAATGTGACATAGTCTTTCTCTCTAATTCTTCTAGGGTTATAGGAATGTGACATAGTCTTTCTCTCTAATTCTTCTAGGGTTATAGAATTGAGCCTGGCTGTTTTTCAGAGTAGTCAAGCCTGACAATTCAATCTGGTTGCAAACCTGAATGTGTAGGAAGCTACAGAGAATGAGGGGTCAGGTTGGATAGGGGAAGGTTGGGGGTGGGAAGTAAAAAATGTGAATTTCTAGCAAAAAAACATTCCCCCAGACAAAAGCATTAGCAAATCTCACTCCCATATACCAAAACAAGAAACACCAATACCATAATTTCAGAGCCTTTACACTCAGAATGAAAACTAATCTCCAAACTGAATTTCTAATATGCATGGTTTCCCATTTAATTAAAACCAAAGAAGGTAATAATTGTGTGTTAAGCAGCAATTTAAAATATACTGGCAGCAAAGAGCTGCACAATATACATTGACTCTACTGAGTATTAAGCTGATATTACTGCCTTTTGTAGAAGGAAAGATACTTGTTTGCACTAGAATCTAATTGTGGCCATGTACAACAACAAGAAGAAACCACATTTGGATCAATGAACATAATTCTTACAATAATCCTTTCAATACACCCTACCCAACACTTCATGGACATCATACCAGACATAAAGGAGGCGGGAAATTGTACCTTGCCAAGGATCATCTAACAGAGCTCCTGACAGTGTGACTTCCTGTGATTTTCATATGTAAAACTAGTACTGAGAAGTACATCTGGAGGTGCCTGCCCCAAAATGAATAATTAGTTATACTCCTAATGGACTAGAGAGGTTGTTAAAGAAAGGAAGGGGTGTGTGTGTCTTTAAAAGGGGTTTACAACATCCCCAGTTTTCACAGGCTTTCCTCCTTTATCATCCAGCTTTTTGATCCTTCAACTAGATCAGGCCTTATGAATCCAGGGTGTCCTCTCACCTGCAATACTGGCATTGTAACATCAGTTCAGCTCATAAACAAATAGACACACACCATAAAACTCTTCCATCTAAGATACTCCCTCAGCCTGAGTACCTTGCTTCATCATGTGTGTTGTAGTCCTCATCTGCCCAATTTGACCACTGGCTTGGCCATGTTCCCAGCTACTGCCTCTGATCCACCTGGTTTCCCCAGTTGTGTGAGAAGCAAAACCTAATTGCCACCTGTTGCTAAACTAGACTTAAAAATGTGACAGCCCTAATCCCAGAGATCCCAATTTTGAGACTGCAGGCACTTTAAACATAATCCCTTCCCTCTGCTAGTGAGGAAAAATGACTCACTGGAAACACAAATCTCCTGGTGACAGCCCACTGCCCTCAGGTGGTCCTTGTCTCTGCAGTCCTCCAGATAAACAGCACATGTTGAATCATAGCTTGAAACAGTTTTGAATATGATGAACAGATTGCACTGTAAGAGGAGACACTTCTCCGCATCAACAAAGCAATCACTTGCGTATTTACTTAGTTCCTGGTGACCTGTATATGCAAATGCAATGTGTTTTGGTCATTATACAGTGTATGAGACTCGAAGTAGCTGTGAGATTTTGGAGTTGTATGTTCCACAGAGCCTTTTCTGCACCTCCTAAGCTAGCCTTCTGCCCTTGACAGCACAAACTCAAATAAGATTGAATTGTTGCATGTGTTTTGCATCTGTTTCTGGAACTGGATTTGAAGGAGGAGGGGTATGATCTTGTCTTTTGTTTCAGATAGAAAAATGACAAAACTAGGGAATTGGATCACCCAAAGGTATAGATTTTCCTCTGAAAAGAGGATATTGCAAATGAAAAACAATGCTTTTAGAGCCCTGGCAAGCATGTTCCTCCACATTCTTATTTTCAAATTTCTGTCTCTCATCAGATTCTAGAGGAGTAATTAATCTTCCCAATCAAAATAGGGGTGGGAGTTGAGTCAGGCTTCAGCATTCTTCTATAAGCTGATCCATCTCTCACAGCATTTAAAACTATACCTCCCAATAAAAGGCTGCATTGCAGTATAGCAGATGAAGAGAGCCCACCTTATTTATAACAGTGTTCTGTGAATACATGGCAGATACAGATGTAGCTAATTGATTGCTTTTGCTACAAGGAATCCAAAATCTTTTCAGCTTTGTATATGGAATGATAATTGTGTGAGACAGAAAGAAAATCCTTTCTGAAGAAAAAAACAACAAAGCACATATCCATGTTTGTGCACATGCATGTATATGGGTGTGAGAGAGTGCGTACACACAGGGCTGCCATAAGAAATTACTGGGGCCCATACTGAGAAATCCTATTGCCCCCCCCCCCACACACACACACTTTTCTCTCTCCTTGCATTGGGGTGATGGTGGTGGCTGGAATACACAAATTCCCAAAAGAAATCGATGGGCAGTTGTATCCAACTTTAGAGTTCAGTGCTCATCTCTGATTACAGCCAAAGAGCCAGTGGCTTTGATCCACAAAAGCTCACATTAAAATACAGGTTAGTCTTTAAGCCTTGCTTGAAAACCAGTTGTATCTAACTTTAGAGTTCAGTGCTCTTCTCTGATTACAGCCAAGAACCAGTGGGCCTGATCCACAAAAGCTCACATTAAAATACAGAAGTTAGTTTTTAAGCCTTGCTTGAAAGCCAGTTGTATCCAACTCTAGAGTTCAGTGCTCATCTCTGATTACAGCCAAGAGCCAGTGGGCTTGATCCACAAAAGCTCACATTAAAATACAGGTTAGTCTTTAAGCCTTGCTTGAAAGCCAGTTGTATCCAACTTTAGAGTTCAGTGCTCATCTCTAATTACAGCCAAAGAGCCAGTGGCCTTAATCCACAAAAACTCACATTAAAATACAGAAGTTAGTCTTTAAGGTGCCACACACTATGCCCAAAAAACAGACTTTTATATCAACACAAACAAAATTAAAAGGTAAAGGTTTCCCTTGCTCGAAAGCCAGTCGTATCCGACTTTAGGGTGCAGTGCTCATCTCTGTTTCAAAGCTTCTGCAGATGTTTCTGTGGTCATGTGGCAGGCATGACAAGACACCAGAGCACATGGAATGCTGTTACCTTCCAACCAAAGTGGTCCCTATTTATCTACTTGCAATTCCTTGCTTTCAAACTGCTAGGTTGGCAGGAGCCGGGACAAAGATGGGAGCTCATTCCATCCTGCAGTACTCGGGAATCAAACTGCTGACCTTCCGCCTCCCAGTCAGTGTCTTAGCCACTTGAGCCACTGCAGTCCTTATGACCACAGTTTTGCACCACCAAGGCTCCAAAAGAAAGAATGGAAGGAAGGATGGAAGAAAGAGAGGAAGGAAGGAAGGATGGAAGGAAGAAAGGAAGGATGGAAGGATGGAAGGATGGAAGAAAGGAAGGAAGGATGGAAGGAAGAAAGATAGAAAGGAAGGAAGGAAGGAAGGAAGAAAGAATGGAAGAATGGAAGGATGGAAGAAAGGAAGGAAGGAAGAAAGGAAGGAAGGAAGGAAGAAAAAGAAAGGAAGGAAGGAAGAGTGGATTAGTGAAGATAGATAGATAGATAGATAGATAGATAGATAGATAGATATAGATGGACATACGGATGGATGGATGGACGGACCCACCTGGGAGGGGGAGGGGCAGGCCAAAGAACAGCAGCGGCCCGCCTGAATTGGCAGATAAAACCCCTCCTGTTGAGTGCTCAGCCAAAAGGACAAGCAATCTCCTTCTGTTTCCTGCCCCCCACCCCCCGCAGGCAGGCAGGCAGGCAGGCTTACCTGGCATTCGTGGGGCACGTGTTTTGCCCGGCAGGTCCATAGCTGGTGGTGGGGTGGGAAGCGGATGTCCGGCGTCAGTGCTGGCCTGAGAAGTCATGCTCCCTACCCCATGGCTTGCTGCTGCTCGGCGGCGGGTGCTGGAGGCCCCGGTGGCTTTGAAGGCGCATGCCCCATGGCTTCCCACTGCTGTGTTTGGCCACAGGGCCCCCCTCCTCATGGGATGGCAAGCCTTGACCCCAGATATCTGGGTCGAGGCAAGGGCGAGGGGGCCCTCTGGTGAGGCATGTGCAGTGGCGCCGTGGCCACCGCCGCGATTTAAAAAAAGGTAGACTTTTTTTAAAAAAAAAAAATTAAAATGGGCTGCCCACCCCTGCAGCCTGGGCCCCCTGCAGCTCCGGGCCCAGGACGGGAGTCCTGGCTATACCCTCCCTGACGGCAGCCATGCGTACACACACACACATACACACAGATCTTACTGTTTGACAATATACAAAATTATTTCCAAGATCATGTTGTATTTTCATTGATTAAACTTTATAAACTATGCACAGCTAATGGGGAGGACCCACACACATCTGTAAAGCAACTGTTTTAATGTGACAGCAGCATTGTATGCGGTATAAGCATTAACAATTTCTCTTCTCATTAAGAAATGACAGCTGTGGAATGCATATTGTATTCTACTGTGAATTAGATAATCACTTTTGTTTTTAAATTAGAAAGAGAATTTCAGACTGATTTGTTGTAAGTGGATTCTTTGGATTCGAGCAGATAATTATGACAAAGTATCTCAAACATGCACAAAAGAGGATTTCAGTATTTCCCATCAGCACACAGTTAAAACCCCTCCTGTTGAGTGCTCAGCCAAAAGGACAAGCAATCTCCTTTTGTTTCAGAAGGCGAAAAATCATGCTCAGAATTTTCCAAACTCCATCCATATACCTGAGGAAAGCTGAAGAAATCTAAAGCGCCTAAAATTAGTTGGATTTGATCAAAGGTGCAGTGTTTGAAAAAGTTAATTATTTAGGCTGCAGTTTTTGTGGCCATGCTAACTGTAAAATTCTGTAAGTTGTGGTCCATAAAGTAATTTTTCTTTTACTTTTAAGGTCCATATCTTTTTCAATGTTGTCAAAAAACGCACTAGCAGGAGAGGAACTCAACAGCCTTGCCCTGTTGCATCTATCTCCTGTATTCAATATTTTCAAACTTCAAGTTCCTCTCATCCCAAATATGTGATCTGAGAAAAGTAGCAAATTCTTTTTTTAAAACCCACTAAAACAAATTCTTCACTACCTGCACTGGCTGGTGCAGGTATAGCATGAAACTCCTCATAGTATACATGCATGCCATATATGTATTTAACCTGAACAGCCTTTTAGAAGAAAAGACAGGACAACCCCGAGTCACCATTAACATGGTAACAATGATTCAAAGCAAGCTTTTTCAGATTTGAGACTCAAAGCCCTGAGCCAGAATAGATTGTTTCAGTTAACCCCTCAAGCTAATTTTAAGTTATTTCTTCAAAGGTGTCTTCAGTTTGGCAGCTTCATGCCTGGCTTAGACATGGGAAGAAGAAAAAGAAATTTGCAAATTGTTGTAATTAAAAATTAACCAAAATGAAAATCCTTCCAATCTGTAAATACCTTTAAACAAAGGCATGTGTAATATGTGTATGACAGCTATCGTGATATAGTGGATAGAAGGTCATACTCAGGAGACCTAGGTTCAAATCAATTTCAGACATGAAAACTTACTGGGATGGAGTGGCAATTGTAAAGTATTCTTTGAAAATTTTACATACCTTAAAAACCTAGTTAGTTTGCTGCAAATCAGAAGTGACTTGAGAGCAAGTAACAATATATGCATACATATATACAAGCAGATTCAGTTGCTTACATGTACTTATGAGTATTCATTAAGCTAAGAAAATCAAAAAGATAAAATCAATAGACTTTATTTAAATATACATTCAAATCTGTGGCATACTAATCTTAGGGTTGCCCATTGGACAGTAGTAGAGCCAGGAATGTTCTGTTTTAAATTTTCCTTTACATTACATCTCAAAACATTATCATGTAGTTTTCAAGAGCCCTGCATATCTAGGAGGAGGTGCAATGTTCCAATGAAAATGTTGGCTTTGGTAGCTGCTTTTATTGAAAAGATAGAATTAATAGGCACATAGAAGAGAAGGCGCTGCTAAAGGAGAGCCAACATGGCTTTTACAAGGGCAAATCATGCCTCACTAATCTGTTGGAATTTTTTGAGAGTGTCAACAAGCATGTGGATAAGGGGGATCCAGTTGACATTGTTTATCTGGACTTTCAGAAGGCTTTTGACAAGGTCCCACACTAAAGGCTATTGAATAAACTTACCAGTCATGGAATAAAGGGACAGGTCTTGTCCTGGATCAGCAACTGGCAAAGGGACAGGAAGCAGAGGGTAGCACTAAATGGACACTTCTCCAAGTGGAGGGAAGTAAAGAGTGGGGTCCCCCAAGGTTCAGTACTGGGACCCCTGCTTTTCAACCTCATCATAAATTATCTAGAGGTAGGAGTAAAAAGCAAGGTAGCCAAATTTGCTGATGACACTAAATTATACAGGGTAGTGAAAACTGTGAGAGATTGTGAGGAGCTCCAGAGGGATCTCTTGACACTGGGGGAGTGGGCAAAATAGTGGCAAATGAGCTTCAACATTTGTAAGTGCAGAGTGATGCATGTTGGGGCAAAAAACCCCAATTACATTTATAAACTGATGGGGTCTGAGCTTTCTGCGACAAACCAGGAAAGGGACCTTGGTGTCCTGGTGGACAACTCAATGAAGCTGTCAACCCAGTGTGCCTCAGCAGTGAAAAAAGCAAACTCAATGCTAGGGATCATTAGGAAGGGTATAGAAAATAAGTCAGCAAGTGTCATTTTGCCTCTTTATAAATCTATGGTGAGGCCCCATCTGAAATACTGTGTACAGTTCTGGTTACCATACCTCCAGAAGGATATTATGGAGTTGGAGAAAGTGCAGAGGAGGGCAACCAGAATGATTAGGGGACTGGAACACCTTCCTTACCATCTGAGGTTGCAACAGTTGGGCCTTTTCACTCTTGAACGACGGCGTCTAAGAGGTGACCTGATTGAAGTTTATAAAATCATGCATGGTGTGGACAAAGTAGATAAGGAAAAACTGTTTTCCCTATCGCACAACACTAGAACTAGGGGACACTCCATGAAACTTTTGGGTACTAGTTCTCAAACAAATAAGAGAAAGTACTTTTTCACCCAGAGGATTACTGGTCTATGGAACTCCCTGCCAGAAGAAGTGGTGACAGCTGTCAGTCTTGACAGCTTTAAGAAAGGATTAGACAAGTTCATGGAGGACAAGGGTATCAATGGCTATAATTATGGATACTTAAGGACAACCTCCGGGTTGGAGAGATAGGCAGGATATCTCTCAATGCCATTTCCAGGGAATCCTAAACAGGTGAAGGCATCTCCTTGGGAATACCCTGAAGGAAATGGTGAGCCACTGTGTGAGACAGAATGCTGGACTGGATGGGCTGTGGCCTGTTCCAGCAAGGCTGTTCTTATGTTCTATGTTCTTATGATATCTTTTTAATAAAACCTGTCTCACTCTAGGTCTACTCTACAGTCTTGTTGGGGCCAAGACAAAAATAAAGCAATTCCCTGAAGCATCTTTGTCAAGCAGAAAGGTCTTTGTGTTCACTCTCCCCCCTCCCATTGTAGTCTTTTAAAATATGAAACCCAGTCACACCTTTGGGATGAACTATGAGAAATGTCTATACTAGTTCTTTTGGTAGAAATGATGGAACAAAAGATTAATTAGCCACCCTGAGGCACTGAAGGGAAAAAAGCACAGTTGAAACAAATATGTAAGGGTGAAAAATGGAAAGGGATTAACCTTCTCAGCTCATCTATCTATCATAGTAGCTGGTCACAGTGGCCTGTCACCATGAGACAGACATATTTTATTTCAAACATATGGGAAATGTGTCAGGATCAGAAGAGGACCCCCTGGCTGAGAATGTATTTCTGTAGAATTCAGTAAAAATCTCTCCTGCTCAGCTAACAACTGAGATTTTCATCATCATAGCAACTCCAGATATGTGGTCTTAGCTCTAAGATATGATTCATAGAGAAGGTGTGCAGATTTGGGTTACACCTCCCAGAATTCCTTAAGAGCCCATGTATATGAAGATTTTTGGGAGCTGGGTCCAAAAGTTACAAATCCGCACACCTCTAATTCATACTCTTACAAGACCTAGAAATCTTTTTGTGGAGAGGCAGTTTAGTAAAGTGTTCAAACTATTTGACTAGGACCAGACAGGATCACATTCAAATCAATGTTCAGCCATGAAGCTTAGTAAATGTCTCTGGGCTAGTTATTCTGTCTCAGTCTAACTTACTATGCAAGGTTGTTGTGAAAGTAAAAATGGAAAGGAGCACAGATTTTTGAAGGGAAATGAAAAGTGAATAAAATAAATATATGGTATATGAATATTTATTCATTTATTTACCATACCGCTTCATAAACACATGGTAGATAACATCATAACATTTACCACAAATATGGCTCAGGTATAGGTAAAGAAAATATGAATACAATTTGATACAATATACTGTACATGTATACACATAGAAGTGCTATGCCCAGATTCTTGTTCCAGTCAATTGTGGGAAAAGATAAAGTAAGAAAATTTGTCATATCTCTTGCAAATGCCCTGTTTACACATTCATGGACTATATGAGAAACAGTTTGGCATAGATTTCCACAATCACATTGGGCTGTGGGCAGCTTCCCCCATTTATATACCTATATATGGTCTGGTCTTATCCTGCTAGTAGTCTTCCATATATAAAAACCATTTAGCTCCTGATTCGTCAGCATATTCATATAAATATCAGATGTTGGGGATTGCAGCCATACCTTTATCTATTTTTGTTGCATATCAAAATTATTAGCAGAGAGCTCTTCAGCTGTTCTAATTTTATGTTATTGGGATTTCAATCTGCAGATAGATCGAGTGGCAGTATCTTCATGTACATGTATGTTAGGAATTTTAGCTATTTTTCTATACTGGCACACTAGCATCTCCTGTCTTCTCAATGACCGTTTCTTTCCCTTCTTTGTTCTACACATCCATATATTCCACAACTAGCTTTGCCTGATCTGGTGTCCTCTGAATATTTTGAATGATGACTGTCATCATCCTTAACCACTGGCCATGCTAGCTGGGGTTTATGGGAGCTACAGTCCAAGAAATCTAGATAGGAAGGTTCATCAACAATAAGATAAGTTATTTACCTAGAGATCCCTGTACATGTAAATACCTGTCTCATGCTCAGAGGCAAAAGTTCAGAAAGACTAGCTAGTGGCTGGATTAACTACCTCATCATGCATCTACACTGTAAATGATAAGAACACATGTCTGTCCTTTCACCATGTGAAGAGAACTGTCATCATCCTAGTTAAAATGTTTGAACCGGGACATTAAAGTTACAAAAAAGAAGCAAAGGGGCCTATTTAAATCTCAGACAACCATATTTATGTTGCTATAAAGTGCAACCATAATCTCTATTGCTTAGGAAAAAAGTAATGCATGCATTTAAAGACTGAGTTGTTTGCTGCCAGTAAATTCCAGCTTTTAAACAAGGCCTCTTCTGCCACTATTCAAAAACAGATTACAAATGAGGAAGAATCATGATATTTACAAACTGGATTCTATATAACAAACATTGATATGCATCCCACAATGTCAATAGTTTCAAGAGGAGAAAAAAGAGAGCCCGCTCCAATGATAATGTGAAATAAATAATACATAAGGAACAAAAACATACTTTATTGCCTAGAATACCCAAAAATGCTACTGAAAAAATGATCTGAGATTCTTGTTGATTTGGAATAAGCAAAAAGCTGAAGGCAAGCCTTATAACCAGTTTCTTTTATGCTTTCATTTATAATAAGCAAAGGACATGCCCTGACTGTTTAGTCTTATCAATTCAAGATCAGACCACTCAACTGATCCAATAATCAGTGAATCACCAAAGTAAGAAGGATTTTACTTTCAGTCCATGGTATACATTTACAGGTCTTCTCTCCAAAATGAAGATTTGTACTTTTCACAACCTCTCTTAGCTTGGTCCCTGAAAGAGTTTACTCTACAACTAAGAACAGCTAGACCTGAATGGACCTACTAGACTAAAAGCCACATGTTGTCCTTAAGTTATCTTCCCTCCAACAGATACAACAATGCATTAAAACAATTGCATGTACGCATGCACACATCTGCAATCCACAATAAGCCAAGTGGCCTATGCTGCCTTTCCCCCCTGCATTCTGACCTAAGTTCCTAGAGCAGCATAATGTGTGCCTTCAAGTCCTTTCCAGGGTTTTCTACATAGAGAATACACAGAAGTGGTTTATCATCCCCTTCTTCTGGGGACGCCCTTGGACTATACAATGTTCCCAAGGCTGGCTCTTCTTCTCACTAGACATACCTTGGGGAATGGAACTCCAAATCTTTAGCTCCACAGCCAGATACCTAAAACATTGAGGTATGCAGTACACTCGACAGAAGGATAAGCCTTGACTTACTTATGTGTAATTTATCACCCCAGATGGGACTTCATTTTTTCTATGCTTCACTTCCCTGTTCTTCCTCACCCTTTTCAATTGGTTCAAGGTGATTGGTACCATTACCAGCACTGTTCTCTTCAACAGCTAGATGTTACTTACACAATTTCCAGATAATGACACAGTGGCTAAGGTAGCTATTACCTTTGCAATAGAAACAGGGATATAAGGTACTTCTATGCCACCTATGTTCAGAAGAACTCAGGCTAAGGATCTTAATGGGTCCTATGAACAAGCAAAAAATAGGTTGTACAAACCAAGAAAGTTGGTTCAAGGTTCTTCAGTATTCCACCGGCCGGTGTGTGTGTGTGTGTGTGTGTGTGTGTGTGTGTGTGTGTGTGTGTGTGTGTGTGTGTGTGTGTGTGTGTGTGTGTGTGTGTGTGTGTGTGTGTGTGTGTGTGTTGGTTTTGGACTCTAGATTATTTCCAATTACTACAAACTGATTAGAACACATCCTATGATGACAGTCTACTTTTCATTTTAAAAACTGCTGAAAAGTTGTCAGGAGCATTGCTCAAAATTTCCAGCAGTCCAATTCAATAGTGGCTAGTAGGTTTACAAAATGGCATTTGATTTATTTATTTGAATTTATATTGTCGCCCCCTCACCAAGGTGATTCTGGCCAGCTCATAAATATAAACATCACTTAACAATAAAACAGGAACCTCAAAACTTTAGAAAAAAAGTTAAAACCATTAAAATACACTCCCAACAACCACACATTAAAACTGAACTAAAAGCCTGGATGGCCCTCATATAAGACAGCGATGGGGGGCTACCGCACTGGCAGCACCCCACACCTGCTGCCCAAGCCAGGTTTTCAGATCTGTAAGACACCATATTTGGCCAATGCAGTAATCAGGTAAGCCTGTATTTTGGGGTATTGACAGGAATGGGATGCTTCCAAGCTATTTTGGGTGCATGAAGGGTATCAGATACCAAGAAGGAGATCAGAGAGTTAACAAAACAAAATAAAAAGACAAAATGCATTGTGATACTTTAAAGACTGTTGTATTTTAATGTTAGCTTTCAGGGATAAAGTCCACTTCATCCAACATAGGAGTGAGACTTCATGGCATCAATTTATGCACATCAGGAACAGAATGGTTGGTTAACATAACAGATGAATATGACTCAGCAGGTTCAGAGAAATTTCAGGGTATACCAGCGTCTTTCTTCCCACTATGTCCCACATCCATAAAACATAATCCTACAGATAGAGGCCATGGCTCAGTACAGATTACATGAGATGTTCTAGATTTAGTCTTTGCTATTGTAAATCAAATTTATTAGTATCTGGTGACCAGTAAATTTCATGCCTGAAACTCTGCAGAACTGCTGCCAATCAAGGTGAAACTAAACATCATGCTTAATGCATTATTAGAAACTCTGTTTTCTTCCATCATTGCTTTCAATGGAAGATGGAGGAAGAATTTTAGTCAGGTATTTGCCACACAGGGGAGACTTCCCCTTCATTTTTTGCTGCAATCCTCAAAAAAGTTATCCTCTGCTCAATTATGAATGTAAAAACGTCTCTTCTTTCCATGGTCAGCTTTTTCCCTACATCCTACAGCCATAAAATATAGAGATAAGTAGATGCAATCATTGCTGAGACAATAATGGGAAGGTTAAATTTCCCCCACCTTTGCTCTGGTCTCTATAGACCAGTGATGGTGAATCTTGGCACTCCAGGTGTTCTTGAACTTTAATTCCCAGAAGCCCTGATGTGGGCTTCTGATAATTAACATCCAAGAACATCTGGAGTGCCAAGGTTCACTATCATGGCTATAGTCCCTCTCATGCCTATCAATAATTCTGGGGAAAAGCCAGATATAACATCCTAGTGATGCATGAAGGACCACATCATGTTTGGCCATAGAACAGATAAAACTGGTTTATTCACTAACATAATGTCACATCTTTATTTTATTTTTCAGATAACAAGAGGGAAAATGTTTTGCTGAAATGAAAAAAAGGAGCAATCAATGTCACCCTAGACCAGTGGTTCCTAATGTGGACCACACACACCATAGGGAAATTTCAATTCCCAGAAGCCTAAGTCAGTACGTTGGCTGATCAGTGCTTTGGAGAATTGATTTCTAGGAGTTGACATCCAAAAATCAAAGGTTGGGAAACACTGCTCTAGAGACTATATTTGAGAAAATTACAACAATAAGAAGAAATAATACAAGAGCTTGATGGGTGAGATGAGCTATTTAAAGCAGGAAAACAATTCTTCTGGGAGGGAAAAAAGTGGTGGGTGTTCAAAAGAATACAGTAGTGCTGTTACAACTGAAGCTGAAGAAACTGCAAGTTTTGACTCATCTGATGAGAGTGGAAGTAATTAAAATTGTAGACATTTTTGGGAATTAAAGTAAATGTAAAAAATCTCATTACTGTGTTACCCACTACTTACTCACTGCTTTTTGTTAGTCTAAAATTTTCAATTATAATTATTCTATTAATTCAGTTAAATGGATTATTGTATTTTCTGTTAGTAAAATAAATATTTTTACTTCATTAATGATATATGTAAACCTCATTTTGTAACATAAGCCATGGAATGATTTTGGGAACTACAGTACTATCTGAAATAAAATTCAAAGGAATAAAAATGATGACTTTTAAAAAAAATGTATTGCATTTTTAAATGCATTTATTTTTTCTTGTACACTCGACATGCTTTAGCTGTGTGAACGTCCCTCCTTTCAAAATTCCCAGAAGGTTTACATCTCTAGTATATGACTTATGTGAGTTTATGGTGTTCTTTGCCAGGTGGAATTGTATGCTCCCATCCTGCTAAAGGCTTTTATTTCAAAATAACTCATGGACATGAATTGTAGAAGCATCGACTGAATTTTCCCAAAATTTTTCCATCCCAATTTTCCCCGGGAAAAAAAACAATTTTCCCAGGTTCCCCCCCCCCCCACCTTTACATCTCTAAGTCCAAGTCAGCACCACTTCATTTAAATTTTTAAAAGTTGTTTTGTGTCTATGTATTGATTAAAATCACAGCTATGGACAACTTCTCGATCAGCAAAACATGTAGAAAAACAAAAGTTTTTTTAAAAAAATATTTAAACAAAGTGATAATATAGCAGATGTAAAAAAAAATTTGCCTCCCATGACCATTCACAGATGAGCAGAGGAAGTAGACTCAAAGGAGTTCCCTTTTGGACAATATGAATGCACTGAATTGCACATCACTCTTCCCACTTTAATGGAAACCAGCACTTTTCTGACCAATGGTCAGTCTGGAGAGTTCCTCAGTTACCTAGTTATTTGCTGAGACGAGGCAGAATTTTGGCTGACTAAGGTTGAAGGTGGAGTTGAAAATCACAAGCAAGGCTATATTTGGAAAAATAGCTAGGAGAGAAGGAGAATGTAGACTGTGGCACACACTGAAGGTAAAGATCAGTTTGCACTGGAAACCAGGAACAGATAAGGAACTATTTATTTATTTATTTATTTTGCACATTTATATTCTGCCCTCCTGGTTGGTACACCACTCAGGGTGGCAAAACCAGCACCTTGAATTGCACCCGGAGGCACACTGGCAACCAGTGCAGCTCCCAGAGAAGTAGTGAGGCGCAAGCATAACACCCGCACCCCATCACAACCTGGGCAGCCGCATTCTGGACCAGCTGAAACCTCCAAATGGTCACCCAGGGCAGCCCCATGTAGAGCATGTTACAATAATCCAATCTGAAGGTGACCCAGAGGACGTGAGTGACCGTGAGCAAGGAGTCCCAGTCCAGGAGTGGGCGCAATTGGTAAATGACATGGAGCTGTGCAAAGGCCCTCCTAGCCATGGCTGCCACCTGCTCATCGAGCAGTAGCCGTGAGTCAAGGAGGACCCCCAAATTACGCACTGGATGTGACTGGGGCAAAGGTGCCCCAGCCAAGACCAAAGATGGTAGCTCCCGGGATAACACAGGACCCCGCACCCAAAGCCACTCAGTCTTGCCAGGATTCAGCTGAAGCCCATTGTCCCCCATCCAGACCCAAACAGCCTCCAGACACCTGGTTAGGAATGCGACTGCATCACTCGGGTCCCCACGGGCCGAGATGTACAGCTGGGTATAATCTGCATACTGATGATACCTCACCCCGTGGAAACGAATGATCTCTTCTTCATGTAGATATTAAACAATAGAGGTGAGAGTTCCGAGTCCTGAGGCACCCCACATGGGAGCAACCTAGGGCTGGACAACCCACTCTCTAAGGACACTGACTGAGTCTGTCCCGTAAGAAATGAGGAAAACCAGGACAACACAGTGTCCTGGGCCTCCAATCCTCGGAGCTGGCCCAGAAGGATACCGTGGTTGATGGTATCAAAAGCTGCTGAGAGTTCAAGACGAGCAAGGACAGAGGGGTTGCCTCCATCCCACTCCCACCAGAGATCATCCAAGATTGTGACCAATGCCATCTTGGTACCATAACCGGGCCTGAATCCTGACTGAAACGGGTCCAAATAATCTGTATCATCCAGAACCCCCTGGAGCTGCTGTGCTACTGCTTTTTCCAACACCTTCCCCATAAAGGGAAGGTTGGAGATAGGTCTGAAATTGGAAATAACAGTAGGGTCGAGCGATGGATTCTCCAGAGGGCGAACCAGCGCATGTTTGAAAGCTGCTAAAACCACCATCTCCCACAGGGAGGCGTTCACCATCGCACTGACCCAACTGTCCATTGTGGCCTTGGCAGCTCTAACTAGCCTGGCTGGGCAGTGATCTAATAAGCAAGTGGTATTATGCACAGCTCCAAGGAGCCTGTCCACTTCATCAGGGCCAACCGAATCAAACTGATCCCAGATAACATGGCTAGACTCTGCTCCAGCCCACTCCAGGTGATCAATTTCCACATCAAGATTAAACCCCAAACGGATGCGAGCAACTTTCTCTGCAAGATGGTCAGCAAAATTGTCAGCTGAACCCTGCCACCCAGGACCAGGCCCCTCCTTACCCAGAAGGGACCTAGTGACCCGGAACAGGGCTGCTGAACAATTATCAGCAGAGGCAATGAGGGAGGTGAAGTATTGACGCTTCACCGCCCTCATCGCCATGAGGTAGGCTTTAATAGCAGCTCTAACTCGTGTTTGGTCGCACTCGCACCGGGTCTTCACCCAACAGCGCTCAATGCATCTCCTAACCTGCTTCAACTCCCTCAACTCATCAGTATACCAGGGAGAGCTGTGTGGTCTGTGAGAAGAGAGAGGCCACATTGGCATGATAGTATCCAAGACCGATGTCGCCTCCTTTTCCCAGAGGATGACCAAGGTCTCAGTAGAATCGTGCAGCCTGTTCGGAGGAAAATGCCCAGCTCCGTCTGAAATCTCTTGGAGTCCATAAGTCACTGGGGTCGGACCAATTGAATGGGTCCAGCCTCCCTACGGTGAGGCGTCGCTCCCCAAAAATCAAGACCAGATAGTGATCTGACCATGGCACTGGTGTTTTCTCTATATGCTGTAATTTCAGATCACTCAGCCACCACTCCGACAGGAAAACTAAGTCAGGGGAGTGGCCGCTACTCCACTTCCAGGAGCGACGAGGGCAGTGTGGGCTGGATGAATTGCAGTAAACCCATTCATGTGGATTCACAGGAGCTTCTGGGAATTGAAATCCAAGAACATCTGGAGTGCCAAGGTTCACCATCATGGATATATATCAACAGCAGCTAATGGACACCACCCAAACTGAATGAGACAGGGAAAACTCTTGGAAAGTCCAGTCATCTAAATTCTTTAGTACAGTTGCCAACACCTCTCAGCAGCTGTTTTATTTCCATTCTGACATTCTAATCTTTCTAGAATTGCAAGGCAAGGAAATGTTAACAGCCTTCAAAAGGGACTGCTAGAACAGAGAAGGGACAATTTCTACAATATATAGAGCCAATACCACACACTTTTCAGTAAGTTTGATTGAAATTGTATTTCCCATTAAATCCGATTGAGTGAGTTTTGTAAAGTCTGAGAGGATATCCCATGCTCTCTTTACAGCCTGAAAATTCCCAGAATTATATTGAGGAAAGGGAGTGCCTACTAAATCAGTACTATGATGCAGACATGCCTTCAAGGATGATTGTGGTTCTAGTTTTTCATCAAGTAGCACGGTTGACTTGCTTTAAGTTGCTTATACCACAGGCACAGCCAGAGTGAGGAGTTCATGGCTGTCCAGTCATTGCTGAACCACAACCACTATCAACACAGCCACTATCATATCGCCAAAGGATAATGAAGCTGCGGGCTGTAGCTGAAAAATACCCAGAAAGTCACACACTTCCAGCCTTGTTTCAAACCAGAGTCTGGAAAAGAATAGAAACCTGTGCTCTCTCCCCTCCCCATAGTCATCATAAGCCAAATTAGACAACATTTTTCTCTCTCAGGCATGTCTCTGTTTTGTTGCTGTTATTGTTTTAACAAACACCTGCTACAGGGATAGGCACAGAGCAAAATCAGAGTATTGGGCAGGCAAAGAGCTGCTCACTTGTGTTCCAAACTGGTCTCCTAGTGATATCACTGAACACTTTCATTTCATCACACACAAATATTCACACTTCCAGTTTTACAATCCATACTGCCAGTGGGATCAGTTTATTTGATCACTTCCACTTTTCTAATAATCAATGCATAATACTGAGCATATGGTATTCTCCAGTTCATCTATGTTCCTCATCTCTTTCTTCTCTGTGGTCCATCTCTATGGTCCACTTTTCTGTGCTAGCATACTCCTAGGCCTAATTAATGCACTACTCAGCTATAGCAGAATTGCTCTCTCTCTACTGCTAAACACAGTATGATTACAATTAGTAAAGGCAATAATTAAGCCTGATTCATTAAACATAGAACTAGGTGTGCACAGTAGAAAGTTTTATCTTTGATTATGAAGGGGTAGTTATTAGATGCCTGTCAAAAATGATTTTACAAGTATGTGTACTCCAGACACTTGGTGTAACGGTTACTTAAACATAAGTTAAGCATTATACTTTTCAAAGCCTTGGGAAAGTTATGCCTTGCCATTAGAAGTGAGTACCACCCATCTGTGTGATTGTATGGTGTTTTTTTCCTTTACCTCATTTGTTTGATTAGTTTGAACTGGTTGAACCACAAATTCAGAACATAGCTGGGTTTCTTACTGTCTCCAGCTATGATCTAGGACCCTGTCTGTGGATGATAGGAGTTGCAACTTGATGCAACAACTTTGGAGAAATCTGGTTCACAAGATAAAAAGTACATTAAAGGGAGTGGTAGAATACCATGGAAAGATAAGGCAAACAAATGCAAATGTTTGTACTGTCTTTGACAGGGAATAAGAACAGTTGAGATGGAATTGGCACAGTAATAAGTTCTGCAAAAGAATGGCATTCAAGAAGAGTTGGGCACTTTAGGACAATTCATCAAGACTTGCAAACAGCCAAGTAGGTGCTGAATATGCATTTTAAAAGTCTGATATACTATTAATGCTGTCAATTTCTCTGTGTTAAGGTTTCACATTTGCCTACATTATCTTGTTGTACCACCCGTAATGTATGTAGTAGGATTTAAAGCTTAGCTCCTGAAATATCAAGTGGCAGACACAAATTGCTCTCCTGATAAGAATAGATGATTGCTTCTCTATTATTAAGATAGCAGGCAAGGGTTTTTTTGGTTTTTGTTTTGCTTTGTTTTAAGGAAGATAAATTAACACTGTCTGCCTCATCAAGGCATTGTGATCACTCCCCTCTATTTCCAACATTCAGGCTGTGAGTATTCCTCATCTAAACAGTATTATGCAAGGGGCAATTCAATGTCAAGAAAGGCTAATTTTCATAGCTTTGGCCATACATTATATCTGAGTGAAAGCCATCTGGCATGTTGGTTCATGTAACTCACCCCAATTCATCCCAACAATGTATGACTATGAGCACATCAAATGACACGAGGATTATAAGAAGTCCCAATACTCCGAAATAAAAAATTAGGGAAGTGACAGATAAGCCAATTTCTCAGTTAGAAGGTGACAAAAAATTACCCCTCCAAAGATACACTAACTGCAGTCCTGTTGCAACTGGTGTAACATAAAGCTATGCCAGTATAACTTTGCAGATATCACACTCAATCAGTCCACAGTTGGACTATTTGTGCAACATGAATGCAGGATAACTTCTTGAATATTACTTCTGCCTTGGTGCAATCTTCACTTACACTTGTGCAATCTCAAGTTGGGGAACATAGGAGGAGCTTCCCTAAAGAGTGGAAAGCATTGTGAGTACATTCAGGTGTACACTGGGCAATGGCATAAAGCCAGCCAATCCTTCCACTACAGAAGATTCACACTGTACTGTAGAGATAATTTCAAATTTTGTAATACTCTGATATGAAGAAAGAAATAAACTTAAAGTTACACTGGTATAGCATTCCAGCCACAGATTCAAAGCTTCCTTGTCAGTGCAGTCAACTTTCAAATGATTCCCCTTATCTCCTGATGACCAGGCAATGAAGAAAAGTAGCCAACCTGCAGCTTGCAGAGCTGAACAAACTGAAACCTCAAGATAGGAACATTATTTAACACACAGGGGATATGCTTCAATTTGTGAAACAAAAGTTCAAAACTTGTTGCACAGTAACACAAACAGCTTAACTTTTAGATATCAAGTGCCATAAGTTAAGAAACGTCTAAAAGCATTATGTGTTGCACATTAAGTCTATGGCTCAGTATGCAACAAAAATGTCTACAGTAATTTCATAACTTATGGCATTTGCTTGTCAAAGTTACGCCAGTTGCATAACTGTGCAATAGAATTTTCAGCCAACATTTCTTCTAAATCATTGAAAAATACATTTTCACAGCCAGTAGTCTAAATTAAAATGAAAACTCCCCTAACCTTTAGTCCATATATAAACAGTTTTCCCATATCTCTTTATATGTGCAAGTGAATTCTAGAAGGAAACCAGACATACTTATGAGTGATGCTTGAAGGGTCGTATTTCATTTGACCTCACAGTAGACAACTTTGGCTTACTACTTAATACAGTTGCAGTGTCACCTCTCTCTCTCTTGCACACAACAGCAACAAGAAAAATATTTTCTGAAATGATAAAGGATTGATCTTATTCTTCTTAAAGTTGCCCTAGACCTGGGGTGGCCTACCTTGATGCCCCAGGTGTTCTTGGACTTAAATTTCCAGAAGCCCTGAGCAGCAGGTGTGCTTACTTGGGCTTCTGGTAATTGAAGTCCAAGAACACCTGGGGCACTAAGGTTGGCCACCCCTGCCCTAGATTATATTGAGAAAATAAGAACTAAAAAAGAAATAATCATAGAAAATAAAGGGTGAGATGATGCACTTATACCAGGAAAACAAATCTGTGTGATCCTCTTCTACACAAGAAGAAAGACTCTTCAGGAGGTCAAGATTCTTTCCTAGGAGGATAGAACTTACAAGCAAATCCATTGTTAAAAAGGAGGACCAAATAGGGATTTCTAGCCATTGAGAACTAAAGAAGGAACCCAGGAAGTTGTCTCATACTGAATAAGACTATTGACCTATTTAGCTCAGTGTTATAATGTATCTGAACTGGCAGCTGCTCTCCAGGGTTCCTGGCAGTCTTTCTCAGCCTCAGTCACAGATGGAAGGGACCAAACCTGAAATTACTTACAAGAAAAGAAATTCAGATGCAACTTACAAAATGTGGTGGAAGAGGGGGAGGGAACGTAACTAACAGACATATCCATCCCTTCGCACCATTACTGCCAAGACCCAGTGTGGTGTAATAGAGTGAGAGAGCAGGAATGCCCTGTTCAAATCTTTGCTGAGCAATGGAAACTCATGGGAGGGGTGGTACTCAAATACCTCACATATCTAGAAAACCTTCTGGAGTCATAATAAATCAGAAGTAACTTGAGATCACAAATCAAGCAAAAGCACCATTACCTAGAAAATTGTTTCTGATACATTTAACCGGAAACAGGCTCCACGTTACTTAAGAATAAATGCTATTAACTAATGCAGACATTAACTATTACTTATACCAGTGATGGTAAACCTTGGCACTCCAGGTGTTCTTGGACTTCAATTACCAGAAGCCCAAGTCAGCACTCCTGCTGATCAGGGCTTCTGGAAATTGAAGTTCAAGAACACCTGGAGTGCCAAGGTTCACCATCACTGACTTCCTGAGATGTGGAAATGGAAGTACAGTGGTACCTCACTTAAAGATAATGTGTTCCACAGGATTGCTCTTTAAGTGAATTTGCTCTTTAAGTGTGTGATGGAATGGGTCACAAGTTATTCAACATGGAGTCTCTTTGGTTTTTAAACTATCTTAGAATGTAGCTTTGCTTCTTTGCAAAGGCCTCATAATTCTTTCTGCTGCACTGATCTAGCAGATGGGCCTTGTAGAAGCTTCTCAATGCTTCAGGCCTATGTTTTGTCTTCTTCCCCAGGTCTGGAATGTCCGTTTACATCAACATCCAGACCCTGGGAACACCAGACAATTGTTATGGGAACCAGTGGTTGTTTATACAAACCATGAGCTCTAATTGGCTGTATGCTAATTAGGAGGGCCAAGCTCATGTCTTTCCTATAGACACATGGGTTTGGGAGTTAGTTGGAGTTGGAGTTTGAGTTCGAGTTGGGGATTTCTGGGTCCAGAGTCCCTAGTCCTACCCAACATGATTACCTAGACTAGTCAGGTTTTCCTTTTGTTTCTGGGGGAAGGCCTGAGTGTGGCCTTCCCTAACTGTCCTTTTTCATTAGTATTTTTTGTATGTTGTAATTCTGTATCCTGAACCAACAGAACTGTTATTTCTACAATATGCTTCTAGAACAATAAACATTTTTACTTCATCAACAATGCCTGTTCTTTGGGAGAGGGGGTAAAACAAGAGTTAAGCCATAAGCCACATGCTACCACAGTTAATGCAGAACTCTCCATAATACTTGCTGGGCTCTGCTAATACAGGTAAGCCCCAAGTTGCTACAGGATATGCAGGATGGCATTTAGGCCTCCTGAGCCCGGGAGTCTTTAGGGGAAGTTCTATAGGGCAGGCTGGTAAAAGTCGCTCGCGAGGAACGGGATAGTCCTAAAGGCAAGGGCCAGGTCAAAGCCTATCTGTCACAAAGTGAAACATAAGAACATAAGAACAGCCTTGCTGGAACAGGCCACAGCCCATCCAGTCCAGCATTCTGTCTCACACAGTGGCTCACCATTTCCTTCAAGGTATTCCCAAGGAGATGCCTTCACCTGCTTAGGATTCCCTGGAAATGGCATTGAAACACCATTGTAACTTCTGGTGAGGGAGATTGCAAACCCCGATTTAGTTGTTAAATGAGTTTTTGGTTGGTTTTAGTTGTTAAGCGAGGCAACCATTCAGAGAAAATTCTGCTCTTTAAGCGAGTTAGTCTCTAAGTGAGGTGCTCTTTATGTGAAGTTTTACTGTATTTGGACACCTTAGGTTTATGGTAGAGATGAAGTGTTAACTTCTCTACTTGACAAAGAACTTGTTAAGATAAGAGAGCATCCCAACCCATCATCCCCATCTACTATCTGAAATAACAATAGTCCACTTTGACATTTCAGAAAAACTGTGCCACCTCCTTAGGGATGAGTTTGTATATGCGCTTGTGTATCTTGTTTGAAATCAGCCCTCACTCATAGCCTGGAAGGTGCTTTAGTAAATGAACAGTGCAAGGTCACCTTTAGACAGACTTCTGTTGCTTTTTCGCTCATGTTACAAATACTTCCCATCCTTTTGTCTTCCTCTCACCCTGTTAAAAGATTTATGAACAGGAACCTCCATAAACAAAGCCACATTTATCTACCTTCAGGGAAGAGAGAGATTTGAGAAGGTGACTCAGCAACTCACCTGTTGCATAGAAAAAGCTGTATATTTCTACCCTCAGAAAGAACAGCCAACAACTATGTGCCATTGGGTCTTTCAGCACAGCATTTTCTGAGGAAATAAAGCACGGTTCTAAGCCAACAGAAGAGGAATATGGAGAGTGGGGACAAAAACATAATAAACATGGACAATAGGAGACAGCTAAAAGTTATTTAAAAATAATGATATACAGGAGGAGGAAAAGAAAAACCGTACACCAAGAAATGGGCAGACATGATTATATATCCTACGAACAACTTTGAAAAAATGCAGTAAGATTACAGCAATTATATCCTGCCACTATGCCAGGAGAGACATCTGTAGTCCTGCCCTTCAATATTTACTGTTTCACTATATTGACTTTCATAATAGAACCAACACTAAATTAAGCCTAGTGGGTGCTGAAACTCACAGACTTGGACAGAAATATACAAAATTAAATCAGGGCTTTGGCTAATGGGAAATCAATAGTACTGTGCATGTATGCCATCTAGCCATCAAAGAACACATGCTCCCTTTAATTTTAAAAACTGTTCATATTTGCACTGATTAAAAAAGATCAGACACAATACAGATGAGTGTATCAGGACAGGAAAGGGAATATGAGTCTAGGCCTGATGCAAAGAAACTTACCACCAAGAAAATTAACTCAAGGAGAAAGGAAATTCAAGCACAGCATCCAAGAGATATAATCAAGAAACAGATTATGACTGTGCTTGCTCTGAATGATTCATGAAGCAAAATGTCTGGCTGCATATGAGTAATTTGAAGAACTTTTGCCCATTTCCCCCCTTTCTTTCCTCAGACTCTGATGCCAACTTTGCTTGCCTTAATGGCTATGGAAAAGCGCACAGGATAATTACAGCCATTATTCACAGAAACACAAGAAAAGCTGTGCTGGATCTGATCAATCTCATCCAGCATTGTGTGTTGATAGTAGTGGTCAAGGAGATACCTCTTAGAAGCCCAAGAGTAGGACTTGACAGCTTCTCGTGTTAACACCTGATATACAAAAGTATATTGCCTTTAGCATAAGAGGGAATATAACAGAATGCAAGCGCGGCGCCAAAATGGCCGCCGCGCTCTTTGTGCCCCCCCACCGGATGAAGGCATCCGGGTAGTTAGGGGGCGTGGCCAGCACCCTTATATAAGGGGCGGCCACGAGGCAGCCGAGCTGCCATTTTGCGAAGCGACGGAGCGGAGAAGTTTTTCCCTCTTACCTCCGTCGCTCTTGCCTTTCATCGGGAAGCCTCTGGCTGCTAATTTTCTTGACTTTTTCCGGCTTCCCATCGTTTAGCTGCTATGCCCTCTAAGAAGAAGGCGACTGCGAACACGGCTCGTTCTGCACGGAGGCGCCAGCCGGGTCGGAGGACCGCGGCTGCACCTCCCCAGCAGCCTCCTTTGCCTGAGCCCACCGGGACCAGTGGGATGGGGTTAATTGCCCCTTGGCCCGAGGCGGGGTGTCCGCGTACCGGCCCAGCAGGGGCCGCGGCCCCCGGCCCGCAAGCAGTGGCCACTGCCTCTGGCATGGCCCATTCTGCGGGGCCTTCTTCCATTGGTGCGCAGCTTCCTGCGGGGGGTTTCAGCCATGGGGGGGTGGCTGGGTTCCCTCCCCTGGCAGGGTACCCCCCCCGGCCCTGCAGGGGCCGGGCCTGGGGTCGTGGCCGTATATGGGCCCCGGGGTCCAGGGACCTGGACTGGCGCCTGCAGCCAGTGGGCTGGCCGGCCCTTTGCCCTCACTTGGCTTAGGGGGCTACGTTAATGTTGAGGCCCTTCTGGCCCACGTTGCGGCCCTCGAGGCATCCCTCGCGAGGGTTAACCACCCGGGGGTGACTTTTGGGGTGCAGGTTGATCCTTTGTCTGCCGGTCAGCGGCAGGCGGCGGAACGGGTCGAGCTGCCCGAGGCGCGTGGGCCGGCTTCAGCCACTGCCTCGCAGCTCCCCACTCAACAGGCTGATGCTGGTCAGGCCCCGTCGACGAGCTCAATTGCAGTCGTGAGCTCCGACACCCCCAGCGGGCCGGAACCCCCGGTGGGGGCGGCCCGTAGGGGTGCAACATGTGAGTATGCGGTTCAATCTAGTGCACCCACACACCTAACCACGTTGGGGGGGCATTCCAGTGGCTGTGGCCTCGCACGGGTGGTGCGACGGTTCAGTCGGCGACGTCCCACCCGGTGACTTCACCTCTCACCCAGGGCCCCGTTTTGGGTGGTACCTCTTACTCAGTCGGGAATGTGTTAGGGGTGGCCGGGTTGGTCCAGGCTCCTTTCCAGATCCCCGTGGTTCCCACCGTGCCGGTGTCGGCATTGCCGACAGCGGGGTATTCCTTGCCCCTGGGGGACCATTTGGCCCAGGCCACCAAAGAGAAGATCTGGCGTTGGGAGTATGTGGACATCTTCTCCCTTCTTAACAGAGAGCCCACCAAAGAGGAGAGGGAGGGGCAGGATGAGAAGGATAAGGAACAGGCACGTCGTCATAAGCCGCCACGTACGTGGGCCAATTGGTTGCCGGCGTACCTCATATACATGGCGGTCTACCTCAGGGCCCGGCCGGATTTGGCAATTCCGATGGTCCAGTATTTGGACAACATTTACCGGGCGATGGTCGACTTCCCGGGCCCATCGTGGTTGGCTTACGACGAGGAATTCCGTATGCGGATTCCCCTGCACCCTGAGATGAGGTGGGATGAGCCCTGCCAGTAGCTGTGGCTTCTGTACATGACTCCCACGCGCCCTGCGCCTGGGGAAAGATACCATTGTGGACATGCGGTCCAGCGAGCGGCCCCAGCACAGACACCCCGCCAGGTGGTGGGGCAGGGGGTTCCAGCCCGCCTGCTGTGCTGGACTTTCTCGTCCAATGGTTCCTGCAGTAGGAAGAATTGCCGGTACAGGCATGAGTGTCCCTCTTGCGCTGGCCCCCATGCGGCCTCCGCCTGCCCCAGGCCTGGAGGGATGCGGGGCAAAGGTAGGGGCGGACAAGGGGCTGGCAAGACTGCCGCAGAGGGAGCTGGTCCACCGAAAGGCCCCCTCCCCAATTAATGTGGACATGTTGGAGCGTTGGCTCGCATCGTACCCGAGGGAGGCAGATGCGGTTTACCTGCTTCAAGGTTTTTGACTGGGGTTCCGTATTCCTTTCCTGGGTGATAGGTCCCCCCAAGATGCCCCCAACCTTTTGTCCCTTAAGGGGAGGGAGGAGGTGGCTGCCGCCAGCATTTCTAAGGAGGTTGATGCGGGCAGGGTCGCTGGCCCTTTCCCTGCACCCCCGTTCCCCAACCTTAAAGTGTCACCCTTGGGCTTGGTGCCCAAGAAGTCACCGGGCGAGTTCCGCCTGATCCATCACTTCTCCTACCCAGCCGGCCGATCGGTCAATGATCCCTGATGACCTTTGCTCGGTCAGGTATACATCTTTTGACCAAGCGCTGCGCATGGTGCGCTCATGTGGCCCGGGTGCGCTGTTGGCTAAGTGTGACATTAAGTCTGCCTTTCGCCTCCTGCCGGTTCACCCGGGTGACTTTGAGTTGCTGGGTTTTAAGTTCCGGGGTGAATATTATTTCGATAAGGCCATGCCTTTTGGCTGTTCCATATCATGCTCGGCCTTCGAGCGTTTTAGCACCTTCCTACAGTGGGCTTTTGTCCGCAGGTCTGGGTCCCGGTCTGTAGCCCATTACCTGGATGATTTTTTATTCGGGGGTGAACGGGGCTGGGACACGTGCACACGTCTCCTCAACACATTTCAGACGCTAATGGAGGAACTTGGTGTCCCTTTAGCACCCGAAAAGACCGCTAGTCTTCCTGGGGGTGGAGATTGACACGGTAGCGCAGGCTTCTAGGTTACCAGGGGATAAGGTGTCAAGGATAGTGGCCCTTATCTCGGACTTGCTTGCTAAACGCAAGGCATCACTGCGGGAACTGCAGGTGCTGTATGGTCACCTCAATTTCGCTTGCAGGGTGGTCGCACCGGGCAGGGCATTTGCTCGGCGCTTGTGCGACGCCATGACAGGCTTATCCAGGCCCCACCATAGGGTGAGACTAACCCAGGGCATTAAGGCAGATATGCTTATCTGGCTCCAGTTCCTGAGGGAGTTCAATGGGGTGTCATTTTGGAGGTCTGACCTTCTGGCTTCCCCTCGTTTCCAGATACAGTCTGATGCCTCTGGGTCCCTGGGTTATGGGATGTACTTCAATGGGAAGTGGGCCTATGGTGGGTGGCCACCAGCCTGGTCAGGTACGGGTCGCCTGCGTGATCTTACGTATCTGGAATTTTTCCCATCCTGGGACCTTGATGCTATGGGGTGAGGAGTGGGCCAACTCGGTCGTTCATTTCTGGTGTGACAATGCGGCCATTGTCCACATTGTCAACTCACAGACTTCCAAATCACCCAGGGCCATGGACCTGGTGCGCCAGTTTGTATTGCGCAGCCTGCGCCTTAATGTGCTGTTCCGGGCCAGGCATGTCCCGGGGGTCAATAATGATATCGCTGATGCTTTGTCCCGCCTGCAGATCTCCCGGTTCCGCGCCTTGGCCCTGGATGCGGAGGAATTTCCCTCGCCACTCCCGGACGAGATATGGACCCTTGGCAAGGAGAGGTGAACCGGGCGATCGGCATGTCGCTAGCGCCACGCACGCGTAAGGCGTATCAACACGCATTCAATTCTTTCAGAGCATTCTGTGCCCAATTCCGGCTGCCAGATACCTGGCCGATCCCGGTGGCCCATATACTTCAATTCATGGTTGACCTGCATTCCCAGGGCCTTGCACCTCGCACCATAGCATCCAGCTGTCAGCGCTGGCTTTTATGGCCAAAGTAGGCGGACATGCGGACAGTACCGCTGACTTCTGTGTGAGACACGTTTTGGAGGGGTGGGTGCGGGAGCGTGGGCGTGGGCGTAGTCCGGACGACCGCCACCCAATTTCCCCAGGGGTTCTTACCCAACTGGCACGGGGCTGGCAGGACCTATGTTTTGATAGGTATGAGGCAGCCCTGTTTCATGCGGCTACAACGGTGGCCTTTTTTGGAGCGCTCCGCATCAGCGAGCTTGTGATGCTGTCTAAGGCGGATGCTAGTCGTAGGGCACTGGAACTCGAAGATGTCTATGTGGCCAAAGACTGGGCTCAGTTGAGGATACGCTCCTCTAAGACGGATCAGCATGGCGTAGGCAGTGGAGTAAGACTGCTACGGTGTTCTTTGGCAGACATCTGTCCGGTTGGTGCCCTACAGGAGTTCCTTGCACTGCGTGGCACGCACCATGGCCCATTTTTCTGTCACCAAGATGGGTCTCCCCTTCCTAAATTTCAATTTTGGAAGGTGACCGGCAAAGCGCTGGCCGGTGTTGGCCTCCCAGGGGCCCGTTACGGCACCCATTCATTCAGAATAGGGGCGGCTTCCATGGCGGCTGCTTTTGGGTACTCCGGGGCTGAGATACGCCGTATGGGGAGGTGGGGATCGCAATGTTTTCAATTTTATGTCCGCCCTCTTTCACCGTGAGTACCAGTCGAGTCACCGCACCTTTTCTCTTCCCTCGTTTTTTCCTTGACAGACCCTGGGTGTCGTATTACACCGGTGACAGTATGGCTGGTGGGCCATAGCTACGTGCACGGGGCAGCGCGTTACGCTGCGGTGACAGAGTGGGGACCCCGACTGGGACTGGGTGCATACGCAAGTCTCACATGGTATGGTAAGCCCGGGATGTTGTGGCGGGAACTGTTGCCATTCCTTTTCTCGGGCCGAAATGATGACCCGCCTGACATCCTGATCATACACCTTGGGGGCAATGATTTAGGTCGGGTCACCGGCCTATCACTGAAGCATGCGATTTGCGGCGACCTCGCCTACCTGCATTACGTGTGGCCCGCCACAACCCTCGTTTGGTCAGACATGGTGCCGTGGCACGCGTATAGGGGAGGGTTCGACCTCCAGGCCCTTGACCGTGCTAGATGCATGGTAAACAGGGCTGTTGCCCGGTTCATTGTCGACAGGGGTTGGGGGCGGGTCAGTCGTCACCCCGCCATTAGTCTGCAAAATTATGACCTGTACGCAGGGGATGGGGTCCATCTGTCACGAGGAGGTAAGGACCTCCTGTTGGGTGATTGGCGAGCAGGCCTGTTGACCGAGCTGACGGTCTGGGGGGGGTGTCGAGCCTTCTTTGAAGCCCCACCGTGTGGTAAACACTGGTAAGGTAAACATTTATGACCCACAGGTATCCGGCAGGTTCGCAATTGACTGGACAACACTAGACAGGCATAAGTTGGTTAAACGTTGTCCGGTCAATGACGAACCAGGCGACGGGGTGATGGCTACAGCTAGACAGCATGCATCACCCCGTGATTTTATGGATACGCGTCAGAGGGTGTGGTCATTAGTTAGATATTGACTACGGTCAACAATTTGTTTGTTGTCAACAAACAAATTGATACAAATAGATACATTGTAACAATTGCTGTTGGCAATTTTGGGTGGTACCTTACCAGTGTTACTTCGGCCTGCTTGCCTTAAGAATTATAATTGGTCAATTACCAATAGAAATTTATAATTCGGACTAGGGCATGAATCAATAAATGTGGCCCAATGCCGTTATCCACTTTCATCGGTGTCTAAGTCCTTTATTGGGGGGTGCGCCTGCAATGCAAGCACGGCGCCAAAATGGCCGCCACGCTCTTTGCGGGGGGCCCCCCACCGGACGAAGGCATCCGGGTAGTTAGGGGGCGTGGCCAGCACCCTTATATAAGGGGCGGCCACGAGGCAGCCGAGCTGCCATTTTGCGAAGCGACGGAGCGGAGAAGTTTTTCCCCTCCACCCCCTCCCTAGTTAACAGTGTGATATTTTGGTCGCTTCGGGGCCGGGCGGGAATTTTTGGCTGGGACTCACAATTGGCTCTTGGGTCCTGGTTTTTTCGCCCATCCCACACTGTTGCTATGGTTTGATATAGGGGTTTTTCTGTTGCTGCTGTTGACTTTGGTCACATGGGCGGGTAGCACTGGTAAGGTAAACATTTATGACCCACAGGTATCCGGCAGGTTCGCAATTGACTGGACAACACTAGACAGGCATAAGTTGGTTAAACGTTGTCCGGTCAACGACGAACCAGGCGACGGGGTGATGGCTACAGCTAGACAGCATGCATCACCCCGTGATTTTACGGATACGCGTCAGAGGGTGGGGTCATTAGTTAGATATTGACTACGGTCAACAATTTGTTTGTTGTCAACAAACAAATTGATACAAATAGATACACTGTAACAATTGCCGTTGGCAATTTTGGGTGGTACCTTACCAGTGTTACTTCGGCCTGCTTGCCTTAAGAATTATAATTGATCAATTACCAATAGAAATTTATAATTCGGACTAGGGCATGAATCAATAAATGTGGCCCAATGCCGTTATCCACCTTCATCGGTGTCTGAGTCCTTTATTGGGGGGTGCGCCTGCAAAGACAGACAGACAGATCTCCATCATGACTACTACTCATCCTTTATGAATTTATCTAATTCTCTGTTAAAACCATACAATTTGCCAGCCATCACTACATCCTGTAATATAAAATTCCACAGCTGAAATATGTTCTATATGAAAAATACTTCTTTTATATATCCTACATTTCCCACTGTTCAGCTTCAGCAGGTGAACACATGTTTTAGCCTTACGAAAGAGGAAGAAGAACCTTCCCAGCCCTATCCGCATTGCCCTAAGGACGTCTATCCATCCAACCAGAGTGGACCGGAGGGGCTCTCTAATTGTTCCATCAGCCAGAGGGGCTTGCCTCTCTGGCACAAGGAGGAGGGCCTTCTCTGTGTCCGCACCGGCCCTCTGGAACCTCCTGCCAACAGAGCTGAATGGAATTGCTGACTTTCAGAAAAGATCTCAAAACCTGGCTGGCAGGCCAAGTGTGGGGTGCAGGTGGAAGGGTAACCTCCATTGGGTGGCTGTTATAGAAGATAATTCCTTCCCCCATGGTTCCTTCAGTCCCTGCACCCTTTTTTTATAGGGTGGTTAGTTTAATTAATTTTAACATGTTTTTATTTGCAATTGTGAACTGCTCTGAGTCGGTCTTGGCCAAGAGGGTGGTGCATAAATCTAACAATTAAATTAAATTGTCTGGAGCTGTCTGAGAGAGCATGACCTGGCTGAAGTGCACTGATGGAAGAAGAGACTGCCTCCAACAGGTGACATAACAGAAATCATAGTGAGAGAACCACTCAAAACACTAGCTTTACTCAGGACCCCTGTCCAATAGAGAACCCCCTCATCATGTTATTTTCCATTTCTTTACACTGAATAAAATAATTTGTTCTGTAATGTGATCATTCCTTTCCACCCAATAAATCACCTCACCACCTCTTTTAGTTTCATTCTGGATCTAACTCAGGTAGCCATGGTTCTGTGGCAACAGTGAGCTAAGGGGTTCCTTTCTCCAGCACTTATAGTGATACAGGAAGCCACATTAAATGGCAAAGGGGAGGTGACTGCAGGGCTGGGGTACTTCCAGAAATGGTGTAACTCTAATTTCCATCAGCATTGTTTCCTAATGTTGCTTCTCTGTAAGTAAAACTAATACAGTGAGGTTGGAGGAGCTTTCCCCATACTTAGTGTTCCCAAATAAACCTAGCATTATGAAAATAACAAAAGGAATGTTCTGTGCTCTTTCCATTAAAAATGTTTTGATCTCATATTACATAACAAACACAAACATTCCATTTTGACTATATCATTCATGAGTAACAAAACCAAACTTTAACCAGGAGGTCTTGTGTATAAGATTGCTGTGTATTGTTAGACTAAAGTAAATGCTAAGACTTTTCAGAAGTACAAACCAGGACAGCAACATGATGTCATTGCATTCTTCAAACTGTGCATGCATCCGAAGGGGCTGTCAAGGAAACTGCAGCTCTAAGAACCTGTGGAATCCCCATCCGGGGCAGACAGTCTTTGTCAGTTTAAAATAAACTGTAGTCAAGAGGTTTTTCTCATGTGATTCTTCTTGCAAAAGACTATTCTTGGTGGTTCTATATTTTTTTTAATAAAATTTCTTGGGCCACACTTGAAACTACACTTCTGAGCCCTGAGGTCACCCCACCCTCCTCTTCACACATACCCCACTGAAGTAGACTCACCCTCAAACCCTACAAGAGGATCCCTTGGAAGAAAGTTCTAAAGAGGGCCCCAGAACAGCAATGCAGTCCATGGCACCTCCATTTCCCTCTGGAAGGAGAAAAGCAAGAGACAGGAAGGGACTTATTTTGGAGGAGGACCTTTGCGATGGAAGACTCTTCACTTTCTGTCCACTCTGTTCCCTTCCTCTCTAGGAATACCAACCCTATGCAATTAACCCTTTGCAGTCATGTGAAGAAGGAATCCTCCATCCCTGTGTATGGTGGAGGTTTGGCTTCTTAGATATGGATATATCTTGTTCCCTCCTGGCTTTCAAGGAAAAAGGCTGAGGATGACTCCTTGTTCCCCAAACTTCAAGGTGAGCCAAGAGATTTTTGCAAAGAGTTATTTCACTACCTCCATGCCTTTATTTCAATTATCTTGCTTGCAAGTATCTCCGCTCCCTGGCGAGCTTCTCATTGTACTCTTTTGCCTTCACTACTTTCAAGCAGGATAATTGAAAGAAAGGAAGCAAGGCAGTGAATTAATTCTTTGCCAAAAAAAAAAAAAACTTGGTGAAGGGTGATCTTGCTTCCTTTGTCCAAATTTAAAAATCCAGGACTTTTACATGATTTTCTTGAACTGGCCGGGACAGCTTGAATCTGGGAAAATCCTGGAACACCGGGACATATGGCAACCCTAAGACAGTAGCCTCTTTCAGTCACAGACAACTTTGCCTGGACACTAACTAGCTGGGATATGAAAGTCCTTGTATTAAAACAAATCACACTAATCAGTATTATAGGTCATGAAGTATCTGAGCCCAGCTTGCTGGTGTGGGTATTTAATAATAATAATTTTGTATCAGAAATTATCCTGGGTTGAAAGGATTTTTGCAGAAGAAACTTCACTCAGGGAATGCCCAAATGAGGCTCCTTTCACATCCCGAAGAGCTGGGACAGAGACAGGTGCTCAATCCATCTTGCAGTACCCATGATGTGTAATCTAGTTTTGGAGAATATGTGGCGTTTCTATCATAATTAAACTGCAAATCTTAACAGCTGTAATCATTCATCAATGGGGATTGCAATTCAATGACATGGAAAGCATGTCATTGAAACTGCTGACTTGCCAGCCTTCCAGCTAACCAGGTGAGCTTCTTAACCACTGAGCCACTGCAGCCCCTTGTGTATTAATGAATTATAAGGAAAAGTTAAAGCTTGCTTTAAAAAAAAAGTTCAAGTGAGAGAGTTATGCAAATTCTCATTGCAGGCGCACCCCCCCAATAAAGGACTCAGACACTGATAAAAGTGGATAACGGCATTGGGCCACATTTATTGATTCATGCCCTAGTCCGAATTATAAATTTCTATTGGTAATTGACCAATCATAATTCTTAAGGCAAGCAGGCCAAAGTAACACTGGTAAGGTACCACCCAAAATTGCCAACGGCAATTGCTACAATGTATCCATTTGTATCAATTTGTTTGTTGACAACAAACAAATTGTTGACCGTAGTCAATATCTAACTAATGACCCCACCCTCTGACGCGTATCCGTAAAATCACGGGGTGATGCATGCTGTCTAGCTATAGCCATCACCCCGTCGCCTAGTTCGTCGTTGACCGGACAACGTTTAACCAACTTATGCCTGTCTAGTGTTGTCCAGTCAATTGCGAACTTGCCGGATATCTGTGGGTCATAATGTTTACCTTACCAGTGCTACCCGCCACATGGAGGGGCTTCAAAGAAGGCTCGACGCCCCCCCCCAGACCGTCAGCTCGGTCAACAGGCCTGCTCGCCAATCACCCAACAGGAGGTCCATACCTCCTCGCGACAGATGGACCCCATCCCCTGCATACAAGTCATAATTTTGTAGGCTAATAGCGGGGTGACAACTGACCCTCCCCCAAGCCCTGTCGACAAGGAACCGCGCCACTGCCCTATTCACCATGCATCTAGCGCAGTCAAGGGCCAGGAGGTCAACACCCCCTCTGTAGGAATGGCGCGGGACCATGTCCGACCAAACAAGGGTTGTGGCGGGCCAGACGTAATGCAGGTAGGCGAGGTCCTCGCAAATTGCATGCTTCAGCGATAAGCCGGTGACCTGGCCCAAATCATTGCCCCCCAGGTGTATGATCAGAATGTCAGGCGGGTCAGCATTCTGGCCTGAAAAAAGGAAAGGCAGCAGCTCCCGCCATAACATCCCGGGCTTACCATGCCATGTGAGACTTGCGTATGCACCCAGTCCCAGTCGGGGTCCCCACTATGTCGCCGCAGCGTAACGCGCTGCCCTGTGCACGTAGCTATGGCCCACCAGCCATACTGTCACCGGTGTAATACGACACCCAGGGTCTGTAAAGAAAAATGAGGGAAAGACGGTAAGGTGACTGAATTGGTACTCACGGCGGAAGTGGGCGCACATAAAACTGAAAACATTGCGAACCCCACCTTCCCATGCTGCGTATGTCAGCCCCGGAGTACCCAAAAGCAGCTGCGGTTGAGGCCGCCCCTATACGGAATGAATGGGTGCCATAGCGGGCACCTGGGAGGCCCACACTGGCCAGCGCTTTGCCCGTCACCTTCCAAAACTGAAATTTAGTAAGGGGAGACCCATCTTGGTGACAGAAAAACGGGCCATGGTGCGTGCCACGCAGTGCAAGGAACTCCTGTAGGGCACCAACCGGACAGATGTCTGCCAAAGAACACCGTAGCAGTCGCACACCACTGCCTACACCATGCTGATCCGTCTTAGAGGAGCGTATCCTCAACTGAGCCCAGTCTTTGGCAACACAGACATCCTCGAGTTCCAGTGCCCTACGACTTGCATCCGCCTTAGACAGCATCACAAGCTCGCTGATGCGGAGCACTCCAAAAAATGCCACCGTTGTGGCTGCATGAAATAGGGCTGCCTCATATGTATCAAAACAGAGGCAAGGCCAGACCCGGGCCAACTGGGTAAGAACCCCTGGGGAAATCGGGTGGCGGTCGTCCGGGCAACGCCCGCGCTCGCGCACCCACCCCTCCAAAACATGTCTCACACGGAAGTCAGAGGTGCTGTCCACATGACCTCCCACTTTGGCCATAAAAGCCAACGCTGAAAGCTTAGATGCTATGGTGCGAGGTGCAAGGCCCTGAGCATGCAGGTAAACCATGAACCGCAGAACATGGGTTACTGGGATCGGCCAGGTTCCTGGCAGTTGAAATTGGGTACAGAATGCCCTGAAAGAATTAATTGCGTGGTGATACGCCTTACGCGTGCGTGGCACTAGTGACAGGCCAATCACCCGGTTCACCTCTCCTTGCCAATGGTCCATATCTCCTCCGGGAGTGGCGAGGGAAATTCCTCCGCATCCGGGGCCAAGGCACGGAACCAGGAGATCTGTAGGCGGGACAAAGCGTCAGCAATATCATTATTAACCCCTGGGACATGCCTGGCCCTGAACAGGACGTTGAGGCGCAGGCAGCGCAACACAAACTGGTGCACTAGGTCCATAACCCTGGGCGATTTAGAAGTCTGTGCATTGACAATGTGGACCACAGCCGCGTTGTCACACCAGAAATGCACGACCGAGTTGGCCCACTCCTCGCCCCATAGCATCAAAGCACCCAGGATAGGGAAAAACTCCAGATATGTGAGATCACGCAGGCGACCCGTGCCTGCCCAGGCCGGTGGCCACCCACCATAGGCCCACTTCCCATTGAAGTACATCCCATAACCCAGGGATCCCGAGGCATCAGACTGAATCTGAAATTGAGGGGAAGCCAGGAGGTCATGCCTCCAAAATGAGACCCCATTGAACTCCCTCAGGAACTGTAACCAGACAAGCATGTCTGCCCTGATACCCCGGGTAAGCCGAACCCTATGGTGAGGCCTGGATAATCCTGCCATGGCGTCGCACAAGCACCGGGCAAAAGCCCTGCCCGGTGCGACCACCCTGCAAGCGAAATTAAGGTGACCATGTAGCACCTGCAGTTCTCTCAGTGATGCCTTGCGCTTGGCCAGCAAGTCCGAGATAAGGGCCACAATCCTTGACACCTTATCCCCCGGTAACCTAGAAGCCTGCGCTATCGTGTCAATCTCCACCCCCAGGAAGACTAGCTGGGTAGATGGGCCCTCGGTCTTTTCGGGCGCTAAAGGGACACCGAGTTCCTCCATTAGCGTCTGAAATGTGTTGAGGAGACATGTAAACGTGTCCCAGCCCCATTCACCCCCAAATAAAAAGTCATCCAGGTAGTGGGCTACAGACCGGGACCCTGACCTGCGGACGAAAGCCCACTCTAGGAAGGTACTGAAACGCTCGAAAGCCGAGCATGATATGGAACAGCCAAAAGGCATGGCCTTATCAAAGTAATATTCACCCCGAAATTTGAAACCCAGCAATTCAAAGTCGCCCGGGTGCACCGGCAAGAGGCGAAAAGCCGACTTAATGTCGCACTTAGCCAGCAGCGCACCCGGGCCACATGAGCGCATCATGCGCAGCGCGTGGTCAAAAGATGTATACCTGACTGAGCAAAGGTCATCAGGGATAGCATCATTGACCGATCGGCCGGCTGGGTAGGACAAGTGATGGATAAGGCGAAACTCGCCTGGAGACTTTTTGGGAACCAAGCCCAGGGGCGATACCTTAAGGTTGGGGAACGGGGGTGCAGGGAAAGGGCCAGCGACCCTGCCCGCATCGACCTCCTTATTAATGCTGGCAGCAGCCACCTCCTCCCTCCCCCTAAGGGACAAAAGGTTGGGGGCATCCTGAGGGGACCTATCACCCATGAAAGGGATACGGAACCCCTGAATAAAGCCCTGAAGGAGATAATCCGCATCCTCCCCTTTCGGGTACAATGTGAGCCAACGCTCCAACATGTCCACATTAATTGGGGAGGGAGCCTTTCGGTGAACCAGCTCCATCTGCGGCAGTCTTGCCAGCCCCCTGTCCGCCCCTCCCTCTGCCCCGCGTCCCTCCAGGCCTGGGACAGGCAGAGGCTGCGTGGGGGCCCGCACAGGTGGGACACTCATGTCTGTACTTGCAATTCTTCCTATTACAGGAACCATAGGACGAGAAAGTCCAGCACAGCAGGCGGGCTGGAACCCCCTGCCCCGCCACCTGGCGGGGAACCTGTGCTGGAGCCGCTCGCTGGACCGCATGTCCACAATGGTATCTTTCCCCTGGCGCGGGGCGCGTGGGCGTCATGTACAGAAGCCAAAGCCTCTGGCATGGCTCATCCCACCTCATCTCAGGGTGCAGGGGAATCCACATCCGGAATTCCTCGTCGTAAGCCAACCACGATGGGCCCGGAAAGTCAACCATCGCCCGATAGATGTTGTCCAAATACTGGACCATCGGAATTGCCAAATCCGGCCGGGCCCTCAGGTACACCGCCATGTAGATGAGGTAAGCCGGCAGCCAGTTGGCCCACGTACGTGGAGGCTTGCGACGACGTGCCTGCTCCTTATCCTTCTCATCCTGCCCCTCCCTCTCTTCCTTGGTGGGCTCCCTGTTTAGGAGTGAGAAGATATCTACATACTCCCCCCGCCATATTTTCTCTTTGGTGGCCTGTGCCAAGTGGTCACCCAGTGGTAAGGAATACCCCGCTGTAGGCAAGGCCGAGACAGGCACCGCAGAAACTGCGGGCATCTGGAAGGGGGCTTGGACTAGCCCAGCCACCCCCAAAACATTCCCCACAGGGTAGGAAACACCCCCCACCCCGGGGCCCTGGGTGTCAGTTGTCGTCGCCGGGCGGGGCGTCAGCGGCTGTACCGCCGCACCACCCACGCGAGGCCAAGGCCATTGGAAAGCCCCCCCCCAACGTGGCCACGTGTGTAGGTGCACTAGTTTGGACCGCATACTCACATGCCGCACCCCCGCAGGCCGCCCCCACCGGGGGTTCCGGCCCACTGGGGGCGTCGGAGCTCACGACCGCCGTAGAGCTCGTCGCTGGGGCCTGACCCGCACTGGCCTGCTGGTTGGGGAGCTGTGAGGCAGTGGCCAAAGTCGCGCCACACGCCTCAAGCAGCTCGACCCGTCCCGTCGCCTGCCGCTGCCCAGCAGACGACGCATCAAAATGAACCCCAAAGGGAGCCCCAGCGTGGCTGGCCCGAGCCAGGGAAGCCTCAAGGGCCGCAATGCATGCCAGTAAGGCCTCCACACTGACGAGGGGCCAAGGGCCAGCCGGCCCGCCTGCTACAGGCGTGGGTACAGGTCCTTGTACCCCGGGGCCCGAATAGGGCCATGACCCCACACCCAGGCCCGGTAGGGCCGATGTAGGCACCTGCCAGGGAAGGGGACCACACCACCCCCCAAGGCTGGAAGGCCCCGGGGTGAGCTGCGCCCCTATAGAGGAAGGCCCAGTAGAATGGGAAGCACCAGGAGCGGTGTCCACCGCTTGCGGGCCGCGGGCCGCAGCGCTTGCTGGACCCATGCTTGGGTCCCCCGCCTCCGGCCAAGGGGGAATAGACCCCATCCCACCGATCCCGGTGGGTGCAGGCAAAGGCGGCTGCTGGGGAGGCGCAGCCGCGGTCCTCCGACCCGGATTGCGCCTCCGAACCGCGCGAACCGCGCGAGCCGCACTCGCGGCCGCCTTCTTCTTCGAAGGCATCTCAGTCCAACCTATGGGAAGCCGAAAGAAGAAAGTCAGCAGCCAAAAGGCTTCCCAGTCAAGGCAAAAGCGACAGAGGTAAGAGGGAAAAACTTCTCCGCTCCGTCGGTTCGCAAAATGGCAGCTCGGCTGCCTCGTGGCCACCCCTTTTATAAGGGAGCTGGCCACGCCCCTAACTACCCGGATGTCTTCGTCCGGTGGGGGGGGCCCCCGCAAAGAGCGCGGCGGCCATTTTGGCGCCGCGCTTGCATTCTATTTAGTAGAAACTGACATCCCATCAAACATTTCTTAGACAATTCTACAACAGATTCCTCTGACCTACGTTCACTCCAAAATCTTATTTTGATTTTCATAGTTAATCCCATTTTTCCCTTGGTAGCTGAACTATTTGATGACATCACTCAAGCTTTGGCCATGGGTAAACAGGGGAATCCCCACTGAAATGCTTGCTGTTTCCCAAATGATCTTTTGACTGTCCTATATATGAAGCCTAGAGGGCCATATGTTACTGATGGCAATGCGCCTAATCACAAGTTAGGTCATCACTTTTATTAAGAGCATCAAAGACAACTAACTGGAGATTACGTATCTGCACAGCAAGCTGCAGCATCCTGCATAAACCTCTTCCCTGCACTGCAAAGATCATCTGGATTTCTAAAACTTAGGGAAAGGGCTGTAGTTTAGTAGCAGAATACATGTATCTATTCAGTACAATCTATGACATCTATATCCTAACCTGGAACAACCACTCTCAGGAAAGTGTAGACAGCCCTAAACTAGATGGACCTGTGCATGTTCATATGGAACAGTTCAATTATCTTCTTTGTAATCCATTATGAAACCAAAAACTAACAGAAATGCTTGGACTCTTGTTAATTGAAAAAAGGCCACTCCAGACATACAGGTGTATTGCACAATACTTTGTTAACTGCAACTGAATGTGCCAAGTAAAAATTTGTAAATTTATTTAAGGTATATCTTTGTTTCAGACAAAAAATAGGACCCACAACAATGGAAAAAATCAAGTAAAACAAGTACAATTTGAAAAATTTAGAACACACAATTGAGTGTACACCAGTTAAAAGCAAACTCCATATTCCAGCCAGCCAAATTCTCCTTCATGAACAACACAGCTGAGGTACCCAAAATCTTCCTAAAGCAAAAGGTCTATGTCTGCTGAAAAGATAAGAAGTAAATTAGCTTAACCTCCATAGGTAGGAAATTCTAGAACCTGAAACTGAGCATTGAAGATTGCTTTCTTTCTTTTCTCTAAGGGTGATAGTGTCAAAAGAAGTACTTTCCCTGAAGATGGTAAGGGCTTAGGGCAGGGATTCTCAACCTGTGGCCCGTGGGGCGGATGCAGACCATGGCGCCATTTCATGTGGTCCCTCACCGCCTCCACCACACCAGGACGTTCCATGTGGTGGAAGGGCAAAATTACCACCTGGCCCCTGAAGCTGTCTGAGGGAGCGTGACCCAGCCCCTGGCTTTAAAAGGTTGAGAACTCCTGGTTTAGGGCTTAAACTTGAGGAAACCATCTCACTCCCTGTCTCCTGCAATGACATCCAAGAGTTTGAGTGCATTAATTACTTTCCCTTGCTTTCCATGTCATTGAATAGCAACACCCATTGATGAATGATTACAGCTGTTAAGATTTGCAGTTTAATTATGATAGGAATGCCACATATTCTCCAAAACTAGATTACACATCATACTATATGTGCAGTTTGAAACCATTTCCACAATGTATCAAGCATTTTGCCTCTTCTAGAATCACCACATTCATCGAAGACATCCTTGCTGAATTTCTGCATCTCGTGTAACCAAAACAGACTTCATTCATGCTATCCAAGAGATAAATGGTATCTCTTTGGTTTAAGGCTTTAATCCCATCTGTGTTAAAGTGCTTCTGACACCCTTTGCTTGGCGACTCTCTCTGCACATAAATATCTGTTGCAAGAAAGCAATTTTGACAGCTATAAATACATTCCAGATTAATGATTCTGAGAGCTGCTCAAGGAAAGACTTTACACCATATGTGGCAGGCCCATCAGACAGGCTTCCTAACTCTTGCTTGGTACCTTATGCTTTTTACACAATCACCAAAGGATCATTTGTGACCCCTTGAATATGATGATCCTCTTTTCTGCTGCCTAAATCAATAAACAGTTTATTGCTGCTGCTACGATATTTTGTTATATTCAACAGGCATATAAACAAAAGACAAAAGCAACACTAATTCATGGAACACTATCCATGCTGCAAAAACTAAATGAAAGAAAGCCAAGACCTCTAGCCTGATCATAAGAAAATGTCAGGGCAGAGAGAGGAAGGTGAATGGATAGCAAGTTTCTTTGCATTCAATATTCTAACTTCATGGCCTTGATATGTAATCATTTCTGAAGTTGAGGAATGCACCAAGACACAGGCTAGGTTCTAATGTTTCCGGGGACAAACAGATTAAGATGGCAATTTGACTTTTCACATTCACCTCACAGTGACCTTATGGAATTTACTTCTTTGGGATTTTTAATCCTTGTACATAAGAGGGAAATGGAATAAAACCTTCTTAACTGAAGTGAAAGGATGTATTGATTGCCAAATGGCATACAAGCTGTGCTCTATATTTCTGTCCTAAAAACATTTCCCAGTAAATGTGGAAGGGGGTAAAAAAAATCTACAGCAAACATTTCAACTTGGGAGACCCTTGGAGTCTATTGTATGTTGAAGAAATATACATTCAAAAATCATCATAATATTATAGCCCTATGTAGCAGTCATCTTGGAGAAAGGGCTGGCAGACCAAGGATGATCTAGAAGGGCAAAGTAAATGACCTATAACTTAACTTGCTTGACATTTGAAGGGGGGCAATTAACATGATGATGAATGTGTCTCTGTTTTGAATAATTCTTTTCAGAAATCCAAATAGCAATCCATAGGGAAACCAAAGATAAGTGCAAAGAATGGTTCTTCCTTTCTTCCAAGATACAGAAAACCTTACACTTGAAAGAGTGCCATATGCATTGGAAATAGACAAAGGCATAAAGCTTTCTTTTCAGTTCAATGAACATCCGGGAGAGTTTTGTTGGCGGTGGCGGCACTGGTGGCAGCAGTAGTGGCAGCGGTGGTGGTGGTGGTGGCGGCGGTGGTGGCGACTTAAGAGAATTCAGGCAAGATTTCCTTAATATGTCACTTGATTACTTTAAGTAGAAAGAAGATACAGTACTGCATCTATACTTACAAGTTAGGGTAGTTTGGTGTTCTGAAACCAAGACAATGGAAGCAGCCGTAGTCTGGCTTAACACATCTTTATTGCATGGAGTAGAGTATGAACATGTGGTAATGGCGGAGGTACAGCTCTTTTTATACGGTCACTATACATTTTAATGTGGTTACACGGTAGCCCATTGGCTACTGTCAGAGGTACGTCAGCCTGAGACACACCCCTCTTGTCCAGGTGTATCTGTGGCGGGAAGGTTTCCCACGGCCGTGGTGATTGGGGAATATGAACCATGTGAGCTGGATGCTCACTGCTACCACCACTGGTAGCAGTTCGCATTATTATGCAGCTGGATACAATGTCTCAATACAAGCTATGATAAGTATGCATTTCCTGTGGAACCGGTTACATTCATCTTTAAAGGCACAAGTATACAGTTACAATCCATGCACAACACCCCTCACCCCTAGGATGGGACAAAGTCCCTCAACCAATGTGGTTTTCCACATGTGCGCTTGGGATGCGCGGCTGCTGTGCTTGGTTCGGGGACCCTCGCACTTCTCTGCTCTCCTGGTTCTTGCCCTGCAATGGGAGGGATTGACTCGTTAGCAGTTTGCTGTGGCCAAGCGACCTCTGACTGCAAATATGGGGAACTGGGGTTTCTTATTTGCGCTGGCCCGGACTGGGGGACCCAGGGCTGTAGACGTGGGGTAGGGGTGAACTCTAATGCCAAGAAACCGGGGGCTCTTGGGACTAACGAAAAAACCCTCTGTTCACTTCGACAGGTGGGGGACCACTCCGAAACACACACACCCCAGTTTCACAAATCAAAATCACAATCAAACTCTCCCTCTTGGTCAAACTCACTCCTCTCTTCCAAGGTCTCCATTGTGTCCCCAGGATATGGATTTGTATCAACACCTTCCCCCCTAGGGGAGGACCGACATTCTGCTTTTGAACCTGAGGGGTACCCTGTGTCTCCCCCTTGGAATAAACGGGTGGGGGAGAACCCTAATGCTGAATTCTGGGGCTGGTTTTCAGTGTCCTGCCTCTCGGCAACCCTTCGTCTCACTTGGTTGGCGTGCCTTCTCCAGAGTAGACTTGTGCTGGTCTCTGCACAGTACGAGACTGGCCCCGTTTGCTCAATGATTACCCCCGGGACGCCGGCTGGCCCTGCGGCCGCGTAATTTCTACAATACACCGGCTCTCCTATTCCAAAACTTTTGGTGCTTCCCAATTCAATGTTCCTCCCTTTATCCTCCACCCTGGTTGGATCCAACCTAGTCAGAAGTGTTGCGGGTTTCCTGCGCATGAGGAGCTCTGCAGGCGAGAGCCCAGACACCAGTGGCATCACCCTATAGCACAGCAGGAACTGGCACAGTTGCCGGTTCAGATCTCTGGGGCCCATCTGCCACAATGCTTTCTTTGTAGTTCGCACCAGGCGTTCTGCCTGACCATTCGTGGCAGGGTGAAAAGGGGTGGAGGTGATGTGCCAAATGGCGTTTCTCTCAATGAATGCCTGGAATTCCACAGACGTGAAAGTACTGGTGTTATCGCTCACAAGTACGTCCGGTATCCCGAAGCAACTAAACATCTTGCGCAATTGCTTTACTCATGCGGCTGAGGAGGTGTTGGACATGGGGATAACCTCCAACCACTTGGAGTATGCATCCACTATTAACAGAAAAAGGGAGCCTCTGAAAGGACCTGCGAAATCAATGTGTACCTGAGACCATGGCCCCCGGGCAGTGTCCCATTCTCTGTGGGGAAGTTGGGACTCCTCGGGACGAGAACTTTGGCACCCTTTGCAAGTGCCAACCATGTGCTCTATGTCAGCGTCCATCTGGGGCCATCAGAAGTAGCTTTGGGCCAGCACTTTAGAGCGAACGATCCTGGGGTGGCTGACGTGTAATAGCTTGAGGATTTTTGAGTGCAAGGACTCAGGAATAACCACCCACTAACCCCATAGGATGCAGCCCCTCTCTGTGGAAAGCTCATCCCTTTTCCTAACATAAGCCATGAATTCCTCCCCGGGGGAAACCATTGGCCACCCTTTCTGAACCCAGGAGCTCACTCGGGAAAGGGTCTTATCCTTGGCCATGGCTTGGGCGAGGTCTGCGGGGACTATCGGGGGTGAGTCGAGGGCTTCAATCAGAAGCACTTGGTGGTCTCCTTCTACCTCACACTTAGGGTCTCCTAACTGTGGCAGGGGTGACCTGGAAAGAGCATCTGCATGGCTAATGTCTTTTCCCGGGCGGTGGACCAGCGTGTGCTGGTATGCATTGAGAAAGATAGCCCATCGGAGCATTCTGGGGGACAGAATCTGTGGTGTGGGCTTGCCTGTGGTGAAGATGCCTATTATGGGTTTGTGGTCAGTCACAACAGTGAATGGTCGACCATACAGGAAGTCGTGGAATTTCTTTGTTCCCACACAAGTATACAGCTACAATCCATACACAACAGGTAGGGAATGTTTTTTTTTTCTTTCCAGATGTTTGGGACCACAGCTTAGGAAACCCTAGCCAAGACACTTAATGTTACTGGATTATGTAGCCCAAAAATATGGATGGCCAAATATTTCCCAACCCTGCCAGAAACATCTGCTTTCATCCCAGAATGGTCATCTCTAGCTCCCAAAGAAATCAGTTTCATGGGGAATCTTGAAGGTTCCATAGTAAGTATCTTCAGATAATGGAGGGATTATGACATGAAATACCAAAGATTGTGTTGACTCAAGTTATGCAGATTTCCTTTCTCTGAAAAAAGTGATTTTATCATGGGGATCAGTATTACAGTTGTTGTTTTGTTTTTGTAGTTTTTTGCACTGAAGTTGTTTCTTAAGCAACTGAAACAAAAACCAATTTTCTCTAAAAGTTTCCTGATTTCTTTTATGGCATGACAAATGGCTGTTTGTTTTGCTGTATTATTGATCAGCATTTAAAAGAAAGATCACACCATGAGGAAATATGGATTTGAGCTGATACTAATTTTTAACAGTTAGAATCTATAAATTAACATCATAACTTCCCTCAACGGGATGTACAGTGTATATTCCTGACCTCATTGCCACTGTAGTATGCTTTCTCAGATCAAACAATATTAGGCTTAGACTAAAGAAAATAGGGAAAAGAAGGAGACCAGACAGATATCACCTAGACAGCTTCCCTAAAGAATACACAGTGGAGGTGATGAACAGATTTAATGGCTTAGAATCAATAGACAGAGTGCCTGAAGAACTATGGACAGAGATGAGGGACATCATGCAGGAAGCAGCAAAGAAAACCATACCAAAAGAAAAGAAGTGTAAGAAAGCAAAGTGGTTGTCTGATGAGGCTCTCAAAATAGCAGAGGAACGAAGGAATGCAAAAGTCAAAAGAGAAAGGAAAAAATACAATCATTTGAACATGGAATTTCAAAGAAAAGCAAGGAGAGATAAGGAAAACTACCTAAAAGAACAGTGCAGAGAAATGGAGGAAAACAACAAAAGAGGCAGGACTAGAGATCTTTTCAAAAAAAATCGGGGAAATCAAGGGAACATTTAAAGCAAAAATAACCATGATAAGGGACAAAGACAGAAAGGAGTTAGCTGATGCAGAAGAGATTAAGAAAAGATGGAAAGAGTACACAGAGGAACTCTACAAAAAGGACCTCAACACTCCTGATAGTCACAATGATGAAAAAATTGAACTTGAGCCAGACATCCTGGAGAGTGAAGTCATAAAGGCCCTAAAGAGCACTACAAACAACAAAGCTAGTGGAGATGATGGTATCCCAGTTGAATTTTTCAAAGCTCTAAAAGAGGATGACATCAAATTACTGCATTCAATATGCCAGCAGATTTGGAAAACAAAACAGTGGCCACAGGATTGGAAAATACCAGTATACGTCCCAATCCCAAAAAAGGGCAATGCCAAAGAGTGTTCAAATTATCGAACAATTGTACTCATCCCACACGCCAGCAAGGTGATGCTCAAGATAATACAGGATAGACATCAGCAGCATGTGGAGAGAGAATTACCAGAGGTGCAGGCTGCTTTCAGAAGAGGCAGAGGGACTAGAGACCACATTGCCAACATATGTTGGATCATGGAGAAAACAAAGGAATACCAGAAACAAATTTACTTTTGCTTTATTGACTGCACTAAGGCATTTGACTGTGTGGACCACAACAAGATGTGGCAAGTAATTAAAGAGATGGGAATACCAGAGCACCTCATATGCCTCCTGAGAAATCTGTACATGAATCAAGAAGTAACAGTTAGGACAGAACACGGAATGACAGAGTGGTTTGGAATAGGAAAAGGAGTAAGACAAGGCTGCATTCTATCACCCTGATTATTCAACTTATACACAGAGCACATAATGCGCAATGCAAGGATGGAGGAATCACAATATGGGATTAAAATTGCTGGGAGAAACATCAACTATCTGAGATATGCAGATGATACCACCCTAATGACAGAAAGTGAGGAAAACCTAAAGAATCTCTTCATTGGACTGAAGGAAGAGAGTGCAAAAGCTGGCCTGAGACTAAATATCAAGAAAACCAAGATAATGGCAACAGGCCCTGGAAAATTTCAGTTCCTGGAAAATAGATGGGGAAGAAGTAGAAGCAGTGACAATTTTACTTTTCTAGGATCTAAGATCACTGCAGATGGCGACTGCAGCCATGAAATAAAAAGACGACTGATTATGGGGAGACAAGTGATGAGAAACCTGGGGAATATAGTGAAAAGCAGAGACATCACCTTGAAAACAAAAATTCACATAGTCAAAGCAATGGTATTCCCAGTGGTAATGTATGGGTGTGAGAGCTGGACCATTAGGAAGGCTGAGCGCAGAAGAATAGATGCATTTGAGATATGGTGTTGGAGGAGAGTCCTGAGAGTCCCTTGGACAGCAAAGAGAACAAACAGGGCAATACTAGAAGAAATCAAACCTGACGGCTCATTGGAGGGACAAATAGTGAAGATGAAGATGAAGTACTTTGGACACCAAATGAGAAAGGGAGGACTCACTTGAGAAGGCTTTAATGCTGGGAAAGGTAGAGGGCAAGAGAAGAAGGGGACGACCAAAGATGAGATGGCTAGATAGTATTGTGGATGCAGTGGGCAAAGAACTGGGCGGGCTGAGGAGGATGGTGGAGGACAGAGGTGCCTGGAGGAAAATGGTCCATGGGGTCGCAAAGGGTCAGAATCGACTGTGCGACTGAACAACAACAACATTAATAACTTGTCCAAAGCTCTTCTACCTCTACTCCCACTATTGATTTTGAAGCAATTGAACAAATCATTTAAAAATTTCACATACCCTGCCTTGTTGTTCGATTCCAACCCTATGGACCATTGTCCTCCATGCACCTCTGTCCTCCACCATCCTCCTCAACCCATCCAGCTCTGTGCCCATTGTGTCTACAATACCATCTAGCCATCTCATCTTTGGCTGCCCCTTTCTTATTTTGCCCTCCATCTTTCCCAGCATCAAGGCTTTCTCAAGTGAATCCTCTCTTATATTTGACCTTCTAAGGAGCAGTCAAGGTTGATTTCTTCTAAGATTAACCTATTTGTTCTTCTCGCTGTCCAGGGAACTCTCAAAATTCTCCTCTAACACCACATTTCAAAGGCATCTATTCTTCGGTGCTCTGCTTTCCTAATGGTCCAGCTCTCACACCCATACATTACTAGCGAGAATAACATTGCTTTGATTATACAAATTTTTGTTTGCAATGCGATGTCTCTACTTTTCACTATGTTCCCCATGTTTCTCATAGCTTGCCTCCCAAGAATCAGTTGCCTTTTTATTTCATGGCTGCAATTACCATCTGCAGTGATCTTTGATCCTAAGAAAGTAAAATCTGTCACTGCTTCTACTTCTTCCCCATCTATTTTCCAGGGACTGATCGGACCTGTTGCCATTATCTTGGTTTTCTTGATATTAAGTCTCAAGCCAGCTTTTGCACTCTTCTCCTTCAATCCAATCAAGAGGTTCTTTAGGTCTTCCTCACTTTCTGGCATTAGGGTGGTATCATCTGCATATCTCAAATTGTTGATGTTTCTCCCAGCAATTTTGACCACATATTGTGATTCCTCCATTCCTGCACTGCACATTATGTGCTCTGTGTATAAGTTGAATAAACAAGGTGATAAAATGCAGCCTTGTCTTCCTCCTTTTCCTATTCCAAACCACTCCGTCATTCCATATTCTGTCCTAACTGTTGCTTCTTGACTCATGTACAGATTTATCATGAGGCATATAAGGTGTTCTAGTACTGTATTCCCATCTCTTTAATTACTTGCCACAATTTGTTGTGGTCCACACAATCAAAGGCCTTGCTGTAGTCAATGAAACAGAAGTAGACTCCATGATCCTAGCCTACTCAAAATTTCCTGTTCTATATTCTGAAAAAAAGGGAAAGAGCAAGCTAACAAAACTGAGGCCTACTGACCAAGATAGTAAAGGTAAAGGTTTCCCTTCCTTGAAAGCCAATCGTTCAGTGCTCATCTCTGTTTCAAAGCTGAAGAGCCAGCGCTGTCTGCTTTTGCAGAAGTTTTGTGGTCATGTGGCAGGAATGACTAGACACCGGAGAACAAGGAATGCCATTACCTTCCCACTGAAGTGGTCCCTATTTATCTACTTGCAATTTCTTGCTTTCGAACTGCTAGGTTGGCAGGAGCTGGGGCAAAGACGTGAGCTCATTCCGTCCTGCAGTACTCAGTAATCGAACTGCTGACCTTCCACCTCCCAATCAGCATCTTAGCCACTTGAGCCACTGCAGTCCCTTTCTAACCAAGATATTGTGGGTTATTTAAAAGCTTCAGCCTTTCTTATCCTTGCAGCACTCTATGATGTATATTTGTTTTACATCTCTACTTAGACCATCGCCAAGGTTTTCTTTTTTATTTTCCTCTTTCTCAGATCCTTCTCCTGCAACTCTTCCAGATGAATCTTTATGAAATCCTGGCTTACCTCCTTAGTTTCCATAAACCTTTAAGACCCTTGCATGTTCTGTTTCTGAATCTCAGACTTGGACTACTTGTGACCCTTCAAATGTTGGGAAGTAACTCCCATTACCATTCCCCATTTTGCATTTAGCAACAATTCTTCTCGAGCCTCTAGCTGGTATTCATAACAGGCATAACTCATAACCCCCCTTTCAAGTAGCATTCATGTTATGTATATAATGTAGCCATGACATAATATAACTATATAGTTGTCAGTGATGTAGCAATTTTTAAACACTGACGTATGTGTTCCCAAGTATAATTCCTCTTGCATGTTCCTGTACCAGGCTCAATTTGTGCACAGTAGTTTTTCCTTTTAATTAAAAACTGATCAGAATATGAATCTTGAATTAGTATTTACCCCTTCAGGATTATTATAAGGATATAGTGGGCGCTCAGAAGCTGTTTAATGCATGTCTAATCCTGCTGTTTCATTTGGTTCTGTATCCACCAGCTCTTTCTGGGACCTCTGCCAATGGAAGATACTCATCTACTGCTGGCTGATTTAAACCTATACTTATAGGTAACATCATGATGAGATGAAATGAAATTAAAAGAAAGGAAAGGAAGCTTTTTTTTTTTACTTGGCAAGCTGGCTTTCAATTGCCACTGGGATGAACCTCCCCCCCCCCCTCAAATTTTGTGAGACCATTCACTCAGCTAAGAAGACGGGGAAGAGACTACTGCCAACTTTGAAGTGAAGGGATACTCTCAACAAACATCCAGGAAATGAGCTTGACTTTAAAGATGAGTTTAAACAAATTTTCCTACTGTATGTTTTCAGAAGAAAAGGTTTTACTGTTTAGCAGGCTAGAGGTAATGCCTTCTTGGTTCAACATGAGACAATAGGGAAAAGGACAGAGATGTTTCCCTTCAATTATTAAAAGTGGAAACCATATTTTTTTACCCCATCCAAATTCCATAAAGGAGATTCTGTGCTATGACATGGTACCATTCCCAATGGACATTCTGTTGAAGACTTTAAGTGAAAATGCTGGCATGCCACTTAAGGTAGGTGAAGCCAACACTTGAAGTAGCAGCATAACTTTCTCCTCCACATATACCGCATATAGGAGTGCAAATGAAAGAGAGGAAAGCTTTCAACCATCTCGACTCTAAAGATGACTTACCAACAAGGAAGTTCCAAGATTCTCCTTCTCCCATATATTAAGTTCATAGTACTGGATTTTTCCCCATGCTCGAAAAAAGAATTGGCCAGCACTAATTTCAGTGTGAGGAAACATCTAATATTCTAAGCAATGCAGCATAAAAGGCTGGTTCCAGTTTTATTTAATATGATTTGTGGACTGCTTGTGAACCAGGTGGGAGAGTACCTCATATCAAAAAGGGCCTCTTCCTGTCCACATCATAAGCCAGTGGTGGTGAACCTATGGCACCCATGCCAGAGGTTGCACTCGGAGTTCTCTCTATGGGTACCCATGCAGTCACACCAGCACAGAGTTTGCTCCACCCCTCTGCTCAGTAGCCCAATGGGAGTGCTTCCTCCCTTGCCTAGTTGGCCCCACCCTTCTGCCCAGCAGCCCAATGAGAGTTTCCTTCTTCCCCTGTTGTGTTGGCACTTTGCAATAAATAAGTCAGTTTTGGGTTGCAGTTTGGACACTCGGTCTCTAAAAGGTTCACCATCACTGTCATAAGCTGGCACTGGTAATAGCCACCTTCTCCTATGTGAAAACAGCAAAAGGAAATGATACCACTGAATATCTGGAATAAAATAATTTTTGAGCCCTGTTAAGAAACATCAACAGGGTGTCTCGATCACAAACAATACTTCAGCAGGATGTCTTTAGTCATCTAAGAAAAGGCCATGTTCTCATCCCTGAATGTCCTTTTCATATATTCTATGTATAAAAACTTCCAGGTCAAGGCTGCTCACCATCAGCTATGAACCAAGATTTCTCTTTCCACCCTGCCATCTCTTGGATAACCCTAACTTAAAACTTCACAAGAGCCACGTCTGGCATGGAAATCAAAATGCAACATTGTTCAAAGTTGTATTGAGAACAAAAATGGATTCAGTGTCTCTAGATCTCTTGGGAGAGCTGTATTTATGTTTGTTTATGTTTATTCAATTTATATCCAACCCTACTCAACACATGGCCGACTCAGGGTGGCTAACAACATATAAATGACCCCAGGGCAACCCAAGGGGTTTACATATAAGATACAAGATACAATGTTCAAAATACAATAATAAATACAATGTTTAAAGTAAATACAATAACACAAATCACAATATAAAGCAAAACAATCCACAAAATGCAAAATATCAGCATCATATCAAAATAGAAAACAATTCAACCGAAACCACCCACAAAAAACCCCTGCCTACAGAGTCTTATGAAAGGGAGGACAGGGCCCAGAAACGCCGACCGGTGGCATGGCCGGGAGGGCCTCTTCAGGCCGGGAGCGCTGCGGCGGTGGATTTGCCCGGCAGGCCCCCTTGCCTTTTAAGTCCTGGTGAGGGGGGACAGCGGGGCCAGGAATGCTGGCCGGTGGCATGGCCAGAAGGCCTCTTTGCCCCCACCGGGGCTGAGCACGGCGGCGGTGGTTCACCTGGCAGGCCCCCTCGCCTTTTAAGTCCTGGCGAGGGGGGAAGGACGGGGCCCGGAACACTGGCTGGTGGCATGGCCAGAAGGCCTCTTCGCCCCCATCGGGGCCGAGCGCGGTGGTGGTGGTTCACCCGGCAGGCCCCCTCGCCTTTTAAGTCCTGGCGAGGGGGGAGGGCAGGGCCCGGAACACTGGCCGGTGGCATGGCCAGAAGGCCTCTTTGCCCCCACCGGGGCCGAGCACGATGGTGGTGGTTCGCCCAGCAGGCCCCCTCGCCTGGCAAGGGGGGTGGGCGGGGGGAGGACGGGGCCCAGAACGCTGGCCGGTGGCATGGCCAGAAGGCCTCTTTGCCCCCACCGGGGCTGAGGTCATTCTGGCTTCTGATATTTCAGCAGAAGATTTTGGTTCCATCAAACAAACAAGACAGATCATAAGGAACAGTCTTCTTGCTTTTCCTGGCTCCCTCCAGCTGGGTTTTTCAAAGTCAAGAGAGAGGTCAAGAATCTGAACGAATTTGATGCCTTTCACTCAAGATAAAGCAAAAAATGTTAAAAGGATGTTAAAAGGATGTGCACTGCCTACACATAGATATTACAGTACACTTTATATGTTTCATCAAAGCTTCCCATATTTCCTCCTTGAGTGTTTCTATTTGACATCCCAAGCTTTCTGGTGCATAAAAATACCAGATTGGCTGTGCTAGAACTTGAAATTTATATAGGGATATTATCAACCTCCTCACTCTCTTTCAGTCACACACACATACAGTACATATACACAGGAACACCATGTTATCTGGCAATGCAATGATATTGCTAGAGGGATGATGGGGTTGTCCACTGACAGTATTGGCTTGGCTGCTGGTGTCAACAATAGTTACAGATAAATGAATTCAAAACAACTGGAGCCAATAACTGTCCTTTCTTGGTCGAGAAGAAAAGGGGACTAGCCAAAGATGCAACTATGCAGCTACAAGCATCTCATCATGGCCCTTTGCTTCAGGCATAGTGTTAGTACACACTGCCATCTGTACTGTAGTGGTGCCAGGAGGTGCTGCCAAGCATAAAACAAAACCTGTTCCTGTTGGCACTTAACCACAGGACCAAAACACTCTCCTATTACAGTTTCTGCATTCTAAGGTATTACCCAACAAAAAGAGTTTAAAGCATAGGAACCTGGACAGGCATCAGAACAGGGAACTTTCTACTGACCATCAAAAGAAAATTACAAGATTTGTCCATGCAGTCTGGACTAGTTAAAGGGTTCTCTTTCCAACAAAGCTTTAAACAGTTCTCAAATATATGTACCAATATTTATATTACAGGAGTTAGTCTTGAAGGTGCCACATTTTTTGTCTTTTTTAGTGTTCTGTTTTATTTACTCTCAGATATGTTTGCACAGACTAACATGGCTACCACTTCAAACACTTTGATATGTATAAAATGTCTTCCCAATACATCACATTCCTAATGATACAGTTTGATGCAAGGTGACTCAGGGGTAATATCTTTTGGTTTCATTAGGACTTGCTTCTTAGTAAACCCATTTCTGGCTTCAGATTAAAGATATCTTTTTTCAGACTGTTTTACAAATTATAGTAAATTCCTTTGATTAAAGATGCCATGGAGAGCTAGAAGGGACCATAAGGGTCATCAAGTCCAAACTAAACTAACTAAAGGGACAGTGCAAAATAAATAAACATTATAATTATACAAGAGACATGATTACAGTACCTCCTTGGGGATGAGGTCATGGGAAACATCCTCATGAGCTTCTGTATTTCAGAAATTATCACTACCCCAAATCCTTCACCAAAATTTATGGCTCATTTCAATTCAGCAAACCTTTAAGATTAGTACCTGAAATTTAGGATAAGGGATGCATGGCGACAAAATGGCCGCTGCACGCCCCTGAGGCGCGGGCACAACAAGATGGAGAGGGGCATGGCCGGCTTCCCCTTTATAAGGGGTGGCCGAGCCAATGGCCCCGCTCTTCTTAATTCGGCTGGGCCCCGGGTGCGTTTGCCAGGCCCAGCTGACCTTGCCTCCCCTGTCGCTAGCCTGGGAACGGGCTTGCGCCAGTGCATCGCGGCGGTCTCACCGCGCCTCTGTTGTGTCCGCCGGCTCCCACCCGGAAATGGGCCGGGGCCGCAGACTTTTCCTCTGCGGGTGCCGCCTGCCTTGCTGGCTTGCTTCAGGCAAGCTTCGGCGGCCCGTCGGCGCGGGCGCTCACCTGTGCACGGGCCTGCGCTGCGTGCACCTCTCAGGGCGGGCCTGGTCTGCCTTTCCAGCAGGCCCGTGTTCGGTCCCCCCTGGTGGGCACACGTGGTGCCGAAAAAGAAGACCGCCCGCGGCAGGCCCCCCGCAGCCCGCCATTTGTGCATGGCCCCACTCGGGCCCCCTGCGGGGCCGGCACCCATACCCCAGCTTGCACGCAGGGCCTCTCAATTGTTACCACAGTAACAAGTGGTGAGAAGCATTTAATTAGGGTTCTAATTGGATTTGCCCCTTACCAGTGCAATTTTGGCCCGTTTGATCCTTAACCATTGTTAAGGTAGGACCATTGTGAATCTAAATAAATGTGGCCCAATTTTCAATCCAATATTTGTGACCATGTCATTATTGGGGTGTGGGTACAGCAAAGAATTGTGAACGATCATATCCATGCCCTTCTGATCTTCAAGAGTCACCTGCATGTATATACTGGACTTAAATATTTAGCAAGTCCTCCATACCAGTAAAGAGGGCTCTATGAACATTAACAAAATATTGACCCCACTGAAAACAACAGACTCAACATGCAAAGGACAGAACTTGAAAACTTCATATATTTATAGTTCAGAAGACAAATACATAAAGTAGTGTGCTTTCCTAAAATGTTCTTTATTGGTACACAACTCTTTCCTGATGTGGCTCAATGCTCTCCTAATTATCAAAAGCTCATTATAATATTTTGATAACCTAACGTCAGTTCTGGTCCTCATTTTTAAGGGCCCTTTTCAAAGAGTATACTGTACTGTTAGGTACGACAGGTAAGTCTTTGCCCTAACTAGTTGTATAAGATATTACACTCCACTGCAGTACTGTTGTATTGCTTTAAGAGGTTTGTGGCTGTGATAGATAGATAGATAGATAGATAGATAGATAGATAGATAGATAGATAGATAGATAGATAGATAGATAGATAGATAGATAGATAGATAGATAGATAGATAGATAGATAGATAGATAGATAGATCTTTATTGTCATGGTCCTTCACAGAACAACGAGATTGAAAAACCACTTATCGACCCCAAAAAACCTAAACAAAAGACAACTATACAAAATTATCAACATACTCCCACCTCACATATACACATTTAACCCCTAAAAAGCTCTAAAACTCTAAGACTCTAAAACTCTAAAAACTATATACAGAAGGTCCCTCATAAACTGCATTTCACTGCATTCAAAGCCAGAAACTATTTCTCAAGCGGCTGGTCCTGGTCTTTATGACCCTATACAGTGATACCTCATACAATGTCCAAACTTGGTTCCACAAGTTTGGACTTTATACGGATTTGGACTAAAATCCTAGCCGCAATGCCTCATACAACGTCCAAATGCTTGCCGCGATGCCTCATACAACGTCGTTTCCATAGAGATACATTGTACTGTAACAGCACAGACTTCAGGGCAAAGTCAAGGAAACAGACAAGAAACTGACAGAACTTTAAGAAATCATTGTCTAAAGGCTAAAAACATTACAAAAACATGTCAAACCACCCTGATTGTCCAAGAACCTGAAGAATGCTGCAAAAATCCCAGGAATGCTTCTAAAAATTCTGATGAAAAATTCAAAAAAATCCAAAATCGCGCTCAAAACCACACCTAAACACTCTTTGCCTCATACAAAACCCACAAGAGTAATGCTCGCATGTGTCCTGCCTTTTATACTGCCCAGGCACAATGCAACCTGGGAAAACCCCAATGCCTCATACAATGTCACATGACTTTATATGAGGCAACTTTTTTCAAGGAATTAGGCGATGTTGTATGAATCCGATGTTGTATGAAGCAGACTTTGTATGAGGTATTACTGTTACCTTCTTCTAGAAGGCAGAAGCTGAAAGAGATCATTTCCAGGGTGCGTACTATCCTGCACAATCTCTACAGCTTTGTTATAACACCTGGCGGCATAGATCTGATCTAGAGTGGGAAGAGTACGCTCGATTATCCCCTCTGCAGTCTTTATGGCCCTGGACAGCATTGTTCTTTCCCTAGCTGTACAACTCCCAAACCATACACACAGACCATAAGTTAACACACTCTCTATGGTACAGTGGTAAAATGCCAACAGCAGTTCCTTTGAAAGATTGTTCTTCCTGAGGATTCTCAAGAAGTATAACCTCTGCTGTGCTCTCTTCATCAGATCTTTGGTTTTTGCTCCCCATGTTAAATCATCCCTCAGCTCCATTCCCAGAAATCGAAACACCGAGACCTGTTCCACACAATTTCCTTCAACAACACAGGTGTTGTTCACTAATAGTGTAATTCCTGAGACCTGTGTGTAAAGCAAGGCATGTGCTCACACATCTTCAGCCTATGTATATGTGGGCATCAGAGCCTGTGTGCTCAGGCTGCCCTTCTTGTTCTCTGAAATCTATGTACAAGATACTGCTTGTAGTGAGGACTTCTGCTGGAGAAGACTACCGTGGTGTAGCCACTGTTGGAGAAAGAGAAATACACAACTGCAGTGAAGTCATAAGCCTTTTTTCATGTCTGCGTCAGAGGTTTTGCTTTCTATCTTGATTGAGTTCCCATCAAAACATATTTGTTAATTTATTGCTGATTAGGTCTTGCATTTAAATTCAGAGATACAAATTAACAGCACTTTGACGGGTAAAGTCAGCTCTTATTTAGAAGGCATTTTACTGACAGTTTTTTCAATTACTGTATGTACATTTATTTCGCATCCTACCCAATAGGTTGAAAATGGCTTAAGTTATTTAGATGGAGACAGACAGATAGATATAGAGGTAGTCATGTCATATATTAATGCTAAAGTAAGCCACTATTTGAGTGGAATAAACTTCATGATATGTTAAAAGATAGTTATAATGTTGATGACATTTTCATGTGCAATTCCAAAGTGCAGAAATTGTTGTTGAATACATGATTGCAGCTTTATTTATTCACACCATTACAGTATTCAGAAATTGTTATTCTGCTTTTCTGTCTGCTAGAGACAGCACTGATTATTAACCATGCCATTTCTTGTTTCAATGAGCTTCATTTATAATAATTTAATGTCAGAAATTTTTCTGGGTTGAAAGGATTTTTGTGGAAGAAACTCTGCTCAGGGAACACCCAAATGAGGCTCATTTCATGTCCCCAAGAGCTGGGACAGAGATGTGCAAGCAATCCATCATGTAGTACCTGGGTCTTGAACTGCCAACTTTCCAGCCTTCCAGCTAACAAAGCAAGCTTCTTAATTACATTTTATCCTATTTTATCTGAAAATTTTGTGCCCGTGGTAATGCAGAGTTTAATAGTTCCTGTGGTAACAGTAGCTGGCAGCACAACTTAACGGTTTAAATATCTGGCTGCAGTTCAGCTTTGTGCATTCCAGAAGCGCCAAGCTTGTATGACCTTCGGCAAGTTGCACAGTCCCAAGATGCCCCCAGAAGAAAGGAATGATAAACCATTTCTGTGTATTCTCTAACTATAAAACTCCAGAGAGGGTTGCCATAAGTCAGAACTGCCATAAGACACAACTGCCATCCATTACACCCAATGTGATGTAAGTGGATGGAGTGACAGATTAGGACTCTGGAAACCAAAGTTCAAATCATGATTCAGCCATGGAAACCCAATCGGGGAGCAGAACTAGTGAAACCATTCCTTAAGTATCTCACTTACCTATAATGGTTGCTATAAGCCAGTTCTGACTTGACAGCACATAACAACAACTACTACTACTAAATTTGGCCTTGAAAGGAGGTTCAATAGTTTTTGGTTCACTGCTCCCAGTGTTGCAGGATTTGTTTATTAAAGAATCTGTGCAGTTGCCCATCAACATATACCTTCTGACTGCTTCACAAAACATTTTAAAAATAAAATGCAATTATTAATTCCAATCTTTTAACTAATTACTGTACTTCTTTTTGCACAGTCACAGGACATTTGTCTATTATAGAATCTAGTTAGGATGACAGAGCAAATACACAATGCAGAGCATCTCCACAGGTTAGGAATGTGTAGGAAGACCGAAATGTAGTAAACTTTTATCCTAAAACATTCTTATTAATATAAAAAGTGAAGGATGAGACTTTTTTTACAACTGGTTTGCAAAGCCTGTGAAATTATTGTTGTTTACCATTGGCCAGATTCTAGCACTCAGTATATTGCAAACTCCTGTGCCTTTTAAGAACAACAAATGAGACTATCACAGGAAAAGCTTCCTGATTCAAGCAACGTCACCAAAGACATACCAATCACAATCTTCTTGTAATTGCCTAACCAATAATATTTTCATTGGATTGCCCTTTCTAATGGCCATAATCCTTCATTTTCTCAGGTAAGGAGCAATAATTTTTCAGTTGTTGAATATTCTCTTTAGAAATCCTTTATTTTATTTCTTTTGTTTAATTATACATAACAAAAACCCCAACATAAAATATAAGCATATAAAAGAAAAATCAAGATGAAATACATAAAAACCTTTATAGACAGCACTGATTATTAACCATACCATTTCTATTAATCTATCATGTTGGTGTTGCATCACTGATGTGACATTGGATTTAAGCCTATCTAAGATGGATATACTGTCAGTACTGAAAGTAAATATATAAAGAGAAACACCTCTATAATGCATGATTTCTAGAGGCTTACCCTAACAATCCGACAGATTCCTCATGATTTTTAAAATTACCAAACAAGAACCTAGGAACTTAGAAAGATTGTCTCAACACAAAACACTTGCCTAATGGCACTGGACTGCACCAAAGGCACCGAAGATCAACTGATGTATCAATTTTTCCTATTTATCGCCTTGCAATAAAAGAAAACTGCCCATTTTTAGCAAACTCCCACAACTGCAATTAAACAATCAACAAGCATCCTTGCAGTTGTCAAAGTAGTAGCCATGTTGGTCTATGCAAGCATATCAGATCAGACACAAAATATTAAAAATAAAGACAACTAACATGTTGTGGCACCTTAAAGACTAACTGCTATATTTTAACATGAGCCTTTATGAAGTTGATCCATGAAAGCTCACATTAAAATATTGCATTTAGTCTTTAAGGCCGTGGTAGCCAACCGCTAGCTTAATGCAGCCCATGCATATCATTAATCTGGCCCACAGCAGTCACCCGGGGACCTATAGACCCACCAACCAACCACCACCAGAAGTATCAATACGTCACTTACTGCAGCAGTGGCAGTGGCAGGAATCATGATTTTTTTCTGGCTTTTTGGACAGGCTCTGCTGCTTCCCAGAGCAGCAGCAGGCTTTTTGGAGCAATTTCACTTCAGTTTGGGATTTTTCTGCCCCTTCCCCACTGCGTTTGACAGGTAGAGCTTACATCAGCACCTGGGATGACTGTGCAGAACCAGGAAGTAGCTCACGGTGCTGCTCTAGCTGCCTAAGCACAGTGGAGAAGGCTCAGAAAAATCCCAAACTGGAGCGATCATGCTCCAAAAAGAATCATACCACCCTGGAAAATGGCGGAGCCTGTCCAAACCCCTGGGGTTCCCACCACCACTGCTGCCTGGGGTTCCCACCACCACTGCTGCCAACGATAATGACAAAAATTTAAGTAGTAGGCATAGCAACACTTCCGACCCCCAACGGGAAGTGTCAGAGGCAGGTCGAGATCCTGACAGGAAAATGTTGGGAACCACTACTTTAAAGTGTCACAGAGCTTTTGTCTTTCTTTGCTTCATTTTTTATCTGATGAACAAGCATTTTTTATAGCACCATGACAATGCCAGTACATTCACAGAAGACTAAGGAAAGCTGTGTTTAAACTACAAGTCACCCACCCATTATTTCTAATACCTGAGTTTATTTTAGGAAAACAATTATCTTCAGGAGTATTAAGACTATCAGAATAATTTAAATCACTGTACACAAATATCCAAGTTTTCACATTTCTCTACAGGTAAAACAACTGACATATACATATGTTTGAAGAACCAGAAATCTACAAAGAAAGTTCCTTCCAGATTCTGTTCTATTCCTCCCTCTTGCACCCATACATGGAAATGCCATTTAATGAAGGTGTTGCTTAAAAATCCAGATGGACTGTCTGAATAAAATTCCCTGATTAGAAAGATCACAAAGAGTGAACACCTAGCCAGACTTTTTATCTTCTCCATCTCTATATGGCACCTCACCAGGCTGCCTGTTGTCTGGTCATTTCTGCAGCAATCTGTGGATTTAGAAAAGCACACCATAAGCAGTGGGCACCAGTGAACAGGGAGTGAAGTTACAGACCATGCCAAAGCTTCTTGGAAAGGATAATGACTGTCACCATGTATAATCAGACAAGGCTCAGCATTATTGCAGGCAAAGGCAAGCCAAAAAAGGAAGGCCATTACAGCTTCAGTTAGATGCAAAACTGTTATGGTGACAAAGCCCAGCGAAGGAGGATACACAACTGGAACAGAAGGTCTGTTGCTTAATGGATGAGCACATCGTTTCATGCCAAAAGTTCAATCACCATCATATCTAGATGGAGCTGGGAAAGTGTGCCACCTGAAATCTAGAGAGTCTCTGCTAATCATGATTGACAATACTGGGATAGAGAGAACAGTGATTTATCTCAGCTTTAAGACAATAACTTGTGTTGTCTGCATAATTGCTTACGAAATAGAAAAAGACTGGAATAAACTAAACAATGAGAGAAATCTAGCCCTTATTAAAGATTTACCAGTCCCTTGCCTTAGACCCCAATGCATTTCCATGGCAATGGAATTGGAAATAAAGCCTTAAGGAAGGGCAGTAGTCGAGTGACTGTGAAAAGAACAGGAAAAGAGACAAGCGATGATTAAGGCAAGGAAGAATGGATGAAGAAGGCAATAATGGCCCTGAGATTGAAAGAAGAAGCCGGGACAAAGAAAAATAATTTGAGAAGGACAAATATAGGACAAATGAAAGATACAGTAGAGCCCCATATAACAAAAATAATTCATTCTACAAGGCACTTTGTTATATGGTTTTTTCATTATACAATGCATGCATCACACAACAAAAATCCCTATGGGGAAAATTGTACAATGAAAATCTCTATGGGGAAAATCATACAACGAAAGAATTTTTGTTGTATGATTTTTTCCATAGAGATTTTCGTTGTACAATTTTCCCCATAGAGATGCATTGCATCATACAACAAAAATGTTTGTTATACGGGGCACAATGGTTTTTCAAATCCTCTCTATTGTAGGATTTTTTCCACTGTACGAGGAATTCATTATACAGGGTTCTACTGTAGATTAATAAAGGGGATGAGAGAGAAATTAATTGATAGACAGAAACATAAGGGGTAAGGAGAAAGCAAGAACAAAGAAAAATAAAGGCAGAGCATAGAACAATGATTGGAAACTATATTTGTTCATTGTTGATCAGCTCCTTTCTTGCATATTCCCACCAATTGATGGTATACCAATTAAAGTTACAACAGAATGTAGAAACACTGAGTACAAAGGGTGTATTTCCCCTATACCACACTTATTTTTATTTTCAAGGATTTCTACGTGCTCAGCAAGGCAATTTCCAAATGGCCAAATCTCCAACAGCTAAATATGATCATAAACATGTATGCTGTTTAGACCGTCAATTAAGCTTAACATCCCACTATACCAGAGATATATGGTTATAAGAGCTCTATTGACACAAAACAACACAATCTTATGATCCAGATGTTGCTGTATCCATGCTCCATTTAACTCCATATAAAGCCACACAATTTTCATTTTCCAGCTGATGCATTAGTTTTCAATGTTTCCAGAAGCCCTTCCATGTTCTTCTTTGTTCAAGCAACATTTTGCACTGCACAAGTGCAGAACTCTGATCTGTTGTTTGTTTCAGAGGGTTACAGCTAAATGACACACTACATATTTTATTGCATTTGTTAAGTATCTGTCAGCATTGCTCACATATTTCTACTTCCCAACAGAAGTATACATATGAAATGCTAAATTAATCATAGAGTCAACAGTGTCATTATTAGTCACTTTATTAAGAATGGTAATCTTGCCACAATGTGTTTGGATTCAGTATACTGAGAATTATTCTGCATGATATACTACCCTTCCCTAGCAATTCCAATAAATTATAAGCGAGTTTTTTAAAGTAGGTAAGTGCAATTAATAGTTACAGGCAAAAATAGCAAAAGGGTGCAGGGTGAAATTTTGAATATTCATTTCATCACCATTAAAAATTGACCTAGAAATTATCTTGTGTGAGAAAGAGGGGGGGAATCATGTATTGTATGTCAATTCTGACCTATGGCAACCCTTTTTCAGTGTTTTTTAGTACAGAGTACACTGAAGTGATTTTCCATACCCTTCTGGGGGCACCCAGGAATGGTGCAGCTTATTTAAATCCACACAGGTGGGCTTTTCTGGGAAGCACAATGGGGAACTGAACTCTCCAACCTCTGGTGTTTCAGCCAGATGGTGAACTCATTAATTCTCTATATATGTCTATTGATTATCCATCATCCACACATACACACATGCTGGACAAGATGTCAGCATGTTCGCTTGAAGAACATGAACAGTATTAAAGCAGCAGGTAGAGTAGCCCCTGTGATTTATAGAAACAAATACAATGAATGTGTCCCAAGGCACAACTAGAAATCTGGAAAAACTGGAGGCTGCCACAGAAAACAGCTGGTTATATGTAGGGTTGCCTTATTTTCCTTCTGCAATATCTAGAGGAATTCACGCTATGTCCTGACATCTTTACACCTTTGTGTAAAATATTTCTATTCTGTCTATCCAAGGTGGATTATGAAAAGAAAAACATAATGCACCATAAATATACGACTTTGTACTCAAAGCAGTGCCTAGTTTTGTCACAAACATCATCAAGATGTGTCATGTGGTTGTGTGTGCTTCTTAAAGAATCAAGCCTGAACAGTAGATTGCCTTGCATCTACACTGGGCATGGCTAAACGTGTTTTCTGATAACAACAGCAATATGTAGTGTAATCTCTTAATCTCCAAAATAGGAAGAAATTAAACTGGCTGGTACTAGATTTGTCTGATCCTTGTTATCTTTAACCTTTTGACTTAACAAGGATGTAATATAATGTGTTTCATTGCAGACATCATAAATACGTGACAGCTGACCTCACAATGGGTTGTGGAAAATTTCAGAAAACTCTGGGGAAGAATTCCTTCTAGCAGCCAATTAGTTAGAAATGAAACAAAAAAGTGAGATGCTAAAGCAGAAACAATAGAATACTTTTTCTAGACACAGAAATATAGTAAGTATATCAATTTAGTTGGGTTCCTTGTTTATTTTGCACAACACAATATTTCAGAATATTTCAGCTCAAATAGCAGTTCTTGCATTTTTTATTGTTAATATATAAATTAATTTGTCACTTTTATGCAGCACACAGACATCCCATAACTATTTGCTTGGCAATGTTTTTAATACAAATAACAATTTATTTAAAATAAAATCAACTACATTAGCAGAATAACTAGAATTGTGCAGTGCTCAGTTCCACACTACAAAAGGTGTGAGTCTTCACATTTTATACTAAGTATTATCTTTTTACAAACACTAGTTAAAAAGAGGTTGATTAATATGCGAATAAAGATGCAATTTATTAGATTGAATAATAGAGACAGTTAATTACAGTGTTCCTCCTACAAAATGTATGATTTATTTCTATTTCCTTGGCATGTTTGTATCTTCCCCTTTCTCAACGAGAATGTGTATGAGGGCCAACTACTATTATTCTTACAAAGCACTTGAGGTAGGAAGATATATTTGTTAACCATTCTGAGATCAGTAAATAAACATTTTAAACAATAGATGAATGAAGAAACAAATGAGAGAATGAATGAACGAGAGAATGACTTCCAGAAAGGCACAGGGTGGGTTCTGCAGCTCATCATGAATTGAACCCATGACTCCCCAGTCTAAATTTAGTATCCAATTGTTGTGTTCTGATGGTTTTTATTGTACACATGGATTACAATGTATCTGAGCCAATGTAACCTTGCCTATAGCAACAATGTAACCTTCAGCTGTATCATATAAACCCTGTAATAGGACGCGAGCTAATGACCACCAGCTGGCAGCAGCGAGCGTCCAAGCTCTCTTGGTCCGAACTCATCAAAGGCAACAGCGCGGGAAGTTTTCCCGCCACCACCTACACCTGGACAAGAAGGGCGTGACCTGCAATGACGTCACGCAGACAGTAGCCAATGGGCTACCATGGCACCACGTTCAAATGTATTACTGCTGTATATAAAGAGCTATCGATCCGCCATTACCTCATGTTCCCTCTGTCCACGATGCAATAAACCTGAGTTAACCCAGCCCGAGGCTGTGTCCTGTGTCTTGGTTTGCATACACCAAATTGGCGACGAAGGTGGGATAATGGATCCCCACGGAACAGCCAGGGCACAGAGCGGTTTCAACATCACCAAACCGCAAGACTGGGAGCTGCTTGAGATGGATTTCCAGGCGGCCCTGGTGGAACTCAGAGTCAAAGGAGAAGACGAGGAGAGGAAGAGGGCCATCCTCACCAGAATGCTCGGGATGGAAACCAAGCGGACGCTGGTGGGCATAATCGCTCCGAAGAAGGTGAGCGACTTTAAGGCGAGCGACATCATGAAACTGCTGCGAGAGCGGTTCTGCCCCTCGAGGGCAATGTTTCCCGCTCGGAGCGCGTTTTGGAGGCGAGTCCAAGCGCCGGATGAGTCGGTTGAGGCATTCGTGGCCGCCATGAGGATAGCCGCCGCCCCCTGTAAATGGGGCGATATCCTGGAGTTGGTCCTCAGGGACGGCGTGTTGTGTGGCCTGAAAGACAAGGAGGTACAGCGCAGCTTGATGAATAAGGAGCCGCCACCCACGCTGGCAGAGGTCATAGAGGCCGCGGAAGCCGCAGAGTCCACGAATGCCGGAGTGGACGAGATGCACCAGTGGCGTGAGTGGCGTCCTAGAGCCGGCAAGGCGGAAAATTCGGTGCACGGGAAGACCGGACAGTCGGTGCACGCGACTCGACGGGCCTCAAAGTCGTCTACGGAAGGCAGCGACGGCGAGGAGGTCCAGAAGGTCCGGAAGGGTGGTCGACGCTGCGAGGGTTGCGGAGCGGCCCACGAGCGCGCGAGATGCCCGTTCAGGAAGGCCGAGTGTTACACCTGCGGCCGTCGGGGGCACATCGCCAAGGCGTGCAGAAAGAGGAAAGAGGGCCGGAGGCAGTCACAAGACCGCGCGGCCAGACCGGACCGTCCAGCGAGGCCCAAAGATGGCGCCCAGACCACGAGGAAGCAGGACGGCGTGGGCCGCGTCTCGGACGGCAGCGAGGACGACGCCTCAGTGTTCAGCGTGTCCGCGGGACAGTCCCATTACTTCGTTGAGGTATTAGTACAAGGGGCCCCTATTAAGATGGAAATTGACTCGGGGTCCTCCTATTCCATAATCCCCCAGAAAGAGTTCCTGAAAATCGACCCCCACGTGCGGCCCAAGCTTAAAGCGTTGAGGTCCACACTACGGGACGTACAGGGAAACAGCATTCCGGTGTTGGGGGTCGGGAAATTTCGGGTCAATTTTAAGAGACATTCTGCGGAACTGCCCCTAGTTGTCCTCAAAGGGGGAAGCTGTAGCCTCCTAGGGACACAGTGGTTTCAGCCCTTAGGTTTGTTCATAGGGGGGGTGCATACCGTGGGGGGGGACCCAATACAAGCGGTTTGCGATGCGCATCCCGCCGTTTTTAAGAAAGGACTCGGAAAGTTCAAGGGACCCCCTGTAGCTTTCGACATAGACCCGGAGGTCCGCCCGATAAGACTCAAACCACGCAGGGTGCCGTTCGCACTCAAGGACAAGATAGAGGCGGAACTGGACAAACTGGTGGGCCAGGGGATTCTTATTCCTGTTGATTCCGCGGAGTGGGAAACTCCAATTGTAACGGCTCTAAAGGCTAACGGGGAGGTGCGCATTTGCGCTGATTATAAGTGTACAATTAACAAGGCGATCCGCCCTAATGCATACCCGGTACCAGTGATCAGCCACCTTTTGGCCAGGCTAAATGGGGGAAAGTGTTTCGCTAAACTCGATTTGGCACAAGCCTATCAGCAACTTCCTGTGACCCCGGCCACGGCCGCGGCACAAACAATAGTTACACATAAGGGAGCGTTCCAGGTGTCGCGGTTACAGTTCGGCGTGAACTCGGCACCCGGCCTTTTTCAATCGCTCGTGGAACGCCTCCTAAAGGGCCTAGAGGGGGTGTTGCCTTATTTTGATGACGTGTTGATAACAGGGGGGAGTGAGGCTGAACTGGCAAAAAGGTTGGACAAGGTACTGACCGTGTTCGAGAAAGCGGGGCTGAGATTGAGGAAGGATAAATGTGTCTTTTTCGAAACCGAGGTCGAGTTTTTAGGGTTCCGGATCACACCCGAGGGGATTAAGCCGTCTAAATCCAAGGTAGCAGCCATTAAAAAGGCCCCTCGCCCCACATCCAAAACCGAGCTGCAGTCTTTCCTGGGGCTCCTCAATTTTTACCATACATTCCTCCCGCGGAAGGCGTCCGTGGCCGAACCGCTCCATCGGTTACTTAAAAAGGAGGAGCCATGGATGTGGGGTGACGAGCACGAGAGGGCGTTCAAAGAGCTAAAGCAACTCCTAACATCTGAGGCAATCCTGACGCACTTCGACCCCAAACGGCCAACTGCACATGTCCAGTTCCAGATATGACATGGCCCCATCTGGCAGCCATACCTCAGTGAAGGCTCAGATGAGGAAAGGAAAGCCCACCTTTTTCTATGTTATATCACTTTATCCATGTCTTCCTATGTCTTTGGGCCATTGTAGACAGTACAGTAGCATACTAATAAGGGCATAGCTTCTTTAAAGGTTTGTTTATCTGTTTGAATCTGTTCATCCCAGCATGAGTATTCCTCATATGTTGCAAATCAGCTTGTCTTTGTCTTGTGAGTTTCCTTTACAAGTCCATCTGCTCAGACACACAGCTCGGAAGGAGCTGCATCATTGCAGAGGAAATATTTTGTCAACTTCTTTACTGCATTGCCCACATCTCATCTTTGAGCCACTCTACCTGTGTTTGCATTGAGCTGGGAAGCATTCTTTAAAAATACAGTACAATGGTCCTTTAAATCCATAGTCTTTATCTAATTTCTTTCCAGATGCACTTTTTGAATCCATTTTAGTAGTCCTCCCCCTCCTGCGAATTGCATCAGAACATTAGAAAAACCAGTGACTCAACCAAATTCCAGCAAGTTTATTAAGGTAAAGATCAGGTCCATTCCTAATTCCTCTGAACAAATCCTTATAGTAAATCTTTTACATAAGAAAAATATCAATGGCTACAAATGAGGATTGAAAATATATGTACACCAAACTGCTGTGTGGCTTTGTTTTAACAATTTAAGTGAATGAAACCAAAATAATTTGAAAGCAAACAAAGCATCTTTAAATGAAACACATTTTTGCCACCATTGGAAGGCACATTCCACTTCACATGGATTGATCTTGAAATGTGTCCAGGTTTGAGATAACAAATTGCAAAGTACCTTATTACAAATACAGCACTAAACAGAAAAGGCATTTTTACAATTATTTTCAATTTACCATAACTTAAGGTAAAGGTAAAGGATTCTCTTGCTCAAAAACCAGTTGTATCTGACTCTAGGGTTCAGTGCTCATCTCTGTTTCGAAGCCAAAGAGCAAGCGCTGTCTGCTTCTGCAGACATTCCCGTGGTCATGTGGCAAGCATGATTAGACACCGGAGCATATGGAACGCTGTTTACCTTCCCACTGAAGTGGTCCCTATTTATCTACTTGCAATTTTTTGCTTTTGAATTGCTAGGTTGGCAGGAGCTGGGACAAAGATGAGCTCATTCCATCCTGCAGAATTGAACTGCTGACCTCCCACCTTCCAGTCAGCATCTTAGCCACTTCGGCCACTGCAATCCCATAACTTAAGGTGGCAATTAATTAAAGTCTGCTGAAAAGTTTTTGCTTAGTGCAGTCTCTGGGTGGTTCTCAAGATAATTAGCATTTTGCCCCCAACATGCTGGGTACTCATTTTACCAACATCGGAAGGATGGAAGGATTGAGCCCCACCAGGATCAAACTGACAATATAAGCAGCAGTTTTGGCTGCAGTACAGCAGTTTAACCACTGCATCACCAGGGCTCATTCAAATTACTATTCTTCACAATGTATATTGCCTCAGTAAATATTTATACATATTAAATCATTTTAGTTGCAAATTTTGCCCCCCACTGGCATATACTAAATTGATTGACCACTAATTTATTTATTTTTATTTTTTATATTCAAATTTATATGCCGCCCAATCAGGTAAACCCGACTCTGGGCGGCTCACAACAAGTTAAAACACACATAAAACAGTACAACCAATTAAAACCAATTAAAACCCAACATACTCACCCACCTACCCCATTACTCTTAAAACCCACATAAACCCACATTAAAAAAAAGACAATTAAAAGAAATAGGGGCTTAATTTATAAGCCAACAGGCAGGGACCACTCTTCCATCTGGGCCCCACACCTGCCCTGCCAACCAGGTTTTTAGGTCTTTTCTGAAAGGTAGCAGCTCCATCTGCTCCCGCAACTCTACTGGCAGGAGGTTCCACAAGGCCGGTGCGGACACGGAAAAGGCCCTCCTTTGTGTGCCAGAGAGATGAGCCCCTCTGGCAGATGGAACAATCAGGGAGCCCCTCCGATCTGCTCTGGTTGGATGGGCAGACACTCTTGGGACGATGCAGTCTCTAAGGTATCCTGGCCCACTACCATGAAGGGCTTTAAAGGTCAAAACCAGCACCTTGAACTGCACCCGGAGGCAAACTGGTAGCCAGTGCAGCTCCTGAAGCAATGGTGAGGCACAAGCATAACGCCCGTGCCCCATCACCACCCGGGCTGCCGCATTCTGGACCAACTGCAGCCTCTGAATGGTTGACAAGGGCAGCCCCATGTAGAGCGCATTGCAATAATCTAGCCTGGAGGTGACCAGAGCATGTGTGACCATGAGCAGGGAGTCCCGGTCCAGGAGCAAACGCAACTGACGGATGACACGAAACTGTGAGAAAGCCCTCCTGGCCACAGCTGCCACCTGATCTGCTAGTAGCAGCCCCGAATCCAGGAGGACCCCTAAGTTGCATACCAGGTCTGTCTGGGGCAAAGCAGCCCCATCCAAGACCAAAGTTGGCAGCTCCCTGAATAACGCGGGACCCCCTATCCAAAGCCACTCAGGCTTGGAGGGATTCAATTGTAGCCCGTTGTCCCCCATCCAGACTGGGTACGACCCTCCGGAAATGAGGAAAACCAGGACAGCACAGTGCCCTGGATCCCCAAACCTTTGAGCCATTCCAGAAGGATACCGTGGTCAACGGTATCGAAGGCCGCTGAGAGATCCAGAAGAGCCAGGGCGGATGGATGACCCTGTCCCACTCCCGCAAGAGGTCATCAACCAGTGCGACCAATGCAGTCTCAGTACCATATCCAGGCCTGAAACCCGATTGATAGGGGTCCAGATAATCCGCTTCATCCAGGACCCCCTGCAACTGCCGCATCACCACCTTCTCCTTCTTCTAAGAAAGGGAGGTTGGAGACCGGCCTATAATTAGCTGGAACTGCTGGGTTGAGAGATTGTTTCTTCAGGAGGGGGCACACCAGAGCATGTTTTAAAGGTGCAGGAAACACCCCATCCCACAATGAAGCATTTATTATAGTCCCGACCCAGCCTCCCGTCACCCCCTTGGAGGCTTTCACCAACCAAGTGGGACAGGAATCCAAAGGGCAGGAGGTGGTGCAAACAGCTGCAAGAAGCCTGTCCACTTCCTCAGGGACAACTGGATCAAACCGATCCCAGATAACACTGCCAGACTGAGCTCTGATCCCCTCTGGACCCTCCCCATCCACGCCGGGATTAAACCCCGATCGAATCCAAGCAATTTTCTCCACCAGATAGTCTGCAAAAACCTCAGCCGAACCCTGCCAACCGGGCACCGGCCCCTCCCGGCCAAGGAGAGACCTGGTAACCTGGAACAGAGCGGCTGGGCGATTATCCACGAAGGCAATGAGGATGGTGAAGTATTGTTGCTTCACCACCCCCATCGCCACCAGGTAGGTCTTAATAGCAGCCCTAGCCAGTGTCCAGTCGGAATCACTCCGGGTCTTCACCCAGTGGCGCTCTCAGCGTCTCTTTGCCCGTTTAAGCTCCCGCAGTTCTTCTGTGAACCACGGGGAAGATTGAACCCCATGGGCTCAGAGAGGCCGTAGTGGTGCGATTTCATCCAAGGCAGCCGTAGTCATCCTGTACCACAGGTCAACGAGTGCCTCGGATGAATCGTGTAGCCGATCCAGAAGAAAATCCCCCAGTTCCCTCTGGAATTCGTCAGAATCCATCAGTCGCCGGGGGTGGGCTAATTTAATAGGCCATGCCTCCCTGCAGTGAACCGCCACCCCCAAGAAGTCCAGAGTCACCAGATAGTGATCTGACCATGGCACAGGTATAGTTTCTAATTTCTGTAGTCTCAGATCACTCTGCCACTGCTCCGACAAAAAAACTAGGTCCGGTGTGTGACCACTGCCCTTGGTCGGGCCATGAATTACCTGAGTCAGGTCCATGGCTGCCATGGAGGCCATGAACTCCTGTACAACCTCTGAACCAGTCCCCAGCAAAGGCAAATTGAAGTCCCCCAGAACCATCAGCCTAGGGAACTCCAATGCCAACGCTGAGATGGCATCGAGGAGCTCAGGCAGGGAGTCTCTTACCCTGCAAGGAAGCAGGTACAGGAGTAAGACTCCCAACTGACCCTTAGGGCCCAACCACAGGAGCAGGGCCTCACAACCCGGGACTTGTGGAGCAGTGGCCCTGGCGACTCCCAAGGACTCCCTGGCTACAATGGCGACGCCACCGCCCCTTCCCTCATCCCTTGGCTGGTGCCAGATACCGAAGCCGACTGGACACATTTCTGACAGAGTACACCATCCTCTAGTCTCAGCCAGGTTTCGGTGATGCATGCCAGGTCAGCCCGCCCCTCCCGAATAGAGTCTTGAATTAGGGGGGCCTTGTTGCAGATCAACCTGGCATTCATCAGCAGCAGCCTAAGGGTAGGGTCACCCTGGATCAGCTGCTCAGGATCCAGAGATGTACCTGGGAGACTGGAACGAGAGACAGATACCAACCATTGGTCCCATGTTCCCCGAGTGCGGCCTGCCCCTCGGTACCCGCCATATCGTCCCATGCCCGTCACAACCCAGATTTGAGCCCTGAGAACCTCCCCACCCATCTCAGATGGAGTGCTACCCCTCCTACCCAGCTGACAAGGCCATTTCTCCCACCCTCTCTCCCCTCCAGACCCAGAACCCACCCCCACACTCCCCCTACCCTCCTTGGGGCATTTCCAAGAGCCCCTTATCAGAGGTGGGGGGTGCCGGCCATCCCTCCCTAAACCCAATCCCATTCCCTTCCCACCCCTCCAACACCTACAATTACTCAAAAGGGGGGAGTAAGGGCCCTCACTGCTGGCACCACCTCCCTCTCTCCTCCCTAACACCACAAGAGGTGAAGGAGGGGGGCGGCAACGTGCCAGTCCATCAATCCGCCAAGGCTTCCCCGGCTGTGACCAATTCCCTCCCACCGGAGCGGCTGGGAGGAAAGGCAGTGTCTGTTCTCCATGGCTGGAGTTGGGCTGCAATTCAAAAGAATTCCACCCAAAATATAGTTAACCTAGGAAGGACGTCCTAAAGGGACAACCCTTGTACTGAAAAATACTTTTTTTAATCCACAATATGCTCTGTGTTCACTAGAATTCAATCTTTTAAAAAAACCTATTCCATATCACAAACAATCAAATAAAGCACTCTGTCTGAAGCCAAAATTTCCTTCAACCATTTCACATGGTACAGTCCATTAGGATAGACCTTTCAAGTTAACTCAAATGGAGGGAAAACACAAAATATACACACCACATACACACACTGGCTGCTATCTGATGAAAGACCAACCTTCACCCACAACACTGCCAGATTCTGTGCTGCAGCATGTAAGATCAGAAGAACAGGACCTTCAACCAAATAATATATTTGCACCACAGCATAGGCTAGTAATAACTGTAATACTAGAGACCAATGTACTAATTTTACTCCTCCTTAACACTGAGCAGAAATGCTCCTTTTTAAGCCCCCTCATTTTATCTTTTGTCTCTTGATGTATTTTAGTTCCCCCACTTTAACTTCTGTTCCCGCTGCTGTTCTATGCTGGTATTGGACAGTAATAAAGATTTGAGTTGAGGTGACACAAAATATATACTTTCCTTTTCAGATACATTTGTTAATTTCTAAAGGACAGCCTCTGAAATACATTACTTTCAGATTTCCCAAAGAGAGGATAATGAAAATATCAGATTTCTAACCCTGATTATCTCCCTTTGGCCCATGTACTTTAAATCCACCTCATTGATATTCCAGCAAATTAGTGTCTCTCAATGAGGGCTGTTGGTTGTCAGTTAAAATTCAGAAAACTTCCTGAAATGGAGACAGCATTAAAAATTGCTAAAAGAGACTGGAAAACAAAAACACCCACTCTTTGCTGCTGGTTCCTTGTGAAATTCTGCTGTTTCACCTCCTGCGCATGTCGTCCATTTTTAATTCACCTGCATCAACATCACTGTGTTGCTTTCACTGTTCCACTGGATTACTTTAAGCAAGGCCATAGCCAGGATTCTAGATATTTGAAAGGGTGTGTGTGATATTTTTTTTCAGGAGGGGCAAAAATTTTCAGGAGGGGCAACAATGTCACACTGCCATATAAAGCATTGGCACAATGGGGTGGGGTGTGAGGGCTGTTAGCTCAGGAGGGTTTTCGCCCACCTGCCCCCCCCTTTGGCTACAGCCCTGACTTTAAGGCAGAGGTTCTCAACCGGGGGCCAGGTCACACTTCCTCAGACAGCTTCAGGGGCCAGACAGCCATTTTGCCCTTCCTCCACCACATGGCACTTCCTGGTGTGGTGCAGGCAGTGGGGGGGGGGGCACATGAAATGATGCTGCAGGCCACATCTGGCCCACAGGCTGCAGGTTGAGAAACCCTGCTTTATGGAAATGAATTAAATATTGAGGCTAAACATAGAAATATGCCTTAAAATAGCACTTTTATCAATATATGAGAACGAGCAATGGGGCTGGACAATGAAAGAGTTAATTATGAGGTTATTGTCAGCAACAAGATTAATGATAGCAAAGAACTGGAAAGTAAAGCATCAAATTATTGGAATGGTATCAAGAGGTTTGGAAAACAGTGATTAATGACAAATTAACATATACTATTAAGGTAAAGAAGGGGTTGTTAAATAAAAAATGTTCAATGATTTTGCGGAAGTTTTTGTAGAATTTGTATTAATAAAAGATAAGGGCTACTCATTATTGGAAGAAACAATGCAGTTCTGGGAAACAGAACTTTGTAAATGGAGGAAGATCTGATTGTATTTCTAACAGTCATAATGGAAGGAGGCTTTGTGTAAATGATTATATTTATGTTTATGAATGATTATATTTATGTTTATGATTCCGATTATTTAAATTGATTATGTTTTGTGTGTTATTCATGTTGTATTGTTAAAATAAAAAATCCATCATTTTGAATGAAATTGTATCTTTATGTTTTTGATTTGTTACTTGTAGATTTTTTGTCTGTTTTATTGACTATTTGTTGTGAAATTTCTCATGTCCCCTCTTTATTTTTACTGTAGGTTGTCTGCATGCCTGCCCTCTACATCTTGCTACTGGACTAAGGCATAACTGTGATAGTAGGAAGTAATCCCTGATCCCATATTCTAGAGTGTGTGTGATTTTATTTATTTCTCATATAATATTGCTTTTAAATTTTTGATGTGGGGAAAGGGCTGTGTGGTTTCTTGTTTGTTCTGGCTCCATAGAGGAGAATATGCCACTTTTGTTTTCTCTGTGTTAGAGGAAAAGGATATAGAATTTTGTATTTCTTCTGCTTAGAATTCCATTGCACATATTTTCTGTTTACTTTGTATTTTTAATTTCTTAACCTGACGTCTGATGATGACTGATTTTTGTTACTTATGCACTGTTGCTGTTGGCTGCTTTTGGAATTGATTATTGCCTGTTGCCTTCTCCTTAGGTTTTTAACTTTTTTGAGTAATTTTTTTAGAATTCTGTAGAGATTAACTTGCTCTAGCACCAGAATCCAAAATGAGAACAACAAAAAAGAATGATCTCATACTTCTGGTGATTTACCAAAAAAGGCTAGCACCTGAATGACTGAAAAACTTAATGACCTACTGAAAACTAAATCCCCTACTGCAGGGGTTCCCAAACTCTTCACGCCGTGGGATGGTCATGTGGTTGAGCAGGCCAGTCACATGGTTGAGCAGGCAGGTCATGTGGTTCCTCCCACTGTAAAACACATCAGCGGCTGTTCTAAACGTGTTTACTGGATGAACCTTTAAAAAATGCAGTCCAAAACTTTTCCCTGTGCAGATATCTACTGTATACTTGAAACATCACAGTGACAACTATTAGTACTGTTCATTTGTTTAGAATGACCACTGTTACAATGTCAAACAACAGCATTATTAAATAATGCTTACAGAAACTCTCCTTTACTCCAATAATCATTCTACTACAGCCAACAATTAGTCCCTGCTAAATCAGAGCTGCTTAATTTTTTTCAATAACATATAAACCTCCACCCACCAACACGCAACACTCAAAAATCTCATTCCCCCCCCTGCCAGGCAAAATATTGCCCGGCCGCTCCCATTTAGGGAATGGGGGAGGAGGAGGAGGGAGAGCCTATTCCTTCTATTCTTAATTCATCCTTTCACTATTCCCCATCTCCTTCTCTTATTTTTCCTCTATTTTAATTCTTTTGGTCCCTATGCTATTTGTATTCATATTCCTAAATTGTTAACACTTTCTTGCCTGTGCCTATTTATATTTATATATTATTTTTACTTTTTGTCTTTTGTCTTTGCACCAGACAATACTGCATCATTTTCTTCTCTTATTTCCCCATCCACTTCCACAACCCCAAGGTTTCTCCTTTGAATGGTCTCTCTCCTTTGCTTGATACTCCTCTTTCCCCTTTGATCCTTCTGAACCTTCTCCATAGAGATTTTTTACCATTTTTCCCAGTTTGTGTCTCCCATCGCTATAATTTTAAGTAATTCAAGTTGCCTCATTGCTCCCTTTGGGTCCTCTGCTCTAACCACCTTCCCATCATGAAATATATTTAAGAAGATAGGGAAACCCCATTGATATCTTATATTGCAATTAAACAAAATTTCAGTTATCGGCTTCATCTGTCTTCTCCATTGAATAGTCTCATTACTTAAATCATGATATACTTGTACTTTTACTTCTCCTATCTTTAATGCAGAGTCACCATGCTTCCTTAAATAGTCATTACTTGATCTTTTTTATAACCTGATACAAAAGTAATTATCATATCTCTGGGGCGTTGACCTCTCTTGAAACCGACCTTAAAAATTGCTTCAATCTCTTCTTCTTTAATTGGGCCAGAGTCCAAAGCAAAGGTTTGTAACCATTTAACCACTTCAATTTTTAAATTGTCTTTATCCATGTCGTGGCAAAACTTAATCCTGATGTTTTTCGTTTTCGATTGATCCTGTAGCTTCACCAGTTGCTTAAATCTTTTGTCCATAGTATTTTCATGCCTTACTGCAATCTCCAACAAGTCCTTAACCTCTGACTCCAAAATATTGGTTCTCATGTTTAATCCAGAAATCGATTTTTCCAGAGATTGCACTTCCTCTCTGACCACCTCTTTAACAAACTGTTTAATTTCCTTTTTATCTTCATTAGATTTTGTAGTTATAAAATCTTTTAATTCCAACAGAGTCAGATCTCCACTCGGTTTTTTCTTAGATAGTAGTCTTGCATCCATATTTTCAGATTCTTCTTTGTTTATTGGGCTGTCATCTGCGCTGACAAGACGTCTATATGCTTTGTCTGATACAGTCTCTTTTTTCCAGACTCTCCTCTTCATTTCCACCACCGCTGCACTAACTCTTGTAAAAAAAAAGTCTCTTACTGTTGTCTCTCTTCCAGTACCTGATATTGTTTGCTCAGCAACTTGCAGCTATCAATAGTCCATAAATATTTTTCCACCAGCTACTAAGAGACTGCAGTTTTATTTTAATTTACAACCACAAAGCTTTATCTTATCACAAAAAGCACCTGGCTTCCTGCTAGCTCTGTCGGCTCAGTCCAATATGGCGGTTCCTCCCTCTGAAATTAGGACGGCAACAAAAAGAAACAGCTGTAGTGGATAAACTGTAAACTATAAACTTTTCCAAACCAATCTTGTATGAAGCCTTTTCCTCCTAAAATTGTATCAGAGGCAAAGAGGTGAAAAAGAAAGTCCTCACAGCAACAAAGGGGAGATGGCAGGTCTATTGCTTTAAAAAGCCTTGCAGCCAAAGGCCCTCTGCTTCTTAGCACTTCTCGCTCCGGTATTTTTCAACTGAAGATTTATCAGCAAATAGTTTTTCAACAGGACCATTAACACCTCCCACAGTACCTTATCATCCAAAGGACTGCAGTAGCTATCTTTTGGCAAATTCCATGGTACTTTTAACCCAAATAGGACCTGTTTTCTATGTCTGGAGAAGGAGACAGCAGAAATCACTCCAACCAGCTACCTTAGGCTCCTCCCTCCTCCAGAGCTGCTTAATAAACAGGATTTGTAAAGTTGATTGCTATGTAAGTTCCACTGAAACACTGAGTTTATGGTGGTTAGAACTAAGACTTGGGTTTATATCTTTCAGCTAAAAAAAATCAGGTTTTAACAAAAACCTTTTTCAACTCCTGGGATATCACTGGCAGAGAGCAATAACATTAGGTCAGCAGCATTACCTTCCCTGGAATTTCAGGGCCACTCTGAGACACTTCTGATGGCACAGTGACAGACACTTATGTCACAATAGTAGAATGGGGTGGGTATGTGTATTAGAGCATGGGTGATAGAGAAACAGCATAAAGATTCTATGTTAAATTTACATATGCATTCCAACAGTGATGGCGGTAGCAGCTCTGAATCATGCAGGATAATTAAAAAGGCAAGGAAACTTCAAGTCATGTCTAATGGGACCACAGGAAGCCATGAGAATTAAGCTCAAAATCTTCTTCTTGTAGTTGTGCTGTATCTGATTCTGAATATTGGCAATCATTATGGTGATCAGCTATGAAGAGTGTCCTGCAAATATAATGCCATGGCCTTTCATCTGCCTTCCACACTTCAGTGTGACACCTATACAGTACCACAGATCAGCTCCACGAGTCACTTTTGGTCCTGAGCCCTTATGGCACACAAAGTCTTCCTCAGCCCTAGGCCAGTATTGCTGAAGCTGATGACCTACATCAAGATGGATTCAAGTAGGATTTAATCCACTTGGGGACCAACACCCTTGGACTTCCCTGTGGACTTCGCCAAGGCTGCTAATCCTCAGGGTTGTCAGGTTAGTTAACCACTACTTGATGCTTGATATTGAGTTGCTAGAAATATGGTTTACTCTATTACCATAGCAGGATAACCTGGCCAGACTTGTCTCAAAATCTAGGGGTGCCAATTTGGCAGCATCCCTTTCCCAGAGATTTCAGGACCAAGGAATACACCCTGAAATCTGAGGGTTAGGACTAAGAACTGCCTTCTGTGCCAAAGGTAAAGGAGGGGAAGAAAAAGTGGGAAGGAAGGGGAATGGGAAGATAAAGTCTTCAGAAATCACCAGTTACAATAAGAGCTGGCTCAGGCAGCACAAGTGCACACATACACACATGCACACATGCATGCACACATGCATGCGCATGCACGCACGCATGCATGCAAATGCACCCACACATGCATGCACACGCGCACACACATGCACGCACCCACACACACATCTCTCTTTTAGTTTTTTTGTGAAACTCTCATGCCTTCCTTTCCTATTAGTTTCAACTTAAAGGTAAAGGTTTCCCTTGCTCAAAAGCCAGTCGTATCCCACTCTAGGGTGCAGTGCTCATCTCTGTTTCTAAGCCGAAGAGTCAGTGCTGTCTGCTTCTGCAGACGTTTCCATGGTCATGTGGCAGGCATGACTAGACACGGAACACTGTTACCTTCCCACCAAAGTGGTCCCTATTTATCTACTTGCAATTTCTTGATTTCAAACTGCTAGGTTGGCAGGAGCTGGGACGAAGACGGGAGCTCATTTCCGTCCTGCAGTACTTGGGAATCGAACTGCTGACCTTCCGCTTCCCAGTCAGCGTCTTAGCCACTTGAGCCACTGCAGTCCCTCAACTTCAACTTACCCAAAGGCTAAATTCTTGATTTAATATGAGAAGTAAACCTAAAAAATATATACAACATTATTTTAAAAATAATAATCGCAAATAGTTTTTTCTTTTCACAAAAAGTCAATAAAAATCTCTTCATCATATCATACTTTACTTTCTAAATTGCAGCCATTATCAAAATAATTTTCCTGATATGCATATAAAAGTATTTTATCAAATTGATAAATTATTGCAAATGTTCAATTTCCATGGTTAATATGCTCTGCCACCACCCTTCACTAACATCTAACATAATTCTATAACACTTTGTCAGGATTTAAGTGGCATGAATTGTGGAATTACACTTGGTCCTAAAGCCATTGCCTTTGCCATGGATTTTGAACTTTGTTATCTTCTGGCTATCTGTTTACTTATTTGCATGTTTAATAAGTACTAATTCAGATGACTCAAAAGAAGGAAGAAGTTACTAGGTTCCTATAAATGGCTGGTCAGGTAGAAAGTAGGAAGGATGAAGCTGTTTCCCAAAGCCCAAGATATCTGAGTCCCCCATTTCACAACATTTTTTGATTTATAGCTTGATTTGCTTAATTAATTTTGGGGGTTCACTGTGAAAAGGAAAGACTGTGTTTAGAAAAAGTAAACATTAAATGACTCATGTTATGGTTTGAGTCAACTTCTTCACAATTGTAAAAACCTGAGATCTGTAATGAGCCAACAAGATTGAATAACACAAATGCAAGAGTGGCGCCATAATGGCTGCCGCACTCTTTGTGGGGGGGCCCCCAGACTCTGACATCCGGGTGAGTTAGGGGGCTTGGCCACCCTCTTTAAAAAGGGTGGCCACAAGGCAGCTCGGCTGCCATTTTTTGGAAGCAGAGAGGTTTTCCCCGTCGTTTTCTCCCCGGCTTTTGCCTTGCTCTTTTAAAAGGGAATTTTCCCCCTTTTTTCTTTATTCTTCTGCTTGGGAGACATGGCTCCCAAGAGAAAGGTGACGGCTCCTAAGCCGCAGCCAAGGGGGAGGGCTCTGCCCACCCAGCCCACATCTAGGGGGCTGCCCCCGGGCCGGAGGGCTCGGGCGGCGCCCCTGCAACTGGGTAGTAGGGCTGGTTTAGCCACTACCACCAATGCGGGCGGACAGGCTGCTGCCTGCCCGCCCGATGCCGGGGTTCAGGCAGGGGCAGCACAGGCCAGCCCCTCTGGGATCACTACCCCTATGGGGTCTTTGCCCGGTTCTGGGCAGGGCGGCCCACTTGGGCCAGGTGCCGGTTTCCGCCCCACCATTCCCCTGGCCCCACATGGGCCGGATTATTGGTCATGGCCCTATTCGGGCCCAGGATCTACACTTGGGTTTGAACCTCCGCAATTGCCCGGTGGGCCATCCGGCCCGCCCGGCCCACCTTATACAGGTGGGTCTGAGGCTGTTGATGTCCTCCTTGCACGCATTTCGGTGCTGGAGGCATCAATGGGCATTGCCCTGCCACTTTCCGAAGGTGGGTTTGCACATCCTGCATTTCCGGCCCACACGTCGACCACCGCTGTCCAGCGGGCTGCTGCCAGGGTCGAGCTGCTTGAGGCCATCAGGCCAGCCCAAGCTGGCACCTCACAGCTCCCCGTCAGGTCATCGCAACGGGGCTTGCCGCAGGGGTACGGTCATGCATGGCAAGGGTGCAGCGGCATGCAGAGCTCGATCCCCATCGCAAGGTCCGACGCCCGCCGTGGGCCGGAACCCCCAGTAGGGGGTGCACCGGGTGAGTATCCTGGTCAATTGAGTACACCAGTGACACTACCTAGCAACACTGGGGGGGGGGGGGTACAGTGGCCATGGCCATGACAGGTTACCACGGGTGGACAGTTGTATCCGCACTGTCCCGTTAACTCCTGGTTCCCAAATTACCCCCTGGTTATGACAGGGGTGACCGCCCCTATGGGTATGCCTAATGTTTCAGGGGTTGTTCAGGGCCCACTGTGCACACCCTCGATTCAATCTGTGCCAACTGCGGCCCTACCGACGGCCGGTTATTCCTTGCCCCTGGGTGACCATCTTTCCCAGGCCACGAGGGACAAGATTTGGAGGGGGGAATATGTGGACATTTTCTCCCTCCTAAACCGTGAGCCCACCAAGGAAGAGAGGGAAGGGCAGGATAGGGACAAGGAGTTGTCCCGTCGTCATAAGCCACTGCGCACCTGGGCCAATTGGTTACCGGCCTACCTCATTTATATGGCGGTATACCTGAGGGCCCGCCCTGACTTGGCCATTCCAATGGTGCAATACCTGGATAATATTTATCGGGCGGTGGTGGATTTCCCTGGACCATCATGGTTGGCCTATGACTAGGAGTTTAGGATGAGAGTGGCCCTCCATCCTGAGATGAGGTGGGATGAGCCCTGCCAGCAATTGTGGCTCTTGTACATGACCCCCACGCTGCCAGCGCCTGGTGACCAGTACCATTGTGGCCATGCCGTGCAGCGGTCGGCTGCTACACAGGTTCCCCGCCAGATGGCGTGGCAGGAGGTTCCAGCCTGCCTGCTGTGTTGGAGCTTCTCCGCCAGCGGAGTGTGCAACAAGCGTCAGTGTCGGTTCTGGCATGAGTGCCCCTCTTGTTCTGGCCCTCACGCCGCCTCCGCGTGCCCACAGGCTGGTGGGTCACGAGGCAGAGGAAGGGGTGGGCAGGGGGCGGTCAGAGTTCCCTCTGACGGTGCGACCAATCAGAAAGGCCCCCTCCCCAATTAATGTCCAGGTGCTGAAGCATTGGCTTGCCGCTTATCCTAGACGGGATGATGCGAAGTACCTACTTGAGGGTTTTCAATTTGGCTTCCGCATACCATTTCAGGGGGTACGCAGGCCTCAAGACGCCCCAAACTTAATTTCCCTCAGGGGTAATGAGGATATCGCCGCCCAATCTATAGCTAAGGAGGTCACTGCACTGAGGGTTGCTGGGCCATTTGCTGACCCACCATTCCCGAACTTGAAGGTGTCACCTTTGGGTTTAGTTCCTAAGAAGTCCCCGGGTGAATTTCGGTTAATTCACCACCTTTCTTACCCTGTGGGTTCTTTGGTCAATAATGCAATACCTGATGACCTTTGCTCGGTCAAGTATACTTCCTTTGACCAGGCCTTGCAGATGGTACGCTCGTGTGGCCCAGGGGCGCTACTGGCAAAGTGTGATATCAAATCGGCATTCTGATTGTTGCCAGTGCACCCGGATGACTTTGAGCTGTTAGGTTTCCGTTTTTGGGGCAGTTTTGATGTAGATAAGGCCATGCCTTTTGGCTGTTCTATCTCATGTTCTGCTTTTGAACGGTTTAGCACCTTCCTTCACTGGGCTTTTGTTCATAGATCAGGGTCCCGGTCTGTAGCCCACTACCTCAATGACTTTTTGTTCAGAGGGGAACAAGGCATACGCGTAAGGCGTATCTACATGCACTCCTACAGTTTAGGAACTTTTGTGGGCAAAGGCAGTTGCCCGAAGTGTGGCCGATCCTGGTCGACCAGATTCTGCAGTTCATGCTTTACCTTCATGATCTAGGGTTAGGTTAGCCCCACGCACCATTGCCACTAGGCTTTCAGCTTTGGCATTTATGGCTAAGGCGAGGGGTTTCATTCACTGCGTGAATGACTTCCGCATACGTCATGTATTAGAAGGGTGGACACGTGAACGCGGCCGCCGCCCGGACACATGTCACCCTATTTCACCAGAGGTTCTGACGCACCTTGCACAAGGTTGGCATAGCTTGTGTTATGATAGGTATGAGGAGGCTCTCTTTCATGCGGCTACCACCGTAGCCTTTTTTTTGGGAGCGCTCCGTATCAGTGAGCTGGTCCCATTGTCAAAGGGGGACATGTCTCGTAGGGCACTGGAACTCGATGATGTCTTTCTTACCCAGGAGTGGGCCCAGTTGAGGATTCGTTCCTCAAAGGCCGATCAGCATGGAGTAGGCAGTGGTGTCAGACTGCTACGGTGTACGATTGCTGACATCTGTCAGGTTGGTGCCCTACATGAGTTTTTCGCAGTGCGTGGCACGCACCCTGGCCCATTTTTCTGCCACCAGGATGGGTCTCCCCTTACCAAATTCCACTTTTGGTAGGTGACCGGTATGGCACTTCACAGTGTCGGCCTCCCTGGGGCTCGTTACGGCACCCATTCATTTAGGATAGGCGCCGCTTCAACTGCGGCTGCGTTTGGGTACTCTGATGCTGATATACGTCACATGGGCAGATGGGGGTCCGCGTGTTTTTCTTTATATGTACACACCCTTACTGCATGAGTGCCAGTTATGTCATTAATTCCCCTTTTTCCTTCTTTTACAGACCCTGTGTGTTTACGCACACCGGTGGCAGTATGGCTGGTGGGCCACAGCTTTGTGCACTGGGCAGCACAGTATGCTGCAGCGACAGACTGGGGACCCCATCTCGGGCTATGTGCAGCCGCACATATGCGATGGTATGGTAAGCGCGGCATGAGATGGCGGGAACTGTTGCCATTCCTGATGTCCATCAGGGATGCTGGACCGCCTGATGTCTTGATTCTGCCTCGGTGGAAATGATCTCGCACGGATCACTGGCCTCTCTTTAAAAATGTCGGTGTGCAGTGACCTGGCCTTTTTACATCACTTATGGCCGTACACGTGGCTGCTATGGTCTGACATCGTGCCGAGACACCGTTACAGGGGAGGCATTGACCTCCGTGGCTTGGATCGTGCTCGACGGTCACTGAACAGGGCTGTCGCCCGGTTCCTTTTTGACAATGACTTTGGAACAGCCATTCAACATCCTAGGATAGGCTTGCAGGATTATGGTCTATATGCAAGAGATGGGGTCCATCTGTCGGCCAGAGGTTTGGACCTCTTTCTGGAGGATGTGCAAGCAGGCCTGGTGACCGAGCTGATGGTCTGGGGGGGGGGGCGGTGAGTCATCACGGACGCCTCCCCGTGTGGCGGGTAGCACTGGTAAGGTAACAGATTTATGACCCATAGGTATCCGGCAAGTTCGCAATTGACTGGCCAACACGTAAATAGGTACAGGGGAATAAGATTGGCTGGTCAAGGGCGAACCATGCAAGGGCTGATGGCAGGAGCTGCACAGCCTGCATCACCCTGATATTGAACGGATACACGTCATAGGGTGGGGTCAGTAGATAGTATATTGACTCCGGTCAACAATTTGTTTGTGTCAACAAACAAATTGATACAAATAGATACATGTAGCCAATTTCCATTGGCATTTTGGGAGGAACCTTACCAGTGTTACTGCGGCCTGCTTGCCTTAAAGAATTACAATTGGATGGTACACCAATTGAAAGTGATATTTCGGACTAGAGCATTATTCAATAAAAGTGGCCCGATGCCTTTAATCCAATACCGGTGTCTGCGTCTTTCTTTGGGGGGTGCGCCTGCAATGCAAGCACGGTGCCAAAATGGCCGCCGCGGTCTTTGCGGGCCCCACCCACCCAGACTCTGACATCCAGGTGTGTTAGGGGGCGTGGCCATCCTCTTTAAAAGGGGTGTCCACGAGGCAGCTCGGCTGCCATTTTTTGGAAGTGACGGAGCGGAGAAGTTTTTCCCTCCATCCCCTCCCTAGTGGACAGTGTGATTTTCTGGTCGCTTCAGGGCCAGGTGGGAATTTTTTGCTTGAACCTACAATTGGCTCTCTGGTTCTTGCTTTTTCGCCCATCCCACACTGTCGCTAGAGTTTGAGATACGGGGTAAGTTGACTTTGGTCACTTTTGGTGGGTAGCACTGGTAAGGTAACAGATTTATGACCCAGAGGTATCCGGCAGGTTCGCAATTGACTGGCCAACATGTAGATGGGTACAGGGGAATAAGATTGGCCGGTCAAGGGCGAACCATGCAAGGGCTGATGGCAGGAGCTGCACAGCCTGCATCACCCTGATATTGAATGGATACACGTCATAGGGTGGGGTCAGTAGATAGTATATTGACTCCGGTCAACAATTTGTTTGTGTCAACAAATTGATACAATTTGATACAAATAGATACATGGAGCTAATTTCCATTGGCATTTTGGGAGGAACCTTACCAGTGTTACTACGGCCTGCTTGCCTTAAAGAATTACAATTGGATGATACACCAATTGAAAGTGATAATTCGGACTAGGGCATTATTCAATAAAAGTGGCCCGATGCCTTTAATCCAATACCGGTGTCTGAGTCTTTCTTTGGGGGGTGCGCCTGCAATGAGATATCAGAGTTTGATTTGGGAGGTTGAGATGTGAGTCCTTATTGAACTATGAAGCTCATTGTGTAAGTTCAGGCCAGTCATTCTCTCACTGCCCTTGACCTTCCTAACAGGACTATGAGGAGGACAAAAAGGGCAGGAGTCCAGTCATTTATGTTTCATGAGCTCACTTGAGGAAAAGTTCAAATATATATTAAGGAATGTTAAACTTCTGATTTTATATAAAGGAGGGAACATGATATAAAAGGGAACACAAAAATAGATGTAATCGATAAAAGAATGTGTCTCTTTAATGAGTGTGTTTAAATCAGCATTTCTGAATGTGTTGTATGTCAGCACATACTTTTCAAAAGTGTTTCGACTTGGTTATTTGAACCAAGAAGTATCCAGAACATTTGGGAAATGTGAAAGCTGGTGGATATTTATGTCTGATCCCCACACTGATCTGGGGGGGGGGGGGTGCAGATTGAGTGATTTATATTGGAATTTACAAAGCTTCAATTCCCTAAGAACACTTCCTAATCAGTCCTTATTAAATTAAGCCCTAGCCTTTCAGCACATAGCACTGCCTTCAAAGTCATGGTGACGAGTGCTATAACTTCCTTTCTAATGGGACATGTATATTTGACAGCTTTGGTGTGACAAAGCGAGCTGGCAGGCATGTGTGCTAGCTAAGGCTTTTATTGCAATTTACATGCTACACTTTCCTTTATCAACACTAGAAAAAGGAGAGATAAGATGTATTCTGGGAGCATATAAATGAATGGCAGAATATTTTCTCAGTGTTGTGAACAATCTCTCTCTCTCTCTCTCAATACAAGATCCACTGTAGCCTTCTGTGATCTATTTATTGCATGGGCTGCTACAGGAGAGGTCATGGCAAAGTCACTTCCTTCCAGTCATGCAAAATGTGCTGCAGGCAATTTTTGCATATAATAAAAGAAAAAGGAGGAAGAAGGCAGGGATAAAAATTTGTATCTTTCCTAAGGGGTAACTTTAATATTAAGCCAGCCAACTCTGTCCAAATCTTACAGCTTGGCTGACCCAACCACAAGATGCTTCATGACATGGAGGATGTTTACTAACAGTGACAGGTTCTCTATGCTCAAATCAAGTCTTCTCCAGGTAAGGCAAAACAAAAGTGATGGTGTTTTTGAGAAGAGGAAAGCAAGAGACAGATATCATGGATCCAGATGTGGTTTCCTTCTGGTCATTTTGTAGATCAAGGCAGCACCCTTCCTGACCACTCTTTTTCTATGGTGTTTTGCAGTGGAAAATATATTCTATTTTGAAATCTCTTTTCCCTCCATCACAACATAAATGGTTTTGACTGAACCCCAAATTTGGAAGAGAGACTGTTTTGGCCAGGCTGACTGAGAAATTGTAAAAGTTGTAGCTTAAGGTTAGTTTTACAAGCCAGCGTGAATGACTGAATATCCCAATTTTGTCTGCTACAGAACACAGAATAGAACTATTCTCTATTGTTCTCACAGCCTCACCCAATCCACTCATATGGGATATAAGTAACTAAGTGATGATGATGATGATGATGATGATGATGATGATGATGATGATGATGAAGGAGGAGGAGGAGGAGGAGGTTTGCTATATATCAAATTACTGGCACATAGCTCAGTGAGTTGGGCATCTGGCTGCAGAGCCAGTGGTTGTGAATTCAATTCCTTACTATTCATCTCCTTCTCCTTCTTTCATGTCCTGACAGCAATTGGCAGACCAGCAAATGGCCCAGACTCTGTATCTCTCCACATTCACACTGTGTGTGTTGCCCGCCAGCAGTCCCCACTTGAGCATGTTGGTCCTGCATTTAGGCACTCCAACCCTAAGTCTATTCAGGGTCCTCCAGGTGACGTAGGGGAGACTGAGATCTTCAGCTATATCCTCCTTTAATGATGTTCCTTTCCCACTGAGCTCCTTCCTCCATCTTCTAATTTGGTTTTGCTCTTGTGTACCCTCGAGAATGTTTGTTCTTGCCATATAGCTCTTCCTGGATCTAAGCCAGCAGACCTGAGGCTCATATCCATTCAGAGGGTGTCTGGGGTCATTTTGCTTAGTTCTCTCAGTATCTGCTGCTACTTCTCTCCTGATCTTAGGTGGAGCAATACCAACAAGAGGGTATATTTTCTCAACTGGTGTAGGTTTAAGGCTTCCTGTCACTATCCGCATGGTATTCATCGACAAAGAGTCTCCTTGAGGAAGCTGCACAATCCCAGGATGTCCCCAAGAGAAGGGAATGGTAAACCAATTCTGAATAAACTCTGCTTAGAAAACATTGAAAAAGAATCCTTTCTAACCTGTGTAAACTACCTAGAGTAGCTACCATGCTAAGGAGGGCAATATATTGTATCAATATATTGTATCAAGGCAAAGAAGATGGCTTTTCATATTTTATAATAGGTGCTTTGTTTTACAAAATCTGTAACAGACGTTGATGGAATATTTTTACAATTGCTAATAGTCTCAAAGTCCGGGAGAAGCTTAGTTTTTCCAAATGAATACACATTTATCACCCGTTTATGAAACTGTTCTGAGAAGAAAAGATTTACCCTTCCAAAGATCACACCTTCTCAGAGGAACAGGCAGCTTAGCTGGATATGAAGTGCCATGCAATATGACTAGAAATGGAGTCATTTGTTATTAAAGAGATTAGCAGCACAAGGGAAAGCTTAAACTAGGAAGAATGAGAGTGTTGAGAAAGTGATTATCAGGGACACCAGACAAAAGTTAACTCCCACCTTCTAAATTCCTAGAATATGGACATGACAGTGAAGCAAGATTATATATATCTAACAAAGAATCTTGTCTGGTCATTTCTTCTCACTTTCTCTTCTCACCATGGCTTCAGTCTAAGTTTACTGAGAAATCTGCCTCACTGAAGTCAGTGTGATTTATTTTCAAGTAGGCAGATTGTGCTGTATGAGATGCCCTTAGCATATTTATTATTGCATGAGGTTGTACATGAATAATCCTCTCAATATTAAGCCATTGTACTATTCTCAAAGAGACTTTTTGTCTTTTCCAGCAAAATTTCTTCTTTTGCATAAATTGAATCTTTTCAGCAACAAAGATGGTGAATGAATGTGATTTATAAAACTGTTCATCAATACATTGTGACAAAATGGCAAAAAGTGTATAGATTTTGCTGCATAAAGTTGATAATGTTGGCCTTGGCTGATTGGGTGGGGTAGAAATTGAACAAATAAATAAATAAATAATCAAAAAGTTGTTGCAAGCTACAGAACAGGAAACAAAAGTACACAATTACAAAAAAAATCATCACTGCCAGGATGACTGTACTAGTGTCTACAATTTCCCATCATTTCATTCTGATGATGAAAGCAATTACATAGGAGCCTCAGGCCCTTCAGGAGAGAAATGAAGAAAGCTTATTGTTTAAGAAACATTGCCACTACTGATGACACCATCAATCTTGCACAGTTTAATTTATTACAATAGGATTTTAGCCATTTCCTTCTTTGGGGGCAGATGTTCGATGCTCCCTTTTCACAGAACGTTCTGCCTCAGACAAGAAGCTTTCTTATCCCTTGCCATTGCATTCTCATTAGCCTTACTAATACTGCAATCCTACACATGCTTACATAAAAAAAATTTCAAGAGCTCAGTTGGACTGCCTTTGAATCAATATAGGTTAAAAAAATGTCCACACAATGCGACAGATATAAGTGGGAAACTGAGAGCTGGATTAAAAACACTGAAAAATCAGGAGAGAGAACACTCCCAATCTACCACCACAGAAGAGTGGACTATGATGTCTATGCCTGAAAGTAACTAATAACAAAAAAAACCTGGTTACAAAGATTTAACTACATTATATTACACATGTAACTTAACTAGGGATAACACCACTCTTTTTTGCAATATAATTGTAACTTTTTAGCTGCTCTTATGGAATATACAGAGGAGAAAAACTATCTTGTTCAAAGGCTAATCCTTGCTTTGCTGTCTCATATCCTTTTGTGAATGTTGAGCAATCATCAAGGCAGGCAGGAAGTAGCTCTGTTTTGTTCCTCAAAACAAGTTTTGATACCACATTTAGCATCAGGTTCTTTTAAATAACTAAAAGGAAACTATTTCTGGGGGTGGAGTTGCTGAAATTGAAAACCAAAAGTTGGTGGGTTTTTTTTTAAAAAAATACTAAGTGTGATAGTAAGTGTGGGAGCTTGAAAGTATACCTGCAGATTCAGTAAAACATCTTGGAAAAATTCACATTTTGAATTCTAACTCTCAGACACTTCAGCCAGTATAGTCACTCCTTCTGTGCCAGTCCTTCTGTGCTTGCTCTGCTCTGCTTTTCAATCAGAAATGAAGCCAGACACATTTTATGCAAAACACTGGAGGGGCTCTTAATCTCCCGCTCACTACAGGCAACAAATTTTGCATGTCTTCAAAATTCCTTGTTGCCTTTTTCCACAGTGCCTTATACAGTGATACCTCATACAACGTCCAAACTTGGTTCCACAAGTTTGGACTTTATACGGATTTGAACTTTGTATGAGGCATGCAAAATCCTAGCTGTGATGCCTCATACAACGTCCAAATCCTTGCCGTGATGCGTCGTACAACGTCGTTTCCATAGAGATACATTGTACTGTAACAGCACAGACTTCAGGGCAAAGCTAAGGAAACAGACAGGAAACTGACAGAACTTTAAGAAATCATTGTCTAAAGGCTAAATAAATTACAAAAACATGTCAAACAACCCTGATTGTCCAAGAACCTGAAGAATGCTGCAAAAATTCCAGGAATGCTTCTAAAAATTCTGATGAATTTTTTTAAAAAAATCCAAAATCACGCTCAAAACCACTCCTAAACACTCTTCGCCTCATGCAAAACCCACAAGAGCAATGCATGCATGTGTCCTGCCTTTTATACTGCCCAGGGACAATGCAACCTGGGAAAAACCCAATGCCTCATACAAAGTCGAGCGACTTTGTATGAGGTAACTTTTTTCAAGAAATTAGGTGATGTTGTATGAATTCGATGTTGTATGAAGCGGACTTTGTATGAGGTATTACTGTATTAGGCACGTGCTTTAAACTGAGATAGCCTGAGCACTAGACTACAGTTCCCACGATCCTCAATGAGCATTGCTTGCTAGGGATATTAGGAACTGGAGTCCAAAATCTGTTAGTCACCAAGCAAGCGAAAGATGCACTTCAAAGCAGCAACTGAAATAGCAGCATTTTACATTGGTAGCTCTCTTGAGTTGGATTTGAACCAGCAATCTGAAGGGCAAGAGGCTCTCACTCCTTGTCCCTTAAGGTATAATTCTCCCTCACATCTTGTAAAAGCCAGCTACAGAAACTCAAGTCAAATGAAGCATTTCATGTCTCAGTGTTGACAGACAAACAACAGGCTTGCAAATCCAAGTCCCTTTGCCATGTCTACAGCTTGTAACATTTCAATTGTCTCACCAACAATACGTCATCTCCAAGGAGGTGGTATTTAAGCTTTTGCACACAGTTTGTTCCTCTGGCTCTAAAACGGTGTGGTACAACACCGGCTCATTGCTCAGAGGCCAGTGTAAAAGCATAAGCATGTGCTTAATCCAAGGCTTGCCTGTGGAATCGTTCATGTTTGAATGGAAATGTGCTGCTTGCAGGCTTTGTAGAACCACACAAAACAGGACTTAGGCAAATGTTCATTGTTTTGACATAGTAATACATGCTTTCAAAGGGAGAGACACTTGGCAGGCTACTGAAATGTGTCAAAAACATATGCAGTTTTGAATTTTATTTTATTTTTACATACTTTGTGGCACTTTTTCAGTACCTTTTTTATGGCCATCCTCAGCAACAGCTTGAAATAAAACTGTATGTGCTCCATGTCCAAATACACCCAAATGCCTCCAGGAAAGAAGCACTCATCAGGGAGTCCTCTCCTCAGTTCAACTCAAATGCTTCCTCAGGCTTACACATACAAAGGCGCACATACACCAGCATCCTGTTTCTCAAAGTAGCCAACCTACTGGCAGTGCAGTTCCATTGTCTTAGCATCAGATGCTAAGAAGGACAGAGGCAATGACCACTGCCATCATATCCTGTTTGAAAGATCAATTGCAGGAACCCAGTTGGGTTTTTAAATATAAAAATTACTGAAATGAAATGGAAAAATAAATGGAGGAGAAAGATTATGAGAAGTTTGTCTGTTAGGGTAAAAGAACACAATTACAAAATGTCATGGAGGTAGTACTTGAGCCCAGTTCAGCTACACCAAATGGACAATACAAAAACTAAAAATTGTTGGAGATGTAAGGATAGATTGGGGACATATGAACATATGTGGTTGAGTTGTAAGGTGACCATGGGTTTTTGGGTAAAGCTAGAGAAGGAGATATTGGAAATACTGGGTTTTGACCTGAAGTTGGAGCATAGCTGTCAAGTATCCCTTATTGGCCAGGAAAACCCCTTATTTTACCCTCTTTCCCACCGTCATCCCTTATTAATTAGACTGCAATGCCCTATTGCAGCCATTGGAGGGCAGCATAGGATAAGCATAGCTGTCAAGTATCCCATATTTGCTGGGAAATTTCCCTTATTTCCAAATCCAAAACTTGACAGGTATGAGTTAGAGTCAACTTATTGACAGATGTAGACAATATGGATATGGAGGTAAATAAAAAGGATTTGTTATCTATAATGTTAACAACAGCAAAACAATGTATTGCTAGAAAATTAGAAAATGTTTCTTTATTAAAATTGGGGGAATGATGTAAAGAAATGTGGAAAATTGCATTAAACGTCCATGGGAATTGAATTTAAAAAGGGTATAATTAAGGAAAATAAGTTTTGGGAAATATGGAGACCTTTTGTGGAGTATACATTGGTGAAATCTAAAGGTGGCAAGCCAGCACCAGATCACATGAGTTTTTGGAAACAGTAATAAAGAGCTGTGACAAAACTGCAATCTCCAGGGCTTTGTATATATCATATATATCACGGGGTGACACGAATTTTGTTTTAATACATGGGTAATGAGGGTGTTATTGGCCAAAACAGAGTAGTAATATACATATGTGTGTGTGTGTGTGTATATGTATGTGTGTGTGTGTGTGTGTGTGTGTACAGATACATATATTAAAATGTGATAAAATATAATAACATGACAAGGATCTTTACCTATAAGGAGGGACGTTAACAATTGGAATGTCACAAAGGCTCCCGCACCCATCCCTACTATCCCCTACCGAGCCGCCTGCACTCACCTTTACCTGGCCTGACCATCGCCGCAAGGGTCAAGCAGTCAACAGTGGGGCAGCCACCCCACGAAGTCAAACAAAAAATAAAACTATGTTTCACAGCCTCCTTCACGCCGCGCCACCCCTCAGCCAATGAAGCTGAAGGGCGCAAGCATGGAGAAGGCTGGGCAGTCGGCACGGCAGTTTAAAATTAAAAACTGCGCCAAGAGGAAAAAACTTACACAGACCCAGCTGGCAAAAGGTAAGTGCGGTCGATGGGGGTTAGAAGGGGGGAGGCACGGCCCTTGGCACCAGCGATCTTTCCAAGTTTTTTGTTAAGATTATTGTCTTATTTTTTGGAATTCATAAAAAATTGAGAATATAAGGAAAAAAAGATACCAGCAGAAAAGAGAAAGGTGTCAAATCCAAGAATTTTTTTATACCTACACCTCTTGCCTAAATCTTGAACTACCATGCATCTATGCATAATTTGTTACAATATCTGTCATTTATCTGTCTACATACTTTCTGCATGGACTGAATAGGATCTGAATTTTAACTCCTATGTTCCTCTATGGCAGTGATGGTGAACCTTGGCACTCCAGGTGTTCTTTGACTTCAATTACCAGAAGCCCAAGTTGATCAAGAACATCTTGAGTGCCAAGGTTTGCCATCACTGCTCTATGGTGTGCAATGTGCAAAAGCATATAGTTGGCACAAATCAAGAAGCCTGAACTAGAACTGTGGAATCTTCATACATGCAGCCTAAAGTTTGGAAACTAACTGTTAAAAAAGAATTAATTTCAGTTATAATTCCAAGAAGATACTTCCCAAAATGGAGTTACAGTTATAACTGAAAATACCTTTTGTAAGAATCTGATTGCTGTAAGCCATTAACCTGTACAACAAAATCACTCTTCTATCTACCTTGTTGTGGCTTTGCCATGTTCAACAGAACATAAGGGAGCAGCGGGAAGCATACCATAAACCAGTACTTAAATTGTATGATATTTCTCCTTACTTTCACAATTAAATGATCTTTACACAACATATGCATGCAGTTATCTCTAACTGGCCAAAATCTGGTTAGGCTAGTTCTATCTGAGCTAAAGGGAACAATGTAATCTGAAGTGGGAGATCATGACTTATTAAAGACTTTGTTTTTCAACTTTGTAAAGCACTAGACTTCATCTCTTTGCCTGTGAGTTGTGTGAGCCCCAAAATTGAAAAGAAATTATTCAATAAAGAACAATCTCCTGATGATGATGACATCATTACCACTGAGATGGTGTAGCTCTACAAAAGGATTTGGATCATTAAGTTACAATCATAATCTAATATAGTTAATCCTCATTTATTGGGAAAGAAATGAATTTCAAGTAATTAGTTCATGGTAACCAGCGGTGGGATTCAAATGATTTAACAGCTGGTAAAAAAAATAGGTATCGTTTCTGCCAAACTGGTTCAAATTGGCTGAATCTCACCATGGCTTGCCTCCCTATTATAGTGGAGTGTTCCAGGATGGCTGTTATGTATGTTAACTGTGCTTAACTGTCAAGGCGATTCAAACCACCATGTTCCCGTGCTTTCCTAGCTGTCAAAACAGCGTCCCTGTTTGACAGCTACGAATTCTCGCCAGGCAGCATAGTCTCGCAAGATTTTGATATGGCGCGCGAATTAGAATCTGACAGGAGCGGAATGTATCTTTTCTCATGTATCCATCCTTATGCAAATAAGTGGATCAAAAAATGTGCACACTCTGTTAGCCAATGGGCTTTTGTTATTGTTGTTACTGTTACTGTTTATAGTGTATATAAGTCTGAGTTTTGTCCCATCCAAACTGTGTTCAAACCCCACTAATAAAGAGATGAATTTCACTACTTCATTAGTCTTCGTATTCATTCCTTGAACACTAAAATGGCGGCTCAAAGGAGTCTCTCTAGGATGTTCTTTTCCCCCATCATGGATCATCGGGAGATGAGGAAGGTGGCGGTGGTGGGATGGGCACCCGTGGCTTCCCTTCAGGGCCCGAGGAGAAGGAGGAGGAAGGTGATCCCATTCAGAAGCCCCCACAGCAGTCACCAGGTGACAAGCAGTATGGCTCCAGTGAGCCAACCCGGGTGGGAATCACCTGGTGCTCCTGCAGCCCAGGCAGAGGTCGCATTTCGTTTCTCGGCTGCTCGCCTCCCACCCACCTTTAAGTAGGCTTGGCTTGTGTCACAGCCAGGTGGGAGGGGAGGCATTTTAACAACCAGTTCACTGAACTCAACAAAAAAGTGGGTATCAGTTCTGCCAAACCGGCGTGAACCAGCTAAATGCTACTACTGATGATAACCAATTAATATCAAACTCTGAGCCAGCCCAAGTACATTGCAAGACAAAAAATGGAACTACGCTTTTGCAGGATGTTTACCACATGGATCTGAGCTTAAAAGGTTAATTATCTTTGCTCTCTATAAAAGCTCAATGAATTGATTCAAAACTGAATCAGTGCCAGAGTCTTTGAAAAGTCCTTTGCGGCATACAATAATTATTTCGAAGTTTATACAGAGAGAAATAGGTTCAGGTGTAAAAGTTTCCCCACCTCAATCAACCTTAATACAGCAGGCTTTCTAAAGTTCAGATTTGTCCTCTAAAAACAAGAAGTCCTGCTTCATCTACTACAGAATATTAGAGGAGGCAGAATCAGTTGCATCTATGCCAGCATGCCACAGGAAGTTACACTAAATCCTGATAAAACACAATGTACCTTGAAAAGAGAATCATTTCACATCAAATTCTGCAAGGACAAAGCTACTGCTCCAGGTATGAAAATTAAACAATACGGCACTGTGACTCATCTGTTGTTACCTGGGATGGCAACTGTTCACAGGGACAGTGAACTTTGCCACAAGGAAGAAAGTTATTTCCCAACCTGTAATGGAAAATCCAGAAATGAGCACATATATCTGTGTCCAATCCATATCAGTCTTACCTATGTTTATACTATATTATTTCTACTCAAGCATATGAATTTTATAAAATACAGGCAGGGATGGTGAATCCAATAGAGAGAGATGTTGGATACAATTTTTGAATTAAATTTCCTGCAGCCCTGTATTTCAAGATCAGGGGTTCCCAACCTTTTCATGACAGAGGCAGGGTCATGCTCTCTCAGTCAGCTTTGAGGGTCGGACAGCCATTTTGCCCTGTCTGAATGATGGGGATGGCCATTTTGTCCCAACAGTTTCAAAGTGTTTGCCATTTTGTTTCTTGAATGCCCTTGAAGGGGTAGGGGACCACATGAAATGGGGCAAAATGTGTATACAGTATTTGGAATGTGGCAAGAATACAGAGAAGAGCCATACATACACACACATCTGGAATATATATATCCCACCACGATCTTAACTACGGATGGAAAAATTACGTACTAAATTCTTCATACTCAGTGATTTTTTCTGTCCCAATACAAGAAATGCCAGCAAAAAATTTTTAAAAACTTGTATTATCCTCACCTCTATTGAAGAAAGAAACAAAAAAGTATTTCTCCTTCTCTTGAGGCCTCTATAATTTGCATAAAATACATCTCTTTCTCTTTGAGAGATAAAAAAAAACATAAACACACAGCAAGCATGAAAGGACTGGCTCATTATTAACACAGACCTTGACAATCTATCCAGTGTTCCAGTTACTTAAACAAAGCAGCATTCAGCATAATTTTAGGCAAGTCACACAATTTGCATGGTTCTCCTATTAGGCAAATTGGACAATTTTGTACAAAAGCAAGTATTCTGTATGCAAAACATAATTCTTGCCAATTTCATCAAAATTCCCAAGAAATTCATCATCATCCTTGCTGGTAAGAAGAAGAATATTACAATTCCTCATTCTTGCCCATGAGGACAAGATAAAAGAAGATTTATATCCATGATTTGGACTATAGCTAGTCTTTCCCATCATCAACTGCCAGGTTCTTTTAAATGAGAGGTGTCATGGACCTGGGATTTTCTTACAGCAGAGCAAAGACACTACCATTGAGTGACAGCAGCCAAGGGGAAAAGAACCGTGCATTCATATCTGAGTAGACATGTGGTCAACATTGGGGCAGTGTAATGTTCCATATGAAATGCCACATATTGCAGCTGACAGTCCATCTCCTTTATTCCCAGCTGGTGCCAACAAAGACCATTCTTGCTCAGCATCCAATCTGCATCTTCCACAGGTTATAAAGCAAGGTCTTTCCTCCTCTTCAGCTGCTACATAGTAGGCAACTAGCATCTCAGGCCCCATATCAGTTTAGCTGTGTTGAAAGGTTTGCAAGAAGTCATCTCTAGGACATTATCCATCCATACAAGATGATATTAATCTGGTGGGAAGGACCATTGTGATTTGGATGCCAAGGAACCACGTAGCCAGTGCTAACACATTTATGGTAACACAAGAAGAACCATGAGAAAAGCAGCTATTGTCTTTTTCAAATAAAGAGACCGACCTCAAGAACAAACAGATTTCTCTGTATTTCCTCTATATCAGCACACTTCCTTCTCTGAGCACAACTGTTACTGCTTTATTTTGAAAGCTAAGCAGGCTCAAATCTGGCTAGTACTTGACTGGGAAATCAAAAGAAAACAGCAAGGCTGAGAAGAAATATTGCCAGAAACCCTGGACAGCAACAGCAGCTATTGCTGCTGCTGCCGCCAGTAGGAATTTATATTGGGCTTGAAAGACCAATAGTCTGACTCAATAGAACACAGTTTCCTAAGTTCATGTGTTCCTAATCATCATATGTAACCTCTGGCAAACCAACAACACTTTGCAAACCTCAATGGATTACTCAACATAGCATGTTTTACTTGGTGGGAATACTATGAAGCTAACACCTGACAGAGGGATGCCTTTAATCCAGGGGTGGCCAACCTTGGTGCTCCAGCTGTTCTTGAACTTCAATTCTCAGAAGTCCTGATCAGAAGATGTGCTGGCTTGGGCTTCTGGGAATTGAAGTCCAAGAACAGATGAAGCACCAAGGTTGACCACCTCTGCTTTAACCAAATGAACTTTGACTTACTTCGGGGTTTGTCCCCCCCAAAAAAGGTTAAAAAGGGGGGCAACCGGCAACATAAAAAGCCACAAAACAGCTACCCTGGTGCATCCTGGGAGCTGTAGTTATTTTGGTGGGTGGCCCCCATTGAAACAAATGAGGGGAGGGATTACAGCTCGCGGCTGGCTTTGCAATCAAGGGCTATTCACCCCTCCGTAGAAAGTCGTGCAACATGAGGAGGCAGTTGGCCAACAGAGCAAAAGGACAGACCACTCCCATGGTGCATTGCACAACAGAACCCGGAGACAGGTCGTGGTGGGGCCGTTAAAAGCAGCAGCATCACTATATACACACATGGTGGGGGAAGGCTGGTTGCTGAGGGAAACAGTGGTGCTGCCTCCGCCTCTTCAGCCAAACATTGGTCAAGCCCCCTGACAGGAAAAAACTAGATGCCCGCCTCAAACGCCAACACACCCAACACAGCAACACAGCGGCCAGGCGCCGGGAGAGAGAGGTGGCTTGGCATGATCCCATGGCTCGCAGGCAGTGGGAGAAAAGAGGTGCAGGGATGCAGCCTCCTCATCCATCTTTTCACAGATCCATGAACAGCGGCACAAGCAGGGAGAGCCCGAAGCCACACAGCGACAGAAGTGCGGAGCCCAGACCTGTGTTCAGCAGCCTGCAGGCAGGTAAGCTATCTTGCGAATGCCAGGGGCTGGGACAAGGCCCACGTGGAGAGTGTGGAACTGCCAACCCATACTTCCATGGCCAGGAGAAGAGGGGACAGAGCAGGGATGGCCTTCTGCCACCTGCAGGTATTGCCAGCCGGAGGCTTGCCCCGAAAAGGTGACTGGAGGGGGGGCATGAAAGATAAAAGTGGAGCTGGAGGGGGTGGGGGAAAGAGGAGAAGGGAAGAAAAGGAAAAAGAGGGGAAATAAAATGAGAAAAAAAGGAGGACAGAGGAAGAAACGGAACTGCAGGAAGATGGAGGAAGAGGAATAAGAGGATGAAGGAAGAGTAGAGGAGGAGGAGGAAGATGGGATGAGAAGAAGAATGGAGGAAGAAGAGAAGAAGGGAAGAGGTAGAGGGGAAAGATTGGGGCGGGACAGAAGAGGAGAATGAAGGAAAAAAGGAAAATGAGGAGGAGGGAGGGAAGAGGACAATGACAATGGATGGAAGAGAGGAAGTAGAGGAAGGGGGATGAGGAGAATTAGGAGGAGTTGTCAGCAAGTCTGACAGAAACCAGTACCCTCCCCCCTCCCCCCTCCCCCCCCCCGCAAGGCCGGCCAATCAGCTAGTAAGTAAAATAAAATAACTGGTGTCTGAGGTCACAGAGGATCAACTAGCTGACTAATTTATTGCTAAAGGGACCATGCCCTGGAAGGCCTCCTTGAGTAAAATCTTATCTGCTACAGATTAATCCTCTTCCTATCAGGGACTGACCTTCCCATGTTAATCCATTGCTCAGCCAAAGAGCCTGGAGAGAGTTATCAAAGCAGAGGAATAGAGTCAAGTTCCAAGCCAGAGACTTGTCTTTCACTACACAAGAAGAAAGCAGAGGATCAATATGTAGCTGCCTGTGGTTGCTGCAATTACTAACCTGTGTGCTTCTCACCAAGGTCAGGAAAGGCCCTTTGGCAACAGTATTTGCATGGGAATAAACTGCTCAACTCCTCTGTCAACCTGCAGACCAATGAAAGCTATACATCTAAGAAACAAATAGCTTGTATTTGAGCATTACAAATTTCAAATAGCTGAGACTATTGATTAACAAAATAACATCTGCAAATATTTATTTCTGTTCTACCATGACACTTTCCCCAAATGCTTTACTGTAGTTTCCCCCTAAATGACAGCTAATACAGCTGGGAGATTAGGGGGAAAGTGTCCCCAGGGAAAATACACCTTTTCCCTAGCATCACAGCCCAAATTGAATTAGTCACCACCATCACCCAACCCACAGCAACATTTACCCTGTTTGAAAAGAACAAAGGAAAACCTATTACAGATCTTCCAATATCAATTGAAAATTGGTCCTCAATCATAATGGAATTATTTTTATTAAAGAGTAATAACACACTGCAGATATATGCCATGTCCCAACACCCCATGTTAATAAACACCAAAGCATAGAACCAACCACTCATGATCATCTTGAGAGATACTTAGAGACAGACTGGTAAACAAAAAAGTAAGCAGAATGTTTATAAATGGTTGCTGGGCTTGATTGGGCCACATCAAAAACTGATCTATGGAGTGTAACCTAGACCTACAGGATGTGCTCTCCAGCATAGAAGTCAATTGTCTGAGCTAATATGATACCTGAACTTTAACAAACAAGAAATACTGCTCATAAATGTTCAGGTTTCATGCCATACTGATAACTTTGGCTAATGGTAGAGACTTTCGTTCTTTCTGAGCATGCATGAACATCTGTAGATCACCAGGCTGGGTCCCAGTTCAGGGGATTATACATATATCAAGTCCCAAAGTAACTTGGATTTGGAAAGTGGTATACAAAACTAGGAGGTAATTTGGCATCCCATAGAAATTGTAATGATTAAGCAATGCTACTTTCATTTCCTCACTAGCAATCTCTTTCAGATTGGCCATGCTTCTCAATGGGTTAAGGTGTGATTAAGGATAAAAACTCTGATGAAACAAAAAACCATGGAGAGAAGTTACATCACAGCAGCTAAATTCCATTGTCAGAAAAGTCTGAAGTAGACTTTTTGGAAGGCACACAAAATTCTGTAGTTATGCACATTTCATGTAAATGTTTTGTGTCTACCCTCTCTCTTCCATTTCTGGGGAGAATGCCAAGTGGGATAATAAGGGTGGCTAATCCATTTTTTATTTGTGTTCAGTATTGTTTTCTTTTCTTTCCATCTCCAAAGTGAATTCCTTAAGATGCTCACTTCTTAGCAAACAGACTTCTAAAAAAACCTTTGCTAGTCCAACCTCCAGCATCCCCTCAGATCATCATTCTTATGAAGACATCCTAGTCAACAAGTGCCTGCCATTTAATTCCAATTGCAGGCAGATTTTTTTAAAGGAAAAACAGGAAATTTTGCTGTATGACTTGACTAACTGGATAGCAAAATGCAGGGGGATATTTCGCATTTCCTCATTTTGGGCCTGCTTTCAATCCTTTGCATCTGTAGATTTTCTCAATTTTCATACCTTGAACAGGTTGCTCCTTTACTCAGTTGAACAGCAAGTAAAAAAAAACTCCAGCAAATGATTAAGGAGCAAAAGGCTGTGAAAGAGAACAGCTACAAGGACAGAAACACATGGAATTTACTGAGGAGAGAGAGGGACACTGAACTCCTAGGAATTGACATGCCAGGAAAATTTGAGTAATGCTTTAATTTCAGAAAGGACAAGCAGAAACTCATGCTTATGGGCAGCAATGTCACATGCACAATTAGTCCTTTTCTTTAAGTCTAGAGGAAAGAGGATATCTAATGCTCAGTGGAAAAAGAAACATATTCTGCATGTGTTCAGATGAAAATTTACTGGTTGGTTGGTTGGCTGGCTGGTTAGCTGGCTGGCTGGCTGGCTGGCTGGCTGGCTGGTTGGTTGGTTGGCTGGTTGACTGGTAAGACAGAGAGAGAAACTGACTGATTGATTGATTAAGGCTACTCAGCCCAAACACAATTTGTAGATCAATAATTAGGGCATTTTAAAAAAAAACTATACAAAAACTCATCTTGTTCCTCCCTTAAACAGGAACCATTTCTCAGACCTCTTTAGCTCATTGTCAGTTGGGAGCTGTATTTTAACAGCAACAAAAGTTATTCAATTTCATGCATTATTTTGCATTTATTGCACTTTGCCTTCAGCCTTATATGTAGATGCTCATCTGTATCGCACAATAATGCACTCAATTAAACTTTACTGTTCATTAACTGTGAGGAAATGGTTTATCAAAAGCCATGTGTAGTGTTTCAAAACACAACAGGTACTTATCTTTTAATTATGGAATGCTGTTCTGAACCATTTCTCAGAGAGGACATAAAAAAGGAGTCGGAGATGCCAGGCATAAGTATGTCACCTTTAAAAATACTCTAAAAATCTAGCAGATTATGCCTTCCTCCTCATTTTTACCCTAAGATTGAAAGGTAACCTTGCTTAAATTCTCAGATCATTAACTTCTTTGACTGCAGTGGCTCATGTCGCTAAGATGCTGACTGGGAAGCGGAAGGTCAGCAGTTTGATTCCCGAGTACTGCAGGACGGAAATGAGCTCCGTATTCATCCCAGCTCCTGCCAACCTAGCAGTTCGAAAGCAAGAAATTGCAAGTAGATAAATAGGGACCACTTCGGTGGGAAGGTAACAGCGTTCCGAGCGCTCTGGTGTCTAGTCATGCCTGCCGCATGACCACGGAAACGTCTGCAGAAGCAGACAGCGCTGGCTCTTCGGCTTAGAAACAGAGATGAGCACTGCACCCTAGAGTGGGATACGACTGGCTTTCGAGCAAGGGAAACCTTTACCTTTACCTTAACTTCTTTGAAGTGTGACAAAGAACAGTGTCATGATAATTAGCCCCAAAAATCAAAAACCTTGCCAAAAGCTTGGAAAAACATGTTGCTGCTTTGCAGAAGTCCTCTTCTGCCCTCCTCCTCAGCAAACACAGTGGACTCCACAATAGCCTTATGAAAGTTTCAAAAGAATTGCCAGAATCATTCAAGCATAGGGGGTTCTGGGAGCTGTAGTTAAAAAAATATATCATTTAAAGCTCTGGTCTTAATTCCTGAACACCTAAGGTGATTGATCTTCTGTATGCTTCTTATAACAGCATGCATAAGAACAAATTACAGGGATAACTAATTAGTCTAAGGCTGATAGTTAAAGGAACTAGCCACTCTCATTCCCTCAAATACCAGGAAGCAGAGAAATATCTTGTCCTGGCACCTAAAATTTTGATAATATCACATGAACCAAGATACAGAGGACATTTTATAGAGCCAGATGAACCAAGATAGAGAAGGCAAGAGAACTTCAGAAAAGGCAGGAGAACTTCAGAAAAGAAAAGACATCTTAACTTTATTTACACATATCAAAGTTTATTATGGATGCATATGAAATATAGGCAAAATTAAAAATAAATTAAAATGTTAGACAGTTTTTGAGTAGAAGTGGACTAATAGAGTTGTCTTGATCATTTATTAGATTTTATTTTCTACACATGGTAGGGCATATATTGCATGCACATAAATGATGCACGGATTAAATCTTCAGAATTTATTCATTTTTACAAGGTTTGTTGTTTTTGCTCTCCATAAATTCAGCTTAGCCTCCTCTGGTTTTATATTTAGAGCTTAAGAGATATGCAGGAAACTTATCCTTGATTTTATCCATCATCATGGGCATTGATGGCAAACCTTTTAGAGACCAAGTGCCCAAACAGAGGGGGGGGTGAACTTTGTGCTGGGGAAGGGATGAAGCGCTCCCATTGGGCTGCTGGGCAGAGAGGTTGGGTAAGCTCTGTGCTGGGGGAGGGTGGAATTACTCCCATTGGGCTGTTGGGCAGAGGGGCAGGATGAACTCTGTGCTGGAGGAGGGAGGAAGCACTCCCATTAGGCTGCTGGACAGAGGCATACCTGTGAAGTTTTGGACATGAAAATAAGGGAAATTTTGGGCCACATGCCTCTCCCCTCCAGGACATGCCCCCTTCTCCCCAAAATCCAGGCACATCCAAGGGCCTAGAAGAGGAAGAGCCACCAGAGCCAGGAAGGAATGTTGGGTCCCCCCCCCATGGAGGAAGAACCACCCCCTAGGCATTCCCCCACTCCCCTTAACACCACTGCTATCCCTCACGGGGAATAAGGCAACAGGCCAGCCCCTACAAACCAGCCTTACTGTAATAATTCTATTTTAAATCTCTTTCCACATTCTCTGCTGTGACAGCATTTCATATTATGGTGATTTTTCATGGAACTGTTCTTTACACTTTAATCACTTAATTGTCTACTGTCTTAGCCTTGTGCACCTCAATTTCATTTTTAAAAACTCTGTATTTAAGGCAGGACCATCAACATATCCTCTTTATGTTGTATGCAAATATACTTGAAGCTGATTGGCTCATTGTCTCTTCCCTTTAACACCCTCTTTCCCAGGAGAGAGTCAATCGGCTTCAAGGATATTTGCATACAACATAAAGAGGATATTTCTGTGGTCCTGCCTTAAACACAGAGTTTTAAAAAATGAAATTGAGGTACACAAGGCTAAGACAGTAGACAATTAAGTGATATAAGTGTAAAAAACAGTTCCATGAAAAATCACCATAATATAAAATGCTGTCACAGCAAAGAATGAGGAAAGAGATTTAAAATAGAATTATTACAGTAAGGCTGGCCAGCTGTCTTATTCCCTGTGAGGGGAAGAATTCATGCTAAGGGGAGTGCCTATGGGATGATTCTTCCTCCAACAGGGGGAGCCCAATACTCCTCCTCTCTGGCTATGGTATGAGGCACATACCTCATGAATAAAGATATAATAATAATACAATAATATATGGGAGATTTACACGCCCCCTGGTTTTTTTTAAATTATGGGAGATTATTTTTAATAATACATGACGGCAGGAAGAGGGGCTAAATTACGGGGTGTTCCCAGGCAATACGGTATACTTGACAGCTATGGGCAGAGGGGTGGGGTGACCTCTGTGCTGGAGGAGGGAGGAAGCACTCCCATTAGGCTGCTGGACAGAGGTGTGGGGTGAACTCTGTGCTGGGGTGATGACACATATGCCACAGAGAGGGTTGTGCATGTCATAGGTTTGCCACCACTGGTCTAGGGGGTTGGTGTTTATAAAGTGGATGGGTTTGTTGCTGTATTACCTTATTTCATTCATTATTTGTTAACATGGCTTGACATACTTATGGAGGAGCAATGCCAACCGAATGATAGGCTTTTTACAGGGTGAAAGGTTTTAATCAGCTAATAGTAATTTTGAATGATTCATTAAGAACTGCATCAAAAGAAAGAAACATTTGCCTGTGCTGATTTATACCATATGCCAATAGCATATTCTGCTATCGATGATGGCACAAGGACAGAGCTGTTGCTCTCATTGTTTGTTTCTTAAGTATATTATTGTGATTATATTATGTTATTATTGTGATTGTCTATTGTATTTTTAATATGTTGTAATGCAGCCCAGAGTCGGCCGTGTGCTGAGTGGGGCGGGGTATAAATTAAAATTTATTATTATTGTTATTATCTTATTTGTGAACTTTCTATTTGGTGTTTACACAATGGTTTTTGAAAGACAAAGTTCGATTCAGAATAATGACCAATATTTTTTGTTAGAGCAGTGTTCAAATTTTTTGCCTTCCCAGCTTACAATGAGCTGCCTTTCTTTCTTTCTTTCTCTTTCTTTCTTTCTTTCTTTATTTCTGTGGAAGAGATGTGTGCAGACTAAGTATAAATCAGCACATGCCTGTGTTTTTAAGGGGCTTGGCTTCAGCTGGTTGTTTTTTTATAATATAAAGAAAGATCTTCTAATATAGAGGTTAGCTGTTGCTCAATGGACTCAAAGTTTGCCCCTGAACTGTCAAGGCAGGATCATAAGCATAGAGTACCTGGAGTACTGGATCACAGGTTGATTGTTTGTGCAAATGTTATGTGATGATGCCAGGACACCACCTTGTGGGAGACAGTTCCTTTGAGTTCTCCAACAACTGTACTTCTCTTGAAATTCAGCAAAGAATCTTCAGTTTTGAACTAGAACAGCACCCATTTCTGTTGCTCTATCCTGCCAAATGACCTCTGCCTCCAACCCCAACTGCTGGCCTTTAGAAGAGATTTAACGACATGGTTGGCCCAGCAGGTGTGGGGTATGGCTACTGGGCCTACTCCTCCCTCCCCCCTTTTGCTGGCTCATATGGTTATCAGACAATTCTGCCATCTGGATTTTAGCTTTTTAGAGTTGAGATTTTAAGATTTTAGAGTTTTATGATATTTTATTCATGTGTGTTTTACGTTAATGGCTGCTTTTTGTATTGTAAGCCACCCAGAGTCGCTTTGGCGAGGGGGCGGCTAAACAAGTCGAAATAAATAAATAAATAAATAAATAAATCAAATCCTTCTTTCTTCCAGTATAACCTATCTTTAAGGGCTTTCTTAAAGGAGATTCTATTCTGTCCAGCCAAATGATGTTAATAATTATGTGGAAGGCAGGAATTAAAAGGACTATCTTCAACTGAGTCAGACCATTACTATCAGTCAATATAGGGCATTACAGTATTATCAACTATCTGACAACAGCGCTCCCAGACTTGGGGTGGGATATTTTCTTTGTCCTACTTGAGGATCTCTGGTATTCCACAATTATTTCCTATCCAAGCACCTAGCTTCCATAATCTGATGAGAATGGGTTGGCTGTTAAATGCAGCGCAACAGCAAGTATTACCAGCTAAATTTAATTCAGATGGGATGCCAAAGAAACATAGAAAGAAAATAAGGAATGACTACTCATCCTCCCACCTGACTATAGTCCCGAATACTGCATTTTTATATATTTTACACAAACATTAGCAATGTTATATCAGAAAACTATCCTCCACGTTAACAGAAAGGGAGAAAGAGAAGGTCATATTCCTCTCTTCTAATGTATTAACATTGTACAAATAAATATTTGAAAAGGATATGAATATTTTACTGCCCATGCTAAATTGATGCCTTGGGATTTGCTCTACAGGAAAGATCAAGCTTAAATGTGAACAAAAGAAAGCGTTTGCAGGGTTGTTGTGTTTCCCCCCAAATACACTTTGATTATGAAACCTACCATATGGTTAGTCCACCTACAGACAGCATACAAAGATCATTTAAATCTGTATTAAATTAGACTGTTGGGGTGAGCCCACCCTTCTACTATAAGCTCTTTGTGGCTGGGCTTTAGAAGGCATAAGTACTTGGAATTGATTCAGACGGCTTAACTGGAAACACAAGTTTTTAAAACAACCACAATATACAATTTGACATTATTAATGTAATGACCAAAATTAATTGGATCTGGTTTGTAAAAAGGGGTGGGTGGCCTATCTGATTTTTATGGAGAAGAGTCACGAAGATGTGATACAGTTGTGCTGGTTTTCCCTACCACCCATTTTCTTTCTATTCTACTCACTGCCACTGGAAAAGCACATTGAGTACACTGTCTATTATGCATTCTGTGCAGGACCTGATTAGTAAAGGTAAAGATCTTCTTGCTCAAAAGTCAGTCATGTCCAACTCTAAGGGGTGATGCTCATCTCTGTTTTCAGCCAAAGAGCCAGCACTATCTGTGTCTGTAGATGTTTCCATGTTCATGGGGCAAGCATGGAACACTGCGATCTTTCTCGCTGAAGCAGTACCCTGCCGGTCTGCTCCCTCGCCCAGTCAGGGCTGGAGGGAAGAAGGAACACCTGGGGCAACTGGTGTGGCTTGAAAAATGTCACTGCCAGAACCCCCCCTGCCCCCGCTGGGCTGCCTCCGTGCCCTGCTGGGCTGCTCCCTGGCCCAGTCGGGGCTCTCCCCGGAGCCACACCAATGCTCTGGGGATGGGAGCCAGGTGTGCCCGCCGCTGCTGCTGCCGCCTCCAAACCCTGCCTGCCCGGAGGGGAGAATAGCCGCCACCACCGCCGCATCGGAGGATCCTCGGGCTCTCCCTGGAGCCTCACTAACGCTCTGGGGATGGGAGCCAGGTGCGCCTGCCACCACCACTGCCCCATCTGAGCCTTGCCTGCTTGGAGGGGAGAAGGGCAGCCAGTGCCACCACACCAGAGGACCCTCAGGCTCTCCCCGGAGCCACGCCAATGCTCCAGGAATGGGAGCTAGGTGTGCCCCCCGCTGCTGCCGCACCTGAGGACTTGTTGTGTCTCCCCAGAGTCACCTATTTTATTATTGTATTACTGTATTTATATATTAATATGTATTTAGTTTTTCTTGTATTTTGATATTTATTGCATTGCTTCTGCGGCTGTTGTGTGCATGAACACTTTGTTGTTAAACTGCTTTGTGTCACCTTCAGGCTGAGAAAATGTGGTATACAAATAAAAGTGGGGACAACGACGATGATAATCTACTTCAAATTGCTTGCTTTCAAACTGCTATGTTGGCAGGAGCCGGAACGGACAACAGGAACTCACTCTGTCATGCAGCACTCAGTCTCAAATGGCTGATCTGCTGACCTTCTGGTCATCAAGCTCGACATCTTAACTACTAAGCCACCTCTGATCCAGGACCTGATTAGCAATTACACTTATATACTGCCCCTTAGTGCTTGTGTACTCTTTGTGTGATTCACAGGGTAATTAGCATTCTTCTCCCAACGTGCTGGGTACTTATTTTACCAACCTCGGAAGGATGAAAGGCTGAGTCAACTTTGATCCCCATCTGAATTGAACTCACAAGGTCAGCAGAGTTTTGGCCGCAGTACAGCAGATTAACTACTATTTTTTGAAAAAGATAACGGCTAGGAAGATCTTAGTTGCCATATTGAAATCAAATTGCTTAAGCCATATTAAAGCAACTTTGTTTTTGTTTTTTGGTGAACCTATGCCATGCATGCCAGAGGTGGCACTCGGAGCCCTCTCTGTGGGCACCTATGCAGTCACCCCAGCACAGAGTACGCCCTGCCCCTCTGCCCAGCAGTCCAATGGGAGTACTCCCTCCCTCCCCCAGCACATTCACCCTGCCCCTCTGCCCTTCAGCCAAATGGAAGTGCTTCCTACCTCCCTCCAGAACAGTTCACCCCGCCCCTCTGCCCAGTAGCCAAATGGAAGCATTTGCTTCCTCCCCTGTTGCTGATTTGGCACTTTGTGATAAACAAGTGTTTTTAGGGTTGCAGTTTGGGCACTTGGTCTCTAAAAGGTTTGCCATCACTGCACTAAAGCAATCACTCAGCCTGGCGAGTCTTCATTTACTTTTGTGGTTGGAGGAGCAGTCAGATGGGGCATTTGTGCAGTTGGAAATCCAGCTTTTACAAACTCCTGCATTATGCACATACAAAGTACAGGCAAACATTAAAACCCACTTGAATATTTGCCAGAAAGCTGCTTGATTGAGCCCCACAACACAGATTATTTATCTCCAAATATCCTGAAAGAACATCTGCTCTCTGAAAAACTGAAGGCAGCTTGCATGATGATGAGTCTCCAAAGGACATGGTTCTGTGGAATAAAAATTTGAGGTGTGGGGAACAGACTGTCCATTGTAACAACTGTACTGGCTCCTGAGGTGGCTATAGTGTGAACTGGGGAGTGCCTCATCCTGAAATAGTGAGGTGATCCATCCCTTTGGATACAAATTCTTAGTGGGTTGTCCTTAGAAGACATAAATGCATAGAATTGTTTCAGACTGCACAACACAGCTTCAACAAGGGCCTTTCTACTGTTACTCTCTTATCCTAACAACACTTAGGGTCACCTTTCATAGGCTTCCTGTGTCATGTTAATCCAATCCCTCCTCACACAACTCACACTACCTTTCCACATCCTCAGATAAAAATACATTGGCTACTTCTCCCTTGAGCATCACAGTTTTAATTTAGATGGCGATGAAGGTCATGTAGCACTCAGTGCCACACTTCACTGGCTACATATCCAGATGGAAAGGCAAACACCTGGAAACCCTTCCCACTGAAGCAGCCAGTCTCAGATCTCCTTTGAACCTGTCACAGGCCATTTATATTAACACCTGACTGCTGTTAATGTGGAGGAGAAATTGAACAAGAGACCACTCTGTAATAGCTTTCTCCTGCTGAAAAACCAAGTGATTACGTATGCAAGACTCAATAATATTCTGGTTGGAATGGGCTCATCATCAGGCTCATTGTACCTTCATTTAACTGCAGCCAAACCATGCTGCAATTTGAAAGAAAGGCAAACATCCTTCTGGTGAGGGGTCAAAACCTCTCCTTTTCAAAGGAGATGAATTTAACAAAAACAAAATGGATGAGAAACAGCCAATGTGCTCAGGGTTCCATCACTACAAATGGAACTGAGTTTGAAGAAGTACCTGATTATGTCTACCTCGGTCAGCAAATCCAACCAGATAACATACCATGTGGAGAGTGGATAAGAAGATGCAAAGCAGCTTGGATTGCCTTTAATACAAACCAAACAGTGTTAACAGATGACAGTCTGTCAATGAATATCAGGGCAAATGTATTCAATATGACAATGTTACCAGCAATGTTGTACGCATCCGAAATGTAGGCAACAACAAAATCAGAGGAAGAAAAACTGGCTGTAACCCAATGAACAATGGAAATATGGATGTGCAGAGTAATAATTAGGGATAAGGTCAGCAATAAGGAATTACACCAAAGAACCAGACTGTGTGATGTGGTCGAGGAACTATATGTGGCAAAAAAAGATGGGCAGGCCATATCACCTGCCTAAAGTATAATAGGTAGACCTGTAGGCTAACAGACTGGATATCAAGGGACCACAAAATATCACAAGGCAGACCTAGAAAATGATGAGATGAGCCAATGGTAAAGCTGTTTGGCCAGAGATGGAATCAGAAGGCTACAGATAAAACATTTTGGATTTTAGTTGATTTGCACTTAAATAGATAAGCGAAGACAAATCGATATTGGATTGGATTGGCAACTCAAAAACACAATGTGAGCTGCCCTGAGAAAAAACAACTAACTAACTTCCATCTTGTGAAAAGCCAGGAGTATTTATGAATCCAAATTTTCAAAGATTTTGTGTTTTCTCAATGGCTGTTATTACCAAGGACTCAAACAGCCCAGTTTGGGCAGAAAAGCACACATAAACTGTTGTGTCAATCAGCCATAACTCTGAGTTTTTCATTGCTTCCTCTGCTTCTTCCTGCACATTTTACTGTCAAACTTTGTAGGAGGACAAGATTAGGCCAAAACAAAGTAAAATACATTATTCTACATTTCTAACATGGCAACAAGCAAGCCCTCAGTTGAAGACTTTCTTCTTTTCTTGGGAATGTTGATCATTCATACCAAGTTGGGTCACATCCACAATGTGCCTTGAGCAGAAAATATTCCACATACAGATCTCAAGGCAAAGTTATATGTAAATGGGAGTAGGCTGAGATATCCTAGGGCAGAGAGTGGCCAATGGCAGAACTCTTTACTTCCATCCATACAAGTAGCTGGCACTCATTCTTGTGAAGAAAAGTAAAACTCTGTTATTTGTGATAAGTTTGGGAGATAGCAAAATGTGTATTGTGTCTCTTCAAGTGAATAGCATGGCTCTGTCAATGATCTCTATAGTAACATGAGCAAGAAGCTACTATGGTAAGTTTCTATTTTATCAATAGTAATTTCTCTCTCCTGAGATTTTATAGAACCCTCCAAAACAACAGGAAACATTGTGTCCTTCACAGTAGAAACTACCAAGTGTCTTCTTCCAGCATGTAAAAGACTAGCAAATTTTATGTGGCACAAACTCCCATGAACTGCAGCCCACCTCTTCAGATGTGGGTCTGGAGAAGGTGACTACAATTTGCAAAAGCTTATGTTACATAAAACTAGCTAAAGGTAGCAGGGTAAATAACTTTGGCATTGGCTGTGGAGCCAGAAGATGGGAGTTCAATCCCTTACTTTGCCTCCCTCAAGAAAAGTCAGTCTATGTAGTCTTGGGCAAGCTGCACTATCCTAGAGTGGCCTCAGAAGAAACAAACAGTAAGCCACTTCTAAGTACTTTATACCTGGAAAACCTTGAAAAGGATTGTTATAAGTGAAATTCAGTTTGGCAACTATTATTATTAGTTTTTAAGGTAATATCATGTTGTTTCATTTGCTACAAAAGACAGACCAATGCAACTATTCCTCTGGAAATTTTCTGTGCTTGTTACCAAGATAGGAGTAACTCCAACCAAGGTAGGAATAACTCCAACCAAGGTAGGAATAACTCCAACGTACTGCCTATTATCCCTTCTTTTATTCTATGTCCAGTTGTATTTGTTGTGTACAACAAAATCTTTGTTTGCCCAATAATAGTCTTCAACACTTTTTCACTTCTCACTAACTAATTTTTGCATTGGGACATGCAAACAAACGACAGAAATAAAGCAATTCTTCCCACCAGTCTGGCCTTCCCCTATAGTTTTAAAAGAAACTTATTAACCTTTGAAAAGCCAAGAGGCTGACATTTTGAGAAGTTGGAATATTTGTTTAGCAACCATTTAAATTCACCATCCAGAGAAACAGTGGGTTGGTTTAGATTTAACTTTTGGCCATGGATTTCTCAGGAGGCAGTAGTAAAGCCCGTAAGAGAGCTGTACCAACTTTCTCACAATTGCAAATTATGATACACAGATTCCAAAGCTGGTATATGATGAAAATGGCAGAGACTACTGTGCTGAACCTGTTATCATGGGTGTGGCTATAAAATTAATACTCAAAAACCCATATCCTCCCCATTTGCAACCTAAGTGGTATAACATTCTGTGAGTGTTAGTACAGGTATAATCCTTAGGATGAAGCACATAATTTAAATTATTAGAAAAACTATTATTTTAGAAGTTGAAGGAGCTTTTCTACTGATGCTTGTATGTTACAGGGTTATTTGACGTCTCACACCTTTGCTGCTTTTAAACAGGCCTCTTTAGAAATGATTCTAATTGAACTTCAGTTTTCTTCCAGCAAAAAGAAAATTAAACCTTGGGTGTATATCTTCAAAGTTGCTTTCATATTTCTCAGCCTCCCACTATTAGAATTTTTGATGTCATAATTAGGGGATAGGGTAAATGGGGCCAAACGGTGTAACTGGAAGGAGCAAAAAACCATTTGTAAGAGTAGTTTCTTTACATACCTGTCAAGTATCCCATTTTCCCCAGGAAAACACCTTATTTTTACCCCTCTTCCCACATCCCTCCCATTGTATTAATTTCCCCGTAATATCCCTTTTAAAAAAAAATCCTGATCAGAGCCCTCACAGGTGAAGTTGCATTATGTTTTTCCTGCCACCAGAGGTCACTGTGGCTTTTCGCTTGTGGAAGGAGAGAGAGAAGGTGGTGGTGGTGGCCTTCTGTAGTTTCTCTTTCATTTCCCTGCCACATGGTCATGGAGGCTTCATTTTTGCTGCTGCTGGTTGGAGCCACCATGGGACGGGAGTCTACTCTAGGTGAGCAATATTTCATATATGGAGATTAACTCCTCAGCTGCTGGGAGGCTTGGAAACTACAGAGGTTGCTTTTTACTTTACTAATTCCCTTCCTTAAACTGGATCCGACAGTCTCAGGTGTTGGTGCTTCAACTGGTTGCAGTGAGGAACAAATAGATTGGTTAATTTGGGGGAATTAATCCCCTGCTCCTCCACCCTAAAGGAGGGAGGGTTCTAGCCATGTGCAGGACTAGTTCATTAAAGCCAAGCTACTTACAAGCAGTTGGTAACCCTAGGGGACTGGTTTACTATTCTGCACTTTGCTTCCCAGGAAAAAATTTAAGTAAAAATGAGTAAACAAGAAAGAAAACAAAACAAAAGTCCCCCAAGAAGATGGGGAAAGGGTTCTTTGGCCCACACAGCTTTGTGCCCATTGCATCTACAATACCATCTAGCCATCTTATTTTTGGCCACCCCTTCTTTTGTCCTCTACCTTTCCCAGCATCAAGGCTTTCTCAAGTGAATCCTCTCTTCTCATTTGATGTCCAAAGTACTTTAGCATCATCTTTACCATTTGACCTTTAATGAGCAGTCATGGTTGATTTCTTCTAGGATCGAACTATTTCTAACACCACATTTCAAAGGCATCTATTTTTCTGTGCTCAGCTTTCCTAATGGTCCAGCTCTCACACCCATACATTACCACCCAGAATACCATTGTTTTGACTATGCAATTTTTTGTTTGCAGGGTGATGCCTCTACTTTTAACTATGTTCCCCAAGTTTCTCATAGCTTGTTTCCCAAGCATCAGTCGCCTTTTTATTTCATGGCTGCAATCACCATCTGCAGCGATCTTTGATCCTAAGAAAGTAAAATCTGCCAGTCATATCTAACTCTAGGGTGCAGTGCTCATCTCCATTTACAGCCAAAGAGCCAGTGCTGTCTGTGTTTGCAGACATTTTCATGGCCATGTGGCAGGCATGACTAGAGCCCAGCAAGTCACATGGCTATATTTGGCCACGCCCACAGAGGGGTGTGCCCAAAATTTCCCTTATTTTCAAATCCAAAACTTGACATGTAAGGTTTCTTTACTAGTTCACACAATATAAATGTCCAACGTCCAAATAGAAATGGATTGTACAAATAAAAATCCTTGTATTCAGGTATTAAAAATCACAAAAAATACATAAACTGTAACACTCAGAAGAAAAGGCTCAGTTGCCAAAACTAAATCATATAAGTTTCCAAAGGTAAATTCTTGAAAGTCCAAAATGTTCGGCTTTGTTAATAGATTTGTAGAAATAATTTTTTCCGAAGCTATCCAGTTTATTAGCTTTTCAGACTGGCTGTCTTTTATCAAGGAATCTACAAATAATTAAAAATAATTAGAATATGTAGTCAAACTTTTAACATAGCATAACATGCAAAAGTGCTTACAAGATATAGATATTATTTATATTTTATATTAATACAATGTTAATCAAAGTGCTATATAATTTCATTGTAATTACAATATATTTGGAAGCACATGGGGTACAAGTTACCAGTTTGCTTAAATACAGAAAATAACCCCTATACAGAAAATAATATTATATATTCAGCTCAAAAAAGTAGCTAAAGTTAATAAAGGCTTACCATTTCTTAAGTCAAAGTATACCCTGCGTCCATCACCTCGCTACGTACTCTGTATAATGTGCATTAGGACGTCAAATTGGTCTATGATCTCAAGGACTTACATAGAAGGAATATCATATACAGGTGTTAAATGAGAAACACCTGTCTAAAAATAGCTGATTGGTTGCAAGAATGGCAAATTCTTTCGATAGCAAAGTCTAGCCCGTCCTCAATCTAGTGTGGTGAGCACATTTCTAAATGGAAGGACTGCATTCTAAATAAAAATACTGTGGTTATAAGTTGATTTTCTATGTAGGTTAGCATGTTACATATCTGGGTCTCAGTCCTGTTGTTAGGTGCTGATTTACCATTCAGCAATTGTTTCACTAATTCTACTTGAGCTGGAACTAGCACTTGGATTCCAGTTTTAGAATAAATACTATCAGGGCATCCAATTGGTGCAGAGCATCCAATTAAGTTAACTCTTTAATAACATGCCATTGCTTAAAGCAGTCTGTGATCTGCTTTAAATCTCTGCTATGTTGAATATATCACCAGTATTACCTTAGTGCCAGTCTATTCTATAGCAAATAAAAGCTAAAAGCTTGATAGGGGGCCCCGCGTTATCCAGGGAGCTGCCAACTTTGGTCTTGGATGGGGCTGCTTTGCCCCAGACAGACCCAGTACGCAACTTAGGGGTCCTCCTGGATTCGGGGCTGCTACTTGTAGATCAGGTGGCGGCCATGGCCAGGATGACAGCTTTGCGTCATCCGTCAGTTGCGTTCACTCCTGGACTGGGACTCCCTGCTCATGGTCACACATGCTCTGGTGACCTCCAGGCTAGATTATTGCAATGCGCTCTACATGGGGCTGCCCTTGATGACCTTTCAGAGGCTACAGCTGGTGCAGAATGCAGCAGCCCGGGTGGTGATGGGGTGCGGGCGTTATGCTCATGCCTCACCATTGCTTCGGGAGCTGCACTGGTTACCAGTTTGTCTCCGGGTGCAATTCAAGGTGCTGGTTTTGACCTTTAAAGCCCTACATGGTAGTGGGCCAGGATACCTAAGAGACCGCATCATCCCAAGAGTGTCTGTCCATCCAACCAGAGCAGACTGGAGGGGCTCTCTAATTGTTCCATCTGCCAGAGGGGCTCGCCTCTCTGGCACATGAAGGAGGGCCTTTTCTGTGTCCGCACTGGCCTTGTGGAACCTCCTGCCAGTAGAGTTGTGGGAGCAGATGGAGCTGCTGCCTTTCAGAAAAGAATTAAAAACCTGGTTGGCAGGGCAGGTGTGGGGCCCAGATGGAAGAGTGGCCCCCGCCTGTTGGCTTATAAAATGAAGCCTCCCCATCTTTTTAATGCAGGCAGTTTTAATGTGGTTAGTTTTTAATAGGTGGGTTGGGGTTTTAATTGTTTTGAATATGTATGTTTTAATCCTGTTGTGAGCTGCCCTGAGTCGGGTACGTCTGATTGGGCGGCATAGAAATTTGAGTAATAAATAAATAAATAAATAAATAAATAAAGTAAAATGCAAGTTTATTGAGGTTTTATCATCAGCCTGTATTTTTCTATTGGTTGCTGGTTTTATGAAATCATACAGACTAGAGGATTATAAAGGATGCCCTTAAATGCTTGAACCAAACATAGTCCTAGTTAAGCCTTCAGTCTGTACAGAGAAATGAAATGTTTTCCTTTCCAGCCAAATATATATCTACTTGAGTTTTTTTGTTTGTTTGTTTTTTGCAATTCCTTTGTGTCAGTGAATTCCCTTTCATGAACCCAGCTCAATGCCTAGATACACATTTAAACAGAATTCACCTGGCATTTGCATGAATAAGATTTGAACTATATTCAACCAGAAAAAGAAAAGTCTATTCTGTTGCCAGATTCACACTAAAAGTAACACACTGCTTTCTTGTAGATCATTTAAGCTGTATATTTGTATGGTCTGTGAGGAATACATTTTGCATGTGAAATATGAGACAATTACCTAGGCGAAGAAGGATCAAAGCTTTGTGGTGGAGCAACATATTGTGCATACAGAAGGTCCCAAGTTGAACTTCTGACATATCCAGCTACAGCTAGAAAAGACTCTTACCTGAAATCTGGAAAACTACTGCTCTCTGGTGTTGTTCAAATTAAGGTTTTGGACCAATAGTCTTAATCAACATAAGCTAGCTTGTGTATTTTTATTATCTCCTAGGGCAGTGTAGGCGAACCTATGGCACGTGTGCATGTGTGACATCAGGGTAAGCCCCACCCTATGCTACCCCATGCCACCAATGGCAGCACCACTTCTCCAGCCGCCTGGCTCCTTCTGCCAATGGGGAGGTGATAGGGGAGGATGAAGTCCCACAAAGGCTGGCAAAAGCCCCACTGCACAACAAAGGAGTGTGAGCGAAGGGGGGGGGGAGAAGCAAGAGAGGCACTCCTGTATCTAAGCTGAGAAGAGCAATGGATGCTTTTTGTCAGACTCTCCATCCTGTCAGCCTCTCCACGACATTTGCACCGGCAGTGTGGAGCTTCTGGGATGCCAGGAGCTGTTTTTTAAGCACATATCTTCACCATACTCAAGTTCTCAATCTATGGACCTCATTGCCAATAAAGTATAGGACTCTGACTGATTTTAGTACAGCAACCTCATTCAACTTTATCTCTGGAGAGAGAGGCTTCAGATATGGAAAAACTTTGATGTCCCAGTAGAAGATGTTACCTTTTAATTGTTCAGGTGCTTTGCTACTTTGAGAAAACTTCATCTTCCTCTGCATACACCCACATGCACGCACACCATATCAGAGAGTAAACAAAACAAAAAGAATTTTTTTTTTGTGGCACCTTAAAGACTAACTGCTGTATTTGAATGTTAGCTTTCATGGATCAAGTCCACTTCATCAAACAACATTTATCTCCTCAGGTGATGCGATATACTGGGAGGGGGGGGTGGATTCTGGGGTCTTCCATCTGTAATTTGCCCATTCAAGGAAAAAACCCTCCTCGATTGTGGTCACACACCACAAGCCGGGCTTCACTTGTGCTCTTTTCCTTACTCCTTTGTTCTGTGGTGGGGCTTTTGCCAGCCTGGCAGCCAGGTAGCAAGGGCTGCTTCTTGACTGAAAGACATTTGGTGGTGCAATGGTTAGACTGAACTGCAGCCAAAATGTTACCAGAAAAATGGATACTGGATACAGTTACAACTTCGGTTCGAGTCACTGGTGGAGCCCTTCTCCCAAGAACGAGGAAGCGTTTAATATAGGCAAAAATTAAAATTGGTTTATTGAAAAGGGGTTTAAGCGTCACTGGCCAGGTGCCGGGAAAAGCCCTAGTCTCAACCTTTTTGCCTATTAAAGTCCCTTAAGTGAGCAGCTCTTTTTGGTTCCGATGTCTTGCGTGCAAATGTGCTGAGAGCGCTCCTGACATTTCCTATCAGGAGATTTTTATACCCTCCACCCAAGGGAGCTCAACTAGTTCTACTGCTAGCTAACAAGTTTACAAAATAAGAGATTTACAATGGTGAACAAAAACCCGGCACCAGACTCTTTTGTTACATTAAAAGGTCAATCATACAGAGACAAAACAGGTCAATTACATAGAACAAAAGGTGATGGGTAGAGCAATTGCCCTGGAAATGACAGAGTTCATAGTTTAGCAAATGCAGGTTGTGACATCATTCAGGTGACATCCAATGGGCGCCAGAATTGTAATTTGGCACAAATCAGAAGTTCAGATTTTGAATCCAGGTTGAGAATTGACCAATAACAAAGATGGGCATCCTTCAGACTCCCCTGAGGAGGACCATTGCTTTGAGGCTCTTGGCAAAATTCCATTCCCACCCAGCAATTACTTCATCCTGTCTCATCCCAAGCACTATCTAGGATAATCACAAAAGAAATTTCAGTATCAATGGATATGCAGACTTCCCCCATGTCCCAATTCTGATTGACCTCTGGACTGCCTTTCTCCATTATATCAAAGTATGCAGGTGATAGTAAGCACAATAAGTGACAGGAAAACAGGAGATTGAGATGGAATTTCTGAACTTCCAAGGGTGAGAGGTAACAATAGGGAGGGCAATTGAGGTTTTTCCTGTGTAACTGGAGGGCTTTGGGTGTTAATTTTGACTCCTGCTTTGAGACATAGAAGAGAGAATGTTACCTTTATAGATAGTATCTCCCCCCCCCCCCCATCTAAAGGAGATGGGGAGTGTTGAGTCTGGACCAAGAAGTACTCTAACCAGCAGGATCGGGTTAAACTCAGTGATTCTTTATTCAGCTCATATTCCAGACTGGGGACTATGCACAAGGGTGGCCTCTATATATACAGTGATTTGACCGTTACAGAACTAGATACATTTAGGCGAGCTTCTGGAGGACAAACAAAGTTCAACATTTCCCGCTTTGACATACAGCTGAGTCAACCTTGAATCTCAGCAGTGTCAAATGCAGCAGAGAAGCTGACAGGACGGAGAGTCTGGCAAAAAGCATCCATTGCTCCTCTCAACTGAGGGACAGGAGTGCCTCTCTTGCTTCTCTCCCCCACACCCTTCACTCAGGCTCCTTTGTTGTGAGGCAGGGCTTTTGTCAGCCCAACAAGCAGTGCTGGTCCTGGACCAAAGCTCTTCAGTCATGCATGCAAGCAAGTGGGAAAGGGGAGGGAGGAGAGAAGTAAGAGATCCCTGCCACAAAACAAAGGAACAGGAGTGGGGGGTGGGGGTGGGGGAGAAGCAAGAGAGACACTCCTGGCTTTTCCGACACATGGTACAGTGCTTTTCCAGCAGCTGCACAGGGCTTGTCCGGGGGAGGGGGGGTGACAGGGGCTAGATGGGGCAGCAGGGGCAGTGGGGCCTGGCATGGCTTGTCCAGGTAGCTTGCGGAGGGCAGTGTGAAGCTTGGTGGTGTGCTGTGTGTGCATGCATGCAGATGTGCATACTCAGCTTGAAGCGCACCAGTGACATCATGTGGGTGCATGCACCCACATGACATCACCAACACATGTGAGGTTTGCTGCCCATCTCCCCTACCTCCATGGGCACTCAGCCTCTAAAAGTTTCACCATCACTGTCCTAGGGAAATGGTGTTCATTTTTTTAATGCACAGGGCTTTACATATCAAAACACCTGGAGTCTAATATCATCCTAGTAGAGTATTGTACAGAAATGAAAAAAGAGAGGCCTCAGCATTCTGTTTAACCACATCATACATCAACTCTGACCAGTGTGGCCAAATAGTAAGAGATGACAACTAGTGAAAATTTCCATCACCTAGTTCAGTACCTTTCCTCAATGACATTTAAGGACTGAGAAAATAAGAGTACCATGGAACTATATAATGTCAGGGACATGGGGTTTACTTTCTGAAACCAAGTGATTCCCACAGCCTGCTTTTTATTGCCATTGCACTATGGTTATGTTCAAAGATAGGAAATCCGTTTGAGGCTTGAATATGTAGTAATATAATATAATGTTTTATTCTGGTAGTTAATATATTCAGTATCTTCCAGTAGAGCAATACAACAAGTCCAATACATTGTGAAAGTCAACCGGTATGCAGACTCTTTCAGGAGAATTTCCCTTCATCAGACAACTTGACTTGCTAACTTTCCAATATCTGAAAATATATACAATATATATATAAAAATTAATTCTGAACTGGAATATTGCTACTGAGCTAAGTATAAAAGAGAAACCCACCTGGATACATAACATTTAGTTTTCAAAGGGTATCTTGTTTTCATGTTGCATCCAAACCTCTTTTCGTTTATTCATTTTGGGCTGTGGATGTTACTGTCTCAAAATATTACTCCCCTTATAAATCCTGCTGATAGGAAACCAGGTGTGCATAATCTAGCATTCCCCTCCCATGCCTCCTAATTGACTAAATATATTTATACATTTTTATATTTTTATACATTTTATATTCCAGGGCTTTATGTATCCAGGTGGGTTTCTCTTTTATACTTAGCTCAGTAGCAATATTCCAGTTCAGAATTAATTTTTATATATATATTGTATATATTTTCAGATATTGGAAAGTTAGCAAGTCAAGTTGTCTGATGAAGGGAAATTCTCCTGAAAGAGTCTGCATACCGGTTGACTTTCACAATGTATTGGACTTGTTGTATTGCTCTACTGGAAGATACTGAATATATTAACTACCAGAATAAAACATTATATTATATTACTACATATTCAAGCCTCAAACGGATTTCCTATCTTTGAACATTGCCACACCGTTTGGCCACTTCTGTGTACCTGTGCTTTTGCATTTCTTGGCTTTATGGCATTTGAGAATGGGCAGATCCTCCAATGGCACCTCTATTTTGATGTTTCAAACTGTTTACTCAGGGCTTTTACAAAGACTATAAAACAGTGGGGATTCCACAAGCATGAGACCTCTTCCCACAGCTGTTACTAATTACTTACATGGCCAGCGTTATCCTGGCTAATACAATTCTGAGATTGTTAAGAGTTCAAGCATTGTGGTGTAATGTACTTCTGTAGATATATATTTTTGTCCCCCTTTACACAATTATGTCAATTTGTAGCCCTGGAATATAAAATGTATAAAAATATAAAAATGTATAAATATATTTAGTCAATTAGGAGGCATGGGAGGGGAATGCTAGATTATGCACACCTGGTTTCCTATCAGCAGGATTTATAAGGGGAGTAATATTTTGAGACAGTAACATCCACAGCCCAAAATGAATAAACGAAAAGAGGTTTGGATGCAACATGAAAACAAGATACCCTTTGAAAACTAAATGTTATGTATCCAGGTGGGTTTCTCTTTTATACTTAGCTCAGTAGCAATATTCCAGTTCAGAATTAATTTTTATATATATATTGTATATATTTTCAGATATTGGAAAGTTAGCAAGTCAAGTTGTCTGATGAAGGGAAATTCTCCTGAAAGAGTCTGCATACCGGTTGACTTTCACAATGTATTGGACTTGTTGTATTGCTCTACTGGAAGATACTGAATATATTAACTACCAGAATAAAACATTATATTATATTACTACATATTCAAGCCTCAAACGGATTTCCTATCTTTGAACATTGCCACACCGTTTGGCCACTTCTGTGTACCTGTGCTATTGCACTATGGTTGACATCTACTGTTCCTTCTGCTTTGTTCTTATTCTGTACCTGTGTTTTAAAGGAGGGAATTTATTTAATATTTGAGCTACATCTTATGCTTTTAGCCTTTGTTTTAGCTTCAAAAAAGTAACAATTGGGGAGAACAGAAATGAAATAAATAAAAAATAGGGTCAGTCACCATTCTGAGTGTTAGTTCTTCAGATCTTCTCCCTAAAAAATCACCTACCACAGTGATGTGTCCCTCTGCTCTTTTTTTAAAGATGCCATCTTAAAGCTTATGTAGCTTTATGTAGTTTTTTGTATGCCTCACAATTTTCATTCTTGTTGGTTGCAGATTGTCACTTCAACAGCTCACCATTTAGAAACTGCAATCTATTATCAATAAACATCTTCAATAAAATTAGTTCTCTTAAAAGTCCATAGTGTGTGTCCCACTACCTTCAGCCTACTTGAGTTATTTTTGCAATTTGTGTGTGTGTGTGTGTGTGTGTGTGTGTGTTTGTGTGTGTGTGTGTGTGTGTGTGTGTGTGTGTGTGTGTGTGTGTGTGTGTGTGTGTGTGATGGTTTCAGATTTCCAGCACCAGTCATGTTATTCTATCTCTCTTCCTTTGCTTTCAACCAGCCTTCGATGCTCAGAGATTGAGAGATACTCAAGTCATGTATATTCTCATAGGTGTACATATCCTTTGCATATGATGCTATCTATTCTTTCTTCCTGTTTATTTATTCCTTCTGAATACTTTGTACCATTCAATAACAATCTTCCAATCATGAGTCTCAGTATACCAGGTTTCAGTAATGTCTTTTAAATGAAATTTGCCTGCCTTTGTTAAAAGTTGAGACTCATCCGGTTTGTTTCCCATGCTCTATGACTTTAACAGGCATCTAAAATAATGAGTTGCTGCAACTCCTTTCTAATTGAATTTCCTGTCCACTGGCGAGTTTCTGTCACAGCATCCCAACTTTTAGTGCATAACCATCATCTGCATGGTTCTGTTTACTTGCCAAAGAAGAAGAATCAGTTTTAGCCTCCGTGCATGCAATTTTAAGCATCCCTCATCCAATAGGACTCTGAAGTGGAACAGTTCTGAACAACTGCATTAAAAATTATGAATACCTGTGTGGCACATGGTAATTTAACTGTATATGATGGCAATAAGCAAACCTGCATTTATACTCACAAAACAGTTCACATTTGTCTGGAAAGATTTATCCATTATGATTCCACAAAGTTGATTGATTACCATTTGTTTATTCCCTCAAGAGAATGTTCTTATTAATTCTTGTTCCATCATTCCTGTATTGGGATGGCTACACCAATCACTCCTTTATTCAACTCGTCTGAAAAAAATCTATATTACATTTCTTCTTCCCCCGCCCCAACATCCCCTGACACCTATCAATTTTTCATAACTTAACAACAATACTGAACTGTGACTACTAAAACATTAAATAGGCTGATTAGTGCATTAGTATCTTGCCAACCACACCAATCTGATCTATAGCAGCTCCTACTTTCTAAATATTGTCTTACAGTTCTGCAATGGATTGTTCTAAATACCAAAGGCCTTGTACGGAAAGGGGAAAGCCCTGTTAAAAATAAGCTCTGAAACACAATTACCAATGTTGGTTTTCAAGAACAGAGAGGAGTAGGGAGTGCAGCAGGTGGTCAGGACACGCAAGATGCCGTGCTACTTGAGACAAAGAACAGGATTACACTGTTCCCATTCTCTTCCATATACAAAATGCAACTGGATTCGCAGTTGAATCTCTCTCAAAGATGGTCAACAGGAGATGGGGGGGTTACACAGAAAAAGCCTCCTCGAAGATTGTGGTAAAAGGTGAAAGGAACTGCAGAATGAATTCACCAAACGGTGCCTGGCACTGAAGGATGGAATGTTATTGCAGAGTATCAGATCAATTTGAAAATCATGTTTTGCTGTGTTTATTGGCTTTTCCAATGGAAGCACTGTTTAACTATGAGATGCGGTTTCACCTGTGAAACTAGAAATGTACTAAAATGCAACTAACACATGAACCAAAAACAACAACAATGGGAACTTTGAGCTCTTTGGAATCTGAGATATCACTAAAGCAGTAGACACTTATAAGGCAAAGCACAGTTTGAGCTTCAACTGGAAATAATAATACAGTACTGTCTTAACACTGAGTACCTGTTCTAACAATGACTGAGATAATGTATGTGAAACACTTCAGGTAATTGGAACTTGTTATTGTAAATACTATACACCATTGTTTTACTATTCTGTGGTTTGTCCTTATTTATCAAGATAGTATCTAGGAGCAATTTGGTTCAATAGGCATCTCTACCCATAAAATAGCGCTCTATAAAAAGGATGAGTATAAATGGCTGAATTAAATTGTCTGAAGGCTTGCAGATGAAAAGCACTTAGCACCACCAACGCAAACTATTTGCTATAAGCACATTCACTCACTTCAGTGGCATGAAGTTATTTTTGAAGCAAAATATGCCTTTGTGCAAAGAACAATGCAACACCTCACATTGCACCTCACATCCCACCTCACATCCCAGGATCATAATTACAGAAGCTGATAGGAGTGATAATATTTTTGGCAGTCTAAGGTTCTGAGGTCAAGAAGCAGAGCAGGACAGGGCACAGCATAAGAAAAAGTAGCATATTTACTGGACCATATGCCTATGGCAGTATGAATGGAGAGTTTTAAACACAGGAAGCTGCCTGATAACAAATCAGCCCACTGGCCCATGGAATTTAGCAAGGCCTGCATAGGAGGACTGCAATTCTGCAAGTTTTCAGGCCAGGTTGTTCCCTGAAAAATCAATGGATACCATAGATTAAAACATTCTTTCCAAAGGGCCAACATTATCTTGCTATTTTATTGTTGCTGTTGTTTAGCACAGAGGAAGCTGCCATATAACATGGCACTTCACAACCAAGCCTAGCATTTTGCTGCTGTGGCTAGCAGGAACTCTTCCCTGAGCTGAAAGGGGAGATCTTTCTCTTTTAGGGGCTGTGGCGGCTCAGTGGTTAAGAAGCTCACCTTGTTAGCTGGAAGGCTGGCAAGTTGGCAGTTCAAGAACCAGGTACTGCATGACAGATTGAGTGCCCGTCTCTGTCCTAGCTCTTGGGGACATGAAAGGAGCCTCATTTGGGTGTTTCCTGAGCAGAGTTTCTCCTGCAAAAATCCTTTCAACCCAGAATAATTTCTAACACAAAATTATTACCATATTTTCCGGCGTATAAGACAACTGGGCGTATAAGACGACCCCCAACTTTTCCAGTTAAAATATAGAGTTTGGAATATACTTGCCGTATAAGACTTCCTCTCTTCCAATGCACACCAAATAAAAATTAACCCACACTCAACCCGAAGACGCGCAGCCCTCCGAGTCGAATGGGCAGGTTCTGGTGGAGAGCCAATCCATGCTCACGTTCTCCTCCTTGAGGTACAGGAAGATGTGTGCAGCTTTCTTCCCCTTGCTTCATACTCCCCGCACAGAGCAGGGACTTGGCTGCAGCACCCCCCACCATATGCGCCAGACATATGAAGCAAGGGGAAACAAGCTGCAGTTAAGTACCTGTCCTATAAGACGACCCCCGACTTTGGCACAGATTTTCGGGGTTAAAAAGTAGTCTTATACGCCAGAAAATACAGTATATTTCTCTTTTAATGCAGTCCTTTTAGCTACTGATGTCAGAGACCTAGACATGGATGCCTTTGAATGTGTACATTCATGGATATCCATCATGATGTGATCACAGCATTAGTGGCTACTGGTATGTGAAGACAAGCTTTATTATTATTATGAAGTCATAGACCAAATTAAAACAGTACAGCAATAAAAGTAAAAAAAATCATTTAAACACATACATATTTAGAAAAAAAGTAGTTAAAATGATAGTGTCTTAAAGAGATTTTACAAAAGAAAAAAAGACACAGCCAAAGACTTTTGGATTGTTTGGTTTATACCCACCAACTAATATCCATACACCACATAAATGGCCTTCCGGGGCATTTACTCAAAACAGGACAGAGAAGTATTTTACATTATTCTGTGTAGAAGCTACTTCAAACATGTTGTGTCCTAAAGCCTGTGCCTTTAAACAATGTACCTATCCATGTGTATCCAATGTAACCTCTTCTATGTGTAACAATGTAACCTCCAGCTGAATCACTGTAACCTTAATAGGACGCGAGCTAGTGACCACTAGATGGCAATAGCGAGTGTCCAAGCTCATTGGTCCAAGACTCACCTAGAACAACAGCGCGGGAAGATTCCCGCCACTACCTTCACCTGGACAAGAAGGGCGTGACCTGCAATGACGTCACGCAGCCTGTAGCCAATAGGCTATCAGGCAGCCACATTCAAATGTATAGCCACTGTATATATTGAGCTGTTCGTCCGCCATTACCGCATGTTCCCTCTGACCAGCATGTAATAAAGTTGTGTTAAGCCAGCTCTTCGGCTGTCCTGGTGTCTGTGGTCCCATACACTAAATTGGCGACGAAGGTGGGATCATGGCTGCCCACGGGACCAAGACATACGCCGGTTTCGACATCAAGAAACCGCAAGATTGGGAACTCTTCGAAATGGACTTCCAAGGTGCGCTGGTGGAGTTCGAGGTGACGGACGAGGCAAAGAAGAGAGCCATCCTCACCAGAATGCTCGGGCACGACGGAAAGAGAGTACTGATTGACCTCATCGCACCCAAAAAGGCGGCTGAATTCAAGGCAAAAGAGCTCCTGAAGGTGCTGCGAGACCATTTCCGGCCCTCGGTAGCGATGTTTCCCGCTCGGAGCGCGTTTTGGAGGCGAGTCCAAGTGCCTGATGAGTCGGTCGCCGCTTTCGTAGCGGCCCTGCGCCTGGCTGCCGGCCCGTGCAAATGGGAAAATTTGGAAGTCACCCTCAGGGACTGCGTGCTATGCGGCCTGAAGGACGCCGAGATTCAGCGCACGCTAATGAATCAGGAGCCACCCCCCACATTGCAGGAGGTCCTGAAAGAGGCACAGACCACGGAAGCCACGAAGGCCGGGGTGCAAGAGCTCCATGACTGGCGGCCGAAGGCCGACAAAGCAGAAAGTTTGGTGCACGCAGCCCGGCGAACTTCGAAATCGTCCGCCGAAAGCAGCGGCGACGAGGACGTCCGGAGGGTCCGAAAGGAGGGCCGGCGTTGCGACGGCTGCGGGGCGGCTCACGACCGTGCCAGGTGCCCATTCAGAATGGCCGAGTGCCACAACTGCGGGCGACGCGGGCACATAGCCAAAGTCTGCAGACAACGGCGCAAGGACCGGAGGAGCTCGCCCGACCGCTCAACGAGGCCAGACCGCTCAACGAGACCAAAGGATGGCGCCCGGCCCACGAGGAAGCAGGACGGCGTGGGCCGCATCTCCAACGACAGCGACGACGACGCTCCGGTTTTCAGCGTGTCCTTGGGACACCCCGTTACTTTGTTGAGGTACTGGTGCAAGGGGCCCCTGTTAGGATGGAGATTGACTCTGGCTCCTCTTACTCCATTATTTCCTAGAGGGAGTTTTTGAGAATTGCCCCCCGCGCACGGCCCAAGCTCAAAGCGTTGAGGTCCACGCTTCGGGACGTGCAAGGGAACAGTATCCCGGTGTTGGGGGTTGGGAATTTCCAGGTTCAGTACAAGCGGCACGCCGCGGAACTCCCCCTAGTCGTTCTTAAGGGAGGTACTTGTAGCCTCCTCGGGACTCAATGGTTTCAGCCCCTGGGTCTGTTCATTGGGGGGGTGCACGCCGTTGGGTCTGACCCGATACAGGAGGTGTGCGACGCGCACCCCGAAGTCTTCAAGAAGGGACTTGGGAAATTCAATGGACCCCCAGTAACGTTCGACCTGGACCCGGAGGTCCGCCCAATCAGACTTAAACCGCGCAGGGTGCCTTTTGCACTCAAGGACAAAATAGAGGCGGAACTGGACAAATTAGTGGGCCAGGGGATTCTTGTTCCTGTTGATTCCGCGGAGTGGGAAACTCCAATTGTCACAGCATTGAGGGCCAATGGGGAGGTTCGCATTTGCGCCGATTATAAGTGCACCATTAATAAGGCAATCCGCCCTAATGCATACCCGGTGCCGGTGGTCAGCCATTTGCTGGCCAGGTTACATGGGGGAAAGTGTTTCACCAAGCTCGACCTGGCTCAGGCCTATCAGCAACTCATGGTAACCCCTGCCGCAGCTGCTGCACAGACCATAATCACGCATAAGGGGGCGTTCCAGGTGACGCGCCTCCAATTCGGCGTGAACTCGGCGCCTGGAATTTTCCAGTCGCTCGTGGAACGCCTCCTCAAAGGGCTGGACGGCGTTTTACCATATTTTGATGACGTATTGATAACGGGGGGAGTGAGGTGGAGTTGGCTAAAAGGCTAAACAAGGTCCTGGCGGCGTTCGAACGGGCGGGGTTGAGGTTGCGAGAAGACAAATGCGTCTTCTTCGCGAAGGAGGTTGAGTTCTTAGGGTTCCGAGTAACTCCCGAGGGGATCAAACCGTCCAAATCCAAGGTTGCCGCCATCAAGAAAGCCCCTCGCCCCACATCCAAGCCCGAGTTGCAGTCGTTCCTAGGGCTCTTAAATTTCTACCACTCCTTCCTTCCACGGAAGGCTGCGGTGGCCGAGCCGCTTCACAAGTTGCTCAAGAAAGATGCGGCATGGATGTGGGGCGATGACCAGGAGAGGGCATTCACGGAACTGAAACAACTCTTGGCGTCCGACGCCATTCTGACCCATTTCGACCCCAAACGGCCGGTGGTACTGATCTGTGATGCATCCCCGGTGGGGGTGGGGGCAGTGTTATGCCACGTGTTGGAAAACGGGAGGGAGGCCCCAATAGCGTTCTACTCCAGGTCCCTGTCCCAAGCGGAGAGAAACTACGCCCAAACAGACAGGGAGGCGCTGGCGATAGTTGCGGGGACCAAAAAATTTCACGATTTCCTGTACGGCCGCCCCTTCACCATCATGACCGACCACAAGCCCCTACTAGGCATTTTTACCGCAGATAAGCCCACGCCACAGATCCTGTCCCCGAGAATGCTTAGGTGGGCCATTTTTCTCAACGCCTACCAGCACGCATTGGTGTACCAGCCCGGGAGAGAAATCAGCCATGCAGACGCTCTATCGAGGTCCCCCTGACGCCCAGCCAGGTGAGCAAGGGGGAGCGGGACCATCAGGTTCTCATGATAGAGGTACTGGATTCGCCCCCCGTAGTGCCCGCTGACATTGCCACAGCGATGAGAAAGGACAAAACGTTGGCGGCGGTTTGCTCCTGGGTACAGAAAGGGTGGCCGGCGTCCTCCCCAGCAGAGGAATTCGCCCCATTTTTTAGGAAGAAGCTGGAACTGTCCCTAGAGAGGGGGTGCCTCTTGTGGGGGCAGCGGGTGGTGGTCCCTACATCCCTTCGACCGCGGGTGCTTAAACTGCTGCACGTCAGCCACCCCGGAATCGTGCGCTCCAAAGCGCTGGCCCGAAGCTACTTTTGGTGGCCCCAGTTAGACGCCAACATCGAGCACATGGTCGACACTTGTGAGAGTTGCCAATGCTCCAGACCAGAGGAGGCCCGTCTTCCCCACAGGGAGTGGGACGCGGCTAAGGGGCCGTGGTCCCGGATACACATAGACTTCGCGGGCCCGTTCTGAGGAACCCTGTTTCTCCTTGTTGTGGACGCCTTCTCCAAGTGGTTGGAGGTCATCCCAGTCACGAGCACCTCCTCGGCCATGACAATTAAGCATTTGCGGAGAATTTTTTCCACGTTCGGCATACCCAACACCCTAATTAGCGATAACGTTAGTTGTTTCACGTCCGCTGAGTTCAGGGCGTTCGCAGAGATTAACGCCATCCGGCACATCACCTCCGCCCCTTTCCACCCGGCCACCAATGGCCAAGTGGAGTGCCTCGTACGCACCACGAAGGACGCGCTGCGGCGCATGGGCCCTGGGGACCTCAACCTGCAAGTGTGTCAGTTTCTGCTAGGGTACAGGGTGACCCCGCTAGCGTCAGGCTACTCCCCTGCGGAGCTTCTAATGCGCAGGAAGTTGACCACCATACTCACGAGACTAGATCCCACGAGAGTTGAGGACAAGGGGAGGAACATAGGGTTAGAAGCCACCAAGAGTTTCGGCGTGGGTGCCCCGGTACATTGCAGGAACTACACCAGCGCGGGGCCAGCCTGGGTGCCGGGGGTGGTCGTGGAACAAACTGGTCCCGTTTCGTACCGCGTGGAGACCAACACAGGTCTACTGTGGCGGCGGCACGCGGACCAGCTCCGGAGCCAGGTCCCAGGAAATCAGGCCGCCGAAAAAACAAATTCAGCGTTAGGGTTCTCCCCCACCCGTTTAGCCCAAGGGGGAGGAGAGGGGGGTCCAGAGTCCCCACCAAGGGGGGAGGAGAAGGAATTTGTCCTCGTAGATATCCCACGGGATCCCCCAACAGAGTTTGGTTTTGATTTCCAGAACTGGGGGGTTTTTTCGGAGTGGTCCCCCACCCATCCAAGCGAGAAGAGGGGTTTTTCGTTAGCCCCTGGTGCCCCCGGTTCAACCACAATGGAATCTACCCTTTCCCCTAAAGCTGCAAAACCGCAGCAAGCATCTAACAAGTCTCCCTCTCCCATTACAGGACAAGAGTCCAGGGAACAAGGAAGTGGGAGCGGCCCCCGGGTGGGCCAACCCACATCGCGGCCCAAACGCGAGTGCAATAAACCATCTTGGCTAAGAGACTTCATCTCATCCTAGGGGGGAGGGGTGTTGTGTCCTAAAGCCTGTGCCTTTAAACAATGTACCTATCCATGTGTATCCAATGTAACCTCTTCTATGTGTAACAATGTAACCTCCAGCTGAATCACTGTAACCTTAATAGGACGCGAGCTAGTGACCACTAGATGGCAATAGCGAGCGTCCAAGCTCATTGGTCCAAGACTCACCTAGAACAACAGCGCGGGAAGATTCCCGCCACTACCTTCACCTGGACAAGAAGGGCGTGACCTGTAATGACGTCACGCAGCCTGTAGCCAATAGGCTATCAAGGAGCCACATTCAAATGTATAGCCACTGTATATATTGAGCTGTTCGTCCGCCATTACCGCATGTTCCCTCTAACCAGCATGTAATAAAGTTGTGTTAAGCCAGCTCTTCGGCTGTCCTGGTGTCTGTGGTCCCATACACTAAAAAACAAAACAAGCTAAAACAATTCATAATCACACACTTAGAACTTAGATATGAGTTCTAAGAACTTTTGTGCAATTACTTCACAAGAGAGTCAATGACTTCACAAGAGAGTCAATCTCTACAGTCTTCAAATACTGAATAAACAAAAGAACATAAGAACAGAGGAAGCTCTTTATCATACTCTTTATCAGACTACGGCCTATTTAGCCCAATTCTGTCAATGCTGGCTGCAGTGATCTGTAAGGTTTCAGGCAGAATTCTCACCATCACAGAAAAGCCAGAGATTGACCTGAAACTCATCTATGCAAACTATATGCTCTGTCTTTAAGTTATGCATCCCTCTCTCCAAGACCTGCAAACCTATTCACCAAAGAATTTAAAATAGAGATGTAGGTGGAATGGTGTCAGTGAATGCACTACTGTAGTTTCTCTCATGTTATGTTTTCCTTGCAAAGTATCTATCTCTATGGTTCTGGAATCTATGCTCATAGTGGGAAAAGGGAATTAAGGCTATCAAAACTCCCTGCTATGCATTGATTAGCTACAAAGCAAAGTGTATAATAGCAGGAACAAGAACATTCATTGTATCAAGTACATCATTAAAACTGAATCTCATTTTATAGGCCTGTTTATACAGCAATGTTAAGCAGCATCGCATAAATTCAACACTACATACACTTACTCTCTAGTCTAGATAGATGACAACCACCTCTCTTTGTAGCCAGTGTTATTAGGACCCCCTGTGTCGCAAAGTATGCTCTAAGCTTCTAAAGCTTTTGCTAAAAGCCTGGATTACAACTAGCAGTGGATCGGTATGAAATACTGATGGAAGCTGAGCACCAATTCACTTAGTAACAGGATATACTCCCAGAAGCTAGAAATGCCCTCTACTCAAAATATCAAAATCCAGAGAAATGAAAATTGAGGTCTCTGCAGACTCCATTAAAGATGATCATGATTACCGTTCAATATTCATTGCTGTCTGGCTAGATAAACACAAGCCATTGTTTTCTCACTTGTCTAGCTATTAGATTTCATGGTAATAGATATGTCACTTCTTATCTAGCAAAGATGGCAAGGATAGTCTCCCACAAATGTATCATTCAACTTAATTCCTTTTCCTAAGAATACTTTTTTCTAAAGATATCTTATGCAAACCTTGCAAGATTTTTAAACTTTCAGGGCCTCTGTTAGATTTATTTGCCCACAAGGAGTGTCTAGACGGTAGTCTCAAATTAGGTAGATCAAGAATACAGTGAATATTTGCAAAGATAAAAAAATTACTTAACACTAAGATATACTAAGGAGCAAAACATTTGCAAATTTGAGGACAAAACGGTCCTTTTCTTCCATTCACTATGCAATGTCATATTTAAAAGAGTTGTGGCAGTGTAACTTTTGAGGATCAAAACAGTTTACCTAATCAAACATTTCAAACAAATCAAGAGAAACCAGAATAGCTATCAAATAGAAATGCAACAGAAATCTCACTATATTAGGCTGCCAACTCCAGCAGTGATATTAAACAAAATAAGCAAGACTGAATGTGTAGCTATATAAATGACATAATAATTTCCTAATAAATTAGCCTGACATCACTTGAAGTTCTAACAGATAAATAAGTGGCAAAATCTGTCTCTTTATGAAGGACAAGGTGGAAAGAAGCAAAGCAGACAGGAGCTAATTGCCACTACACACATTTGTATGGTTCTTCTCAATGGATGTCAAACCACTCAGTGATAAGGACAGATTTTAATCATACAATAACACAGTCCCTAAGAGAAGCATTTGTTTTTACTGCAAGTCTGAAACATGTTTGTCCCTATAATAATGCAAGCAATGCCTGTTACAGGATTAAAGAAGGATCAAAATTCAAATATGTCATTCCAAATACCTTTCTATTTGTAGTAATAACATTTTTGTTGTCCAAAATTTCATTCATCCTAGATGGCAAATCATATTGCTTTTATCAGGGGAGGAAAGACACAATGCTGCTACAGCCAAACATGGATGATGAGTGTTATGTTCTTCTAATCTACACTATCAAGTTAGAACTACTTTTAGTAACCCTAATAGGGTTTACAATGAGATGTTTAAGGAGTGGTTTTACCAGTCGCTAAGACGCTGACTGGGAAGCGGAAGGTCAGCAGTTCGATTCCCGAGTACTGCAGGACGGAAATGAGCTCCCGTCTTCATCCCAGCTCCTGCCAACCTAGCAGTTCGAAAGCAAGAAATTGCAAGTAGATAAATAGGAACCACTTTGGTGGGAAGGTAACAGCATTCCGTGCACTCCGGTATCTAGTCATGCCTGCCACATGACCATGGAAACGTCTGCAGAAGCAGACAGCGCTGGCTCTTCGGCTTAGGAACAGAGATGAGCACTGCACCTTAGAGTTGGATACGACTGGCCTTCGAGCAAGGGAAACCTTTAACTTTACCTTTACTTTACCAGGTATACACACTCCTCACCTACTGTGATTTTCTGCAGCTGAGTGAAGATTTGAGCCCATGTCTCCTGAGTACTAGTCCATCACTCTATTCACTATACTACACTGAATATTACATACATAATCAGGCACCTCAACAAATCACAGTCCAAACACATTGTACCTATTATGTCTTATTTGATTTTTGCTTCACAAATTCAAATTTCCCTCCTGTCAGGATTCAATAGTTCTGAAGATGGTAGCACATAATTAACATCCATAGTTTCTGACATGATAACATCTCCCATATAGAGGGGAGCATTTTAAAACAGAAGAATGGAAGGCCTGAAATTAATTTACCAGGTCTGGCTGTCACCAGAATGGAAGCCATGACAAGACTAGATCAAGGACCTAACACAAGAACTACAGTCTGGTCAAAGTATACCAAGTACCCTACAATTAATTTAGAAGTTTCATCTGTGTTTAGGGCTGTTCAATCCAAATCCACTTTTACAAACAATGAACCAGGAAAGGAGAGCTTGTGCCTCGAAGTTGCTCTTCAACAATTACCTACTGGAGAGTAAACTAAATGAGCACACAGGTTACAAGGTCACCATCTTTGTATATCTGAACATAGTCCTCCCTACAGTGACAGGCTGTATTGTGCCTGTGAAACAGTATAGTAAAATGGCAAGAGTGCTGAAGTAAAACTAAAAAGAGCTTGATTTATATCACTGCTTAGCGAAAGAAAATTCACTGTGTATGTGTGTGGCAATAGTAAATGATACTTGAACATCTTACATAACTTTGAAAACCCTACTAGGGTTACCATAAGTCAAAAGCATCATGACCATACTTAACAACATTGTGCTTCTATTACAAGTAATATTTTAAAGTGAACGTGCATACTATTTTGCTGTTGCAATGTCACATCCTAGGGGTATTTTAGCACTTGTGCAGCAGGTACATTGTAATAATTTGCATAGGAAATGCTGCTGTAACTTTGTACTGAAGCATTAGCTCACCAAATAGAGGCCCCTGTTTAATACGTGTGAAGGAACGTAATGTGCTATGAGCCTGTGGGAGTGACTTTATTGATTTTAGCAGGAGCAGAATGTCTGGAGCTAAAGATTCTGCCTGAGCATCAGGGCCATACAGAATCATACATAGCTCAGTATGTTTTCTTTGTGCTTAGGTTGACTATAATTTGGAACAGGCAGCAGCAGGTCTGGCCTGGCCAAGCTTACACCTTGTGATGCTGTCCATACTACCACACCACCCTGAACATACAAAGTTTGATCCCATTTTGAAGGCTAAGAAGGCTCAGGCCTCCCTCATATTTGGGTGAAAGACTACCAGGAAACACAAAGGATATCCAAGGAAGAATAGGAAACAATATCTCAGACCTTGGACAGCCACATCCAATAAGTGTCAACAATACTTAGATGGACGGACCAATGTTCTGGCTCACATACTTTCCTAGGTCTATGTACCTGGTTTCCAGCCTGTCAATGTATCTGTATTTCAAAGAGGGCAAGAAGGTATAATCTTCCTTCCACAAGGCTACCTCTCGCTCACTTGTAGGGAAATGGATATTGTCTCCTTTGTCCCTTGGCCTACAGAATCTCAGCATGACCATGAAATGAAAGTCCATGCTAGCTTTTATATGCTTTTCTGATTAAAGCCTGAGATTACAGCAAACTGGCTCCCAAATGTCAACATAGCACTTCATACAGAATTTAGACCAATATTTAATTGGACTGAGTGACATTTTCAATTTTCAGTCAAGAATTGTACCCATGCACCACCTTCCTTAGTTTTCTCAGCTAAATATCAACCACTGATTTCCCCTGTGGAAACTGATCAAAAGTCCCTTTACTAACTTAAACTTCTTTTCTTTCTTTTTATGAGTTTTTAAACTTTTTTGCTGGTGCTTAGAATTTTAAATTCTGTGTTTTGTCTCAGCACAAAAAAGGAGAGTTTGGTATAACTTGCATCTTGAAATAGCATTGGTACTTCTAAATAAATAAACAGCTTCCAGATGCTCTCCTTCACTATAGAATGATACACGGCCCTCCTGAGACCTTAGGAGGAGAGTTCAGCTCAAATGACTATGACATATATACAAAGACAGAAGGACCTCTGAAATAACAAAACAGCTTTTTGAAGTTTTAACTCTCACTGATTGAATCCTCCTGTAAAGAATGATACACATGGTTGGCACAAGATACTTTGCAACCTGATGTAAAGGGCAAGAAAATGCCTCTCTCTACTGAATGTATAGGTGGCTACCAGATGGCATTGCACTTCAACCCTGGCAACTGCACAGCATCCTATACCACACTTGAGGGCAACAGACTAGAATAGGGAGTACAGATCAGGCCACACAACATACACACATTCATCCACCAACACCTCACTGCCAATCTCTGACTTGGAATGCTTGCCACCCTATTGTGCCTAATGGTAAGAACAGATTTAACAAATATCACAGTCCAGGGACTATTGGTCAAGTGTTTAACAGAAATTTCCATTCTTTGTGTCTCATACTGTAGCACCGGGGGTTCCCAACCTAAGGCCCATGGGCTGGATATGACCTGTGGTGCCATTTCATGTGGCCCCCACCCCTCCAAGGCATTCAAGAAACAAAATGACCACCCCTTTGAATATGATGGGACAAAATGGCTGCCCCCATCATGCAGGCAGGACAAAATGGCCATCCAGCCCTCAAAGCTGACTGAGAGAGCATGACCTGGCCCCCAGCTTGAAAAGACTGGGAACCCCTGCTGTAGCCTATCCAAGAAACAGGACATAATATTTATAACTGAATACCAAAACCAGGGGTGCCCTTCACTTGTATGGGAAAACATAAAGCAAAACATTTTGGGGAAATAGTACAATGAGAACAAAAATGTATTTCCTTGTGTCCCTGACAGAGATGTCAACATAGCACTTTCTTTCTTTCCTCATTTCAGTTCCAGCCATCGTGGAGGTAGGACATGCTGGTAAGTTGGCTGGTTTAATTTCTTTTGTGGGTTTGGCTTGTTTTATTTTGTAGTGTTAGTGAGTTTTTTCTGTTTGTTTGTGTGTGTTTTTGGTTCACTTTAATGTTCATTTATTTGGTGTGTTTTGTAGGTGTTTTGTAATTGGTTTGAGTTAATTTTGGATGTTTTGGTTTGTGTTGTATTAATTTTTTTAATTAATGGTTTATTTTAATTATTTTGGTGTTTGTTTTTGTTGTTTAGTTAGAGAGGAGGCTGCAGGCGGGTTTGTATCTCCGGGAGGCGAAGCCAGCGGACGGAGCGCTGTTCGCTGGCTTTGCTTCTTGGCAAATTGGTTGGGAAAACCCAATTGGGGTTTCCCCTTTAATATCAGTGGGTGGGGGGTTGTGATCCCCCTCTCTGCTGGCTCCCCTGGGTTTGGGAGGATTGGGGGGACAAAAGGGGTCTGTCTCCCCAACTTTTCCAGAGCCAGGGGAGCCAGCGGAGAGGGGGATCCCCCCCAACACTCCATTTTTAAAGAGAAGAAACCGCTTGGTTTCTTCTCTTTAATAACAGGGTGTCCAAGGGGGGGATCCCCTCTCTGCCAGGTCCCTTGACCCTGGAAGGGTTGGGGGGACAGACCCCTTTTATCCCCCCAAACCTCCTAGACTCATGGGACTCAGGAGAGGGGATCGAATCCAGCCCACCCTCTGATATTAAAAGGGATAACCCAATTGGGGTTTCCCCTTTAATATCAGTGGGTGGGGGTTGTGATCTCCCTCTCTGCTGGCTCCCCTGGGTTTGAGAGGGTTGGGGGAACAAAAGGGGTCTGTCTCCCCAACCCTTCCAGAGACAGGGTAGCCAGCGGAGAGGGGGAATCCCCCCCAAAAAAACACTCCATTTTTAAAGAGAAGAAACCGCTTGCTTTCTTCTCTTTAATAACAGGGTGTCCTGCCGGGGGGATCCCCTCTTTGCCGGGTCCCCTGGCTCTGGAAGGGTTGGGGGGACAGACCCCTTTTGTCCACCCAAACCTCCAAACCCCAGGGGAGCCAGTAGAGAGGGGGATTCCCCCCCCCAAACACTCCATTTTTAAAGAGAAGCTTGCTTTCTTCTCTTTAATAACAGGGTGTCCTGCGGGGGGGGGGGAGGATCCTCTCTCTGCCAGGTCCCCTGGCTCTGGAAGGGTTGGGGGGACAGATCCCTTTTGTCTCCCCAAACTTCCAAACCCCTGGAGAGACAGTAGAAAGGGGGAATCCCCCCCAAACACTCCGTTTTTAAAGAGAAGAAACCGCTTGCTTTCTTCTCTTTAATAAAAGGGTGTCCTGCGGGGGGGAAGGATCCCCTCTCTGCTGGGTCCCCTGGCTCTGGAAGGGTTGGGGGGGACAGACCCATTTTGTCCCCCCAAACCTCCAAACCCCAGGGGAGCCAGTAGAGAGGGGGAATCCCCCCCCCAAACACTCCGTTTTATAGAGAAGAAACCGCTTGCTTTCTTCTCTTTAATAACAGGATGTCCTGCGGGGGGAGGATCCCCTCTCTGCTGGGTCCCCTGGGTCTGGAAGGGTTGGGGGGGACAGACCCATTTTGTCCCCCCAAACCTCCAAACCCCAGGGGAGCCAGTAGAGAGGGGGAATCCCCCCCCAAACACTCTGTTTTATAGAGAAGAAACCGCTTGCTTTCTTCTCTTTAATAACAGGATGTCCTGCGGGGGGAGGATCCCCTCTCTGCCGGGTCCCCTGGCTCTGGAAGGGTTGGGGGGACAGACCTCTTTTGTCCCCCCAAACCTCCAAACCCCAGGGGATCCAGTAGAGAGGGAGATCGCAACCCCCCTACTGATATTAAAGGGGAAACTCTGATCGGGAGCTTCAGGTGCCATTGGGGAGGGGGGCGAAACACTTTTGCGGTAAGTAAAGTCGGCAGGCAGATGCCATCCACCGGCTTAGCTTACCTGGGAATGGGTTCACTTTCAAGGGGGGCCAAGGCACCAGTGCCTTTTCCCCCCTTGAACACCCCCACCCCGTTTTTGTGGCTTTTTTTCTGTGAGGCGCTGTGTCCGGCTGTGGCGGACTTGCACTCCCAGTGTTATTTTTATTTTTATTTTTCATGCGGCGGCTTCTGCAGCGTTCTGCATACTCATGGCATCCCAGGACGCTGGGGCTTGTAGTTTGGTGTTTGTGTTTTTGGCTTGTGTGTCATTTTTTCCCTGCGGTTTGATTTTGATTGGCCGCAGTGTGTTTCTGAACATTCCTTTTGCTCATGCCTCTCAGCCTGATTGGCTCTGGTGCGGCATAGCACAAGGAATGTTGGGAATAGAATTCTTTTCTTTTTGTTTGCGTTCGTGGGTCTCCTGCCCCGCTGGTGCATTTCTCAACCCGACAGTTACCTGCGAACCCCGGTCGGGCAAGTACATGAATGCTCGGTCGGGGCTAGTGGGGCCTGGTGCAACATCCTTTGTCACATTCCAACGGTTAATGCACAGATTTATAGGTATAGATATTTCCCCCTTTCCTCTTGGCCCTTGCATGTCCGATAGTGGCTTACACCATTTAAAAGAAAAATACTGTATGGAAAACCTAGTTTGATCTATTACACATTGTTCCTCATATTTTTAATCCAAAAATTGCTGCACAGAAAATCACACACAGTTTGAGAGCCAGAAGTTTAATCTTTTTGTCAGCTTCAAAAATTGTCTCTTCCTTACTATTCTGCATATTATTGGAAGGGTAATGAATCAAAATTTAATCAACCCAAATGAAATTTTCCATGTCTTACTGTAGAGAGCAGCTGTCTCCTTTTTAAATTCGATGGCTGGATTGCAGAAGGGAAAGAAACTATGGGTAACATTCTGTCCTGGGTTGTGTGTGGAGGTGTCTTTCCATGGTTTGCTGTGGATACTGTATCATTTCACAATGTTATCATTTTCAGCCCTTGGATATAGGTCCAAGTAAGACCCTCCGTACATCCTTAACATTCCAAACAGAATCTATATTTCTCACACTATATGTAATAGTGTGTTATATCTATCTTGTTGATGGGCTACTTCTGGGGGATATAAACAGGATTTGCAAGCAAAAAATAAAATGTGAGGCTAACAGTCGTATGGAGGAAAAAGAAAACTATGGAGCAAGGCAAAAACAAGTGAAAGTTCTGGGAGTAGCAACTTCACTGTTACTTCACTCAGATAACAATTGCAGGTAGGAAGAGGTTGATATAAGGAGCTGGCAAAGTTCAATGGCCGCTGGTGAAAGTGGACAGGACAATACAGTAGGTTGATGAGGCCAGCAGACCCATAATTTGCAAAAGCAGAACTGATGGCCCAGCAAATCAGATTACAACCAAAATACCAAACAAAGCCTGTTTCCAGATAACTAGTAGCATTGACAGCTGAAAGAGAGCAATTAGGTTAGCAAGCACAAGGGATTGATAATTCTCAATGGTAGCCCTCATTAATCAATATGAGAACTATATGGCTTTTTCAATTCATGTCTGAGAAGAGGCTCTGGAAATCTACTTGTTTAAAATTGCCTCCCTTAGATATAAATTGACAATATTATTTTAAAATTGCTTTTACTTATTTTTAATGTTTTATTTCCCTGCTATTGTTAATAATTCTTAAAAAATTAACAGACTAAAAAACAGACTTAAAAAACTGATGATAATAACAGTCACCACAATTATAAAAGCAGGCAATACCAGAACAGAACTAGTGAATTGATGGAACTTATGTACATGCTGAGTTAAAAAGTTATATTCATTTAATGGTTCTACTGGTTGGAGCTAAAAACTGAACATAGCATATCTGCTTCAAAATGTAGTAAGATGCAGATGAAGTCCTCCTGCTTTCTTTCAGGATTTTCTTGTCACTCGGTTCTGGAGATAACTAGAAGACACTGGCTGGAATTCTATTAGTGTTTTCATATTATTTGCATAACATGTTGTGGTAAATTGTTGGTAACTGACAGAACACATCATGATTGTCCACAGGAGCATGTGACTAGGCATGCAACCAAGATAAATCCAGGAACTTTGTTAATTAGTGACAATTAACATGACATGTTATGCAAACAATACACAAACAGATGTAGAATTCTGGCCCTTGAAACAAACAATAAATCATTTGTGTGAATTTAACATGCATCTGCTCTAACTCTCTCTCTTCTTTCTAGATACTACAGTAAACTTAATGTTTTGTGTGCCTTTTTGTCAAAGGACATCACGAGGAGCCACTGGATTTGCTTGGAGTCCCAGTTACAAACAAAATATGACATATAATGGAATAAGCAATGAGATAAAATATAAAATACATCAGCACTACCTGAAGAGATATCAATCATAGCAAGAAAATATATTGAAAGAAAAGGAAATTAGAACAACCTGCTCTACCACTCCTTAGCTACCAAAATTTTGAAAACATTAGGTCTTGTTCTGTACACTGTAGTTATTGAAAGAGATTCCAAAGTACGATTACACTGTGCAATAAACTTATCACATATCCTGCACAGATATATTTACTGATACACATTTTGGAACAAAGTACAAATGGCCTCTTAAGCTGCCTCTCCAAATGACTGTGGACAGACACTCTTCACGACTGAACTTTTGAAATTCTTTCCTAGCTATTGTTCTGTTCAGGCTAACATAAATAGACTTTCTGAGAGGGTGAGCTAAGGGGAGAAAATCAGACATATGTAACCACCATCTTATCTGTTCTGGAGGAAAGTACAGAACACTAAATCCCTCTGCAGGTCCTTCAACATTACAGTATATAGGGTTTTTGTTCCCTGCTAATTTAACTTAAACCTCACAGTATGAATGAAAGTAAATGTTGAACTAACACTTGCTGTTTTTAGGACTGCATGCTAGAATGAAAAGGCAATAATAATAATTTATAAAACCACAACAGTTTAAATAATTCCAAGGAAAGGATTAGAACAAAAAATTTAAATCCCTGAAATCCGAAAGAGTTTATACATATTTTACAAGTGCATAATACATACTCAAGAAAAGATTATATATTTGTATCAAATGAGGTACTGTCAAGAATTACAAGAACTGAAATAGGTGTAATAAAAATTTGTGGTCATGCAATGGTGAATATGCAGTTGGCATATAAATGTGATTATAGAGAAGAAGAAAAATGAAGGGTAGACTAGAATGTACTTAGTTACCAATAAAATTAACAGAAGGGGAATTAAAACAATGGCAAACAATTATAAATAATTTCTGTAATGGAGATAAAAGACCGAGAATAAATTTTGAAAATGTGGTATGTCTAGCAAAAGAAGAAGGTTTAGGAATCTTGAATTAAAAATATTATTATATAGCAAACCAGATTATGATGGTTTTTAATAATATAATATCAAATCATTTTATATGGGAAGATATTGAATCATCTAAATTAGGTGGTATATAAAAAGACTGGTTCTTTAAACAAGAAGGTAAGAAAACAATAAAAGATATAGAAAACCCCTTTTGTAGAAATACTCTTCAAATTTGCTATAAAAACAAAAAAGTATCTAGCCCAGAAATATCACCACTGACTTGACTCCTATAACAGATCTAGAGAAATTTTCAGACAATGTTAAAAAAGGATTAATAAAATAATTAGAAAGTGTTGGGGTAATAAGACTGAAGGATTGGCTAAGCAAAGTGTCTGATAGGGAGCATATAAAAATGAGAAAGTTAAAGTATATTTGTTTAGTATACTACAATTGAAGAGATGAGCTAAGTAATGGTTAAAACAACACCTTTAGGAAGATGCTGAAGACATAGTTGTTTCAGCATGGGTGGGGCATGAGTGCCCCCACCTCTCATGCTTGCTGGCTTGTCTAGCTGGGGAGAGGGACCTGTTCTGTCTTGGATCTCAGTTTTAATTATGGGTGGTGGGTGGTGAGGGTTGTTTTTCTGAATGTTTACATAGGTTTTATGTGTTTTAATGTGGATTTTAGCTGGGGTTTTTAGCTGTGAATGTTTTTTAATTGTTTTATATTGTATTCTATTTTTTCCCTTTCCCCTCTTTCCTCTGTTGTTGTTAGCCACCCTGAGTGGTGTTTCCTATCAGGAGGGCAGGATATAAATTACATAAATAAATAAATAAACATGGTAGCTATAGACAATTAGCATAACAACAGAAGGTTTAGTAAGGAAAATATACAAAATATTGCTGAAGTTTGAAGCCCAACAACAAGCTTTAAGAACAAGTTGGGAAAGGGATTTCAGAGGTAATATTAACGGGGAGGAATGGGTTAGAATATGGAAACAAAGAATTATAAAAATATGTCAGTTGCAATTAAAGAGAATTGTTATAAACAATATGGAGTTAGTATATGACTCTGTAATTTTAAGTTATTATGATTCAAAATGTTCAAAAGACTCCTGGAGATATTAAAGGGATGTTGGAACATATTTTTATTTATGGTTGGAATGTAAAAAATTATGGAAAATGTTTTTAATTAATGAAATATTGTATATAAAATTTAAAATTTGTCCTGAAATAGCATTGCTAATTGATTTTGGAAATATGCAGATAGAATTGATAAAGAGAGAGATTATTGTTAAATTTGTAACAACATTGAGATTGAATATTGTTAAACAATGGAAAGTAATTTGGGAATTTGAATTGGATTATTGGGTATAAAGAAATACTGTATACCCAATAATCCAATTCTTCCATATGTAGTTTCTCCTGCCCTGTATCTGAAGTTAATACTTTGTTTCCTTCATAGCAAAGCCAGACTCTCCCTCTATCAAAATATATCTCTACATAAGATTCCACTGAGAGGTCTATAAATCTGCAATCTAAATTAAATAATTCAACCAGGCTGAACCCACATTCTGTTATTTTTAATTAAGAATCTATATAACTTCATCAGTCCTCTAATTAATTGAAAGGTGATTTAACTTATCACCACAAACCTAACATTAATACTTTACCAGACAATGGATATGACGAATTAGAAATTGCCCCTTTTTTTAATTAAAGCTACATCAATCCATCAAACTTAAAGAACTTCTCTTTTACTAAAGAAAAATAAGAATAACATAATAGTTGTTTCAAATAATAAAATGAGTGTATCCTTCCTTGCCCTCAACTCTCTGTGTGAAAACTTAAAAATTGATGCAGAGAGAAAAAATTGTGTATGTGACAAGGAATTTAGATGTTTGAGACAGAATGACAATGTTGGGGCAACTAGACTCTGGCTTGGGAGAGAGGAATCATGGTTAATTCAGTGGTGGGATTCTGCATTTTCGCCCCAATTTGCCAGAACCAGTAGCAGAAATTCTGGCTGGCCATGCCCATCCAAGTTTTCAAATAAAGTTGTCCTAATTTGGATGCAACGCAGGGTTTTTCCCCTGGCCCCGCCCACCATACCACGCTCACAGTATAGGTAGTAAAAAAAAAAACTGAATCCCACCACTGGGTTAATTGTGTTACCTTTCTATGATCTTGAGCTCGTACTATTTTCTTTAACTGTTAAAATAATATGGATAACAGTTTGAGCCCAATACTCAGTAGCACAGGATTGTTAAAAGTAGGCTACTCAACTAGCTAAAAAAAAGGTGATCCGATTTATTTCAAAGGGGTGGATAAAGGTTTAAAGTACAACCACTAAAACAGGATTTTAATTTGTGAAGGGCAACTGAAGTACCAAGAATCCAATATCAGTTCACCCTCTATAAAAAAAGGCTCACACAAAATAAATTCATTTCCTATACAATGACCAAAATCAACATAAACCTGAAGTTCTACAATCCATGAAAAGCCTTTCTAACTGATTCAGCCAATTTTACTGACTACAATTCAATCACTGTTTGAAACAGTGATAGTCAACCAGAACACCTGTCTATCTGGCTTAATAATACACTTCCTTGTAACTGTCATATTATGTAAATTAAGAGGCTATTATAATTGCACAAGAGGCACAGGAGAATTTCACAAATTAGATTTGGATCTTCCTAAGCAGACAATACTTGCAATCGGTTACACCTCCCCTCTCCCCCATACAAATACTACTAAACATGCAAATCACTTGGATTTATTTACAGTAAAACCCTGGATTACGACGGAGGTCTGTTCCAACAGCCTCCATTGTAACCCAAAAAATTGTAACCTGAAACATCCATAGGGATGCATTGAAAAATAAAAAAAGGGTCCTGGATGTATCACTGTAAACCAAAACAAATAGATAAAAAATTTGTAAACCGAGACAGCATTTCTATAGGAGACAGCATTTCCATAAAATAAGTCTGTTTTAATCTAATGTTGGATATTAGCAGTTTTTAACCTATGTCTAAATCTGCTCCTGTTCTTGTTTTGGCAGAGAGGAAGCAGCTTCTCCACCCCCAGCTCCTAATTGTGTAGTCAATTTGATTTTTGTACTGACTGTTTTGTGACTGTTTACAGCTAGCTGTTCAGTTGCTTAAAGCATGTATTTGCAATAAACAGATATTTTTAGCTCACAAAATTCTATGAATCATTCTCCCGCTTCATTTCTATCCCCTTGGCCATGTTTTGGGGGATAAATTAAATGGACATAAATGCTGCTTTGACTGAATTTCTCCATATTCACAGAAAATGTGCCCTGTATCCAAGGAGCACCATTTTACTTGAATATTCTTTGATCTTCCTATTTTGCTTTGAAGTCTTTTGAATGATTTCCAGACAGTCCAGCCAGAATCCTGTCCTGGTGGGAGACACTCTTTGACTGTCATCCATTTTGCAAGATGTTCTGTTTTTGCTTCCCATAGATTTAGCCTACCCTTTTCTGATTTCATGTTTTGGGGTTGCAAAGTGTGGAGAAAACATTTTCTCAATTTTAGCTAGTCGCAAAGGGGTTGGTGGAACTGCAGTGGCTCAAGTGGTTAAGATGCTGAATTTGAAGACTGGAAGGTTGGAGTTCAATACTCAAGTATTGCACAACAGAGTGAGGGCCCTTCTCTGTCCAAACTCCTGCCAACATAGCAGTTCAAAAGCAAGAAATTGCAAGTATATAAATAGGTACCACTTTGGTGGGAAGGTAAACAGCATTCCATGCACTCGGTGTCTAGGCATGCCTGCCACCTGTCCATGGAAATGCCTGCAAATGCAGATAGTGTCGGCTCTTTGGATATAAATAGAGATAAGCACTGAACCCTAGAGTGGGATATGACTGGCTTTCGAGCAAGGGTGACCTTTACCTTAGAGGTTGGTGTCCACAAAGGGGGTGAACTTTGAGGTAGAGCAGTGTTCCAAGATCTTGCTTTCCTAGCTCACACAGAGCTTCCTCTGAACTTCTCTTTTCTTTGAGTAGAAAACACAAACCTGTGTTTTCAAAGGGTTCAGTTTCAGATGGTTGTTTTTATCATATAAGGAGTTAATATACTGTGAAAACTGAAATATTAATTAATGTACCATTTCAATGAGTATGGAACAACAAGTCTAGTACTTATGTTCAAGATTGGAAATTAATGCCCAGTAACAAAATGATCAGGTTCTGTCTAATTAGATTTAAAATTGCAGCTTTGGATTTAATAGCACTGTTACTAAATATACTTGTACAAAACTTTAAAATGAAAAAAAAAAAACCCCGGTTGAAGTGAAGTTTAAAATTTTAAAAATATTTACTTGATGCCCAACATGACAAATTTGATGGTGCCAGGTTTTAAATGTGCATTAGTGACAACAGCTGATTGAGGGAGAATAGTATGGAAGTTCACACTAACTCAAACACCACATGACCTGAAATTGGGGTTTTAGAGAATCCTGATTTTTTTAACTTGGTGTTTTGATCAAGTCAGGACATACCCTAGGATAGCTTTAGAAAAAGACTGAACATTTTTGACTATGAGCTGTTTTCTTATACAGCGTTTTCTTATACAGGAATTTGTTAATTAACTACTATTCCAAGAACTCAAGAAAACTGTTTTTTTGGTCTGTAGATCCCAGAGTTTTTCTGTCACAATGGACAGTTCTAACTATTACTCATGGATAAGTTGAACCTTCATATATAGAGAGATAAACATCATCTTTGAAATGTGCAAAGAAGATACTTCCACCCTCACCTCCATGGAATTTATCTTTGCCATTTCACAAAATTAGTAGAAACCTATTTTATTTGCTGATAGGAAACCATTGAGGTGGTGAGATTAATTTTATATCATGGTGTTGTTGGTTGTTTTTTTTTTAGAGAATGGGTACAAAAATCAATAAAACAGTGACTCCTATGTCACCTTTAACTTTCACTGGATTTGTTGCAACCTATTTGAGATACTCTTGTTTGCTACATTATGCCCTCATAACCTCACAAAACAAGACATTGACTTTTTCTCAGGACTCAATGGTTCTCTTGCTTGTTGTCCAGCCAATAATTTCCTGAGGTTGTTCAAAGAAAACTCACCTTGGCTTTGAGGGTCTCAAGAAGTTAAAAGTTTCTTGAAACATGAGCTGTTATTATCTCCTTTTTATTACTATGAGGATATAAAGTTCCACATGGTTCTTGGTGTGTTTGTTCTCTTCATTGGTTCTATGGCAACAAGGGTGGAATGTACAAAAGAATAAAGAATTTCCTTCCTCTGTGTTCTTGTCAGTTGTTTCCATCAACAGATCAAATGGTAAGGGGGGGGGGACAATACGAGGTGCAACAAGTAGAACAGGGAGGTTTAAAGGTCCAAAGTGCAAAAAGAGGAAAGTACAAAGATAAGATAACAACTTACTGGGAACTTCTTTAAAAGCACAACCTCCACTCATAAGAACACAAATATCTTTCTGCATTAGACTGAAGATTTCTTTCTTCAGTCCAGCATTCTCTTCCTACAATGGTCAACCAGATGAAAGTGGGAATTTTACTCTTGTAGTCTATGCAACTAAAGCTATCCTATAAGCTAGCTTCTAGTACACAAATGGCAGAAAAGTGCCATCAACAAGGCACTCAGCAACATCTGTCTTCAGGTGAGTTTTAAAGAAAGACTTTTCTGTTACAATCAATAAGCGGAGAGTCTCCTTCCCCATAACTGTTAGGTTTACTCACAAATTTTTGTCAAAAGCCTACTTTATGGGTTAATTCTGGATTAGCGACAAGAAGGAGAATTAGGTGCATCTAGATGGGAGATGTAGTTCTTTGTTCTTAGTTGGCATTTCTGCTAAGTAGTTCTCTGGCACAAACCTAAGAGCAACAGTATGTTTTCAGCTAGAGAGAATTAATCATCATCATGATTACTTAGAAGTAGGGACATCATTAGATCTTTATTATTTTACTCTAACGATGTGGGAAATATCTGATTGTCTTATTTTAAGTCCATGGTTTTGGGTTGCAGTACAGTATTGTTTTTCCTTTTGCATCTTTTTCCTTGTGAAGATTTTGGATTTTTTTTCTTTTTGGAACTTTTCTGTTGTTTTTAATAAACCTTGGAATATAATTACCAACATGTAAACATTGGAACAGCAAGGGTTGAGGTTATCTAAAGAAGGTGCTTTGAGACCAATGGGCCAGACTCTATGCTACATTCATTACTTTGGACTGGATACTACCTGGTCTGGCTGTAAGAACATAAGAACAGCCTTGCTGGAACAGGCCACAGCCCATCCAGTCCAGCATTCTGTCTCACACAGTGGCTCACCATTTCCTTCAGGGTATTCCCAAGCAGATGCCTTCACCTGCTTAGGATTCCCTGGAAATGATATTGAGAGATATCCTGCCTAGCTCTCCAACCCAGAGGCTGTCCTTAAGTATCCATAATTATAGCCATTGATACCCTTGTCCTCCATGAACTTGTCTAATCCTTTCTTAAAGCTGTCAAGACTGACAGCTGTCACCACTTCTTCTGGCAGGGAGTTCCATAGACCAGTAATCCTCTGGGTGAAAAAGTACTTTCTCTTATTTGTTTGAGAACTAGTACCCAAAAGTTTCATGGAGTGTCCCCTAGTTTTAGTGTTATGCGATAGGGAAAACAGTTTTTCCTTATCTACTTTGTCCACACCATGCATGATTTTATAAACTTCAATCAGGTCACCTCTTAGACGTCGTCGTTCAAGAGTGAAGAGGCCCAACCGTTGCAGCCTCAGATGGTAAGTAAGGTGTTCCAGTCCCCTAATCATTCTGGTTGCCCTCCTCTGCACTTTTTCCAGCTCCATAATATCCTTCTGGAGGTATGGCGACCAGAACTGTACACAGTATTCCAGATGGGGCCTCACCATAGATTTATAAAGAGGCAAAATGACACTTGCTGACTTATTTTCTATACCCTTCCTAATGATCCCTAGCATTGAGTTTGCTTTTTTCACTGCTGAGGCACACTGGGTTGACACCTTCATTGAGTTGTCCACCAGGACACCAAGGTCCCTTTCCTGGTTTGTCGCAGAGAGTTCAGACCCCATCAGTTTATAAATGTAATTGGGGTTCTTTGCCCCAACATGCATCACTCTGCACTTACTAATGTTGAAACTCATTTGCCACTGTTTTGCCCACTCCCCCAGTGTTGAGAGATCCCTCTGGAGCTCCTCACAATCTCTCACAGTTTTCACTACCCTGTATAATTTAGTGTCGTCAGCAAATTTGGCTACTTTGCTTTTTACTCCTACCTCTAGATCATTTATGAAGAGGTTGAAAAGCAGGGGTCCCAGTACTGAACCTTGGGGGACCCGACTCTTTACTTCCCTCCACTTGGAGAAGTGTCCATTTAGTGCTACCCTCTGTTTCCTGTCCCTTAGCCAGTTGCTGATCCAGGACAAGACCTGTCCCTTTATTCCATGACTGGTAAGTTTATTCAAGAGCCTTTGGTGTGGGACCTTGTCAAAAGCCTTCTGAAAGTCCAGATAAACAATGTCAACTGGATCCCCCTTATCCACATGCTTGTTGACACTCTCAAAACATTCCAACAGATTAGTGAGGCATGATTTGCCCTTGCAAAAGCCATGTTGGCTCTCCTTTAGCAGCGCCTTCTCTTCTATGTGCCTATTAATTCTATCTTTTAGGATGGTTTCCATCACTTTACCTGGGACACATGTCAAACTGACAGGTCGGTAATTTCCTGGATCACCCCTGGATCCTTTTTTGAAAATTGGTGTTACATTTGCTACCTTCCAGTCATCAGGCACAAAGCCTGATTTGAGGGAAAGATTATATATTTTGGCTAGGAGATCAGCAATTTCATCTTTAAGTTCCCTGAGAACTCGTGGATGGATTCCATCTGGTCCTGGTGATTTGTTAGTGTTTAGTTTAACAAGACATGCAAGGACCTCCTCCCTGGTTATTTCTATCTGGCTTAATTCTTCGGTTTCCCTCCCTACGAAGATAGGCTCTGTTTTGGGCATGTGGCCTCTGTCTTCTTCAGTGAATACTGAAGCAAAGAATTCATTGAGTCTCTCTGCAATCTCTGTTTCCTCTTTAATAACCCCTTGCCTTCCATTGTCATCTAATGGTCCAATGGCCTTCCTAGTTGGGTTCTTACTTCTAATGTACTTAAAGAAGTCTTTGTTATTTCTCTGAGTATTTTTAGCTATACGCTCCTCAAAGTCTTGCTTTGCTTTCCTGATTGTTGCCTTGCATTTGTTCTGCCAGAATTTATGTTTCTGCCTGCTGTCCTCATTCGGACAAGCCTTCCATCTTCTAAATGAGCTTTTCTTGCTCTTGATCACTTCCTGAACAGCTCCTGTAAGCCACATTGGAGTCCTCTTGGACCTGGCAGTGCCCTTTTTCCTTTTGGGTACGCATTCCAATTGGGCCTCTGTTATTGTTTTTGTAAACAGCCTCCATGCCTCTTGGAGTGTTTGGACTCTCTCAATTTTCCCTTTCAGCTTCTTTTTGACTAGTTTCCTCAACTTTGGGAAATTTCCTTTTTGAAAATTTAAGGTCTCTGTGTTAGATTTTATCAGTGACTTGCGGTCTATGATCAAGTTAAACATAATTGAGTTGTGGTCACTGTTCCCTATTGGATCAGTCACATTAACATCTTGCACCAGATCCTGAGTATTACTCAGGATCAAGTCAAGGATTCTTGTACCTCTAGTTGGGTCTTCAACCATCTGTCCCAGGGAACAATCATTTAGCATATCTAGGAACTTTATCTCTTTATCATGTGCTGAACAACAGTTCACCCAGTCTATGTGAGGGTAATTGAAGTCCCCCATTATAACCAGGCTTCCCTTCTTGGATGCCTCCTTTACAACATTCTCCAACTGCCAGTCTCCCTCAAGAGTTTGGGTCGGAGGCCGATAGTATATGCCTACTGTTAGACCATCCTTGTGGCCTGGTACTCTTACCCACAGAGCTTCTAATGGTGACTCCAAATCACCTAGATATTCCAATTCATACGATTTTATCACTTCTTTGACATACGCTACACCACCTCCCGTTTGCCCCTTCCTATCCTTCCTGTACAGTTTGTAGCCTGGGATAACTGTATCCCATTGGTTATCATCCGTCCACCAGGTTAAATACCAACCAAGAAAATGTTTTGTTCCTGGTTAGAGACAGGAAAACCTAAAGGATATTTCTTAGGACCCTACATCCACATGCTTCCAAGCAGCAAAGGGTTTAAGGCTAGCTTTGAAAGAGGAGGAATATGGATTGTGTGATCCTTTTCTAGTTGAGTTCTGTGGATTAACTCCCTGGATTTGCAGTAGGTCTCTGACTGATCTAGCAAAATAATGAGTACAGCCAATTCTGCAGTGTACATAATTCATCCTGCTGTACTGTAACCCAAACAAAGATAACAGCCATTTGGCACTGGGGAAAACTGGGGGAAAGTCAGTTAGGACAGTAATCAGGAAATCTTAACAAGTGCCTTTTTTCAGATTTCACAAAGAAGACAGTTCCACAGGATCTAGAAGCAATTCTAGGGAAGAGTGGCATTGTTTGGACAAGGTCAGTGATTGCTGAATGGCTGGCAGTTCTTTATGTAACAATACTGGGAGAGACACTCAAATCTACGCTCAAGGTGAAATCTGAAATCTGACTCTGCACTCTCCAGTTTGAAATTTGATTTAAACAAAGAAACCTGGACCATTCAGCTGGCCATGATTTTTGAAACTTCTCTGTTTCTTATGCAACATTTCCAGGTTTGAAATGCCCAACCTGAATCAAGGGTCCTTCAGGCTTCCAAAATTAGCTCCTGCTTGTGAGAGTTTGATGGTTCAATAATGTCATCACCTTGCTTATCATCCTTGCTTTTGATTGTTTAGACAAGGTAGCCAAGGAGGTGCAGAAAAACCAAGTGTTCAAACCCATGTGCTAAGCAAAGAACTAACAGAAATTTAAAGGGAGAGTTGCCTAAAAGTTTTTCAAACTGTGTACTCTGATGTCACTTTTGAGTCTAGTGCCTCTGAGACGAATCTTTCTTTGGTCTCATAAAGTAATAAGATGCCTTGCTTGGTGGGTGGGTGGTATCTCTTGTTTCTGATTCCTTGTTTGGGGTTCTTAGAGACTCAGTCTTAAACAGATTTTGGTAACAGGATTCTCCCTTCATTTTAAACCCATTCCTCCCATATAGTCTCTAGTACTGTATTAAGTATCAGGGGAAATAAACACAGCAGTAGGCTTTAGTGTGTGGCAGAAGAGAATTTTTCATTACATGTATCATTTCAGCACAAATTTTGGCCAGTTTGGGTTGACATGTACAATATGTGGAAGTACAGTAGAGTTCTATTTAAACCAAAATGTGGATACTCAGTAGAGAAACAAGCTCAGCCTTGATAATGAAAGCGCGGAGCCAAAATGGCCACCGCGCTCTTTGCGGGGGGCCCCCCACCCGGACTCAGACATCCGGGTGAGTTAGGGGGAATGGCCACCCCTCTATAAAAGGGGTGGCCATGAGGCAGACGAGCTGCCATTTTAGAAATAGCGACGGAGAGGAGAAGTTTTCTCCGTCGCTGTTTGTCCTTTAGCCTTCGGCTGTTTAGCCCTTGCGGTTCTTTCCCGGCTGGGAGAGGAGGATCAGCGCACGCAGGGCCTTGGTTTGCTTGGCTACTGCGTGCTTCGGCGCTAGGTTTTCGATCCCTGGCTAGGGATCCTGCTTTTTCTTCTGAACTTTCACCGGCCCTGCACCGGACGGGGGACAGCCATCGGGTCGGAGGACCAGGGCTGCGCCCCCGCGGAAGGGCACTGTGCCAGCCTTGCCCACTGATACCGGTGGGGTTACTCAGGCTGGCACTTGGCAGCCGGGCTCCAGCTCGGTGGCTAGCCAGCTACAGGCCGGCCCCTCAGGGGCTTCGGCCCCCGGCCCGCCGTTACCGGCCATGGGTCAGGGCAGCATGGGAGGGCCTGGTGTGGGCATACAACCTGTTCCCCCTCCGGCCCCTCATGGGCCGGAGTTTTGGGCATGGCCCTATTCTGGCCCTGGCTCGCCATTTTGGGTTACCTTTCCAACTGCCTAGTGGGCCGTCCAGCCCACCCAGCCCACCTTATGCTGGGGGCTCTGCGGCAGTGGATGCTCTGTCAGCACGTTTAGCAGTGCTGGAAGCATCCTTGGGCATTGCACAGCCTTCTGTCGAGGGGGAGTGCTTCTCTTTCTTCAACAGGGGCCCCTTCGTCGACCCCGGCTACCTTGCCGGCCGCTATGCTTCAGCGGGCGGCCAACAGGGTCGAGCTGCGTGAGACGGTCCGGCCGGCCCAGCTGGCGTCTCGCAGCTCCCCGTTCTACCTGATGTCCAGGCTGGGAGCAGTCGGGGGTGATCCCAGAGCTCGATTCTGGTCGCAAGCTCCGACGCCCGCCGTGGGCCGGAACCCCCGGTGGGGGTGGCTCATGGGGGTGCACCTAGTGAGTATCAGGTTCAATTTAAGTGCACCAACACCACAGCCCACTTACGGTGGTGGGGTTCAGTGGCCCTGGCCTCGTCAAGTTGATGCGAGCGGGCATCAGTTACCATCTTATCCCAGTATCCCATGGTTTCTTAATGGTCCCTCGTTAAGGGCGGGGGTGTCCGCCCCTGGGGCAGTGCCGAGCATCGCAGGGGCTGTCCAGGTCCTGCTGCGTATGCCCTTTATACAGAATGTGCCGTCGATGGCTTTGCCGACAGCTGGTTATTCCTTCTCCCTGGGTGAGCATGTGTCGCAGGTCACGAGGGATAAGATCTGGAGGGGAGTACGTGGATATTCTCCCTATTGAACTGTGAGCCCGCTGAGGAAGAGAGAGAGGGACAGGACGACAGAGACAAAGAGCTGTCCCGACGTCGTAAGCCACCGCACACCTGGGCCAACTGGTTGCCGGCATACCTTATATATATGGTGGTATGCCTCAGGGCCCGGCCTGATTGGGCCATCCCGATGGTTCAATCTCTTGATAATATTTACAGGGCGATGGTTGATTTCATGGGCCCATCGCAGTTGGCTTACGATGAGGAATTTGGATGAGGGTGGCCCTACATCCTGAGAGGAGGTGGGATGAGCCCTGTCAGCAATTGATGCTCGTGTACATGACTCCCACGTGACTGGCGCCTGGTGATAGGTACCATTGTAGTCATGTTGTGCAGCGGGCTGCTCAGACACAGGCTCCACGCTAACTGGTGGGGCAGGGGGTTCCAGCCTGCCTGCTGTGTTGGACCTGCTCAGCTAGCGACGTGTGTAATAAGCGCCAGTGCCGTTAGCGACTTGGGTGTCCCCTTTTGTGCTGGCCCCTATGCCGCCTCCGCGTGCCCACGGGTTGGTGGGTTACGGGGCAGAGGTAGGGGTGCACAGGGGGCGATCAGAGCTCCGTCTGATGGAACTAGCCATGTCAAGGCCCCCCCCTCCCCAATTAGTGTACTCATGCCGGAGCGATGGCACTCAGCTTATCCAAGAAGGGATGATGCGGGGTACCTGCTGGAGGGTTTCCAATGGGGCTTTTGTATTCCATTCGGGGGTGTTAGGGGCCCCAAGCTGCTACTAATCTAGTTCCCTTGAAAGGTAACGAAGAGGTTGCTCCACTGAGCACAGCTAAGGGAGTTGAGGCTATGAGAGTAGCGGGCCCCTTCTTGGAACCACCTTTTCTAATTTGAAAGTCTCCCCTATGGGGCTAGTACCGAGGTAGAACCAGGGTGAATGTTGTTTAATCCTCCATTTAGCTTACCCTGTGGGTTCTTCGGTCAGGGATGCCATTCCCGATGACCTTTTTGAGTCAGGTAAACGTCGTTTGTTCAGCCCCTAAGGGTGGTACGCTCATGCGGTCCCGGTGCTTTCCTGGCATAGTCTGATATGCACTCGGCTTTCCGTTTGTTGCCTGTGCACCCAGGGGGTTTTGAGCTATTGGGTTTCAGGTTCCAAGGGGAATTTTACTTAGATAAGGCTATGCCTTTTGACTGCTCTATTCCATGTTCGGCATTCGAACGATTCGATACTTTCATTCAGTGGGCCTTTGCTCGCAGGTCGGGGTCCCGGTCTCTAGCCCATTACCTCGATGACTTGTGGTTCGGGGGTGAACGGGGCTCGGACACGTGCACGCGTCTCCTCACTACATTTCAGACACTCATGTGGGAACTGGGTGTCCCCTTAGCGCCTGAATAGACCGAGGGCCCAGCTATTAAGCTCACATTTATAGGCATTGGAATTGACTCTGTCGCACAGGCATCCTGGTTACCCATGGATAAGATGGCTCGGATCTCTGCGGCGATTTTGGCATTGATTGCCAAACATAAAGTGTCCCCTTGTGAGCTGCAGCTACTTCATGGCCACCTTAACTTTGCCTGCAGGGTGGTTACACCCGGCAGAGCATTGGCCAGGCACCTGTGTGACGCCATGGCTGGCCTGTTAAACGTCAACACAGGGTCCGGCTGATCAGGAGCATACGGGCGGACCTTGCAGTCTGGCTCAAATTCCTCCAGGGATTTAACGGGGTCTCTTCCTGGAGATCAGACCTTATGGTCTGCCCTAGATTTCAAGTACAGTCGGATGCCTCCGACTCCCTGGATTATGGGGTTTACTCTGAGGGTAGGGGGACTTCCGACCGAGGGTTTCATGCATGGCTGGGCACGGATCGCCTCCGTGATCTTACCTTCCTTGAGTTTCTTCCCAAATTGGGGAGCACTGATGCTATGGGGCGATGAGTGGGCCAACTCAGTGGTCCATTTTTGGTGTGACAATGCGGCAGTGGTGCACATTGTCAACACCCAGACGTGCAAATCCCCCAGGGTCATTGCATTGGTTTGTCAAGTCTTTGAGAAGCCTATGCCTAAATGTGCTGTTCAGGGCCAGACATGTTCCAGGTATTAATAACGATATCGCTGATGCTTTATCCTGCCTGCAGATCCCCCGGTTCCGTGCCTTGCTCCGGAAGCAGGGGAATTCCACTCGCCACTACCAGCCGATATTTGGACGTTTGGCGAGGAGAGGTGAACCGGGCATGTCATTGGCACCTCGCACGCGTAAGGCGTATCAACATGCTTTCATGCGGTTTAGAACTTTTTGCGAGTAACTACAGTTACCTCAAGTGTGGTCAATATCTGTGGACCAGATTTTACAATGCATGTTTATCTTCGCAGTCAGGGTTTGGTCCCTCGTACTATAGCCTTCAGGCTTTCGGCACTGGCATTTATGGCCAACGTGGGGGGGTTCAATGACTGCGTGAGTTACTTCCGCATGCGTCGTGTTTTGGAGGGGTGGACATGTGAACGTGTCCGCCGCCCGGACACGCGTCACCCCAATTCGCCAGAGTTTCTGACCCACCTTGCATGAGGCTGGCATGACTTATGTTCGGATAGGTGTGAAGTGGCTCTTGGTCACGCAGCTACCACGGTAGCCTTTTTGGAGCGCTCCGCATCAGTGAGTGGGTGCCAGAGTTGGTACCATCTGTGTAAGGCGGATGTGTCTCGTAGGGCACTGGAACTCGGCGATGTCTATGTCACACATGAGTGGGCTCAATTGGGGATATGGTCCTCAAAGGTTGTTCAGCACGGCGTAGGCAGTGGAGTCAGACTGCTACAAAATTTCATTGGAGACATCTGTCTGGTTGGTGCCCTACATGAATTTTTGGCAGTGCCTGCTGCGCGCCCCAGCCTGTTTTTCTGCCACCAGGATGGGTCTACCCTTACCAAAGTAAAGTTACTGAAGGTGACCAGTGCCGCGCTTCGTGGTGTGGGGCCCATTTTGGCACCCATTTATTTAGGATAGGCATCGCATTGATTGCGGCTATGTTTGGGGTACTCGGAGGCAGATATGTGTGGACGCGTAATTTCTTATATGTACGTCCCCTCACTGTATGAGTACCTAGTTATGTCCTTCACCTCTTCTCCTCTTTTACAGATCCTGTGTGTCTCGGCACACCGGTGGCAGTGGGGCTGGTGGGCCACAGCTATGTACACTGGGCAGCAGTATATGCTGTGGTGACAGAGAGTGGACCCCGACTTGGGCTGTGTGCATCCGCACGTATGCAATGGTATGGTATGCGTGGCACAAGGGAGCGGGAACTGTGGCCATTCCTGATGTCCGTCAGGGATGCTGGACCACCCGATGTTCTTAATAGGCACCTCGGCGGCAATGATCTTATACGGATCACTGCTATTCCTAAACTGTCGAGGGGCAGTGACCTGGCGTTTTATATCATGTATGGCTTACACATGGTCGCTATGGTTAACATCGTGCCAAGAGACCAATTTAGGGGAGACGTGGATCTCCGTGGTTCGGACTGTTCCGGCAGTCAGTGGACAGGGCTGTTGCTCGGTCCCTTGCTGAGCATGGCTGGGAGACAGCCATTGGACACCTGAGGATAGGCTTACAAAAAGTTTGCTGGTAGGCAGGAGAAGGGGTCCACCTGTCGGCTGGAGGTATGTACCTCTTTCTGGGTGTGGTGCAAGCAGGCCTGGCAACCGAGCTGATGGTCTGGGGGGGGCAGTGAGTCATCATGGACGCCTCCCCGTGTGGCGGGTAGCACTGGTAAGGTAAAGATTTATGGCCCAGAGGTATCCGGCAGGTTCGCAATTGACTGGCCAACACTTAGACAGGTACAGGTGTAATAGCTTTGACCGATCAACGACGAACCAGGCAAGGGGTGATGGCAGGAGCTTTTCAGCATGCATCACCCCATGATTTGATGGATACACGTCATAGGGTGGGGTCAGTAGATAGTTTATTGACTCTGGTCAACAATTTGTTTGTATCAACAAACAGATTGATACAAATGGATACATTGTAGCCAATTGCCATTGGCAATTTTGGGAGGAACCTTACCAGTGTTACTGCGGCCTGCTTGCCTTAAGAATTACAATTGGATGAATACACCAATTGAAAGTTATAATTTGGACTAGGGCATTATTCAATAAAAGTGGCCCAATGCCTTTATCCATATACCGGTGTCTGAGTCTTTCTTTGGGGGGTGCGCCTGCAATGAAAGCGTGACACCAAAATGGCCGCCACGCTCTTTGCGGGTCCCCCCACCCGGACTCAGACATCTGGGTGAGTTAGGGGGCGTGGCCACCCCTCTATAAAAGGGGTGGCCACGAGGCAGACGAGCTGCCATTTTAGAAATAGCGACGGAGAGGAGAAGTTTTTCCCTCCACTCCCTGCCTAGTGAACAGTGTGATATTTTGGTCGCTTCGGGGCCGGGTGGGAATTTCTGGCCTGAACCACAATTGGTCCTTGGTTTCTGGCTTTTTTGCCCATCCCACACTGTTGCTAGTGTTTGAGCAAAGGGGTTTTTCTTTAACTTTGGTCACATTAGGCGGGTAGCACTGGTAAGGTAAAGATTTATGACCCAGAGGTATCCTGCAGGTTCGCAATTGACTGGCCAACATTTAGACAGGTACAGGTGTAATAGCTTTGACCGGTCAACGACGAACCAGGCAAGCGGTGATGGCAGGAGCTTTTCAGCATGCATCACCCCGTGATTTGACGGATACACGTCATAGGGTGGGGTCAGTAGATAGTTTATTGATTCCGGTCAACAATTTGTTTGTATCAACAAACAAATTGATACAAATGGATACATTGTAGCCAATTGCCATTGGCAATTTTGGGAGGAACCTTACCAGTGTTACTGCGGCCTGCTTGCCTTAAGAATTACAATTGGATGAATACACCAATTGAAAGTTATAATTCGGACTAGGGCATTATTCAATAAAAGTGGCCCAATACCTTTATCCATATACCGGTGTCTGAGTCTTTCTTTGGGGGGTGCGCCTGCAATGCAGGTGGGGAATATGTTGCTCTCCAAATGCTATCAGGCTGCACTCTTCATCAGATGTAGCCAGTACAGCTAAAAGTGAAGGATGGCAGAATTATAAGCTAGCAAGATCTGCTAAGTCATGTGTTTCATGGTTTAGCTCAAGATTCAGCGTTGTCCTTTATGGTTTCAAATGTTCTAGCCAAGCAGCGTCTTTAGTCCTTCACTTTCCACATCCTTGGTTTGCTCTGTTTATTTAATGTCCTCCTACCACAATCATCCAACCATCCAAAGCAGGTAAGATTTTAACGTTATAAACTCACAACACATGAACAGCAAAATGACTGCAAAAGAAAATTTCAATCATGTATTATAGGATCCTTTTAATCTTTCCAAAGCCATGTTTTAGGCTTAGGTAGATATTAAAATAGAAACTCAGACTCCCCATAGTAACTTTATTTAATATATTTCTTTTCCCTTCCCACTCTTCCCCACCAACACAACCACCAAAACTGCTTGAAGAAAACTAATACATTCACCAAAGGGACTCACATCCAGTTCACAGCTAAAAGATGTGTCTTAATTTTTCCATAGCCCTCTCACCAGCTAATATATACAATTTACTAGAATGTGTATATGCTTTCCCCCCCCCCCTCTAAACTGACCCAATTTCTGAAGAGAGCAGTGCATTTTAATTACTGGATGTGTTTTACTGCTGGGCTTTTAAAATAAAATTAGTTACCATTCCTATAGGTTTCAAATATGTCCCAAACAAGGTTTTTTAAATTCCTGCTGATCAGACCAAAAAAAGTATGGGTTGGAATAATTTACTATAGCAGTTTCTACCCCCAGCTGACCAAGGTTACTTAATCAAAATATTTAGGCTAGCCAAATGGAAGAAAACATTAACAATCCTATGGTACCTTATTTTGAAATCTATAAGCAACATGGCACCTTGGTCACCTATTTTTGGGATCCTTCCATTCTGGCAGCTACAAGAAGGGACACTGGAAGGGACGCTGCCAGCTTCAGCGTTGGTGGAGCCACCACACCCCCGAGCTTCTGTCTCCACACCACCTGGACTGAGAATGCAGGGAGGAGCTGCGCGGCGAAGGAGAGCTTGGCCGGCTCCAGCAGCAGCTGTGTGTGAGCGGCCACACCCCCGAGCCCACGCCCCCACGCCATCGGGGCTACAAAGGCTGGGGAGTGTGGCGTGGCTGGAAGGGACGCTGGAAGGGATGCTGCCAGCTTCAGCATTGGTGGAGCCACCACACCCCCGGGCTTCTGTCTCCACACCACCTGGACTGAGAATGCAGGGAGGAGCTATGCGGTGAAGGAGAGCTTGGTCAGCTCCAGCAGCAGCTGTGTGTGAGCGGCCACACCCCCGAGCCCCCGCCCCCACACCATCGGGGCTACAAAGGCTGGGGAGTGTGGCGCGGCTGGAAGGGACGCTGCCAGCTTCAGTGTTGGTGGAGCCACCACACCCCCGGGCTTTTGCTCCCCGCCACTGGGACCGAGACTGTAGGGAGGTGCGGTTTGGTGGCAGAAGGGTTGGGTGTGTGTGTGGGGGGGGGGGGTTTCCCTCTTTGACTTTGTGGTTTGTTATTTTGTTTTGCATTATTGAACTTGCTTGACTCTTATGATTGTTAGGGTAATTTTGATATTGTATTGAATATGTTTTTGATAATTCATACTGTAACTGTATTTTGTTGTATTATTTGTATCATATTTTATATTGTTTGGCATTCTTGTTGTAAACCGCTTCGAGTTCCCTTTATGGGGAGGAAAGTGGTATAAAAGTCTAAACAATAAATAAATAAATAAATAAATAAATAAATAAATAAATAAATAAGAAGTTGAGACACTCAGAGTAGCAGCACACAGGTGCTGGAAAATAAATAAGTAATGTCCTTATTTATATGGTTGTTTGCCAAGTCCTCTCATTGATAAACTAGGAGCAAGATCACTGGCAAAGCCATTGAGACAATGCATTGAAACACAACCATACTGCCCAGTCATCCTGGAACCATCCTAGCCTTGCGGAGAAAAGCAAAATAATCCAAACTTTTTTCCCATTGATGAGAAAGAGTAGATAATAATAATAATAATTTTGTGTCAGAAATTGTTCTGGGTTGAAAAGATTTTTGCTGGAGAAACTCCGCTCAGGGGATGCCTGAATGAGGCTCCTTTCATGTCCCCAAGAGCTGGGACAGAGATGGGCTCTCAAACTGTCATGCAGCACCTAGGTCTTAAACTGCCAAATTGCCTGCCTTCCAGCTATCAAGACAAGCTTCTTAACCACTGAGCCACTGCAGCCCTAAGTAGATAAACACTATCATTTTTTTAAAAAAAAATAATAATCAAATTTTAGACATTTTAGAAATACTGCTCATTGCATAAATGTTTCAATAATTAAAAAGCAAGGCTAAAAAGTAAGAGACTCATTACTTGTACCCAGTGAAAAAATGATTTCAAACTGTGAAAGTCTAGATGGATGACAAGACTGTCACTCATCTGATATACAGAAATGGGAAACAGTTTTTGTTGTTGCTTTGTTTTTTGGTATTATTTGTCCCAGAATTCCACAGCTACCATGACCATTGGCTATGCTACCTGTGTGGATTGGGGAAGTATATTCTCTACTGACATATCACTTTCTGGCAATAGTACTTCCTACAAGTATGTTGCTCCATAGTAAGTCTTTGAAATATTAGGGGAAATGACTGAAGGTAACCTACTTTGAGTTACTGTAATGTTCTTTCATCATCATCTGCAGCAGCAGTAGCACCAACAACAAAATTAAGATTCTCCTGAAAAATGAGAAAGGCTGAAAGATGTCTGACAATTCACAAAAGAATGTCCATCTGGAGATACTCTACAGATGCTGTCAAAACTGAGTCAACATAGTATACTAGTTGCATAGAAAGTATCTTGTTTGTATGAACCCATGTGTATGTTTCTTCCTATTCCAAGGTCTATTACTTATGGAAATACAGTGGTACCTCACTTTATGAATGTAATGGATTCCACAGGTGCTACATATTACAAAAAAATCATAAAGTGAAACACCGTTTCCCATAGGAATGCATTGAAAATCATTCTGGGGAAAAATTGTAAAGTGAAATGTTTTTTCCCATAGGAAGGCTTGGAAAACCAATTAATCCATTTTTTAAAAAAATCATAAAGCATGGCATTATTTTCAATGGATTTTCATTCGTAAAGCGAAAATTACGTTAACCAAAGTATTTGTAAAGCAAGGTTCCACTGTATAATCAAATAATTTTAAAAATAGGGAATTGTGACTATTGATTTTTCAGTTCTGTAATGCATGGTCATGGAATAAAATAAGACTTCAAATTAGAAAATAAAAGATCCAGAGATATCCAAAAAGGCAGAGGGATAAAATTTAAATCATTTTATTTAGTAGAAGCAATTCCCTTGGCACTGGTTAATAACTCCAATAGATTCTACCCAAGTGACACAAAATGGCTCAATTAAATGTGTTGCAGAAATTAGATTGATGCACTCTTGAAAGGTTAAGGACCTCATTTTGAATGCTCTTTTGCTTATACGTCTGACCTCAAAGGCTAAGATAATAAATCTGCTTTATGATAATCATGTCTGACTCATTCAGGCAAACTGGTTGATTGTAACAAACATACAGCTTGCAATAATTATGGACACATCCTCCAACTCTAAGCCCTTCTGTCAATCAAAGGGATTTAATAGAAAAGGAACTGGAACTGAAGCACTACTGCATTGACCTTTCCCGCCATCTTCCTTTTCTGCATTTACAGGAAATGAACTAGAGAACCTCTTACATGCTGGGGCTATTATTTTCAATGGATTTATGCCCATACTGGCCTGCCTTTAGTAATAAAGCAAATAAAAAGGGTGGGTGGATTAAAAGGTGAGATATTAGCAATCAGTTACACGCAGATTCAGAGAGAACAGAGCGTTAAATATCAACTCAGTTGTCAGACCTTTGTTCCATTGTCTGTGAGCTTCTTATACCTAACAGATATCATTGGACTGCAACTCTCATCAACTGTACGCAGTTGAGTCAATAATCAGTGGTTGGCATCAGAAGGTTCGCACCAGTTTGCTAGAACCGGTAGCAGAAATTCTGGCTGGCCCCGCCCATCTAAGTTTTGAAATAAAGTAGTCCTAATTTGGATGCAACTCAGGGCTTTCCTCCTGGCAACGCCCACCATACCATGTCCACAGTGTAGTAGTAAAAAACTTTTGGAGCCCACCACTGTCAATAATGAGTGACAACAGGAGTTTCACCCCAACATTGGAAGGCCACACACTGACTTCCATATTTTGCATTATTGGTCAATATGCAAACCAGCCCTATATTGATAAAACATTATATGAATACAATGTTTTTCTTTGTACAAAGCATGGAATTTTTGTTTCTGGAATTCACATTCTTTAACGTGCAGTCGTTCAGCGGGATAAGTTTTGATGCAGAAATTCCAAAACCATATACAGCAATATGCATGTCCCTGTAATCTACCAATGACTTTTAACAACTCATAATGACTGCTATTAAGATGGTCATCATTCTGCTACCTTTTGCACTTCTATTGCATTTCATATCCTGCTCCTTCCCAATCTAGCATGTTTCCAAACCTATGCCTGCCAAGAAATGAGCAGCAATCTACTGAAGCTTATGGCAGATACAATTTGCTAGTCCTTAATGTGCCTTAAGGCTCTTTGTTGCCCTTACTACAATGAGAAAGCCCACATTAAATATAAATAGGAAAGGGTAAAAAAAAGATGTGTAAGTAATTACTCAGCTGCAAATATCTGTCAAATTTGCTTTAGAAATCCAATGACATCCTTATAAAACAGAGGGGAAGGAATAAATTTTGAATGTGAAAGACAGTGTAGCAGTATTGTCACATAATACTCGAGTGCCCTTTGCCTCCTCCAAGTACAGTGCTTCCCTACCTTTGATTTTTAGACTTCAATTCCCAGAAGTCTAAGTCAGTATATTGGCTGATCAATGCTTTTTGAAATTGACTTAGGCTTCTGGGAACTGAAGTCCAAAAACCAAAGGTTGGGAAACACTGCTCTAGTGTAGCATGGAGAGGCTTTGGTAAGCAAAATGTATCTTGAGAAGTCAGGTGTGGGTTTATTGGGCTTAGGCCCTTTAGACAGGGGTTCTCAACCTTTTTTAAGCCGGGGGACAAGTTAAGCTCCCACAGACTGTTAGGGGGGGGCTGGATTTTTTTTAATCAATTATTTATTTATTTATTGTTTATAAATTTCCCACTCTGGGTGGTGTATACACAATATCAGATAATACAAAAACACACACAACAAATCCAAAACAGAACAACCAAACAAATACATCCGAAATAAAATAAAATAAAATAGAATGTCTTTTAATGTGAAGTCTTATCTTTGCAATAGCCATAACTGGTGAAGGGCACTTCCAGCTGCTGCCTTGTGGAAGAAGAAAAGGGGATGCTTTTAAGAAAGCACTTCTGCAAAATTCCAGACATGTTGAACTCCCTCAGGATTCATGCAGAAGGCAATACTTCCCAGGAGGCCCAAGAAGCACACATTCCAGATTTTGTAATGGCTCCCCTTAAAGGCCAGTTCAACTGTAGATGTGTTTACCAAGCATTTTAGTTCAAAGAAATGCTAGTACAGTGATACCTCAGACAACGTCCAAACTTGTGGAACCAAGTTTGGACTTTATACGGATTTGGTCTTTGTATGAGGCATGCAAAATCCTAGCCACGATGCCTCATACAACGTCCAAATCCTTGCCGTGATGCCTCGTACAACGTTGTTTCCATAGAGATACATTGTACTGTAACAGCACAGACTTCAGGGCAAAATCAAGGAAACAGACAGGAAACTGACAGAACTTTAAGAAAACATTGTCTAAAGGCTAAATACATTACAAAAACATGTCAAACAACCCTAATTGTCCAAGAACCTGAAGAATGCTGCAAAAATCCCAGGAATGCTTCTAAAAATTCTGATGAAAAAATTCAAAAAATCCAAAATTGCGCTCAAAACCACTCCTAAACACTCTTCACCTCATGCAAAACCCACAAGAGCAATGCAAGCATGTGTCCTGCCTTTTATACTGCCCAGGCACAATGCAACCTGGGGAAAACCCAATGCCTCATACAAAGTCAAGCGACTTTGTGTGAGGTAACTTTTTTCAAGAAATTAGGCAATGTTGTATGAATTCAATGTTGTACGAAGCGGACTTTGTATGAGGTATTACTGTATATACTATTTGCTAGTATGGAAAATAAGACAGAAGGGGCTGATGGGGAAACCCTTTGTTAAAAAATACTACACACACACACACACACACACACACACACACACACACACACACACACAAGGACCCTTCCTATCTTGCCTGCCTCAGCTTGCCTCTGCAACATATTTTTGGCTTTTTAAAATACGTCGATGAAATTGGTTTTCAGTGCATTCCTATGGGAAACCACACTTTGTGCTCTCTAGTGGCCATCTCTGGCAATGACCCAGCAGTCATATGTTCTCTTCCACCCCAGAAATGTTGTAGGCTTTTAAGCTGCCAAAAATGCCGGCATATCACACATGGAGGGCCAGATGGAATGGCGTCAGTTGCCAGGTCTGGCCCGTGGGCAGTAGGTTACAAATGCCTGCTTTATATTATGAGAAATATACTGAGGGAAATAAAAGATTGAAAGGAAACTTGGTTCTTCTTTTCTAACATTTGTACATGCCTATGAGCTCTAGGACACTTTCCCTGCAGCAATTCACAACACATTAAGGACTAAGTAGTTTAGAGATTATTTCTCTGTCTTCCTCTAAGATGGTCCTGACAGGCAGAAGGGAACACCTGCCCTTTTCAGCTATATCTCAAGTTAAGGAGATCTAGAGGTCTTTTGGCAGGCATCAAAAACTACTCCCGCCTCTTCTTTTAATATTCCCCTGCCTTCAAGTACAAGAAAGATGAGATCTTTCTCTTTGTATGACATTAATAAAAGTTGGAAAAGAATGAAATATCTGTTAGATTTGGTTACCAAGGCAATCATCTCCCTTGAAAGACAAGGGGTTTTGGCGTGCAGAAGGGGTGATTTATCACTGAGGTATCAAAAACAAGGGGGAGGGAGGAAGTACAGTTCATCATGTTTTGACTGAAACAACTCATTTCCAGCATTTGCTTTTTGCCTCTTTCTTCAGGGGCTGGACATAAAAGTTATAATTTATCATGGTTACCATAACAACAAAAACTTGGTTGAGGTTATTTACTACCCTCACATGCCCATCAACATTTCACAAGCACAGCTCCTGTATATGGGGGCACAAGGACAGGAGTCCAGAAACCAAGAGGCATGTGCTGGCACAGCCAATATTATCCAAATTGGCCCACTGAGGTTTTGAGGAGGACAGTTTAGAAATCTCAAATACAAAAGCAAATACTACTGTAATGCTCTCTACGTGGGGTTTCCCCTGTCCCTGCTACAGAGACCTCAACAAGTCCAGAACACATCAGCCAGGCTGATTACGGGATTGAGAAAATTTGATCATATCTCCCAAGCCCTGGCAGGGCTGCACTGGCTACCTGCCCCTTTCCGTATCAGGTACAAGGTGTTAGTGCTAACTTTTAAAGCCCTATACGGGTTGGAACCTTCTTACCTTATCGAACGTCTTCCCCTTAGGTCTATAGCCTGCATCACTCGCTTTTCTTTGTTGGTGCAGCTTCAAGTGCCAACCCTGAGATTGGCTAGAAAGTCTGGGATGAGGAGAAGGGCCTTCTTGGTGGTGACACCAATGATGTGGAATGCCATCCCACCTGAGCTGCACCAGGCCTCTTCACGCCAATCTTTTAAAAAGTTACTGAAGACATAGATTTTTGAGGAGGCCTTTATAAATGTCCTACCAATCTCTGACTTTTAGATTGGGACCGGTACATATCCCTTCCAATTTAGCTGCGTGGTCATGTCTCTTGACTGCAGTACTTTGGTCCATTATAATGGTCAGTGTTGATTGTAAATTATTATTGTAAGTTTTATGGGGTGTAGGTTTTATGGGGTATAACTATTTTTTAATAAGCTTTGTTTATTGTATGAGGGATTTTATGATGTGAGCTGCTTCAAGTATTGTTCCCTAAAGGGGTGGGATACAAGTGTAAAATTCAATTCAATTCAATCATCTTTAAAATTCAAAGCTGTACATTCCATACCAGATTGTTATAGCAACTTGTGCCTTAATGTGGTATGTGTTTCTGAACAGGGTAGCTAATCCAATGGAAGAAAGACAGGTGAGAAGTTCCAACCACTTGGCATCCTTCACATCTGATTAAACTTTTTCATTAGTACATGTGACAAATAGGGTCCTTTTCATGTTATTTATTATTGAAGAGAATGAGAGTTTATTTGGTTCACCACAGCTGGCAAATATTGATTGTGAGTCCAAAATATCCAGCAGCTATAACTAGAGTTTAAAGCCATAGTCTCCAATGTCCCTTTTGAAGGTCAAGTCTTTTGAGCAGAGTCTAGTGAAATCTCTCTAATGTGATGGATTCATCCAAGAAAGCAAAGTGTGCAATGGAGACAAAATGTTCAGCTAAAAAGCCAAGGGTGGCTCGGTGCAAATTTTCATGGAACGTCAGGGCTCTGACTATTATTGGGAACTACTGAGAATAAATAGCATAATAGTAGATTTTGAAACGTGCATACTGATGGTGACAGCCCTCATAGTTGTGCCTCCAGGTGAGTCCATAGTCACATCTCTGGGTGGTTTGACTGGACAGTTGTGTAGGTAGGCAGACACAAGCTAAAAGATAATATACATACTTCATCTATTATTTATAGAACTAGTCCTGGATAAAAATTAATCGCAAAGCATAGACAAAAAGTAACATTAATTGTTTAATTAACATCACCCAATGTAAACTTAATTATTTCATTAACACAGCCAACTGTAGCTACCTGGCACTAAGCTTTACTGACTATTTAAGTCCAAACTTTAGCCTTTGTCAAAAATGCAAACTACCTTGTCCCCATACATAAAGTAGGAGATCCAACAAGGAAAATGAAAGAAATATAACTTGCATCAGTTTGATCATCTTCTCCCTCATTCCCTCAATTCCTCTATGGTGATCTGTCACAAAATTATTCCAAGTCCTATTCTGGCATTGCAAGTTTTAGATCTGCACTCTCCTGCACTTATCCTGTTGTTCATCATCACCACTGGAGATACAAGTTCCACAGGTTGTCATTCTAGCATGGGATAAAACTGCATAGAGATGATACCAGCAGGATACCTGCTAACAAGGTTTGTACCATGGCACTCCAGCAAATGAGGACTAGATTCAAGACACTACAGACTCTTTGCTTCATAATAGCGGTGGTTGAAATCTTGTTACATGGCTACTCAAAAGACATAACTTTTATAAGTGAATTGCCATACAGCAAGTTAAGAAATATAAGTAGTCATAGGTTGCAACTCAGTTTTGGGTTGACTTGACAAATTAAAATTGATTCAATAGGCCTACTTTAGTGTGACTTACTATACTAAGAAACAGAATTTCAGCCAGCATGACTGTTCTAGCTAGAACTAACATTTGCATTTAGGCCAACAATTAGTTCAAATTAGCTAGTAAACCTCACAGCTGAATAGAGATTTGAATATCTGTATTTTTGATGCTAGTCTTATCACTCTGAACCAGGGGTTTCCAGCCTATGGCCTGCAGGCTGTACCTGACCCACAGCACCATTTCATGTGGCCTGCTGCTGCCACTGCCACACCCGAAAGTGGAAGCAGGTGCATTTATGACAGCCATAAAATGTGCCCGTGCATGCGTAAACATGGTTACGTCATCTGTAAATGCACCCACGGCAGTTGTAAATGTAGAAGTGGGCGTATTTACTTCCGCTTCTGGGGGGCGTGGTCCAGCCCACTCAGCTGTCCAGTGGTTGTGGTCAGGTCCATGGTATAAAAAGTTTGGGAACCCCTGCTCTAAACGCTAGACCCCACATGAGTTCTTTCTCTTTCACCCATAATTCTATACCTCCTTACTTCAATATTTGACTAGCTTATCCAGTGAAAATAATCAAGTGTTAATATCTAGCAGAAAGCCACAGAGAAATCCAAAAGAAGCAAACCATCTAACAGCTTGCTAGCCAAAGGACCAAGTAAAACAAACTCTAATGACATTATTATTATTATAAATTTGAATATAAATAAATAAATAAATTATTCAGTTATAGCCCCAGCTAAATGCATGCGTCAGAGACTGCAGGTGAGTCTTCAGAAATTTTACTCCAAACCAACATATCTGTCTATAAAACATTTTCAACATACTAAAAAGCCCAAATATTTAGCTTTAAAGGACTCTGAGAAATGTTTGCAAATCATTATATGTGAAGGCTTCAAAATTACTTCACAGGCTTTAAAATATTTCTTCCTCAGTGTTATTACATACTTATGAAAATAGGCTAATCTTGATTTCTTGAGAGAGTTCTTAAGTTTCTTAAGAGCTACAGTTGCTTATTCGTCACCTAGAGTAATAAAGATCTAGTTTGGATATTGCTGCTTGGTTGCTCTGGAGATGGCTATGATGGCAAGCAAATGAAGTTAGCATCTGGAACAAATGCAAGCCTAAAAATTGCCCTGAAATTAGTATACAGTACCCACTGACTTTACATTAGTTTAGACAGCTGCCTCACATTCTCATTTCATTAAGATAAAATGGGTAGGTCAAGGACAGACATGAGTCCTTGAGTTTTCAGGACCAAATTAGTGTGGCTCAGAAGACCTGCTTTGTTCTCCATAATGTACAGCCAAAGGTTTAGTGGAGGGGTTCGCAACCTTTTCAAGCTGTAGGCTGGGTCATGTTATCTCAGTCAGCTTTGATGGCCAGATGGCCATTTTTCCTTGCCTGCATGATGGGGGTGGCCATTTTGTCCAAACAGCTTCAATGGGGTAGCTGTTTTGTTTCTCAAATGCCCTTAGAGGGGTGGGGTGCCACATGAAATGGTACCAGGGGCCGGATGCAGACCACAGATCTTAGGTTGAGAATCGCTAGTTTAGTGGACAGAGTCAAATACTTTGACTGCTTAGAACTGGAAATAATGTATGCTTAGATATCTATACCTATAAAGAAAGGGTTGGGCTGTGCGTGTGCAGAATGCGTGTCCACACACGTGCAGCCTATCCCGTAATGTGCCATCCACACTTACCTTTTGTCCTTGGCAACATTGCCGCAAGGGTCCGGAAGCCGAGAGTGAGGCCAACGCCCTATGAACACGGAAAAACAAAAAAAACTATGCTTTCCAGTGTCCTCTGTGCTGTGGCATGTCTCAGCCAATCAGGCAGGAGGACACAAGTGCGGAGGAGGCGGGACAGCCAGCGTGTGCAAAAAAATGGCCAGCGTGCACATGAGAAAGCCCATTGGCGCTCCATTTGGCCTCCCTGGGAGAACAGGGCCGAAAGCGGTGCTCTGTCCCACCCTTGCCTCCCGGAGGGAAGCAAGCGCCAACCCTGGGGGAGGCGAAAGCACGGCTGCCTTCAGCCCCCACCTACCGGGCGAAGCAAACCAAGGCAACAGGTGGGTGTCCAACAGGGAAGACGCCTTCCCTGCTGGGCTCCTGCCTGTCTCCCTTCCTTGCCCCTCCTCCATGCTGCTTCAAAGCTGGCCTTGAACCAGTGTTTGGGGAAAACCAAGGCGACAGGCAGGTGTCCAACAGGGAAGGCGCTGTCCCTGAAGCCCATCCTTGCCCCTCCTCTGCGTTGGTTCGAAGCTGGCCTCAAACCAATGTGGAGAACCAAAGGTGGTAGGTGGGTGTCTGACAGGGAAGGCACCTTCCCTGGAGTACAAACGCCAGTCACCCTTCCTTGCCCCTCCTCCACGCCGGTTCAAAGCTGGCCTCGAACCAGCACAGGGGAAAAACCAAGGTAACAGGTGGGTGTCCAACAGGGAAGGTGCCTTCCCTGCCAGGCACCTGCCTATCTCCCTTCCTTGCCCCTCCTCCATGCTGGTTCGAAGCTGGCCTTGAACCAGCGTGAAGGGAAAACCAAGGTGACAGGCGGGTGTCCACCTACCCTGATGGATTCCTGCCTCTCGCCCTTGCCGTGTCTTTGGCTGTCCCCTTCTTCCTTTGCCCTCAACCTTCACCAGTATCAAGGCTTACTCAAGTGAATCCTCTTTTCCCAAATAAGCCACCCCACCCCCAAAACCACCCCACCAACAACACAAAATCAATACCTGCCCAGCAAGTCCGGGCAAAATAGCTAGTCTTACTTAAAGAATGGCCTTGATCTGGTCACAATTCCTCAGCCAAAATTATTCAAACAGTAGTTCAGAAAATAAAATGCAGAAACACTATGGAAAACGCCTTGAGATATTTGGAGGGAAATGTTGGGTACAGAGTTATAAAGGACTATGGAGGTCATTCACTCCAACCTCCTAAGCAGGACAATCTCTGAAAGATCACCTTTCAGTCTCTTAAGTATCTCTGGTGAAAAGAGGATCCAGCAACACCCAGATTAATCTGGCCCACAACTCTCACTGATAATATGTTTCTATTGTTGTTTGTTATGAGACCAATCATCATTATGATAACTCAAACCACTCTTCTCCCCCAAATAATAGCTGCTTCAAAAACCAAAGCACTGGCTATATGGCCTGTCGGAATTTGCAATTTACAACTTAAAGAAAAGGCAACAACTATTTCCAAGATTGTTTAAATATTTTCTTCTGTTGAGCTCCATCTTTTCATCTGGTCAAGTTGTCACCATGGGTTAGTGATTTTAGGGGGGAAAATACTTATCATTTTGGACAAGATTGAATTTGTTATTTGTTTCAAATTGCCATTCTCTTGTGAAACCTTTTTTTCCATCCAGCAGAAATGAAATTTTTGCTAGAGACACTCTGAATATATTAATTACAGTGTGATAGAATTTTCTAAATGTATTGCAATTAAATCATCTATACCTATAAAATGGTGCATTAACCGTTGGAATGTGACAAAGGATGTTGCACCAGGCCCCACTAGCCCCGTCCGAGCCTCTGTTCACTCGCCTGAACGGGGTTCGCAGGTAACTGTCGGGTTGAAATTTTCGACCTGGGGGCAGGAGCCCCCAGTCACAAACAAAAAAAGGGAACTTCAATTCCCAAAGTTCCTTTCGCCGCGCCGCGCCAAAGCCAATCAGGCTGAGCGGTGCAGCAAAAGGAACGTTCGGAAACGCGCCGCGGCCAATCAAAAAAAAGCCACAAGAGAGAAACCGCCGGAGCAAGCAAACACGCGCAGCCAAAACTACATTCCCCAGCGTCCTGCGTGCCATGGGCGTGCAGAACGCTGAAGAAGCCGGCGCATGAAAAATAAAAACAAACCCAAACCGTGAGTGCAAGTCCGCCGCAGGCGGACAAAGCGCCCAGAAAATACAAATACACAAACCCCAAAATCAATATAACATGCAAACCCGCCAGCCATCTTGCACGGAGCAACGGGGAAGAGAGGGACACCCTCTCCCCCACGCTGCCCCGCCGAAGACATGGCGAGCCCAGAGAGACAAACTCGCTGGAAAAAAATTCAAACACCCCCCCAACCGTTGCAAAAAATGCCGTGGCGGCAGCAACCAAAAACAAATCAAAAAAAGGCCAGCAAACAAACCCCCACCCCCCAAACACACAAACTCCAACCCAGCCAGGGCCGCAACAATACCCTCCCCCAAAAGCCGCATGAAGCGGCGAGCCAAACACCCACCCAACAAACAGTCACACCGCAACCCAACCCGGGCCACGGCAATACACCCCCCCCAAATGCCACATGAAATGGCGATGGTATTTCCGCAGGCCAGCCATCAAGACTGGCCCACGAAAATACCCAAAACACAAATCAAAAACATTAAAAAAACATACAAAAACACACACAAACCCCCACCTCAAACCCTAAAAACCAAAAACACTCAAAAAGACACACAAAGAAACCCCCAACCAAAACCCAAAAACATTCAAAAAAACACACACACAAACCCCCACCCAAAACCCAAAACACAAACAGACGCCCCCCCAACCCAAAACAAACCCCCCTAAAAAAATGGAGAGAACTTACCAATAGACGTCTTGCCCCGATGAAAACCGGAACTGAAATGAAGAGAAGAAGAGACTCACCGGAACAAGCAATACAAAAAAATTGCTCAACACCACCACCCAGTGGCCAAAGGAGAAAAAACATCCAAAATATTCCCAAATATTCAATAAATCCCCAAAATAGGGTAATCAGTTCCAAAAACATTCAAAAATATCAAAAAAAATCAAAAATAATTCACAGATAAAAATATTAATTTTCAATAAAAAATAAAAAAACACTGTAAAATACATTCAATTTTAAAAAACATATTTACACATTTTTAAAATTATTATCCAAAGTAAAACTATTTACAAAAATTCACAAAGTAACACATTCTTTTTTAAAAGTAGCAGATTTTGCCCGGCAAAACCTTAAAAAACCACTTTAAACAGCCCGGCACTGAGGAAGCCAGCACACAAAAAAGGGGGGGGGAAACCCCACTGGGAGCGCAAGTCCGCCACAGGCGGATGCAGCGCCTCAAAGCCAAAAAATCAAAAAACCTTACACCACCATTTAAAACAGCACAGCCCCATTGGTTCAAGAAAAAAAAAACCTTTACTATCCAACACAATTTTAAAAAGCCCGGCACCGCCAGGCAAAATATGCTAGTTTAGTATAAAAACATCCCCAGATTTAATAAACAACACTGGATTCAGGCCACCCTTCCAGCTGCTATTAGGTCAATGCAGAGAAGAAACCATAAAACTTCAACCAACACTAAGGCTTTCTACTAGGTTTACAACATTTTGAGTTGTTTAACCATCTCCCTTCTAAACAATTACTTTATTAGAATTTAATAATGATGATTTTATAATACAGTGGACCCCCGCTTTAAGGAATTAATCCATTCTATAGGGTTTTCCTTATAGTATTTTTTCCCCTTAAAGTGGTTTCCCATAGAAATGCATTGAATGCATTGAAAGCCATGGGGAGAAACTATTCTGTAAAGTGTTTTTATTGTGATTTTTTTTCCCTTGAAGCGGACCATCATTCCTATGGATTTTTTCCCTTGAAGAGAGTTTTCCTGTAGGCAGACTCCTTGGGGAGAATATTGAAGAAAATTTTAATTAGGTATGGTGATTAAAAAAAACATTTGTTTCATATCTTAATATGGTTCAGTCTAATTTGCACTTACAGAATATTATCATTATTTATTTATTTATTTCTGCACATTTATATCCCGCCCTCCTGGTGGGTACACCACTCAGGGCAGCTAACAACATAATAAAAATTACACTAAAAACAATTAAGCAACAAAAGTTAAAACAGATCTAACAGCCCCAGTTAAAACCAACATTAAAAACACAAACAGATCATCATTAACAAACAACCCACCCCCACCCTACCCCTGTTAAAACAGAATAACCAAGCCAGGGGGCAGCCCCTCACATAGGCTAAATCAGCCACCGGGCTTGACTGGTAGAGTCAAGCGTGCCCCAAACCTGCTGGAAGAGCCATGTCTTCAGCATCTTTCTAGAGGGGAGTAGTTCCGTCTGGAGCCGCAACTCAGGTGGTAAGAGGTTCCACAGGGCAGGGGCAGACACGGAAAAGGCTCTTTTCCTGGTCCCAGTAAAATGTACCTCTTTCACTGATGGGACCACCAGTGAGCCCCTCCTGTCTGCCCTAGTAGGACGGACTAAATTCCTTGTGGCAACGCGGTCTGTTAAGTAGCCTGGTCCAATGCCATGAAGGGCTTTAAAGGTCAAAACCAGCACCTTGACTTGCACCCGGAGGCACACCAGCAACCAATGCAGCTCCCGGAGAAGTGGTGAGGCTCGAGTATGACACCTGTACCCCGTCACAACCCGGGAAGCCGCATTCTGGATGAGCTGAAGCCTCCAAATGGTCACCAAGGGCAGCCCCATGTAGAGTGCATTACAATAATCCAATCTGGAGGTGACCAGAGCGTGAGTGACCATGAGCAAGGAGTCCTGGTCCAGGAGTGGGCGCAATTGGTAAATAACACGAAGCTGTGCAAAGGCCCTCCTAGCCATGGCTGCCACCTGCTCTTTGAGCAGTAGCCGCGAGTCCAGGAGGACCCCCAGATTGCGCACTGGATCTGACCATGGCAAAGATGTTCCAGCCATGACCAAAGATGGTAACTCCCGGAATAACATGGGACCCCGCACCCAAAGCCACTCAATCTTGACAGGATTCAGCTGAAGCCCGTTGTCCCCCATCCAGACCCGAACAGCCTCCAGACACCTGGTCAGGACTTTGCTTTCCACCCTTTCTCAAATTTTATAACCCAGCAATCCAAGGAAAAAAGTGCCCAAAAATATCTGCACATTAGGAAAACTGCAAATGGAGAAGCATTCAATCTATGAAATCAAATGAAAATTTGGAACAATATCTAGAACGGGGAAAAATAAAGACATGGACAGCCTAAAACAGGGGTGCCTAAACTATGACCTGCAGGCTGGGTCTAGCCCATGGGCCGGAATGCCGCCAACACCAGAAGTGCCACGCCACCACTGGAAGTGCCAAAATTGTGATGGAAACATAATGGAAACATGGTGGAAAATTCAAAAATGGCGCCAAAATGTTCCTCCACCACTCCTCCCTCCAAGGGAAGCAGAGAAGGAGGGGAAATTCCCAGAAATGCAGCATAAATTCATGTGCCTCCACTGCTGGCACCAGGAGGAACTAAGTGATTGGTCCACTCAGATGTTTGAGGGGGCATGGTCAGATCCCTGGCAGGGAAGGTTTGGGGATCTCTGGCCTAAAAGCTCATTTTACTGAGGGCAGGCACATACACTTAATGATTTAATATGCCTTTGGCTTAATGCTTGACAGAGTTCCTTTCTTGGAGTTTCAGTGATTTCAGAACTCTAACATAGCAAAAGAGAGGACTCAAGCAGGTAATGCATCATTCATGTCTGCTTTTCAAATTAACCTTCTTAGTGTCTGTATTTGGAAATGTAGTATAGTTTGTCATGAATCTGTAAAATTCCCTACCACTGGATGCTAGATAGTTTTGCTTCCTAGCCCTAGTCTACATAAATGTTGGTATTTATTCCCTTATACTCACACTAAATAAAATATTGGTGAACTATAAACCTCATTTCAAAAAAATGGAAAGGAAAACATTACACCATCTGTTTGGCTAACAGTTTGAGTTTTGTTCTGTTTCATAGTGTTATACCCAAGTTTAAACCACCATTTAGTGTAGAACTCATTCATACGAATCTACAATGACTATTAATAATTATATGATTGTTCAAAAACTGAAATGTTATAAGTACTATTTGTCATGATCTTAGGTTGACAGCTCATTACTAAGCAGCTGCATTCTTTCTTTTGTTTACTCATATCTCATATTCCACTCAGATTAAGTCAGTCACAGGTACTGTATTAGGCAGGCAGCCATGATGTCAGGAGAAATAGCTGTTGCATTCCTAGCATACATTGGGAACTCAGGTGTGTTCCCGTGATCTCATGCATTCCATGCAGAGGGGGAGAACACCTGCAGAACACCTGCAGTCCAGGAATATTCCAGATGTAAACACATTACATAACCCAGGGGTTTCCCATTATGTAATGCCATTAGGTAATGCATTCCTACGGGTGGCAGAAGCCAATCTTTTCCCTATATAAGGGGTGCCTTTTTAGACCCCAAATTGGTCCTCTAACCCAGGGCTACCAGGCTCTTGTTAGCTGAACTCTATCCCTAAGGGGAACAACGCCCCATGGCAGGATGGAGGAGCCCAACAGGGCATGGAAATGAATGAACTGAATTGGATTCTATCTTGGAGATTATTCCCTGCTTAAAGAACTCTTGGAATTCTAAGACTTCTGTCTCTATGGACTCTTTTCTTTTCACAGGTATTATATTATGGTTTGTTTCTATGATATTGCATCTTGGAAAATAAAGCTCTTTGTGAGTTTTACTATCTACTGAGTTGGAGTCTACTTCTCTGGCATATCCAGTTTCACACGCTACCAACTAAATAACCGCATACTCCCTGTGTTGAGCAGGTGGGAGTATGGCAACCCAGGTTCTGGACAGAGAGGTGACAAAAGGCTGTTGAGGGAGTTGCAGAGTAATGGAAAATCTAACAGCCTACTGATTGTAACCAACCTCTCAAACCCTGGCAAGGGTCAAGTCCATGATACTATTTATTGATACTGCAAATTTAATTGAATGTAAAATACACCTATTTTCATCTTTGTCTACCAAATCACAAAACTCAGATTACTTTGAAAGACTTCTGAAAAAATGGGCAAACCAAAATTAGCAAAGTGTAGTGACATCCAGTAATTGGTATGGTCTGAAAAGAGAATTAGATAAATTCATGGGTGTTGAAACAATCATTGATTGAGATTATTTTTTAATTGCTAGAAGAATCAACTGCCACCTACTCCTAATTTTATTTTATTAAAGCAAAGAGGGATGTTAGAGGCTTATCCTATATTCTACGGAAGGATTAAAAGCCTAAACCTAGAGAGAGGAACACAAAATATGGGATTATCCAGCCCTTGGATCTTGACCAGCTCTCCATAAATTTCCTTTTTGTTTTTATGGTTTTTTTCTAGATGAATATTTTCAAATTAAAGAGAGGTAAAAACACAAAAATATCAATGACTATAATTACAAGAATATATTTGTATATATTTTTTAAATAAAATCTTAATATTGCTACATTAAAAAAGCACCTTTCTATCAACCCATTTAGATCCTCAGTAAATAGAGGTTCTGGTGGTTTGTTTAATAGCAACAATTGTGCTGTAGTCTCAGCGTCTTCAACTAAAACTAGTGACAGAAAATTTGTTGCTCTTTTATCTACTGTGTTTGGAAACAACTTGAACAACCTCATGTTAGATAGTTTGCTATACATTAAGTTTATCAAAACTTGCTTTATAATCAACAACTGTCTGCACTAAGAAAACTACACTTTTCTGCAACCTAGTATATATGGTTTTTTATATCTCTGATGTGGCAGCTTTATATAAATTAAGTAACTTGTTTTTTTTGTATTTTATTTTGGATAACTACATCAGCTATTGCAAGAGTTAGGGAGGGACAATCAAATCAGCTAAGTACAAAAAAATAAATTTCATGGGTACCACAGATTTCAGCAGCATATGTTCTCACCTATTAGATATAACAGCTGGAAACATCTTATATATATCAAGGTAATTTTTCCTGTAGGGTACAAAAACCGTATGCAAAAATAGCATTTCAATTAGAATAACTAACTTTTCTATTCCAGTAAGGCCTTCTTGTTCTTCTCGTTGTTTGAAGAAACAATATTTTGGTTCTATTTTGTATCTATTGCAACTTGGAGAAAATAAATTTTGGAATGTTCTATTACACTGCAGCATTGTTGCTGATGTGTCACTGTTGACAGTTCCTTCTAGTCTGTTTGTGCAAATGCATTTGAAAAAAGCAAGGAGAGAACTGGTTAAAATCAGACAATTTTTAAAAAGTAGATTTTAACCCCAAACATTGGATTTTTCCAATGAAGAAAAATCATTGTTGGTGCCTTGTATGTTTTCCCTTTCAATGTACAAGAGCAGAAACAAATAAGTTGACAATCAATAAAGTACTTGATTGAGTACATATTTTACATGTGTCTCATTAAGTATAAATGAACTTACCTCTCAGTTTACCATTTACATTGGTAGTGCATACAACAAGTACACTAGTCATTGGAACACTCAGTCACCCCCTGATTATGCTTAAGGGAAGGACAGTCCAGTTATAGGCATGAATGGGCTATCACTTAAATTAATAATGACTAGGTGTCAATGAAGAGATTATAACTAAGAACTGAGAACTAGTTCAGATTTCAACTCAGCTGTGTATTCAGTAGTGATCTATGTACCATTCTCTCAAAACCCATCCACCCTGACTATAGGAAGATTACTTTCTGAACTACAACTCCCACAATTGCCCCTGCCCATTATGGTTAGAGAGTGTGATAGCTACAGTCCAAAAAACAACTTTCCCAAATTCTCATAGCTGCCCTGTAATGTGTAAATTAACTACTAGCCTACCTACTGCTGAAATTATTGAGAATGGAAGTGAATCCATGAAAGACCACTCCTATCATCATGCATCACTGGCTATACCAGCTAAGCCTGATGGAGGTGCAATCTAACAACATCTGAAGGGACATCCATTTTCTACCCATGAGTGGTAATAACGTACAGGAACTGCTTTGAACGCTTTGAAACAGTAATGCAAAAAGGCTAAGTTTTTCTTACTGAACATGTATAAAGAACCTCAGGCATGGCATCCAGCATACAGAGACTTAAAAGAGTCCCATTTTTCTAGGTTAATGCAAATTTGGTATAGTTGCAGAGTATAAAAATGAAAAAATGCATAAGCTCAATTTTTTTTCTTCTTTTGGGCATTAAGGACACTCATGCAGCAATACATACGCAAGAGAAGCAGGAAATAGGAGGATGGTTAGGTTACAAAGCAGATACAGCAGTCCTAGGGTTGCAACATATTCATTTTGCACAATTTAAAGCTGCATTAGGGAGCTTTTACCACAGATCTGTATTACTATCATTGGTTTTATCTCAAGTGTGGAGAGAGAAACATAGCCATTTGCTAAGTTACCTCATAGTCACCTTGGAAAATACTGCTAGATGCTTTGAGTGGAGCTGAATAGAACTGAAAAACTGGTTTGGAAGAAAATGAAGATTAGATACAGCCCCAAAATCCCTTGAACCTAACCAAGCGAAAAATGCTGCCTTTGAAGTTTGCTGGTGTGGAATATTTTGTGGAACAATTCTGCAACCATTCCTATAAAGATGCATGTTCTGGTTTGCCTTCAGAAGTACTTGGAATTTCATAGGTTTACTCTGTCTTTGCATGTGGTATTAATGTATATTTGAATTTATGTATTACTTACATAGCAGATATGTAAGAAATAGCATGTCCTGTAACAAGGGCAGAAGATAGGTAACATGACCTGTTCCTAACCATTAACAGAAAAAGAAAGAAAATTTTATTTTTACCTTTATGTTGTACTAGCTGATTACCTGGCCTTGCTAGTTTTTTTTCCTCCTTTAAGGCTGTGGTGGCTTAGTGGTTAAGAAGCTTGCCTTGTTAGCTGAAAAGCCAGTAAATTGGCAGTTCGAGACCCTGGTAGTGCATGATCGATTGAGCACCCATCTTTGTCCCAGCTCTTGGGAACATGAAAGGAGCCTTGTTTGGGTTCCTGCAAAAATCCTTTCAACCCAGAATAATTTCTGAAACAGAAATATTATATTCCCCCCTTCCTCTAACACTCACACATACACACTCAACATGACCATGGAAAGGTCTGCAGAAGCAGGCAGCACTGGCTCTTTGGCTTTGAGCACTGAACCCTAGAGTTGGATACGACTGGCTTTCAAGTAAGGGAAACCTTTATACACACTTGCCCCCTTATCTACAGCATCCTGGTCCCCCTTCTATCCACCCCCCCAAGACAACTCCCTCCTTCATCTCCCCACCACCCCCAATCCAGCAGCCAAGGCCCAGCCGGCCTGGCGAAGCCTCCCGCTCCCCTCTGGGCCACACACTCACTCACCACGCATTTCTTGCCGAGGAAGCCGATGAGGCTCTCATTCTCCTGTAGGGTGAGCAGCAGGGAGCCCACGTTGGTGACCCGCCAGGGCGGTGGGGGCTGCTGTTGGCTGTTGCTCATGGCAGCTGTCAGGCAGGCAGGCAGGCAGGCCAGCTGGGATCCCCAGCCACCACCCCTCTCCCCTCCCTCGGTCGCAGCTCCCCAAGGCTGTAGTGTGGGTGTCAGGCCTGGCATTCCTTCAGCGGAAGCAGCTAGGTGAGGTGAGAGGCGGCAGCAGAGGAGGAAGACCAGGACCAGCAGCCTCTTCTCAACCCAGCAGCAACAGCATTGGGGTGGCAACCAGAGGCAGGGTGAGTGGTGGGGAACCCATGGCTAGGCTACTCCCGGCAGGCTCTGGAGAAGGAGGAGGGGAAGGGATGAGAAATTTGCCTTCCTCAGCCTTTCTTCAGCTTCCTCCTCCTCCTCCTGCCCCTCCCCCTGACAAGCTCTAAACTTCCAACTTCAGCCCGGCTCTGGCTGTGAATCCAACATGGCAGGGTGTGGGTGAAACCAATCAGTGCCACTCCGGAGGGGGAGGCCTCACGGAAGAATGGCGCCAATGACTCCAGCATGGCTGGCTTCCCTGCCTGCCTCCAAAGAAGCCATTGCCTCAGCTTTCTCACCCAACTCTGCCTTTCCGGTTTCCCTATTACCCAGCCTTGCTCGGGTTTGTTTTTTTTCTTTAAAGGAAGTAAGGAGGCTGTGGTGCACATGCACAGTACTGCTGTTTCATTGTGGTGCACATGCACAGTACTGCTGTTCTATTGCTTTCTCTCCCATTGTGGGGGGTGCCCCCTTTGCTTCCCAATTTGGAGGCAAAAACTTCCAAATGTGTTTTGAGACCCCCACAGTGCTGGTCTCACGATCCCAAGGTAAGTGTGTGCCAATTTTCAGCAAGATTGGTCCAGGGGTTTGGGTTCCTATAGAGCACATACAAGACCACACCTCTGTTTTATAGATATAGATACCAACATGTTGGTGGGTACTGTACAATATCTTAGTGAATGAACTTCCAATCTGGAATATCTCACTAATCATGTGACCATTGTCAAAACACTGCCACAGTAACTTCTCACACATACACAGACCATGAAGATCAAAACAATTAATCCTACTTTTTCAGGACTGTTGTAATGATTTCAGTCTAATTTATAGTGCCTTGAATGTTTAGTACTATATAAATATTAACCTGTTGGTACATCTGCTGCAGTATTTAAACAATTTTACTCCCTTTATTCTGATGACTCCAAAGTTATATAAGTAATAAACTACACAATGGATGAAATTTGATAATAAGTAACAGCTAGAATAGGTCCATTGAATCAGTGGGATTTGGTGACTCAGCTTATCCAAACGTTCAGTGGGTCTACATATATAAATCTACCATTATGCAACCACTGAACTTTACAACTTCCTTCATAAATATGATAATAATAAGAGGCAACAAAAAACTCTCAAGTCCTAGACAAGCAACCTAACTAGCCACTGCTGCCATGGCAAGTGACATATCATGACTTCCAATGGTCGGGGCAGTTCTAGAGTGGCCACTGTGGGGTGGATTAATGATATACATGGGCTGGATTAGGCCCGTGGGTCGGGGGTTGGGAACCCCTGTCCTAATGCTTAGAAAAAGACCTTAAGATGGCTGGCCCAAATGGCATATGGCTGTGTGTGTGTCACAGATTGACATCCCATAGTTGATAAAATGGTGGCACAGTTTACTGGTAACAGCATAAAAGTAACTTTGATGACCAAAAGGCACTGTATCCAGGCCTTGGGTGACTGACTTGCCATCTGATGTGATCTCCAAGCCTACTCTATAGGGCAAACAAGAGGACAGAAAATAGAGGGCCTCACCATCAGGCATAAGACTTGTGACATCTAACGTTTGTTGTGAAGACCAAGGTGCCGATCTGATCTGGGCATGCCCCTGTCATCCTTCACTCCAGGAACTTCACTGGGATCCACAACTGGGAAAGGGGCCTGCCTTCCTCATCCCTCTGTGAGTACAAAATTAACTAAAATTAATTAGTCATATTCACTTTACAAAGCAATGTATCCAATTAGAATCAGACTATAGCATGAGCAGAGCCATCTTGGAATTATGAAACCCTCTCTAATTAAAAGTTGTTTACAGCTAGCTTGCTGAGGAACACACCCAAAAGGGTCTTATCTGAAGTAAGTAGACATGTTTACCACTGAACATGTTAGAATGTATGTGACAAGCAAAGAGAACAGGGTAAATGTACATCATAGAATATGCTAGTTGAATATGTAACACCAAGATAAAGTGTGAAATGCCTACCGCCCATGAGGCCCCCTCTGGCTCATGAAAAGTATAAAAATCTCATAAAAATGCTCATCATGGTTCCTTGATTCTCATGGAATCAAGAACCACATGTACACACGTCATGATCATGTAATATCATGTAATGCTATGTTATGCTATGACTGAAAAACTTAGATAAAATTCTCTTTTTCCATTTCAAAACCTCTCTGGTTGATTTATTTATTTAAAAGCTGTTCATCTTTTTGAGAGTTCAAGTGACACCTCCAAGTAGATTTGGTCTTATGTGCCCAACTACCCTAATAATCACAAACACATTCTCAGTAAAGTGTGATGAAGATTAGTACTTGTAATAAAAAAGAAACTAAGGTATGATCAGCTATTCAACAGTATTGCTACTATCAATGTGTATATATCTGGTATCCTCCAAGAAACTACTGACTCCAATATATCAAAGAAAGGGATGGAAGGCTGGCTTGGCTGGATAGGACCAGGGCACTATAGAATTCTCAAGCTGACCAGAGTGAAAACTTCCTCACTCTGGTCTGCTTCCATGGAAGCCCCCTCTCCCCGCCCCCAGTGATTGGTCAAGCTTTCACCTGACTAGCCAGCTGTAATAGTGATGGGAAGTGTGACAGGAAAAAACTGATTGTTGCAGAAGAAGCCACAAGTCAGTCTCCAACACAGTCACTAGCCACAGACCAAGTTCTTGGTAAAGCAGGGAAGGACACAAAAATACCACACTGTGATGCAATTGAAGATAATTTAAAAACCAAGTGAACTGAAAAGCAGCAAGTACATCTTCAGCACGTCTCATGACAAAAACTGGGTCTTGTTTTACCATGTCTGATCAAGCTATGTCAAAAAAAAAGGGTGAAGGAGAGAAAAAAGCAAATTTACATAAAAGGCTTCTTCCTCATTCTTGTCATCAGTCTGTTCAAATCTTTTTCAACTTGCAGCTCTTGAACGTCTGCATAAATTTGTAATCATTCTGTTTGTCTGACAAGTGTGACAATCTTGGCTATAAATCATTTTAAAGTTACTTATTAAATAACTTTATTTTTATTGGCATCAGACAAGCCTCTCCTGAAACTACAGAAAGAAAATAATTTCTTTGAATGTCTCAATAAAAGTAACTTTTTGAATCTCTCAAGGCTTGTGGCAAGAAATCACCTTGAAACTTTACAGATTTACAAGGTTTACAGAGCATTACAGATACATAAAGCACACACGTTAACATATAAATGGCTAAAATACCCCTGACTGAAAAATAAAGGCCTTTCAGTCCACTTCAGGTAAAATGTATAAACTAACATGTGTAAAAGAAAATGTTTTTTTTAAAAAAATGGAAGCTAATTTTAGTGCAGGATGTCTCACATCTTGAACGAATATAAGAATGGAAGTGAGATTTGAGGAAACATAATGCAGAATAAACTTTCACATCTCTAAGTGATACACTGCATTCAAGTGTTGTACAATTTTTATTTCATTTTAGTTCTCATGTGGAGTAGAGTAATTCCATTTATTCATCCTACTTCCCAAGTCAGCCTGCATTGCTTGCTCACTGAATATGTTCATTCTTCTTTGGGGGCTTGCCTGCTTCCGCTGGTTTCATTGTTAATTGAACAAATTTGTTCCTAGGCCCAGCTACAATCAATTTACTGTACTTCTCCATGTATCACTTTAGGCAGTTCTCTGTTGTATCCTGGGAGATATTTTAAATAGCTTCTCAACATAAACCATGAACAGACCCCTCCAATCAATGAGATGATATTTCCATATATCTACACTATAGAGCTCTTTCTGTTGAGTATATTAGAGCAATTCCACCATGCAACGGTTTGTTAATGTAAATTGTATCTCTAACTAGCCAGTAAGAACAGTCTTCTACTTTCTCACCTCTAGGATCACCTGACATGGTGTTAAGCTGGTTGCTACTTGGGTCTTTTACTTTCCTAAGTTATTCGCCTCAGTTCTGCTCTCTTCTTTCTCCTTATTGTTGTTGCTGTTTGCCTTACAAGAAAAGCATATGTTAAAGAAACCTGATAGTTTAACTCAAGGGTTCTCAACCTATGGCCCATGGGTCGGATTGTGTCTGTGGCACCAAATAATCTGGCCGGTAACCTCGCTCCAGCTGCTGCTTCTGCCGCTGCTGCCTCCACCTCAATCCTTGTCTCCTCTACATGGATTGGCATGTCCCTAACAGCACTCCATAGCAGGGCGGATGTTGTAAGGGTTACAACATCCACCCTGCTATGGATTGCCATTAGGGACAGGCAAAGCCAAACACAGGAGACAAGGATTGGAGCAAGGTCATGGGCCAGATTATTTGGTGCCATGCTTGGGGTGATCCTGCCACTGCTGCCACCACCCTGAGTTACCCCTCCTCCTGCAGCAGCAGCGGCACCTATTCAGTCTGCTAACAGTCTGAGGGGGCATGATCTGGCTCCTGGCTTTGAGGACCCTTGGTTTAACTCAGGGTTTTCCAATTTTCAAACCAAGGGCCGGGTCATGCTCTCTCAGTCAGATTGAAGGGCTGGATGACCATTTTGCCCTGCCTGCACGATGGGGGTGGCCCATTTTGTCCCAATAGCTTCAAAGGGACAGTCATTTTGTTTTTTGAATGCCCTTGGAGGGGTTGAGGACATATGAAATGGCACCATGGGCCGTATCCGGCCCACAGGCCTTAGGTTGGGAACCCCTGGTTTAACTCATTGAAATTTATTGTATAGAAACATTCACAAAGAAAAGCACCTGTTTATATCTTTGAAGGAACTGTAAACAAAGAAACTATTTTATTATATTTCATGTGGAGAGTTTAACTGCTGGACTAAAACAGGGAGTATAAGGCTTGGAGAACTTTCTAACTAAATCTATTTGTAAAACTGGCCCGCTTTGCTGCTGTGTATAAAATACTTAACATTTCCACCCTCTTTCTCCTCCATTTTATTCCTTCTACCTGTCTGTTTTGTATTAAGATAATATTCAGTGTTATTATTACTTATCATGTGTTAAAATGGCGACTCACGCCATTCCAGTTAAAGGTAAAATTGGCATGCCCTTTCCCCAGTTCAAGATACGCTCTTATGCAAATATGTAATACCTGATTGGTTACTATTTTGGATCCTAGCGGGGATTCGTCGTTGCTCAAATATAGCATTACTGATTGGTTAATTAGGTTGTACAAAAGGTTGCTAACTTGTAACATGAAGTAACGGCTGCTCACATGCTATATAAGCGCTGCTTGCTAATAGGGTGTTGGCTCTTGGTTCGCATGCTTGCACGGCACACACGTGTGGATTACCTTCAGTAGGTGCAGGTGCAGAACTACTCCTGGGTAGCAAAATAGAGGAACGATGGGAGCTACCATCTTTGGTTTTGGATGGGGCTATTTTGCCCCAGACCGACCCGGTGCGCAACTTGGGGGTCCTCCTGGATTCGCGGCTGCTGCTAGAAGAACAGGTGGCGGCTGTGGCCAGGAGGGCCTTTGCCCAACTTCAGGTGATTCGCCATTTGCACATGCTCCTGGACCAGGACTCTTTGCTCATGGTCACTCACGCTCTGGTGACCTCCAGACTAGATTATTGTAATGCGCTGTACATGGGGCTGCCCTTGATGACCATTCGGAGGCTGCAGCTGGTCCAGAATGCAGCGGCCCGGGTGGTGATGGGGTGTGGACGTTATGCCCATGCCTCACCACTGCTGCGGGAGCTACACTGGTTACCCGTTTGCCTCCGGGTGCAATTCAAGGTGCTGGTTTTGACCTTTAAAGCCCTATATGGTAGTGGGCCAGGTTACCTTAGAGACCGCATCGCCCTAAGGACGTCTGTCCGTCCAACCAGAGTGAACCAGAGGGGCTCTCTAATGGTGCCATTGGCCAGGGGGGCTCGCCTCTCTGGCACAAGGAGGAGAGCCTTCTCTGTGTTCACACCGGCCCTTTGGAACCTCCTGCCTGTGGAACTGCGTCTCCAGACGGAGTTGTTGCCTTTTAGAAAAGAACTAAAAACCTGACTGGCGGGCCAAGTTTGGGGTGCAAGTGGAGGGGTGGCTTCCGTTGGGTGGTTAATATAGGGGAGGATGCCTGCCCCACAGTTTCTTCAGTTCCTACACCCCTCTCTTTTTAGGGGTGGGTTCTTATTGCTGGTTTTTATCTGTTTTATTTGTTTTTATCTGTTTTTACCCACTGTTGTGAACCGCCCGGAGTCGGCTTTGGCTGAGTGGGCGGTATAAAAATTAAACAATAAATAAATAAATAAATAAATAAATAAATAAATAAACGAGTGCAGCCAAATTATGTCCAGTTAAACTGTAGTGTTATTTCCAAGAGTAGTGAATAAACCGTTGCATTGTTGTTTGATTCATCGCTCATCGGACTCTTCATTTTAAAGCTCAAGACACAACACTGTCACATCCCCCACCCCACTAATTTATTCAATATACTGTATGCCACTGAAATGTTATAGGACTGGTAGGATGGTCTCCCCAATCAAGTGTTTTCCCACTAAGAAATTTTTATTTTTGCAAGCCTTGACATTAGTTTTCCGTAGAGTGCACAGAACTGTTTTGACTCAAACTCCACAAGTATGTGAATACCTTGGTTTATATTAATACATATGATTATTTAAAACAAGGAGAGAAATGTTTTTTTCGTTGTTTCTAAAGTTACTTTTTTGTTCCATTGGTTACTGCTCCTTGCCACCATTTACACCCCATTATTCTCAGTCTCATTTGCCCGCTTTGTCTGTTATTCTGATTGGCTGTGACAATCTTTGTGATTAACTATTTTTAAAGGCATCTCTGACATCAGATGTGGTAGCATGTTACCATTCACAAAATTAACAGGATCACCTCTATCAGATTAAATAGATGTGACAGCAAACAGGGTCGAGGGCAGTGAGACAACAGAGAAAGAGAGAACTAAATGAAAATGAAAATTAAAAAGTTGAAAACCAAGAACACACAACAGCTGCCAGGAAAAGGGAGCAAAAGAGTACTGGAATAACTTGACTATGTTAACAAACTTACCCACATTCACAACAATAAATACAAATCCTAGTAAGTTTCCATTCAATACTCATGAAAAGATTCACTAGACTAGAGGAAGCTAGAAAAAAATGACAGAAAGGGAAGTTAAAGAAAAGATGACCTATTTACACAAAATAAAAACTGCTCTCCCCTTTTCTCTCTAAAGCCACAATCAATTCTTTTTTACTGACAGAATCACAAGTCATTAGAGACAAGACAGTAATGGTTTTCCAAAGCTCCTGACATCAGATACAAGGAAGTAAAATCCTACCCTTAATTTTTTTCCTAATAATAACTGCATGCTGTCAAGTCAATTATGTTACAATGACCCTTTCCAGGGTTTTCTGCTCAGAGAATACACAGAAGTGATGTAACATTTCCTTCTTCTATGGGCATTTGAGACTATCGCTTGCCCATGATTACACAGGCTGGCTCTTCTCTTGGGAGGGGGGGGGGGGCAAGGTGGGGAATCATGTTCCCAACCTCTGGCTCCGGGAAAAGATACCTAAACAACCTAGCTAATTCATTTTGCTCTACCTCAGAATTTTAGTCATTTCTAATGAGTAGGAATGATTGCTTGAACATAGGTATTTCTTCTACAAATCTTGGCTTTCAGGTTATCACCACCAAGGCATTTTCTAACTTAGTGTGCAGCACTGCCTCCAAGGGAAACCTCTGACAGCACCCTAAACAGGAGATGGATTCTTAGGCAAAAAAAATCAGGCAAGAATGGCTTGAGCTCTATTTGCACCAATGATTAAGGTCCTAGGGACAAGTTCTTGATGGGCCCAATTCTGAAATCTCAGCAAATTATGACAACTATGATTTGTCACACTACATATACCCAGATGTTGGAGCCTGAAGAACTTTTTTTACTGCAGTGATTTTTTTACTGTTAAAGACTCTTCCCATCCTCCATTCTGAGACTGACTCTAGTGAGATTTTTTTTAAAGGGGGAATCTAAAGATTTTAATTAAAGGAAATATTTCCAGTGCCTGATCCAGTTTGTGCCAAACAAAGGCACATCAACAGGATTTTGCTTAGCAACATATAGAATAATAATATTGAAGCCAGGATTATGTGTTGGATCCTGTTGCACCATTCATGATCAGAAGGTCTCTTCTGCATCCAAATTTCCAGTTCACACAAGACACTGCATCACGGTTCTGGCTCATCTCATAGTATGGCAGAACTTCTTGTGCTATGCCACACAATGGCTTCTACTAGTTTTCCCATAATAGTTTATACACCAGCATCACCACCAGAATTTCCACTGGCACATCTCTGGATTCAACTCTATGTGTTATTTATTTCACAAAACTCCAAGAACAAATGGTACTTTGATGCCTGCCACAGCCTCTGGTATTGCAGCATAGTGGAACACAGCCATTGACTTCAATTTGATCTACCTATCACCAGTGCCACAGTACACTTTATATAATGTGAAGGAATTGCACTTCCATCATTCTTCCAGTGGAATCCATTGAAAAGTCTGCATAGAAATGAAACATCTCAAAGATTACATCTTTCATCTCCATTACATTACAGTTATCTCTGTTCTTCAGTTAAAGCTATTTTCATCTTCACTCTCTGAGTGGAACCTAATATATGTTTCCCACAATGGTACTCAAAAGGTGCTGAAAATTAATTTTCCCTAATGGACTTCTTTGTGCCCTAGAGGGCAATAGCATTCTCCATGTAGTCAACTAAAGACAGACTATAAAATAAAAAAGGGCATAAAATTTGTTTTATCAGTTTATTCTCCTCTCCTATCAGGCTGTGACACCCATATGAACAAGAGTGCATTGTCCAATCACAACTGCTGCTCATCTCCTACAAAAGGCTGAAACACACCCTGGTTGACAGCATTTTTTAAAAAAATATTAGCTTCATATGAGGAAAATCCTGACAATTCCTCCACCGTATGTATCATTTTTTTAAAACTCTGACAGAACTCATTTTGAGCGAACAAAACATCAAGTGTACCCTGTCATTCTGGATAATTTCTTAGGCTCAAATCCCCCAAATACATCATAATGGGAGGGTGAGGCCCACACACAATGGGACAAATACTTCTCTAGCATGAAAGATGAACCAAAGCACTCTTGATCCAAGGATTTCAGAATTCTACCAATAGGTAAAGTATATTTTTAAAAAGAGAATCTAAACAAGTTATACAAGCAGAGATACAGTGGTACCTCATACAATGATTTTTATCCGTTCCACGGGGCTCGTTGTTTTACGAAACAATTGCTATATGATCCATGCACTGTATAGCAATTTTCCCAATGGGATGCATCGTACAATGATTTTTTTTGCTAAGTGGTTTTCCCCATTAAAAAATTGTTGTACGGTTTTTTCCATAGGGAAAATTGTTATGCGGGACACCATTGAACCCACTCCCCCCGCCAAAAAAACCCAAACCCAACCCTGATTGTTATGTGATTCCGTTGCTATACAGGGCAATTGTTGTACGAGGTTCCACTGTATATGACAGAATGGAAAGTACTAGTGTGTAATAATATGTTTGCAGATAAATACTTTGTCAACAATAATGAGAGGAATCAAATCCTAGCTGTATCTTCTACCACATTCCTTGGACCAAAGTTACCTGCAAACTTCTTTGAATTCTTCTGCTTCAGTAATCACCTTCTAATTCAGCTATTGTTTTCAGTCTGATTCCGTGAATCTGAAGTGGGCATACGTCCTCATTATGCAGGACTGTCCTCTGTTTGAAATACAAAGGACCATCTTCCATTTAAATACAATATTTGGTGCAAGGTTAGGGAATCCCATGCCCTCTAGAAGTTTGAACTTCAAATTATAAGAACATAAGAACATAAGAACAGCCTTGCTGGAACAGGCCACAGCCCATCCAGTCCAGCATTCTGTCTCACACAGTGGCTCACCATTTCCTTCAGGGTATTCCCAAGGAGATGCCTTCACCTTCTTAGGATTCCCTGGAAATGGCATTGAGAGATATCCTGCCTATCTCTCCAACCCCGAGGTTGTCCTTAAGTATCCATAATTATAGCCATTGATACCCTTGTCCTCCATGAACTTGTCTAATCCTTTCTTAAAGCTGTCAAATTCCTCCAGCCCCATACAACATGGTCAGTGCTAACAGGTCATGAGACCTGAAGTAAAAAATATCCAGAAGGCAAAGATGCTCTACCTCAGTGATGGTGAATCTTTTACAGACCAAGTGCCCAAGAAAAAGGAGGTGGCATGTGTGCCCATGCAACCATGTGATGTCACTGTTGTGCCTCCATGGAAATGCATGCCATCATGGGTATGTGTGACCCCACCCTGTGGGTCTGCATGACACACACCCACACATGCACACAACCTCCCCACAGGTGTGCATGACATCACCATTACCATCCCCTGCACATGTACTGCCACCACCACCTCACTCTCCTTAATAATATAGGTGTCCTTTGAAGACATACATGCAGATACATTTTTATGTGATCAAACAGCTTTTTTTATGGAAGCTCTGAACACCCAAGGGTGAGTCAGAGCTTCAAAGGGTTATTTTTCTCTGACTATAACTCCCATAATCCTTCAAGATAGCATGTTTCCCAAGGTCTGGGATAGATTACTTTAAATTTTCAAGAGCTGTTTTATGTGCCATAATTTTGGTGCCCTTCAGCTTGATTTGCTACTGATGCAATGGGTTGAATTGTTTTGGGGAAACACATATAAAAGTGTGGTGCAAGTTGAAATAAATTCAGTTGTATACATAAATATACATAGATATAAATATTTGGAATAGCTTTAAGTATAGAATAATAAATATTTTGAATAGCTTTAAATATAGTAAGAACAAATTGACTCGTATCTGTACAGTGCTACCTCATTTGTGTTCCTTCCATTTCTCCCTGCTAAATCTTTGACACTTTAACTAAATGCCTTGCTGCTCATTCCCAACCAGGAAGAAGCACAAGTTTGTATTTACTCACATTCAGTATTTCTTGCATTTCTCTCCCTTTACCCAAATTCTCTCCCTGTCTACCCTCTGTGGTGTTGACATTTAGAGTGTCTGCTCCTTGGAGCAAGAGCTTATTCCACAAAGCATCATGCAAACATCAGGATAAAAATAGAAGTTCTGAATTTCTTTATCTTTTTAAGGAGATTTTTGTCATCAGGGACATACTCTGACAGATGTGATGGACAACATGGGAAAGACCCTATTTAAATGCAGGGGGAATCTCACTTAACCAGTCAAGCTGTGGAAAAATTCTTCGAAAAGGATCCTATTGGCAACTGGAAAAAGGAAACTCCATGCTAGATTGTCCCAAAATAAGTACTATAAAATAACCAGATCCAGAACCACTGCACCTAACATCAGGTTACAATAGAAAGAGGCTGTTTCAGGTAGAACTGATCCAGACCTGCTTCTTCTAGAAGATTATAAGAAAACTAGGTGTCACTTTTTAACTTTATCCTGATAAGTGATGACCCAGCCATTGTGAAGTCACTTTTCAACAACTCAGCATAAGATGCATATCCAGATTTTTTTAAACAAATTAAAAAATCAGGTCCATGTACCCTCCCCAGAACTACCAAAATAAACTATAGAAAGCACAGATTCTAATATCTCTTTCCCCTGCTTTTCACAGCAAACTGGAAGAGTCGACAATTATATATTCATGATCTGAGGGAATAAAATCAGGTCTCTGAAGATAGCCTGGAATATCCAAGACATATTATATCAGGGAAGTAAAAACCAAAAATAAACATTATGGGATGCAAAAGTATGTAAAAATGGCTAGATTCAAGGCCCTATATGTATCTCATAAAATTATAAAGTCAGTTTGATATAACAGTGTTGTATTTTAAAAGAAGCATATGTATACGGTAACAGCCAAAATTCTTACCTGAATCTTTTCAACAGCCATTCCATAATTTTATTTTAAAAATGTTTATATATGTACTTACATATCAAAATTAATCTGGAAAAAAAGTTTTCTTATCGGGTAGCATAGGTTTTTAATATTGGACATTCCACTGTAATTGGCAAATAAAAAGTGTAATTCTATTTATTTCTTCTCAGAGGTAAGGTTTCCCTTGCTCGAAAGCCAGTTGTATCCGACTCTAGGGTGCAGTGCTCATCTCTGTTTCAAAGCCGAAGAGCCAGCACTGTCTGCTTCTGCAGATGTTTCTGTGGTCATGTGGCAGGCATGACTAGACACCGGAGTGCACGGAATGCTATTTCCTTCCCACCGAAGTGGTCCCTATTTATCTACTTGCAATTTCTTGCTTTCAAACTGCTAGGTTGGCAGGAGCTGGGACAAAGATGGGAACTCATTCCGTCCTGCAGTACTTGGGAATCGAACTGCTGACCTTCCGCCTCCCAGACAGCGTCTTAGCTACTTGCGCCACTGCAGTCCTTCTCAAGAGGTACAGCCTATTAATTTGAATACAGCTTACTTCTAAATAAGAATGGTCAGGATCATACCTAATTAATCTTATAGAAACTCATAGAAGATCCAACCCTAGTTTCCTACAGCAATACCTACCACTTCTAATACATTTCTACATAATCTTTACTTTGGTCTCTGCCTGGGACTCTTCCATATCCTCTATAGCCATGGTTCACAATGTGGGGCACATGCCCCAAAGGGGGCAATTTGATTTTTAGGGGGCACAATTCAAGAATGAGTTATTAGCAGTGAATTAACTTTTAGGCTTCCTCCACATGAATAGTTCACTTTTTGAACAATAGGAATTATATGACACAGGGGTATGGGGCATAGGATTTTAGAGATGCTTAGGTGGGGCATGTCCAAAAAAAGGTTGGGAACCACTGCTCTATATTATCTCTATCTGCTGCAACAAAGTAAATGTGGCAATGTGCATGCTGTGTAAACAGCCACCCAGATGTAAATAACCATGAATGCATAACTGGATTTTGTATATTTTCAGGGGTGTGAGGTTATGCAAGTCATTACAACCCTATTCTCAAATGATTGGAGATCATTTATCAGCCTTTTCTGTTTTTAAAAAATACGTTAGAGTTCAGTATTGAGGAGGTGAGCATTTGGACTTGTCTAAGGTCATCTAAGTAAATGTTAGTAAGGTAGCTCACAGTTCCCCATGTAGAGGCCAATTTATATGATCAACAGAATCAAGCAGAAATGCTTCCTTTTCCTCTAGCAGGCCATTTCATGCTACACCAGGTCTATTTGTCAAACACTGACAAAATTGTTCAATCTAAAAAAAAAACAGACCTAGAAACCATTTCTGCCATTTGCTACATCGTTTTGAGTTTTGAAGAAAGGTGCACTTGACAAAAACAGAGGTTGCTTTGTCACTGTGGTTCTTACCTCTGCCCACAGCAACCCATCACAGTGAAGGGAAGCAGAGTTCTTTAGAAAATACCCCAACTTTCCAGAAGAAAATTGTTATGATATTATCAAAGTAACAAGAATTGTCCCTTTCTTTAACCCACCATCTTCCCCAGTTTTAAATGATAGGTTTTGAGATTGCTTCATGGACATATCTTGCCACTGCTGTAATCGATCCCAGACAATCATCAAATAGGGCATAGGCTTTGGCACCGCAAGTAGTCTGGCCACCTAACGCCAACATACTGCAGTATTTTATGTAGAGAGTGTACATTTCTATCGATAAGTTGCTGTAGTTACAGGTTTTGGGATGACCCTAAAGAAACTGTGGGCATAACATGTTTACAGGTACCATTTCTCAGAGAGAATGTTGTGTGAAGAAGATTCAACCATCTGATATGTGGAAATATTCAACCTTCAGATACATGGACTACCATATACCTTTATCATGTTGGGTTGAGTGGATAAGAACTAGAGACCATCTGGAGGGACAAAACTTACTGACCCCCAATTAATACATACAGGAGTCCTTTTGAAGAATGTAATTCTCAAGGCAGTAAGATACACTGAATTCAGTGAGATGTCTGAGTGAATTTAAAGTTTATTTTTCATAGAGTGGATACTGTAGTGGCTCAAATGGATAAGACGCTGACTGGGAGGCGGACGGTCAGCAGTTCGATTCCCGATTACTGCAGGACGGAATGAGCTCCCGTCTTTGTCCCAGTTCCTGCCAACCTAGCAGTTTGAAAGCAAGAAATTGCAAGTAGATAAATAGGGACCACTTCAGTGGGAAGGTAACAGCATTCTGTGCGCTCCGGTGTCTAGTCATGCCTGCCACATGACCACAGAAACGTCTGCAGAAGCAGATAGCACCGGCTCTTCGGCTTTGAAACAGAGATGAGCACTGAACCCTAGAGTCGGATACGGCTGGCTTTCGAGCAAGGGAAACCTTTACCTTTACTTGCCCTTTAGACTCATGCAAATATTTTGGTCTTGTGTTCAAGATATGTGTTCAAATGGGAAAAGGAGGTCTGTGCCATATAAATCCACCCCACATTGTATCTGTTCAACAATCCTGCCAATTAGGAAACTTCATGTGCACACATGCATGCTCAAGTGGGGACTGCTAGTGGACAACAATACATTGCGTGAATGTGGAAAGACACAGAGTCTGGTTCATTTACTGGTCTGCCGATAGCTGCCAGAGACATGCACCAATGAGAACATGGGTTTGGGCAATGACAAAGCAAAAAACAAGTGGCTTCATTTTAGCAGTCAAAGGTTTGATCAGGACATGAAAGAAGTAGTATTTCATAAGAACATAAGAACATAAGAACAGCCTTGCTGGAGCAGGCCACAGCCCATCCAGTCCAGCATTCTGTCTCACACAGTGGCTCACCATTTCCTTCAGGGTATTCCCAAGGAGATGCCTTCACCTGCTTAGGATTCCCTGGAAATGGCATTGAGAGATATCCTGCCTATCTCTCCAACCCCGAGGTTGTCCTTAAGTATCCATAATTATAGCCATTGATACCCTTGTCCTCCATGAACTTGTCTAATCCTTTCTTAAAGCTGTCAAGACTGACAGCTGTCACCACTTCTTCTGGCAGGGAGTTCCATAGTCCAGTAATCCTCTGAGTGAAAAAGTACTTTCTCTTATTTGTTTGAGAACTAGTACCCAAAAGTTTCATCGAGTGTCCCCTAGTTCTAGTGTTGTGCAATAGGGAAAACAGTTTTTCCTTATCTACTTTGTCCACACCGTGCATGATTTTATAAACTTCAGTCAGGTCACCTCTTAGACGCCATCGTTCAAGAGTGAAAAGGCCCAACCATTGCAACCTCAGATGGTAAGGAAGGTGTTCCAGTCCCCTAATCATTCTGGTTGCCCTCCTCTGCAATTTCTCCAACTCCATAATATCCTTTTGGAGGTATGGCGACCAGAACTGTACACAGTATTCCAGATGGGGCCTCACCATAGATTTATAAAGAGGTAAAATGACACTTGCTGACTTATTTTCTATACCTTTCCTAATGATCCCTAGCATTGAGTTTGCTTTTTTCACTGCTGAAGCACACTGGGTTGACAGCTTCATTGAGTTGTCCACCAGGACACCAAGGTCCCTTTCCTGGTTTGTCGCAGAGAGTTCAGACCCCATCAGTTTATAAATGTAATTGGGTTTTTTTGCCCCAACATGCATCACTCTGCACTTACTAATGTTGAAGCTCATTTGCCACTGTTTTGCCCACTCCCCCAGTGTCAAGAGATCACTCTGGAGCTCCTCACAAACTCTCACAGTTTTTACTACCCTGTATAATTTAGTGTCGTCAGCAAATTTGGCTACCTTGCTTTTTACTCCAACCTCTAGATCATTTATGAAGAGGTTGAAAAGCAGGGGTCCCAGTACTGAACCTTGGGGAACCCCACTCTTTACTTCCCTCCACTTGGAGAAGTGTCCATTTAGTGCTACCCTCTGTTTCCTGTCCCTTAGCCAGTTGCTGATCCAGGACAAGACCTGTCCCTTTATTCCATCACTGGTAAATTTATTCAAGAGCCTTTGGTGTGGGACCTTGTCAAAAGCCTTCTGAAAGTCCAGATAAACAATGTCAACTGGATCCCCCTTATCCACATGCTTGTTGACACTCTCAAAACATTCCAACAGATTAGTGAGGCATGATTTGCCCTTGTAAAAGCCATGTTGGCTCTCCTTTAGCAGCGCCTTCTCTTCTATGTGCCTATTAAATCTATCTTTTAGGATGGTTTCCATCACTTTACCTGGGACACATGTCAAACTGACAGGTTGGTAATTTCCTGGATCACCCCTGGATCCTTTTTTGAAAATTGGTGTTACATTCGCTACCCTCCAGTCATCAGGCACAAAGCCTGATTTGAGGGAAATATTATATATTTTGGCTAGGAGATCAGCAATTTCACCTTTAAGTTCCCTCAGAACTCGTGGATGGATGCCACCTGGTGATTTGTTAGTGTTTAGCTTAACAAGACATGCAAGGACCTCCTCCTTGGTTATTTCTATTTGGCTTAATTCTTCGGTTTCTCTCCCTACGAAGATAGGCTCTGTTTTGGGCATGTGGTCTCTGTCTTCTTCAGTGAATACTGAAGCAAAGAATTCATTGAGTCTCTCTGCAATCTCTGTTTCCTCTTTAATAAACCCTTGCCTTCCATTGTCATCTAATGGTCCAATGGCCTTCCTAGTTGGGTTCTTACTTCTAATGAACTTAAAGAAGTCTTTGTTATTTCTCTGATTATTTTTAGCTATACGCTCCTCAAAGTCTTGCTTTGCTTTCCTGATTGTTGCCTTGCATTTGTTCTGCCATTATTTCAAATAATGCAGATGCCTTTACATATAAAACAGTAAGCATAAAGTCCCTTCCCTAAAGATACTTATGCTACATGCATGAATGCCAGAGGAGGATCTGGTCTACATGGCTCCCTCCCCATTCCCACACAGTTCTAATTTAATTTTAATGTTAAATTTAATTTTAATTTAATTTCAACTTGTTTGCTGCCCACTCAGACAAGCCCGACTCAGGGCAGCTTACATAATTTTAAAACCCCACAACAATAAAAGCAGTTAAAAGTTTAGTTTAGTTTAGTTTAGTTTAGTTTAGTCAATGATGTATTTTGTTGTTGGTGGATTTTGATTTGTATGGGTATTGTTGTCATTTATTTTCTGTTTGTTCACCACCCAGAGTGGGATAACACCCAGATAGGCGGTATATAAATTCAATAAATAAATAATAATTAGACAAATATCTGTCCACTATATGATGTAGTTTCCTATGTTGAGCAGGGGTTGAACTTGACGGCCTTATAGAACTCTGATTCTATGAATCCTGGATTCTTAAATACAACACACAGCTCCAAGTTTCTGGGATATTATATCACCGCATATAAGATTTTTTTTCATGTCATTATACATTTAGATTTTGTAATTATAAGTTTCAGCAGCATGATGAGATAATTAGATGCAATTATGTAAATTCACAAAAGTCAATTAAAATCACATTTTAAAAGCCACAAACCCAGAAAACTCAAACAAAAAGTATTAAAATTATCAACAAGAGGCAAAAAACCTATGGGACAGGATAAATTCCAAGTGAGACTGCTCTCAGTATCCTATTTCACCCCAAAGTAGCATTATTCTTATTACTTAGCTTTTAAAAATGAATATATGCAACTGCCTTTTCATTAAAAACCCAGGCATCTGTATTACATTATGAAGCAGAAGTAGACAACCCATGGCCCTCCAGATGTTGATCTGCTATGTTACCCACCAGCGCAGGCCAGTGCCAGATGAAAAATGGAGGGGCAGAGAGAACCCACCCACCCCTCTCTGGTTTTTCTGTTAAAATCTGGCTTACAATTTTAACTGGGATTTATTTGGGGGGTAAGGTTTATATTATGAGCATCCTGAAAAATCATGCTAAGATTTATTTTCCAGTTAGGTCTTATTTTCAGGGAAATATAGTAGTAATTTCAGATGTGTTTCTGAAATGTCTCTCTCTCATCTAAAGCAATCGCTACTAGTTTGAAGAAGAGGAGAGTGGTCGGGAGTGGTCGAACTCCATGGGAGCTGCAAGGAATAAGGGGCCATTCAACAATTATGTGATCCTCGAGGGGGGGAGGGAGTCTGCCATCTGAATCATGGAAAAATTACGTGGAGCTGTTGTGTTTTCGAAACATGGCAATTTTTTAGGTTTAAAAATTATCTCTGGGAATGTTGATCCAATTTGAGATTACTGAATTGCTTGTGCAGTCTATTTCTAACTGACAGAAATTTATAATCCTTATAAAGAAGATAGTAGAAGAACACTATCGGAACTTACCTGACATCCTCATTCCTCCCTGCAAAAATAAAATCTCTTCACAAAGGGTGTGATGCATCGAGAATCCTCACTGACACGTTCTGCATTAGGCACCGATAGTGAAAAGCTCTAAAAATTGGAGTTTCGATACAAAAGCTCTGGATTACAAAATTTTAAGGGGGGGGGGGAGGTTCGAACCAAAAATTACGGTCGGATTACATGGGGGGAGAGGGTGGATTTTCCCCAAAAAATGGATCACGTTGAATGGCCACTAAGAGAACCAGTATTCTCTTTTCATTAGGCCCTGCAAAGGCTACATGTCAAAAAGCTTCTTCCACTTTTTTTAAAAAAATGATTTTTGTAAGTACAGTAATACCTCATACAAAGTCCACTTCGTACAACATCGAATTCATACAACATTGCCTAATTCCTTTGAAAAAGTTGCAGCGACTTTGTATGAGGCATTGGGGTTTTTTCCAGGTTGCATTGTGCCTGGGCAGTTTTAAAGGCAGTTCACATGCGTGCATTGCTCTTGTGGGTTTTGCACGAGGTGAAGAGTGTTTAGAAGTAATTTTGAGCATGATTTTGAAATTTTTGGATTTTTTTCATCAGAATTTTTAGAAGCATTCCTGGGATTTTTGCAGCATTCTTCAGGTTCTTGGACAATCAGGGTTGTTTGACATGTGTTTGTAATGTATTTAGCCTTTAGACAATGATTTCTTAAAGTTCTGTCAGTTTCCTGTCTGTTTCCTTAACTTTGCCCTGAAGTCTGCGGCAAAGGATTTGGCAAGGATTTGGATGTTGTATGAAGCATCGCGGCTAGGATTTTGCATGCCTCATACAAAGTCCAAATCCGTATAAAGTCCAAACTTGTGGAACCAAGTTTGGACGTTTTATGAGGTATCACTGTATAACATGTTCTCATGTATCAAGTCAGGTCTGGCAAAAAACACAAACAGTAAATATATCAGTTTGAGAAGTATTGACTATAAGGCATTTCCTCATCCCAAAAGACTGAGTTATCTTATTTTGGACTACACACAATCTTTTTATTGTAAATGAAATATATAAAGAATATGATACCTTTGGAGTGATTTATAAATACACGAATATATGCTCTCTGACAAAAAGCTCATATGAAGAAACCCAGACATTACAGAAGCATAAAGTAATCAAGGAAATGTGAGGGAAGGGGAAAGTGCTGCTTTAAAACAACTCTGATGCTGCTAGTAATGCATTTTTCAATCCCTTGATCAAAGAACGAATAAAATCCTAGATTCTAGTGTACTCATTTTCATCTGGCACCTCCTTCCAATCTGATACCAATCAGTTATTATTCTAAGGCTGCAATCCTGTCACATAATTATGCAAAAGATATAATTTTCAGTGGTGACTTGCCATAATTTAAGAAATCTCTGCAGCCATTATCTGCCATTCCCAGTGGTAATGTATGGTTGTGAGAGCTGGACCATTAGGAAAGCTGAGCGGAGAAGAATATATGCCTTTGAAATGTGGTGTTAGAGGAGAGTTTGAGAGTCTCCTGGACAGAGAGGAGAACAAATAGGTCAATCATAGAAGAAATCAACCCTGACTTTCTAGTCAAATAGTAAAGATGAAGCTGATGTAATATGGACATCAAATGAGAAGAGAGGATTCACTTGAGAAAGCCTTGATGCTGGGAAAGGTGGAGGGCAAAAGAAGAAGGGGGCGGCCAAAGATGAGATGACTAGATGGTATTGTAGATGCAATGGGTACAGAGGTGAGCGGGTTGAGGAGGATGGTGGAGGACAGAGGTGCCTGGTGGACAATGGTTCATAGGGTCGCAAAGGGTTGGAATCGACTGTGTGACTAAACAACAAAAGTATCTGTTGTATACTGAATTGCGCTACCTGGCATGTAACAAGTAACACTTGCAGAGATTTCTTAACTTGCAGCAATTTGTTGCTAAAGCCTACAGTTGTGCAACAGAATTTCAGCTTGTGAGTTAAACAATAATTGTTAAATCAAGAAAAGCTTGTTTTCAGTTAGCTGCTTCAATTTTTTTAAACATATCTTATTTGCTTTACGTGCCTTGGGTACAGTATTTCAATACAACCATAGTTCATTATAGGGAACATTCCATTCACATACTCTTATGACTGTTCTGCATTAAATATTCAACAGAAACAACGCGGGAAAACTGATCAAACAGTTTTATGCACATGTACACTGAAGAAAACCCAACTTGTTTGATATATATTTTTAAAAGGGCATGAGGAGTATGTTTTAGAATGCGCATTTTGAGTATGGGTTGAAAAACTTTGATTTGTTTTATTTTATCTTGTGTTTTCTAAATCTCATTTTTTTTCCAGACTGCTCCCCAAAACCTGATAAAGATGACCACACAAACCCGAAAGTACAGTAAAAGAATGCAATATGAGTAGGGATACCAAGGGCCTGTCCAAAGGGGGGAACTGGGAAGTCTTTTACACACTGAAAAGATCCTTATCTTCACTGGGATCTACAGGGTGGCCTATAAGTCCCTACCCATCCATATGTATTATTATTATTATTTTAAATATTTTTTTCAGAGAAATATGGCCAATTTAAGCCCATTTAAACTTGAAGAGTGTATTGTAACAAGTACATGGATACATGAGCACAAGAATACTGGTGACACCCTCAAGGCTGCCATCAGAGGGGGACCATCAGGACTCACAGGGGGGCTGGCAGTGACCCAAAGCTGTGTGAATTTTAAAATACTTTTTTTAACCGCGGCGCGCGGTGGCACCAGCAGCCTCTGAAGCGCGTACGCAAGAATCAGAAAGAGGGGGTACCCAATTGTGCATGCTCAGGAAACCGCACAGGCATGCTGTGTAGTGACTGAGTCAGCACCGTCCAGAAAGGGAGACCCGGGAAACGCAAAAGCCCCGGTCCAGGCACGGATTTGGCAGCCTAGCAGGAAAAGAGCAGATCGGATCACATGGGAAAGGGGGGGTGGTGCAGAGAAGAAGGAGACCCCCAGTATTTGATCCCGATTGCTCTGTGGGAGGGTCAGAAAACACCACCTCTAGCGTAAAAACAGAAAAAAGTTTGACTAATAGGTAAATTAAATTACTAAATCTCCTTAGAAGTAAATAATTATTCCCAACTGCTGTCTTTTTTCTAGATGTAACTTTTTTGTGTGTTGTTTTTTTTCTTCAAAAGAGGTGGTAGACAGCTTTTATAAGTGCCATTTGCTGTTTTGCAACAAAACAGAACGACACGTCTTGATGAAAGATCGGCTTTTAAGGAGTATCCGTAGGCTTTTCATTCTAGAATCTTTGAAAACACACCCACTGGATTTAAAAGTAAAGGTAAAGGGCTCTCTTGCTCAGAAGCCAGCCATGTCCAACTCAAGGTTACGGTGCTCATCATCTCCATTTACAGCTAAAGAGCCAGCACTGTCTGCATCTGTAGACATTTCCATGGTCATGTGGCAGAATGACGAGACATCAGAGCACATGGAACACTGTTACCTTTCCTGCTGAAGCAGTCCTATTTATCTACTTGCAATTTATTGCTTTCGGACTGCTAGGTTGGCAGGAGCTGGGACACAGATGGGAGCTCACTCCATCATGCAGTACTTGGGTCTAGAACTGCTGACCTGCCAGTCTTCCAGTTGTCAAATTCAGCGTCTTAACCACTAAGCCACTAAGATAAATGCCTCCATAAAAAAATATTTGCTCTTACTTAAAATAGGTAGCACATTTTAGGATTCACAACTGAAGATTTACAATAGTGAGATAGTAAAATCAATCAATCAACCTTTTTTTATTTATTTGAACATTTATATGACAGTCTCCATCTGGCAATCTATCAGGACTGATTACAGAATCATAAAGAACAAAAGCTTCAAAGAAAAGGACATACCATAAATAGCAAAGAAAAGAACAATATATGATACCAGGGGTTCTCAACCCTTTCAAGCCAAGGGCCAGGTTATGCTCCCTCAGACAGCTTCGGGGACTGGACGGCCATTTTGCCCTGCCTGCCACACATGGCACTTCCAGGTGTGGTGGAGGTCTACAAATTTAATACATTTTTGTCATCAGGATACCCAATACATGAATATTAATTAATTCCCTCTTCAGTTGCTTATGAATATGGTTCTCTTGCCAATTGTTACATTAACAGTTTAAGCAGGTACAGCAGAATGCTGTGGGTGTTTACTCTGAAGTAATACCCAATGAGTTCAAGGAGGTTTATTACCAGGAAAGTGTGCTGCCACTATATTCAGTGTGTTGTTGTTGTTTTTCATTAGCATCATGAGTGATGCAAGCCTCGGCTCTCCAACAGCTAAACTTCCAGTCAATCAATCAATCAATCAATCAATCAATCAATCAATCAATCAATCAATCAATCAATCAATCAATCAATCAATCAATCTATCTAGATATCTAGATATCTAGATATAATAGTTAGATATAATGTAATACATTCTTGGAATTCAATCTGCAGTGGCTCAAGTTACTAAGACGCTGACTGGAAGGCGGCAGGTCAACAGTTCAAGACCCAAGCACTGCATGACGGAAAGAGTGCCTGTCTCTGTCCCAGCTCCTGTCAACCTAGCAGTTAGAAAGCAAGAAATTGCAAGTAGATAAATAGGGACCACTTCAGCAGGAAGGTAAACAGCATTACGTGGGCCTGCCACATGACCATGGAAACGTCTGCAGAAGCAGACAGCGCTGGCTCTTTGGCTTTGAAACAGAGATGAGCACTGAACCCAAGAGTATGATATGACTGGCTTTCGAGCAAGGGAAACCTTTAAATTTATGTGGCAGGCATGACACATGGCCAAATTTTGCCATGCCCACAGATTTGGCCACACCCACAGAGGGGCATGGCCAAAATGTGTGTGTGGGAGGCCAATAGGATTAATCAGTATGGGACCCAGAAATTTCTGATGGCAGGCCTGGACACCCTGAATACAATACTGTAAGTGGTAAATTTAGAGAAAGATTCAATAGGGACTTACAGGCCACCCTGTAGTTTATCTCTCAATTGAGCAAATCTTCCATCCACATTGGAGATTTCTCATCAGGACTGGCCTTAAAGCAAGGGAGACCTTTACAATTCCAGCAGCATCAGGCAAAAAAAATTTGCACACAAATCAGAAGCAGGACAGCATTAGAATACCGTTTTGAAAGGACCACCCAATTGAACTCATACAGATTTTCCTTCTGACTATTCAACCCTGCAATGCATCAGATACTATACAAGTACCAAAGCATACCTCCAGTGTATCTAGAATTACACTGCATTGGGAAATACTTTTAAAAGGGTATTGAAGACAGTCATGTAGGAAAATAACTGTTCCATTGTTCGCTTAAGTATCACAATTCACTACATAGGTCAAATGGTTGTCACCTAAGATAACACTACCTACAGCTGTATTAGGTGTGAACTAACTACATGAGCTACAAAGCAGAATCATCAGCATTATCTTAGAAATGCAGAGTTGGAAAGGACCCTATGGATCATAATGAAGAGCGTTCTGGAAAGAATGAAGCCCAAGCACTGTATCAGAGAGAGGGGGACACATTAAAAATGGTAGACCAAAACACTCCGCATTAAAAAAGCCTGTGGGTACCGTAAATTGCCTCAAACTGACCAACACCAAGATCCTAATGGCAAGCTATATGCTTCTCTGGACAGGCTCAAACAAAAACATCAAGTTCTTTTAACCAAACGAAATGTATCAAATATGGGTATTAAAATGGCTGCTCTGTTTGTGATCATGTTTAAATCATCTAGTCAATGGAAAGAGCAGTGAAATGAGTAGCAAGAACTGCTCTAGGAAAAGCAAGACCAAATACCTATCTAATCAAATACCTATCTAATCAATTCTTAATTAATAAATATCAGTGCTGAAGGTATCTGCTTACTGAATAGCAAATTATCAAAGCCAAAAAGAAGGAACCAAAGTTAGGCCCTATCCACTGATACAAAAAAGAAAAAAAATGACTGAAAGCATCCACAAATATGTGGCATGGCCCAGATTAATACAAAATACTCTTTCCTGATTCTTCTCCAACTGAAATCCCACTGGCACATTTCTCATACTCTTCAAAGAAGCAAAAGAAAGCTTATCTATTCATTTGTGTATCTCTCCTACTATTGCCAGACAGTCTGGTCTCCTAATACATCAATATTCACTGCCTTTGGGAATGTCTCTGAATTTATATTCTTTAATAGGTCAACAATGAGGCTCCTTTTTGGTGAATAAAGTATAATATTTCAACATTGTTCTTTGAATGTTTTTTATGTGCTCAGCCATTCAATAGACTTTCACATTGTCACTAGCAGGAAAAGGATGAAACATTGAATGCAGCAAACTTTTCCTGGCAAAGAAAAATAATGTTTTTTTAAAGGACAGAAGTCGATGTTTTAGTTAGATCTATGTATTACACCTCAACGTCTATTTCTTTTGAGTTTGGTTCCATTAAGAAAGAGGGTAAGCAAGCGGAAGATGGGATTAGATTAGAGACTTTGATTCACTGGCTGAAATTCCATTGTTTAGCATGGTAAACTACACTAGAGAGGCTCACTAAATCAGTGGTGATTTGGAGAATCAACTCCTCTGTATGTTCTACTGATTCAAATTGTCCTACTTTAATTGCCACTTTCTACGCTAAAGTAACTTTTTCTGTGTCTAGGCCAGATGTGAAACTGCCAAAATTAAGCCATCTTTTGATGAATTCATTCTGTAGTTCCTAGAGAAGGCCCATTTGTATCAATTCAATTTAAAAAGGAACCAACTCAACAAATTCCTACTGATCCAGTGGGCTACTCCAGGGCAACATACTGCACAAACTCACAGAATTTCAGGCACTGTGTAGATTTGGGTGGAGGGGAAGTTGAGTTTTTGCAAAGGGGAAACAGAAACAATTTGCAAACAATAACTTTTTGTTTGCTACTGCCTTGAACTCCCGCAAATATACAACAGACCTGATGATTTTACAGCTATCAAACCACTAATCAGGTATGCTCAAGGTCTCTCCCAGTTATTCAGCATCTTGCCCCATCCTAGCAGGGAGCTGATTTGTCATGATAGTCATGTTTCCCCCTACAAAGACAGAATGAGACAGAGCTGTGTGCAAAATTTCCACAATGAGGATGTTGACTATTTTCCTTCAGTTTAATAGAAATGTCCATAGAAAAGAATTTCAGAAGAGAGAACATTTCAAATACATTTGTACTTACGAGGTTCTGAATGCTCGTGTTTACAAGAGCTGTGGTGGTGCAGTAGTTAAACTGCTGTACTGCAGCCCAAACATTGTGAGTTTGAGCCTGAAGGGGATCAAGGTTGGCTCAGTCTTCTAGCCTTTTGAGGTCAGTAAAATAAGTACCCATCATGTCGGGGGCAAAATGCTAATTACCTGTAAATCGCCTTGCGATGGGGCAGTATATAAGTGAAATTGCTATTGGTACCTTTTTAGGAGGTGGGCTAAGGACTGTGTGATGATACGTTGTCCTTTGTTGTACAATTGCCCCATAGCAGCTGGCCACAGCTTTCCCACACTTGCCCAGGAAAACATTACAAGGCAAATCTTCTTGAGGTGCTTTTTCAGATAAGGAAGTAGAGGCAGCCAAGGCGAGGGCATTACTGCAAAATGATGTAGAGAAGTTTAATAAAAAGAAAATGAAAGGCAGTTACATTATAGTAACCTCAAAAGCATAGCAAAATGGTCATTTCAATGAGGAAGATAAAAAGAAGCCTCTTTTATTGAAGAATAAAACTGTTAGGAAATTGGAAGACAGACTATGGTAGTTTTACCTGTTTTGGGGTAATGGAACTACCTCAGTCTCTCTTAAACCATTCAGGGGCTTACAGGGAAATAATGACCCAAAATGTATCTGCAAAGGTCACTCAAAACTATAATATTTGAATGCCTAGAGATGGCTTTAAATGATAAAAATAACAAAGGTAGAGCAAAAAAGAGTAGCAGAATTTTTTATGCACACACTCCGGTTTTTATTTTCATTATTCCCCAATCATGGAAATTCACTTTTCATAATTATTACCCAACATTTTTCTATCACTATTTGAAGGCTGCTTCCCATCACAACTGCCAACATGCTGACAAATGACACTAGGCAGATGGCAGTGAGGAGGAAGCAAAAGGTGGCCCACCTGCTGTTACAGTTGCTTTGGCTGCCACTTGCAATGCAAAACAAAACAAAACCCTGTGTGGAAAATTCCCAAAGCTGTGCTGCAAACTGTGCTAATACTGAAGATACCATATATACTTCAGCATAAGTTGGGTTTTTAGCCCCCAAAATGAAGTCGAAAAATGTGACTCGACTTATACTTGGGTCAATGTAAGCACTCAAAAACATACTCACACAAATGTCTAAATTAAATAATTTTACCATATTTTCATGTATTTTAATTATTTAAGCACACTAGTAGCTGCTGCATTTCCCACCCCTGACTTATACTCAGGTAAAATCTATTTTCCTAGTTTTAAAGGTCCAAATTAGGTACCTCAACTTATATTTGGGATGATTTATACGCAAGTTTATACGGTAACTTCTGAGAAGTTGTTGAAGAATGGTTTTTTCCTCTTCAGAAGTCTCTATGTCTAGCCAGGTTATCCTGCTATATAAATGTTCAAATAATACCAGTGAGTGTCAGTTGGTGGTTAACTAACCTGACCACCCTGAGGACTTGGTGTCGAAGTCCACAGGGAAGGGTGATGGTCCCCAAGTGGATTAAATCCCACTCAAATCCATCTTGATGGAGGGCAACAGCTTCATCAATACTGGCCTGGGAGCTTGTTACCTGAAAACTGGCAACCTTTTATGGGACCATACACAGGCAGGGTTGAATCAGGAACAAACTCACAGACAAAGTGTTTTGATACAAATTTAAAGATGTTTACTTATGAATCCAATAAGGAAATAAAGTACCAAATAAGAAAAATAAGAAATCCAGTTAGATGGAGTTCACTTTAGAAATACAGAAGATTGCTTAAAAATACTTAGACATATGGAATTACTCAGGAATAAAAATAAATGAAGAAGTTACGATAAATGAAAAGCTTACATAAAGATAGAAATTACTTGAAGGTAAAAAAGTTACTTTGAAATAAACAACATAGTTACTTAAAGGCCTACTTAGAAATGAATGAACCTTAAAAGGAAAGAATAAAGAAAAGCAGAGAAAATTAGAAGCAGGGGAAAGGAAGAGAAGATTGCTTAGAAATCACATGCTTAAGATTTCCTAAGGAAAAGAAAGAGACAGGGAGGAAAAGCTTGCTGGAGGTAGAGAAAGAGAGAGAGAGAGAGAGAGGGGGGGGGGTAGAGAAAGCCATCCTGACCACGCTGGATCAGGGAGCGAGAAGGAGAAGGTGCAGAGGAAGAGGCAGCAGAAGGGCCGAGAGTCTCAAGAAACCCTTCCTTTATAGATGAAACAAGTCAAAAATCCAGACAATTTCAATTGGTCCAAACAGGATCACATGGTAAATTAGTGATGGACAGTCCCCCTCCTCCATGAAGTGATGCCCAAAATATCAGTAGCAAATGGCTAAACCCCCAAATTGCATAACTATAAATCTTAATACAGAAATTTACATAGCCCCCTCCCAAACAGCCCATTTCCTGAGATAGTGGTCTTTGATCTGTGGATGAAAGCAGTGTCACCTCCTTGTTAAATCCTCCATCCTGTCCCATGCATAAACAACTATCCTGATGTACTTCAAGTTTTAAAGAAAAAGAAACATTTTGGGAGTTCAGAAAATACAGAGTCATTTTACAATATTCTTCATGTGGCAGAAACAGCATTTTACAATTATTTTTCATGTAGCAGAAACCAAATAGCTATTGCAAGTGTTACAATTAGAGATTTAAGTAAAACAAAAGGCTGGATAAGAAGCAACCATGGCAACAAATTCCACATCTGGATGATGGTAGTTGACTCCTTCTTTGACACAATTCCTTGAGAGCACAGTGTATGGTCATTGATATATATATGCTTTTATCAGAATTTATCAGCACTGTTCCTTGAAATGATAAGATATAACATTCAGGGTTAGTAATCGTGCACACAGGCAGGTTTTCATGAAAGTTACCTATTTTAAAAGAAATCACTCTAATGCCACTCTGAGCTTCAAGTTTAACAATAGTTCTTGGGCAGCCAAGACAGACAAATTAACATCCCAAAAGGTAGCTTCCAAGAAATCAGGCGCCTGGCTTATTGCCCATTCACTTTCCAGCTCCACCTGAGTCAAGGGAAATTAGAAGTTTTAAGTAACTTTATTTAAGAATATAGAAATCAGACTAAGCATGATATTATAATATTTCAAAAATATTTTGCATTCAAAATATCATGTTACAATTTGATGAGAATTTTGCATGCTGAAAGGGCTCAGGACCAGAAAGTGACTCAGAGAACTGGTTCAGTGGTACGGGTGTCATGCTGCAATGCAGAAGTCAGATGAAAGGCCACTGCATTAGTCTCAGGACAGTCTTCATGGCTGATTGCCATGAGGATCACCAATATTTGGCAGTAGGAGGAGGAAGAGAAGGAATCTGGTGAAACTGACCCACCAATTTTCATTAATTTACAATAGAACCCCATATAACGAAAATAATTTGTTTTACGAGGCACTTCGTTGTACAATTTTTTCATTATACGATGCATCCATCATACAACGAAAATACCTATGGGAAAAATTGTACAACGGAAATCTCTATGGGGAAAATCATACAACAGAAACATTTTCATTGTATGATTTTTCCCATAGAGATTTTCGTTGTATGATTTTTTTCCCATAGAGATGCATTGCATCGTATAATGATAATTTTCGTTATAAGGGGCACAATGGTTTTTCAAATCCTCTTCGTTGTATGGTTTTTTTCACTGTAAGAGGCATTCATTATATGGGGTTCTACTGTATTTATTTTGCCACAAGAGTGGAATTTGGAGCAGCTCTTCATGCACAGTTCTGCTCTGCTGCTTGTACTCTGAGGACTTCTTAGATCCATGGTGGAGAACTTGCAGCCCTCCACAAATAGTTGGACTACAACTCCAATCAACCCAAGAGAGTGAACTATGCTGTCAGCATTTCTAAGGCGCCACATAGCTTAACAGTTCACAGGTGAAAGAGGAAAGACCTCATAGGCCTTCCTCATCTTAGAGCAATGTTTCCAGATCTTTGATTTTTGGACTTCAATTCCCAGAAGCCTAAGTCACTTCACCAAAACATTGATCAGCCAATGTACTGACTTAGGTTTCGGTGAATTGAAGTCTCCCTGTGGGATGTGGGCCCTATGTTGGGAACCACTGTCTTAGAGGCAATGGCCACTACACTGTTTGATGCCCTGCCTCCAAAAAGAGGTAATTTCCCACTGCTAATCCAGAGCATGAACCAAACATGGAACATGTGCAAGTGTGATGCAGACAGCCTCATTGAGATTTGCTCACACGAACTGAAACAGGAGTATGAAACTAATGACACTACTAAAATAAATGTAATTATCAACTCCTGACATAATAGTGCAACTATTAACGAACTAACCAGGGTACACAGAAAGAGCCTCCTTGAAGATTGTAGTATTTTTGAACCACAATCAGGTGTACCTTGGCCAACAGCCACCTTGTACCAACTAATCTTTCTCACACTAAGTTGGGCAAAAGGAACTGCAGAATGAACTCATCAAAAGGTGACTTCATTTTCGCAGTTTAGCATCTGGCCTAGACACAGAAGAAGAAAACTAAATAACCAGTAGTGAAACCCTATTGTTTTTCTACATTAAGCCATAACCGTAAAAAAAAAAAATGGGGTCCAATTCAATCCAATATAGATATAAAATCATGTATTAACTGTTGGAGTCCAGCATACACGCCTGCACCCATCCTTACTATCCTCTACCGAGCCACCTACACTTGCCTTCACCCTGACTGACCATCGCCGCAAGGGTCCGGCAGTCACCAGTGGGGCAACCACCCCACAATCATGGCCAACAAAAAAAACCTACAAGGCCCAGCATCCTCCACGCTGTGCCACCCCTCAGTCAATGAGGCTCAAGGGCGCGAGCACAGAGGAGGCTGGATAGCTGGTGTGACAGTTTTTTTAAAAAAAACTGCACCGGGGAAAGGACCAACCCGCAAAAGGTAAGTGAGGAGGGGGAGAGAACTCATGGGGGGCAGAGCCCGGGAACCACTCCGCCCACCCACTCCACCACCTTGCTCCCCCCCAGTTCATAATCACCACCTTACCTTTTATGGTCTGGGCCTTTCCCCACATCACGGTCTTCTCTGCTGGGACACGCATCAGTCTGTCCTCCGATCCTGCTGGCGTCAAGGCCTTAATGCCGACAGGATCGGAGGACAGACTGGTGTGTGTCCAAACTCAGAAGGTCACGCAGGGGAGAACGGGCCAGCCAGCAAAAAGTTGGGGGAGCAGAGACTGGGGGGCCAGAAACCTCACCGCACTTGCCCCACCAATCCCTGCCCCCCCTACCTTTTGCCGGCTGGTTTGTTCATCCTGGGAGGAGGCCGTGGCTGGGTCCTTTGGCCCTGCATCCTCCCCGGGCACCAACCAAACCGCCCAAAGCCTTCAACTTCCAGAGGTACTTACCCGGGCAGGGAAAGAAGAAAAACCGTAGCCTCCTCTCTCTCTCTCTCTCCTCTCTCCTCTCTCTCTCTCTCTACCTCACTCTATCTGTCTCACTCAACCCCTCTGCTGGAATTTCTTCTCTCTCTTTCTCTCTCTCTCACTCACTTGTGCACGCACATGCGCATGCACGTATGCACACACACACACACACACATGAGTCACCCCTGCCTTGCCAGACCATTATTATGTGTGTTGGTGGTTGGGGTGGGTTTTGTTTGAGGGGGGGGTTGTACACACACACACACACACCAAAGCCACCCCAACCACCCACTCACACATAATAACTGTGTGTGTGTGTGTGTGTGTGTGTGTGTGTGTGTGTGTGTGTGTGAAATACTTGACAGCTATGCTTATCCTGTGCTGCCCTCCAATGGTGGCAATAGGGCATATATATAATTTTTTTGAAGGAGGAGTGAGCATTTCACTGGTGGGTATTGCCAGAGGCAGAAGAATGGTACTCAAAGAACCTCAATATATTTTAGTTTAAGGCTCCTATTCAGTAATGAAGCCTCAGGAGTTGCTTCTTAATCTTTTAGAATGGGGTAGTGGCTGGAGAGGGTTGGGAAACACCAAATAAACATCACTATGGGAAAGGGTGTCCCACCATTCTAAGGAATCACAGTACAGTACTCAGTCCATCTTTATCCATCTTTATCATCCATAATGCATAGCTACATCTGCTCACACATAATCATGATTGTTTGTTATTTCTACATATCTTGCTCCTATACTTGCATGTTATATTATTTCAAATTCCATTTAAACTAGTGCCACCAACATGGCTACAGGCAGTGATTGTTATATTAAAGAAAGTTTCCTGTTTCTTTCTCCCAAACCTCCTGCCAATTGCATTTGGAAGAGAAAGGACAAAATAGCTGTGCAACAGCACTTGCGTTTTATTGGAAAGCTTGCTTCTAACTCACTCCATGACTGGTTTCACAGATGTTTGTCCAATTTGCAATAAAATTCCATTTTATGCAGCTCCATATGACAGGATATTCAAATAATAGACAGGCTCACTAATAGGAACACTGAAACTATACAGACCCACACATAATAGTCTTGCCAAGCTTCATAAATGCTGTTTTTGTATTTGTACCACTTGCACATACTTCTGCTGAGCAGACGCTGCACCTAAATAAACCTGACTTTTATAAACTGCAAGCGAGAGAGGCTGTGGAAGAAAAGAACTACTGCTTACCAATAAACCAGCATGAATCTGCAAATTGAAAAATAAAGACTGAAAATCTGTGAGGACTGAATGTCAATAAATTGGGAGGGGGGAGTGACATCTATGTCTGATGTGCCATTTTCTCTATCCCTCTGGAGTCATACAAGAGTTGCAGCTGACATCTAAGGCAGTTTACTCTACCTGTTAAGTTGCCGGTGTCCAAATAAGGAAAGGTTTCTGGGTGCCAGCATTGGCGCATGCGCGCTGCTGCCTCTGACATCAAAGGCAGTGACGTGCATGCGCAGAAACCCCTTTCCTGGCCATTCAAATACAGGATGACAGCGGGAAGGAGCGTGACGGAGCAGTGAATTACAGGAAATCCCGGCCCAAACGGGATGCTTGGCAGGTATGGCTGTACAAACAAAAGAAATCACCAACTCCCAATCATCAAAAACCTCATGCTGGCTTATAAGTCCTTTAATACCAACTGTCAGAACATCTTTCTTCAACAGTATCTGCTTGATTTTTTTTCCCTGAGAGAGGGCAGAGCTGCATTGTGGTGTCATCGCAATTCACATTGTGTGCTCCACTGCAGTACCATATGCCTGTCTAGCACAAGCCTTGTCTGCTGTGAAGGAGCCCATGCCATTCTTCATGACCATAAAACAGAAAACTTGGGCTGTCACCCATTTAAAGAAATATTACTCAATCAGCTGTATCCTTTTAAGTGACTACGCTTCCAAACTCCTAAATATGAACAAAAACAGGCATTCTGAGCTGTTCTCTGTCATAATACAAAAACTCAAAGTCATCCACTGATGAAAGATAAAAGAGACAGTACAATGTTCAGCTACTGCAAGATGTAGTGATGTCCACCAATTGAGACAGCTTTGAGAGAGAATGGGCTAATTTGGGGAGGATACAGCTATCAGTGGCTACAGGCCATGATGCCAGTATAAGAAGCAAATATTGCTGAAACAATGATTGAGGAACATGAATGGGAGGATACTGCTATCCTTACGTCCTGCTTGTGGCCTTCTCAAAGGCATCTAATTGACACAGCAGGAGAACAGGACAATATATTAGATGGAACTCTGATCTGGATTATGAGAGCTATCCTCATGTTCTTATCAGTGAAATCAGATTTATTTAAAATCATAGTGTGTAATCTATGGACTCTACGCCATTCATGAAAAGTTAAACTACTACAGAATTCTTTCAGTTTCTCCCACATGCAAAATCTAATTTGCTTGCTGAAGAGGTTTTACGCCACAGCTACTGAATATAGAATTCTGTCGGGATATCAGACATGTGCCAGCTGTTATCAGTGTTAAATATTTATTATGGAATTTTGAAGCTGAAATAGGAAGGCATACCATCTCAGCTGAGAACATACCATTTTACATTTGATTTCAATCAAATAATTAGGGGTTGGAATCAGTTCACACATGGACGTGATGTCTATTGGACAAAATAATTTTATCTCACGCATGCACGCATGCACATGCACACACACCTTGAGGCATGGACTTCAAGATTAACTTCTAGGCTGATAATGACCTGACAATGGACAATAACAGAAAATTATTTTTTTATGAAGTGCTCTCTGAAATGCAAAACAGGTGAGCTCTGAAGTATCCTTCCACTCCAATGAAATCAGGACATTAGAAGAATGAATTTGCTGTTTGATTATAAGGTCATGTTAGTAATGATAGTTTGAATATAGTGTATTTGTTCTGATTTGGTTAAAGTTGGAAGATAAATCATATTTGGACAACAAATGGTAATTAAGCAAGATCTGAGACCTAGAATTTAAAATACTTATTGTCTTTAGTCTCGATTCAATACAGCCAACATCTCTCAGAGAATCCTAACTTTCCTAGACATTTTTCTTAGACAAAGACTCCCCATCTATCCATACTTCACAAATCCAACCCAATACATCAAGAATATGTTCAGTGAGCAATAAAATGCTGGCCATTTATAGGAGGTAAGAGGAGAAATAACAGCTAGTGCAGTATAAATAACAGATAGTGTAGTAGAGTCCCTCAGACTGTAACTCAGAAGAGCTGGTCTCAACCCCCATTGCTTGGTCAAGAAATTCATTAGGAGGGAGTTGGTAAAAGCACATACCTGTCAGGTTTTGGATTTGGAAATAAGGAAAATTTCCTGGCAAATAAGGGATACTTGACAGCTATGCTTATCCTGTGCTGCCCTCCAATGGCGGCAATAGGGCATTGCAGTCCAATTAATAAGGGATGACAGCGGGAAGAGGATAAAATAAGGGGTTTTCCTGACCAATAAGGGATACTTGACAGCTATGAAAAGCATCCATAAAATATATCTAAGAAACCATAGAAGACTCGCTATACTTTGGAGCTGACTTGATGTGGCACACATACATGAAAAGGAACAGAAAACTGGGAACAGAAAAATGGAAGAAAGGGAGAGAAAGGGGGAACAAGCTGGCTGGTATTCAAGGGAAATAGTTCTCAACTTTTTGTATTTATGCCCTACCTATCACTCTAAAAATAATGCAAGTCTCACAATCATCGAGGGGAAAACCTTTTCTGGAGAGGTCTCTGATATATTCAAAGTTATTGCATCTACCATTTACACTTGATGAAACCATAACTATTATTTATTTATTTATTTATTTATTTATTTATTTATTTATTTATTTATTTATTTATTTATTTATTTTTCCAATTTGTATAGCTGCCCAACTAAAAATTACTCTGGGCAGCTCACAACATTAGAAACAGTACAGCAGTCCAAAACATTAAAAACCCATAAAAACCCAATTTTAAAAAACTATGTGCTAATGTGTATAAAGGAACCCTGACTGCTTATAGCTGCATATTTGATTGCCCTGTACATAATGATGGTAAATGTGTGCCTAGATATAAATGGTCAGTCTTAAGTTGGCTGGTAAAGATGATTTCTCACCTTTTCCTCCCAATTGTGAGGTGTTGTATGAACCCCACTGTTGTCACTCAGTTATCTGATTCAGTATCCAGGTTGATTAGGCAACATTTCATTATCTGCAGTTTGGCCCAATTTGTAGTTTCAAGTGAGCTCAGAAGGTTCAAACATGCAAATAAGGAGAAAGGCAGTTGAGGGAGATTGGTCCATGGGCCACTGACATCACAATGGGCCTTATACATTCAGTAAGAGAAACTGTCATTTCCAACAGTACAGAGAAGGCTGTTGATTTCCTATCAGATGAAAAGTTACAGACCCCTCTCCTCTCCAACAAGCTACATTATCATGTCTTACCTCAGGTAGGAGGTGTGTTCTTTTTGTTATACAAGGATAGAATAACAGCTGCTGTCTATTGTTGAACTGCAATCCCCATCTCACACCTCTACAACTCCCATCATCTTTTCTCACTGCACCTGCCATTATTCCTCATCGCTATCCTTCCTTACCACGATGCTGGCTACATCTGACAGGAGTTGCCATCTAGTACCACATGGAGAACTTCAAGTTGGATTACAAAGCTTCAGAGATTTAGTTTATTGCCTCCACATCCCACTCAGGTTTTTGGTGGCTTTTCTTCTGCCTTTACAACTAAACCATTTAGAAAGCAGCAATGACAGAAAAGCAGACAAACACCTTTACAAACTTTTGGAACATTAGCAGAGGGAGCCCTTCTTCATATAATCAGGCTACTGATAATCATTGTTTTTTTAAAAAATTACATTGCTGATATGGATTTTTAATTATTTAATATTTTTGTGGTGCATTCCCACAGCTGCTGTAAATATAAAGGCGATTTCTTACATTCTAAAGAAAGCCTAATGAAATACAAGAAATTTAAAACTAAGTGAAAACTATAAAAACTATGAAAGGAATGGGTGAGAGCTTTTTGGCCAACACAGAAACTTGATCTACTCGTTTTAAATTTGTTACTTTGCAAAAAGGAAAAAAAACTCCATCACAATAGGTTAAACTAAAGCCCTATGTGTCCACATTCAAGATTACATAGAATAAATCACAGTTTTCCCCCAGTATTAAGACTGACCTTGGGCAAGTCTAACATGATTAACTATCATTCCATATGTTAGTATATACAGTATCACATTTTGTATTACATCACCTCTTTCATAATCAGGCCAGAAGTTTATCAACTTGATCCAAGCAACATTTGGAGTTAAGGCAAGCCATTTCACTAAACTCAGCTCAGAATTACATATGCTCCTAGATTAAAACGGTAATTGTATTAGAGCTTTTATTGTTTTTATATCCAAAGATAAACAATGAAAAGTAACAATATATGTAATTTCAGACTACAACGGCTGTTAAATTCACACCTTTCACATCAGAAACTATGCTTCTGTTTGGGGAGAGGACATAAATTTGAAGTTATTCTCTTTTGTCAATTTGTGTTTCTGGTTTTAGATCCGGAATGCATTATTAATCCCAATTAAATGAGCCCATAATCTCAATTTAACCCACTAGCAATTCTTGTCAGGGCTATGATGGGGACCATATTCATTTTATGCCAAAGTTGTTTTCAACTGCAAATCTAGTCAAATAAACACACCACTTCAAGACCATTAGGGGAATCTCAGCAGCTCCCAAATTGTTATTGGAAACAAAGAGGATTGACCATAGTCTAAATAGATACAGATATACAGGTTGCCCCCAAATCCACAGATTTAGTATCCACATTTTCAGTTTTCCATGGGTCTACAAATATTCAGTAAAACTCCCTGGAATATTTATATGGTATTTATATGGTGCACTACTGGAACTGGCCACTAGAGGACATTGTCTGCAATGTGTAAACATTACCTTGTAAAGGGAAAGGTGGCAAACATTTTGGTAGCTTATATAGAATGATGGAAGCATTTGAAACCCCTTCTCCACTTCTATGACTCAGGTATATGTGTTAAATATAGGGTTCACTGTTATCCACCATTTCATTTATCTGCAGAAGGTCTCAGAATACTGTATATCCCTTGAGGATACATGGGGAGGCCTGTATAGTTATAGGTATAAATTGAAATCCTATTTCTTATCAAAATAAATTGCATTATATTTGGCCTACTGAATCAGCAGGGATTTGTTGAGTCAACAACCACATAGGCATTGAAATGGGTCTATTCTAAAATAAATCACAACTGGATTGGGCCCATTTGAACCATAATGGCCCTATGCCTTCAGATACCAGTTATTTTATTTTATTTTGAGACATATTTGTCAGTTGTCTGTTTTGATTTGTTGTGTGTTCTGTCGTGTTATTTGATATTTGCTTGTATACCGCCCAGAGTGGGATACCACCCAGATGGGCAGTTTTTGTTGTTCAGTCGCACAGTTGATTCCAAACCTTGTGACCCTATGGACCATTGTCCTCCAGGCACCTCTGTCCTCCACCATCCTCCTCAACCCACCCAGCTCTGTGCCCATTATGTCTACAACACCATCGAGCCATCTCATCTGTGGCCACCCCCTTCTTCTTTTGCCCTCCACCTTTCCCAGCATCAAGGCTTTCTCAAGTTAACCCTCTCTTCTCATTTGATGTCCAAAGTACTTTAGGTTCATCTTTACTATTTGACCCTCTAAGGAGCAGTCAGGGTTGATTTATTCTAAGATTGACCTGTTTGTTCTTGCTGCCCAGGGTAATCTCAAAATTCTCCTCCAACACCACATTTCAAAGGCATCTATTCTTTTGTGCTCAGCTTACCTAATGGTCCAGCTCTCACAACCATACATTACCACCGGGAATAATATTGCTTTGACTATACGAATTTTTGTTTGCAATGTGATGTCTCTACTTTTCACTATGTTCCCCAGGTTTCTCATAGCTTGTCTCCCAAGAATCAGTCGTCTTTTTATTTCATGGCTGCAATCACCATCTGCAGTGATCTAAGATCCTAAGAAAGTCAAATCTGTCACTGCTTCTACTTCTTCTCCATCTGTTTTCCAGGGACTGATAGGGCCTGTTGCCATTACAGTGGTACCTCGGATAAAGTCCGATTTGGATAAAGTCACGGTTTTCATGCACATGTGATGCATCGCATAAAGTCTAAAACCAGCTTATCTGATGCATCTGCATATCTTAAATTGTTGATGTTTCTCCTAGCAATTTTGATCACATATTGTGCTTCCTCCATCCCTGCATTGCACATTATGTGCTCTGTGTATAATGGGAAGTATAAAAATGTAATAAATGATAATAATATTCAATGGAACTTACAGAAATGTTAACTCACCAAATGGACCTACTCTAGTGTGATTACCATGCTAAGCAAATCTATTTCAGCTATTTTGATATCAATCAATCAATCAATCAATTTAATTTGTACCCCGCCCTACTCAGCACAAGGCCGACTTGTATAAAGATACTATCACATCCTATACCAAGAACAACTGAATTCTGCAGTCTATAGCAATTATGCAAATAATTGCCCACTCCCCCACTGGGGGAGTGGGCAAAACAGTGGCAAATGAGCTTCAACATCAGTAAGTGCAGAGTGATGCATGTTGGGGCAAAAAACCCCAATTACATTTATAAACTGATGGGGTCTGAACTCTCTGCGACAAACCAGGAAAGGGACCTTGGTGTCCTGGTGGACAGCTCAATGAAGGTGTCAACCCAGTGTGCCTCAGCAGTGAAAAAAGCAAACTCAATGTTAGGGATCATTAGGAAGGGTATAGAAAATAAGTCAGCAAGTGTCATTTTGCCTCTTTATAAATCTATGGTGAGGCCCCATCTGGAATATTGTGTACAGTTCTGGTCGCCATACCTCCAGAAGGATATTATGGAGTTGGAGAAAGTACAGAGGAGGGCAACCAGAATGATTAGGGGACTGGAACACCTTCCTTACCATCTGAGGCTGCAACGGTTGGGCCTTTTCACTCTTGAACGACGGCGTCTAAGAGGTGACCTGATTGAAGTTTATAAAATCATGCACGGTGTGGACAAAGTAGATAAGGAAAAACTGTTTTCCCTATCGCACAACACTAGAACTAGGGGACACTCCATGAAACTTTTGGGTACTAGTTCTCAAACAAATAAGAGAAAGTACTTTTTCACCCAGAGGATTACTGGTCTATGGAACTCCCTGCCAGAAGAAGTGGTGACAGCTGTCAGTCTTGACAGCTTTAAGAAAGGATTAGACAAGCTCATGGAGGACAAGGCTATCAATGGCTATAATTATGGCTACCTAAGGACAACCTCCGGGTTGGAGAGATAGGCAGGATATCTCTCAATGCCATTTCCAGGGGATCCTAAGCAGGTGAGGGCATCTCCTTGGGAATACCCTGAAGGAAATGGTGAGCCACTGTGTGAGACAGAATGGTGGACTGGATGGGCTGTGGCCTGTTCCAGCAAGGCTGTTCTTATGTTCTTATGTTCTTATGTTCTTATGTAGGAATAGAGAATGCAGGAATTTTCCTTGTTTATATAATCAGTACTGCTTTTATTACTCATGAGATAGTGAATGCCCCTGATCCAACCCCTGGGATCTATCTCAATGAGCAACAATGTGAGGCCATCAAGATTTCACCAAGCATTATCACCCACTCTTTCAGGTATACTCTTGCAAGTATACATACCCGTCAAGCGCAGCTCCTGGAAATACAGGAACTGCTCTGGCCCGGGTGCGCTTGCACCGCAACAACTCATCTGTCCATGCGCAGAACCCTTCTGTGCATGCGTAGAACCCCTCTGTGCATGTGCAGAACCCCTCTGTGCACACGCAGAGCCCATTTGCGATGGGTGCATGTGTGCAGTAACCCCTTTCCCTGCTGTTCAAATATGGGATGGCGGCAGGAAAGGGGAGGAACGAGCGGAGAAATACAGGAAATCTCGGCCAATCTGGCATACTTGACAAGTATGGCAAGTATATGGGCTACAAACCTTTTTTTAATCCTAGTTTCTTACAAGTTCAACACACACACACACACACAATCATAATCTTTGTTTTCTCCATACTCTAGAAAGAATACAAATACATGTTGTCATTTTTCATAATTTATACCTTTGGGAGGTCATTAACACATAGGCCTGCTGTGATGAACAATTAAATGACACATAATGAAAAGGGAGGTTTTTATTTGCTCTAGTGGGCAACAGGTGCAACCAGAGATGAGATGAGGCTATTCATACAGTAAGTACAATTAATTTGAAATTTTGTTTAAATTGCAGAAGATAAACAGTTTGATGTTTGCAGATTGATACGCGGTAGGCAGTGGTAGGCCAAACACATCTTTATTGTAGAGTAAGCAATCTGAACATGAGGTAATGGCGGAGGCACAAGTCCTTTTATACAGCATGGTACATTTGAAACTGGTTACACGGTTGCTCATTGGTTACTGTCTCCATGAAGTAATTGTGTCACACGGCGTTCTTCATCAGGTTTACCTGTGGCGGGAATATTTCCCGTGGCTGGCTGTAATTGGTTAATTTGTATCATGTGTGTAGGTCATTATCATCTCCTCTCAATACCATCTAGAGGCAGTGGTAGCTCATTGTAACTGTTACAATATATTGGGTTACATTATTACATTCCATCTTAAAGGCATAGCATTCCATATATAACACTCCTCCCCCCTAGGATGGGACGAAGTCCCTTAACCATTGTGGTTTCCCGCATGTTTGCTTGGGCCGTACGGCGGCTTGGCCGACCTCAGGTGAACCAGGGGCTCTGTGTTCCGCAGACTCTCGTCCTGCAATGGGAAAATGAGACTCGTTAACTGCCTGTCGGGAACACTGCTCTGTTCGCGAACTAGAGGGCAAGAAAGGAAAAAACAGCTGTGATTTGAACCCTTGCTTTGTCCCTGCAGCGACCGGGGACCTTCCTAGCTCGAAACTCGGTAGTGAGGAAGAATACCTTAATGCTGAGTCCCGTCTGTCACTCCGTGGAGTGGGCGGTTCCATGGATGCTTGTGTCACTGTTCGGGAAAGGGTGGACTGAAAGGCCGGAGGACCGGGGGTACTCGGGACTAACTTAAAACCCCGCTTCTCACTCGGACGGGTGGGGGACCACTCCGCAAACTCCCCCTGGTCCCGAAAATCAAACACTAAATCATTGGGCTCTTCCCTTCCTGGTGGGTACAAAAGACATGGATTTGTACGTGCCCCCCTGCTGTGGGGTGGAAGGTACTCTGTGTCTCTGTGGGAGTCCCCTTGTGAGGAGTACCCCATTTCTCCCCCTTGGAATAAGTGGGTGGGGGAGGAGCCTAACATTGATTCACCCATGTTATCTGCCCCTTGGTTGCTTTCATCTCCCTGACTGACCTCCCCCTGGGTGTCCATGACCCACCATCTGAGTTGGTCAGCATGTCTTCTCCACAGTAAACCCGCTCTGGTTTCTACTTTGTATGATACTGGCCCGGTCTGTTCGATCACAACCCCTGGGACCCATGCTGGGCCGTTGGCCGCATAGTTTCTGCAATGCACCGGGTCCCCTACTGCGAATACTTTTGTGCTTCCCATCTCAATATTCCTCCCTTTCTCCTCCACCCTGGTCGGATCCAACCGATCAAAAAGGGTTACCGGGCTCCTGCGCATTAGGATCTCCACAGGCGATAGACCGGATGCCAGGGGACTAGCCCGGTAACAGAAGAGGAACTGGCACAGTTGCAGGTTCAAATCCCCGGGACCCATATGCCAAAGTGCTTCTTTGGTGGTACGCACTTGGCATTCAACCTGCCTGTTAGTAGCGGGATGGAAAGGGGCAGAGGTGATGTACCAAATGGCATTTCTCTCGAGGAATGCCTGGAATTCGGCAGACGTGAAGGTACTAGCGTTGTCAGAGACAAGCACATCAGGCAGTCCGAAACAACTGAACACCTTGCACAACTGTTTTATCGTTGTGGCTGAGGAGGTTTTGGACATAGGGATAACCTCTAACCACTTGGAGAAGGAATCAACCACGAGGAGGAACATCGAGCCTCGAAACAGACCAGCAAAGTCAATATGTAATTGAGACCATGGTCCACGGGCTGTGTCCCATTCTCTGTGAGGAAGTCGGGGCTCCTCGGGTCGAGAACTCTGGCAGTTCTCACACATGCCCACCAATTGTTCAATATCCGCATCTATCTGGGGCCACCAGAAGTAGCTCCTGGCCAAAGCCTTTGAGCGAACGATTCCGGGGTGGCTGTTATGCAGCAACCTGAGCACCCTTGTGCGTAGTGCCTCAGGAATGACCACCCACTGGCACCAGAGGAGGCAACCCCTCTCTAACGACAGCTCAACCCTTTTCCGGAAAACACCCAAAACTCCTCGGCTGGTGGAGTCGTGGGCTAGCCCTTCATTACCCATATGATTACTTGGGACAGAACCTTGTCCTTCGCCATGGCCTTGGTGAGGTCTGCGGGCCATATGGGCAGGGAGTCGAGGGATTTGATCAGCAACACTTGGTGATCTCCCTCCACCTTGCAGTCTGCTTTCCCTAGCCCTGGGAGGGGGGGCCAGGAGAGCGCATCAGCATGGATGATCTCTTTGCCCGGGCAGTGGACCAGTGTGTACTGGAAAGCATTTTTAAAAATTGCCCACCACCGCATTCTCGGGGACAGAATCTGGGGTGTGGGCTTGTTCATGGTGAAAATCACCAGTAGATGCTTGTGGTCAGTGACGACGGTGAACCCCCAACTGTAGAGGAAGTCGTGGAATTTCTTTGTTCCAGCAACTATAGTGAGACCTCCCTATCTGTTTGCGCGTAATTGCACTCCACCTTGGAGAGTGACATGGAATAAAAGGCTACCGGGGCTTCCCGTCCGTTTTCCAACACGTGGCACAGCACCGCTCCCACCCCCACTGGTGAAGCATCACACACCAATACCACTGGCTTCTTGGGGTCGAAATGGGTTAAAATCACCTCAGAGGAGAGGAGCTGCTTCAACTCTTTGAATGCCTTCTCCTGGCTGTCTCCCCACCGCCAAACCATGTCTTTCTTTAAGAGATGATGCAGTGACTCCGCTACAGATGCTTTCCTTGGCAAGAAGGAATGATAGAAGTTTAGGAGCCCTAGGAATGACTGCAGCTCTGGTTTCACGGTGGGGCGAGGGGCATTTTGAACAGCCGCAACCTTTGAATCGGAGGGCTTAACACCATCGGGGGTTATTTTAAACCCTAGGAATTCAACCTCCCTCACTAAAAACACACATTTATCACGTCTCAATCTCAGCCTCACTTTCTCGAACACAGTCAGGACTTTATCCAGTCTTTTGGCGAGTTCCCCCTCACTTCCCGCTGTTATCAACACATCATCAAAGTAGGGGAGGACCCCAGGGAGACCCTTGAGAAGGCGTTCTACCAATGACTGGAAAATCCCGGGGGCCGAGTTCACACCGAACTGTAGGCGTGTTACCTTGAAGGCACCTTTGTGTGTTACAATGGTTTGTGCAGCTGTGGCAGTAGGCATAACCGTGAGCTGCTGATAGGCTTGCACTAAGTCAAGCTTTGCAAAACATTTGCCCCCATGCAACATTGCTAGCAAATGGCTCACTACCGGCACCGGGTACGCATTAGGGCGAATCGCCTTGTTAATTGTGCACTTATAGTCAGTGCAAATTCAAACCTCCCCATTTGCTTTCATTGCCGTAACAATAGGAGTTTCCCACTCCACAGAGTCCACCAGAACCAAAATCCCCTGGCCCACCAGTTTGTCCAGTTCCGCCTCGATCTTGTCCTTGAAGGCAAATGGCACCCTCCATGGCTTGAGCCTGATGGGTCAGATTTCTGGGTCCAGGTCGAATGAGACTGGGGGCCCCCTGTATGTCCCGAGGCCCTTCTCGAAAATGGCTGGGTGTGCGTCGCACACGTCCAGCACAGGGTCAGTCTCGACAGCATTAATGCTGGACAGTTCAATTCCCAGGGGGGCAAACCATTGAGTCCCCAGGAGGCAACAGGACCCCTGTTTGAGGACCACTAGGGGCAGTTTCTCTGTGAACCCCTTGAAGTTGACTACAAAATCCCCCAGCCCCAAAACTGGAATTCCGTAGCCTTGCACGTCTTGTAAATTTGATTTGAGTGCCTTAAGTTTTGGGCACGCATTGGGGGGAATGCACAAAAATTCCTTTTGGGAGATAATGGAGTAGGAAGAGCCTGAGTCCACCTCCATCCTAACCGGAACCCCTTGCAACAGTACCTCAACAAAGAGACGTCGGTGTGCCAGAGACATGCGGTTCACCGTTGCATCGTTGTTGGAAACCTTCCCAATGGCATTGGCCCTCTGACATGGCTGGTCTGCCAACTCTCGGTCTCCTCTCTGCTGCCGCCTGCACGCTTTGGTGATGTGGCCTCGCCGTCCACAATTGTGGCACTCGGCTTTCCGGAATGGACACATCTTTCGGTCGTGGGATGCTCCACAGCCGTCGCATCAGCGGCCCTCCTTATTGCTGGCACTTGCCTCAGTTGTCTTCTTCCGGACCTTTTGGACATTGTTGTCCTCTCTGGAGCAGGAAGCCGCTGGGGCAGAGGCCTCTGAAGATGATGGGGGGCTCGCTGGGGGTCGGGGTGAGCGCCATGCAGCCTGAATGGCCGCCTGTGGCCCTTCCACCACAGCATTTTTTGTTCAGAAGGTTTTGACACTGGACCTCACCACTTCAGCTGCCTGAGCTGGACAGTCTGGAATGAAAGGTGCTCGCGGATCATCAGCCTTCGCTGGACTTCTTCATCCCTCAGACCGCACAGTAGCCTGTCCCTCAGGGATATTTCCAGGTTCTCCCAGCGGCAAAGGGCGACCACTGCCCTAAGGGCTGCTGCATAATCAGCCACCGATTCGCCCGGCTGCTGGTCTCTCCTGTGAAAAGCGACCCTGGCCAGGAAAATGGACACGGCAGGCTGGAAATGTTCCCGTAGGGTCATGAGGATTTGTGGAAGTGGGACTGAATCAACCTTCCTTGGTGAGAGCAGATTGATGAGGAGCCTTAGTGTCGGTAGGCCTATCTGTGCGAGTAGGCAAGACCGCATCTTCTCATCATCCTCGATGCCCTCGGCAACCATAGCGTGCCTGAACTGGCACTCGTACAGCTCCCATGATTCGGCATCATTGACATCGAGCTTGGATATCTTATAACTTTGGGGAGCCATATCCCACCTTCGTCGCCAATTTGATGTTTGCAGATTGATACGGGGTAGGCAGCATTCAGAAGGCCAAACACATCTTTATTGTAGAGTAAGCAATCTGAACATGAGGTAATGGTGGAGGCGCAGCTCCTTTTATACAGCATGGTACATTTGAAACTGGTTACACAGTTGCTCATTGGTTACTGTCTCCGTGACGTCATTGTGATGCACGGCGTTCTTCATCAGGTTTACCTATGGTGGGAATATTTCCCGTGGCTGGCTGTAATTGGTTAACTTGTATCATGTGTGTAGGTCGCTATCAGCTGCCTCTCAATACTATCTAGAGGCAGCGGTAGCTCATTGTAACTGTTGCAATATATTGGGTTACATTATTACATTCCATCTTAAAGGCATAGCATTCCATACATAACAAACAGGGAGTAAGATCCATGAAAATGAAGGCACGGTATAAAAGAAATCAGAGAAAAAGCAATGCATTTCTAATACTATACAATGCATTGGGAAATGACAAATGTAATGCAGAATAATCTGTTTTAAAGTATTAGATGAGATTATAGTTATGCAAAATTAGTCACGGTTAGCCCTTTACAAAATATCATGTGTGCCCTTAATTTCCATTAGCCCTCTATCTAAAGCTTACTATATTCCACCTGTTCAACAGTCGTTGGCCTAACAAGTGAGAAACAAAGACATATAGCTACTTATTCAGAGGAGCAGGATGCTGAAGACTCTGGGGAATGTGTAGCAGGATTGATCCAGGAGAATCCAGATGTAACTAAATAAGAGATGACAGTAAAGGAGGTGTAGCATCTTCCAGAAGGAGTCACCTAATCCATTCTAAAAACTGAAGCTTCTGACAAAGTTGAGACAAATTAATGCCCCAAAGCCCCAGTGCAATCAAAATCTGCAGAGATAAAAATTACATGAGAAAAAAGTGAACTGAAAAGCATGTGAGTGTGACTCTGAGTCTGAACTCCTTTCCAGAATGTGAAAAGCATTGGTTACAGTTTGCTACAATCAAGGAAGATGAGTGATGTTCCCATCGGAAGGGGAACCAACCCTTCCAGTCTAATTAAACACTTCTGCTAATTGTTTGTGAACAATTATGAAAAGTGTATATTTTTACATTATCTACTGTAGATCTTTACTTATGTGATACATGATTTTGTTTAAATTAAATTTGTCTGTGTGTATTGCCAATAGAGAAACTGCCTGCAACTGTAGTTTCAATCAGCAATGCACACTCAAAAGTTTGTATTATTTAAATGAAGTAATGCATTACATCAGCAATTATCTAGGGTAATGGTGACAAACTTATGGCACGCGTGCCAGAAGGGGCACTCAGACCCCTCTCTGTCAGCACACACACCGTCACCCCAGCACAAAGTTTGCTCCACCCCTCTGCCCAGCAGCCCAATGGGAGTGCTTCCTCACTCCCCCAGCACAGATTTCACCCCACCCCTCTGCTCAGCAGCCCAATGGAAGCACTTCTTCCCTCCCCCAGCACAGAGTTCACCCTGCCCCTCTGCCCAGCAGCCCAATTGAAGCATGTCCTCCCTCCTCCCCCCAGCACAGAGCTCACCCTGACTATCTGTTTGGGTACTCGGTCTCTAAAAGATTTGCCATCACATATTTGAGTGGTACACAGAACGAGTCTCCTCGAAGATTGTTATTTTTATATCAGTCAGGCATAACCTGGTAATGGCAACCTCGTGTTGCTGGCTAATCCTTCTGACACTAGGTCAGGAGACAGAAACTGCAGAATAAACTCACCAAATGGTGTCTTTATAAGGTATATAGTACTTATCTGTTATGCTGATTGATGCCATGCAGCCTCACTCCCATGTCTGATTAAGTGGACTTGATCCACGAAAGCTAATAAAACAGTTAATCTTCAAAGTGCTACAGTGGTTTTGTTTTTTGTTTGTTTATTTTCTGATTTATTTTTTCAGTTTCAGGTCTGGCCTAGACACAGAAGAAGAAGCAATTATCTAGAAGATGTATAAAGAGTTATTTCACTTCTCCTGACCATTTGTAAACAATCAGAGGAAGTGATCAATTTCCAACAAGCTGAAGTGGTCAATCAGCAGTCGATCCTGGAAGACACTGGGAACGATATAGATAGGAGTGTGGTATAATAGTAAACTCCCCTGATAGGTACTCAAAAGATGCACAATGAGGGGACTGGATTACTTCAGTGTCCAATAACTGTGGACACTGAGGAACAACTCATAAATTGACACTTAATGTCCATCTGGACAACCTCCGAGTCCTTTCTCCCAAGCATAATTCCTTTTTGTCCCACTGATGCTGCTACAATTTTCCTGCCTTCCAAATGGCTTATTTGCCTTTACCCCCAAAAGTCAATTCCTTGCTAGTAGATGGCAAGTAGGAAGGAGAAAAAAAACACTGCAATACCTTTCTTCATTCCCAGAAAATATATTGTTCCCTTGTCCCAGCAGCACAAGATGTGACCATGGCACCTTACCAGGGTACCTTCTAGGCCTGGAACCACTAAAAGTATCCAAGCCTGTCTATACCCATGATGGCGAACCTTGGCACTCTAGATGTTCTTGGACTTCAATTCCCAGAAGCCCCCATGAATCCACAAGAATGGATTTACTGAGATTCATCCAGCCCACATGGCCCTCTTTGCTCCTGGAAGAGGAAGTAAAATGTGCCCATATGGGTGCGTTTTACTTCCACTTCCAGGAGCAACGAGGGCCATGTGGGCTGGATGAATCGCAGTAAATCCATTCTTGTGGATTCACGGGGGCTTCTGGGAATTGAAATCCAAGAACATCTGGAGTGCCAAGGTGTGGTTTCCCCATGCCCCAGTGGCATGGAATGGCCCGCGCAGAGGCCACTTCGGGGGAACGCTCCTTGAGCCGTGGGCTCTGCGGGCAGAGAAATTTAGGGGGGTGGATAAATGATAGGGTTTGATTCACCCAATTTCCTGACCTGACCAGCGGATCTGCTGAGAGAGCGAATAGCTAACCCAGTTACCCATTAGAATAATCACTCATCTCCAAGCTCAACTTTACCCCGGGTGTAAACAGATGCCATGTTTACCCCTGCCTAATCCCCAAACAATGGTGTTTTCCCCAGTCTGTGTTTGGCCAAGTTAATTAACTTCCCTCCGAGAGATTCCCAATTAACCCGAGTAAACAGGTGATGTGATTTCTGTCAGATGACTGTTTTTGCCACCGTTGCGCTTTTACTCCTATATATGGTGATGCCTTTTTCCCAATAAACCACTGATCTTATCCTCCTCCATGCTGCCTCATATCGTTTATTGATCAGTCTCCTCCGGGACCTCCGGCCCTCTGCGGCCCCGATTCCTACATCTGGTGACCCCGACGTGATCTACTCGTGAGTAAGCAAGCGGTCTTCCTCAGAGTACCGATCACACGGTCCGGTTCTGCACTTGAACCGTGTCCGAATCGTCCCGGAGGACAGCGCGGCACTCCGTCCGGCAGCCAGCCGAGCGGAGGGACGGCCTGCGGTGAGGCAGTCCAAAGAGGCATCCTACAGCGTGCTCCCGGCTTTCGCGGCGGCTTGCAGGTTACTGAAAAACGCGTTCTGCAGGGACAGCTGTGAATCCCTGACAGCGCAGTGGCCACCGAGGGCCCATAGCCGCAGCCCACACTCCGAGCTCTACCCAGAAAGCGACGTCGCCAGAACCTGTTGCCTGCCAAAGACGCGCTGACTCGTCCCGAGGAGGAAACTTCGGAGGACCCAATCGCAGGTAATATGGGGACCTGTCCTCAGCGACAGCGTCCATCCGCTAGCCAAAGAACTCGTGAGGGAGAGTTCAAGATCCTGGCCAGGATATTTAATTTGTGTTTTCACAGCGGGGAGCTAGCGAGACTTTTGGTGTACCTAGGGGAACACTGCCTGCTTTACCCAGAAGTAGGTACATTAACCCTTGAGCTCTGGGATCAGATAGGAGACTGCATTCAGCAACCCCCGAAAGCTCCAGGAGGCGTAATTCGCACATGGAGAAAGTGTAGGAAGCTCTTAGCGGAGATAGAGCCAGTCCGGGTAGAGGCCAAAGAACCCCCAAATCTGCCAGAAGCGCCAGCCGAGCCAACGGCGCCTACGGCGCTCTATCCGTCACTCCAATTTAGGCAGGGTAGCGTAGGGAGCTTTCCCCCGGTGACAGCTGCAGACGTCACCGGTGGAATGCAAGGAATGAGGAGCACAGGCGCTTCTCTGACAGCAATGGGTTCCCGAGTTACCAAAAGTCCCCTTCAGCGTACAATTGAAGAGGAGATTAGGAAGGGGGAGTTGCCAGCAGAAGAACTAGCTGAGCTTAGTCAGATATGTCCCATCCGCATGGAAATAGACGCGCTCACAGGCGCCCAACAGATAATTCATTCCCCAGTTCCGTATAAGCTTCTCATGGCCATACGGAAAGCCATCTCAGAAACAGGGCTCCAAAGTTGTTTTACAAGGGGCAAGCTTCAGCAAGTGTGCGAAAACACCATGTGGATTCCCCATGACTGGAAAGCCGTCATGCGGATGATGCTCAACCCTAGCCAGTATTTAATTTGGGACAGCGAGTTTCGCCTAGAGGCGCAGACGAGGGCTGCCAGAATGGGAGGCGCAGTACTTCCTGACCAGTTATATGGTTCAGGTGCCTTCGAGCCCATCGATGCCCAAATCAACTTGCCTCTTGCCACTCTCCAGATGTCGGCCGAGGCCGCCTTCAGGGCATTTTTCAAAGTCCCAGCAACTGGCAAAGCGGCTAAAAATTACACCGCTATCAAGCAGGGAGCCCAAGAGCCCTATATGGACTTCATCAATCGCCTGGAGGAAGCAATTACCAGGCAGATTGACAATGAGCAGGCCCAGCAAGAGCTCATGATGAAGCTAGCCAAGGACAATGCCAATCTAGACTGCCGTAAAATCTTGCAGTCACTAGGCAATCGTCCCGACTTGACACTCACGGACATGATTAGAGCTTGCGCCGACGTTGGCACAGAATCCTACAAGATGGGATTGCTAGCGGCAGCGGTGCAAGGGGGTAAGAGACCAAAGGGAAAGACCCACGGAGCGTGTCACAATTGTGGCAAGGTTGGTCACTTCGCTAGGGAGTGCCGATCCAAGGGAGGCGGACAAAAGTCCAGCCATCCCAAGGCTCCGAAAACCCAGTGTCCGAAGTGTAAAAGAGGCTACCACTGGGCCCGAGACTGTCCGGATTCGGGAAACCGGAACGTGGGCATGTCTCTGGCCCCGGTCCAAACAGAGGCTTCCCTCAGCTCACCAGAGCTAGACTAGATCCCAGTCCCACTCCAGGCCTCGCGAGGGCACAGGCCAGCCCCAAGGGTAGTACAGGGTTAGACTTGACTTGTCAGGCAGACGTTACATGCGACCTGCCAGGCACGGTCTATCTGGTGGATTCCCAGTACATGGGTCCACTGCCCAAGGGCTTTATAGGTTTAGTTTTGCCCCGTAGTGTAGCTGGAGCACGCGGAATTCTCGTAATTCCAGGAGTCGTTGACTCCAATTTTTCAGGCGTTCTCCAAGTTCAGTTGTGGACTCACCTGCCCCAGACAATTCACAAAGGAGACACCTTAGCGCAACTGATCATGGTTCCTTGTCACTCGCCAGCAGATAGCCAGGGAAGGCTCAGTGACAGCTCCGAGTCCCGGTCAGAGGACCGCTCGAGCACCAGTGAGGCAGTACAAGGATACCAGGTCTTAGCGACAATGGAGACCAACATTGAGTGGAAACAGCGCCCGGTTATCGAGGTATTTCTGAATAATAGAATATTCTCAGGCTTATTAGATACCGGAGCAGATGTGAGCGTGATAAGCAGGGGCCAGTGGCCAAGGGAGTGGGCCATTGAGCCGGTCTCCGATGTGTGGGGAGGTAGGCGGCATTCAGGAAGCGTTCAGAAGCCGAGAGTGGGTGACAGTCACGATTCCAAAGGCTGACGGCACGGCGGTAATTCGGCAGCACATTCTTGACGTGCACATCAACCTTTGGGGCGAGACATTTTACAGCAGTACGGTGCTACGCTTACCTTTGGGTAATGGCGTTACCACTTAAGTGGCTCACTGACATGCCGGTCTGGGTAGAACAATGGCCGATAGTGGGAGAGAAATTAGTCGCCCTTAAGCAGCTAGTTAAAGAACAGCTAGACACAGGACACATAGAGCAGTCCACGAGTCCATGGAATTCGCCAATTTTTGTGATTAAGAAGAAGTCGGGGAAGTGGCAAATCCTCCATGATCTCAGAGAGATCAATAAGTGCATTCAGCCAATGGGTCCGCTCCAATGCGGCATCCCGAATCAGAACATGATTCCCGAGGGGTGGGAGATCCTGGTCGTAGATCTCAAGGATTGCTTTTATACAATTCCCTTAGACCCCCGGGACCGGGAAAGGTTTGCCTTTACGGTGCCGGTTGTGAACTACAGTGAGCCTACGCAGCGTTACGCGTGGAAATTTTTGCCACAGGGCATGCTCAATTCGCCCACCCTGTGCCAAAGTTATGTTCACAACGCACTGGCAAAGTTTCGAAACCTTTACCCTAAAGCCATAGTTTGCCACTTCATGGACAACATCTTGGTCGCGATGCCGCAACTCGGCAGCGAAATGTTTTCTGACCTCCAGGCCAGCCTGGGGGACAAAGGTTTACTCATTACCCCATAGAAAGTGCAGAGAACCGAGCCCTTCTCATACTTGGGTCATCGGCTTCTCCGCTCTTTCGCCGCACCAGTTTTGCCTCAGATCAATTTACAAGACTCAGTCACCCTTGTAGAATTGCAGCAGGTTTTAGGGAACATCAATTGGGCCAGACCGTATTTTCGTTTGGATACGGATCTTTTAAAACCGCTCTTCTCGCTGCTAACTTTAGGTAAGCAGCCAGCAGACCAGATAAAAATCTCTCGAGACGCACGCTTGGCTCTCGAGAAGGTCAACCAAGTTCTCAGCCAGAGGTGGGTAGATAGGATCACCCAGGGGCCATATGCTCCGATCCTGAATTTGTACATCGTACGGTCAGGATCCATGTTCACTGGAGCGCTCGGCGTAGATGCCGAGAAAGGGGCGAGTATCGTGGAGTGGGTGTACCTTCCGAACACCTCTTCACGGATCATCGTTCCTCCCCAAGAACTGGTCTCCGCGGTGGTTTACCGCGGGCGGTTGAGAGCTAGGGACATTTCAGGGCATGATTTGGCCAAAATCGTAGTCCCGTTCACCAAGGAACAAGTTCAGCAATTAATGCAGCTCGGTGACTCACTTCCGATAGCTTTGGAAGGATTCACCGGATGCTTGGCATACCACTTGCCAAAGGACCCCAGACTTGTCTCACTTCAGACGCAGACAGTTAGCTTATTTGAGTTGCTTTCGCTGGTTCCACTTCAGGGAGCCAGGACAGTTTTTACTGATGGTGGTCGCACATATGGTGTCTTGACCTGGCAGGAGGGCCAAGCTTGGCGCACGCTGTTAACTCTTCCACAAAAGTACGCACAGCGGGCAGAGTTGGCGGTGGTGAACCTTGCCTTGTGCACCTTCGCCAAAGAACGTTTAAACATCATTACGGACAGCATGTACGTTAGGAATTTGCTTCACAGTCTACCGGGAGCATACATTACTCCCGCGATAGACAAGAATTTGCTTAGTTTGTTTCTCACTGCTCAATTTCATTTGCGAAACCGCACAGAGCCGCTCTATATTGCCCACATCTGCAGTCATCAGGACCTCCCGGGTCCGATTTCCGCGGGCAATAGCAGAGCGGACGCGACGGCAAAGGAAGTTCAGCAACGTTCAGTTTTGGGTGTTTTTACTACGCCAATCCAGAGCCATGCCTTCTTTCACCAAAATGCCAAAGCACTCGCCAGACAGTTTAATCTGCCACTTTCTCAAGCCCAAGGCATAGTTTGCTCTTGCCAGCATTGTGCAGGGGCGCCGGGGGGGCCCTTGTGGGGGGTCAACCCATGAGGGACGGAGGCCAATCAGGTGTGGCAAATGGACGTCACGCATGTCCCGCAGTTTGGCAGATGGCAGTACATGCACGTTTGCATAGACACTTTTTCCCAGTTCGTTTGGGCAACGGCGCAAGGGGAGACTGCTTCCCACGTGGAGCAGCACCTCCTTTCCTGCATTGCAGCCATGGGCAAACCTCGGCACGTTAAAACCGATAACGCCCCGTCCTACAGCTCTAGGCAGCTGGCCACCTTCATTGCCACTTGGGATATTCAGCATACTTTTGGCATTCCTTACAATCCGCAGGGGCAAGCGATTGTGGAACGGGTCAATCGGACGCTCAAGTCCTATATTGACAAACAAACAGAAAGGGGGGAGCCACCAGTCACAGGCTCAGGCACAGCATTGTCTGAATAAGGTATTGTTCACCTACAATCACCTTAATGTTTTTTCGGATTGCACGCCGCAGGAGAAGCACTTCCGCCGTTCGGAAGCTCTCCCGCGACCGATGGTCCGATACCGAGTGCCACCGGACCCTTCCTGGAGGGGCCCGGCGCCGCTCATAACCTGGGGGCGAGGGTATGCTGCAGTTATGTCTCCTACAGGTGTCGTTTGGATTCCAGCTCGGTGTGTCAAGCCTCACTTGGAACCACATGGCGTGGACCCAGGCTGACCCGAGTCCGGTCCTGGAGATGGAGGACCTCACCCTGACCGACAAGACCCGTTGGAGGAGACGGCCACCGACAGCGCCGAAGATCACCTGGGGGATGATCAAGGCCCTTTGCAGTGAGGCCGAGGACGCCCTCCAACGCGAGGAGAAGGAGCCGACACCGGAGAACCTCACGGCTGCAATCTTCACCCGAATTCACGCCAACACCATGGCAGCCATCATCATCCTGACCCTCTCCCTACTTGTGGGGGGAGGCGTTCAGGCCACCCCACTTGGGGCCAGCGGCTTGATGCCAGCCGGAGACCTTTCCGCCCGGATGCATTATAACCTATGGGAAAGGTTGGCGGGTCTCGTCAACCAGTCCGATTTTTGCCTGAAGCAGGACATTGGTTCTGCCTCAATTCTGAGCACCTGTCTCATCCCAGTGTGCCACACTCTAGATGCGCACGCCAGGGATGGCGACTGGCTGCTAAAGAGGATTTTCGGACCGCACCTCCCTCCGAGTTTTGCAACCTACGCTCGTTGGGGGGGATTGAGGTTCACCATGACTTTGCCGGCTGACGCAGCCACTCTTCACACTCCGCGAGTGGCGGCCAGCCCGAACTCTACTTGTGCTCGAATGGTCGGCTGCGCTGCAGTCGGCTGAACTCAGCGCCGCTGCTTCGATACCGGCAGCAGCAACTGGACTTGTGATAAACCAGAGACACTTGGTTCAATGTATGCCCATGTTACGTTACCATCTGGTTGGTTCTTTACATGTAATCAGTATATTTTTAACTACATTCCTGCAAATGTATCAGACTCCACGTGTTGCCTAAGTCGGTTGACACTGTTACTCCCTACTAAGGATATGATCACCCCAAGCACAATTGTTTCAAATGTTTCCGCACCCATAAGGCACACTCGTACCGCCCAGTTAGACAGCTCATGTGATAGCAGCTTTAGAGTTTTGAGTCCAGCCGAATATGTCTCGCTGGCAGTCAGCATAGTCGGCGTGCCAGCCTTAGCCGTCGGCAACGCTCAGAGGATTAGTCGATTGGCTTGCGGATTAGCCAAAGCCATCAACCACACCTCCTCGGCGATCGCGCAGCTCAACCAGGAGCAGGCGGAGCTTCGCCATGCCATACTTGACAATAGAGCGGCTATAGACTACCTCTTAATGCTACATCATTTGGGTTGCGAATCTTTCCATGGTATGTGTTGTTTCAACCTTACTGATAATTCCCGCAGAGTGCAGAATCAGCTCACAAACCTCCACACCATAGTCCAGGGCATCAGAGAGGGCTCTGCATGGGGAGACTGGTGGAGCTCATTGTGGAGCTGGATGTGGTCATGGATTCCATGGGGGTGGCTTCAGACGGTACTTAAGGTGGTCGTGGGGGTGGTCCTGCTAGGCATAGCAGTCTGCTGCTTGGCGCAGTGTATCCCCTCACTGATATTGAAGTGCCGCCCCAAGAAGGAACCCCGAAGCGTCATTCCTGCTCAGCAGCTGATGCCTCTCCTACGCAGAGTCGCCAGTCAGGTCCTTAGATGAAATTAAAAGGGGAGATGTGGTTTCCCCATGCCCCAGTGGCATGGAACGGCCCGCACAGAGGCCACTTCGGGGGAACGCTCCTTGAGCCGTGGGCTCTGCGGGCAGAGAAATTTAGGGGGGTGGATAAATGATAGGGTTTGATTCACCCAATTTCCTGACCTGACCAGTGGATCTGCTGAGAGAGCGAATAGCTAACCCAGTTACCCATTAGAATAATCACTCATCTCCAAGCTCAACTTTACCCCGGGTGTAAACAGATGCCATGTTTACCCCTGCCTAATCCCCAAACAATGGTGTTTTCCCCAGTCTGTGTTTGGCCAAGTTAATTAACTTCCCTCCGAGAGATTCCCAATTAACCCGAGTAAACAGGTGATGTGATTTCTGTCAGATGACTGTTTTTGCCACCGTTGCGCTTTTACTCCTATATATGATGATGCCTTTTCCCAATAAACCACTGATCTTATCCTCCTCCATGCTGCCTCATATCGTTTCTTGATCAGTCTCCTCCGGGACCTCCGGCCCTCTGCGGCCCTGATTCCTACACCAAGGTTCACCATCACGGGTCTATACTGTTCCATAGCCAGAGCTTTGTTGCAACAGCAAACATGTATCTCTCTTTTTTCTCATTCCATTGTGCAGAAGTTCAGCCTGACTGAAATCCTTAGCCCTTTTTGCCAACAAAAACAGTCAAATATGCTGTTTATGAAACTAACTAAAAATTTCCTTGAAGCTATTGCCTGGGCAGGACCTTCCACAGGTTAGTAATCCAGGCCAAAGGCCATAAATCTGTAGACCAGGCCAGTTCACATGTCCATTGTTCAGCATACACTTGTGCCCTAAAAGTAGGCCCTGATTAACAAATAGCAACCACAAAACAGAATAAAAGATTTAACTATCTTGCCTGGGCAGAGAATTTCATTTTTTTTCCTCATGGCAAATAGTCAGCCCAAACAGATAGAATTAATATTATGAAAAACAAAGCAGCATTAGAATTCAAAGCAGATACTTCGTGACATACTGTATCGATTAGAAAGTGCTTGTACTGATTGCGGGTCCGATTTTCTTGCTTTTATTGAATTTAATTCTTCTCCTTTCAAATTAGCCACCTTGGCACTTTTTTATTACATAAAAGCAATCTTTGTCAGGCTTAATTTTATACGGTGGCAACCACTGGAAGAGTGTCATTTCGAAAGTGTATTTAAAGGACTCGTTCTCTGTATTCCAATTAGACAACTATAACTTCTTGTTTTCAAACTCTCCACAGCAGAAAGAGAGAATAGTTGATTTAACCAAATGCTTCCTCTAACAGGAAAAGTGCTTTGGAAATACAGACTCATAGAACTGACATGATCTATTAAACAGCTTCTATAAGGCTAGGATCTGCAACACAGCAGATTGTTCCAAATGAACAGCTTTAAGCAGGCAAAACCTCAGTGTTCCTTCTTGATTGCTAATTATGACACAAATCCCATGAAGAGGCTGTTCATAAAATACTTGTTGGATAATAAGAGAGACATCCGCCCATGGATCTGCTAATTGACATCATCATGACTGGGGGGGGGGGGGATACCTCCTTGTGTGTTTTGAACCCTTGGTGAATGTTAGTGCAGCTGTTTTAATGGTTTTCGCTGAAGGCTGAAATGGCTAGCCCTCTAGAAAGGGTATCATCTCCAGTGGCTATCCCTTCTCTACTTTTGCAGACACTTCCGATCATTCTTTTCCAATAGGAAAAACCACCATATAGACTGTAACTCTCTTTAAAGGCAGTAGAGCTGCCTTTTAAAATGTTTCCCAAACAGTAGGATCCTTGCAGGTAAAGCTATATACAGCCACGCGAGTACTAAGATTTGTTACATAGGCAGCCTGTGTGAGACCTATATTATAGTAGTGGCACTGGATGACCCAACTGTTTGTGTTTAGTTGTGACAGGTTCACTTTAAAGTTTTTTTACCGGCCTTTAAAACCTCAAATGATTTGGGCTCAAATCTCTCGAAGGGCCATTTTCACCCACACCAATGTATCCATTGTGAGTGCTCAAGATGGAAGGCCCATCATGTACTACCTGTCAAGATACGTTGGCTGGTAGGCATTAGCCAGAGGGCTTTCTCCTAGTTTTGGAGCAATATTCCAGTTGATATCTATGAGGCCCTATAATAGTGATGGAGAACCTTAACACTCCAGGTGTTCTTGGACTTCAGTTACCAGAAGCCCAAGTCAGCATTCCTGCTGATCAGGGCTTCTGGGAATTGAAGTTGAAGAACACCTAGAGTGCCAAGGTCCTCCATCACTGCCCTATAATTACAGACCTTCAAGAAAACTCTAAAGATTAAGAAGGTTCTTTACCCTTCTACATATCTAAGCAGATGTTTTTTAAAATGTCATTGCATATATGATATTGCCTAAGTTTAATTTTTAATTTTAATTTTTACATTGTGTTATTGTTTCTATAACTCACTGAGCTAAATCCTATTATTAATACCAACCAGAATAAACCCATTAAATTATCACAATCCTGTTTGCATAACTTTGCATGGCAGAAGCTGAAAATGTTATCATCTTGCACCAGTAAAATTTCTTGGGACCATTTGCAGCAATGTAGAGGTGATATTTGGAGATTAAAGACTTCTTCCGATCCCAAGGCTTGCATCGACTTCTTCAGGGGGAAAATGAGCCTCGACAACCTTGGGACCTAAAATAAGGGGATGAGAAGCATTCAATTCATTTAACATATTTTTTTAACAGTAGAAGATGATGGCATGCTCATTTTGTGCTGCACAAAGATTTATTTATTTATTTATTTACATGATTTCTACCCCGCCTTCCTCATCCATGGATGACCCAAGGCAGCTTACATAAAAGTTAAGAAACATACATAGGTTAAGAACAGCATGAACAAGATCTCAACCAATGAAAATGACATGCTAAATTAACATTTATCTAAATCCTATTGATTCCCTGAACAACACAGAATGTAACGCATTATATTTCACCTATAGCTGTTTACCACATGATAGATTTTACCCTTAAAGATAGTTTATATACTTTATCATATATAATATTTTTATATTACTAAATGAACAGAATCATTATTTTTAAGTGGAGAATGAATGAAAGCGCGGCACCAAAATGGCCGCCGTGCTCTTTGCGGGGGGGCCCCCACCCAGACTCAGACATCCGGGTGAGTTAGGGGGCGTGGCCGCCCCTCTATAAAAGGGGTGGCCACGAGGCAGCCGAGCTGCCATTTTAGAATTGCGACGGAGAGGAGAAGTTTTCTCCGTCGCGTTCTCTCTTTAGTCGGCTATAGAGCCTTGCAGAGCTCTGCGCGTTCGATTCCCGGCTGGGAAAATAGAACTCCGAGTACCGGTGCCTTTTTTAGCATTGCCTCTTGGCTACCGCGGTACTTACACGCAGGAGCTCGATCCCTAGATAGGGATCCTTCAGCATTTCTTATTCTTTTAGGGAGACATGCCTCCCAAGTGAAAGGCCCCAGCACTGAAGCCTCGGCCGTGGGGAAGAGCTTTTCCTGGCCCTGCGTCGGATGGGGGCCCGCCTTTCGGTCGGAGGACCAGGGCTGCGCCCCCACGGCAGGGCAGTGATAGACCCTTGCCCACTGGTACCAGTGGGGCCGGTCAGGCTACCACTTGGCAGCCGGGTGCCAGCTTCGTAGCTGGTCTGGTGCAGGCTGGCCCCTCCGGGGCTTCGCCCTGGCGCGCCTTTGCAGGGCCCGGGACAGGCTGGCCCAGGGGGCCCTGGTGCGGGTGTCCGCCCCACAGCTTCTCCGGCTCCCCATGGGCCTGAGTTCTGGGCATAGCCCTACTCTGGCCCTGGCTCCCCTTTTTTGGTTGCCTTTTCTTCAACTAACTAGTGGGCCGTCCGGCCGACCCGGCCCGCTTTAGACTGGGGGCTGGGGCAGTGGATGCTCTGTTAGCACAGATGGCAGTGCTGGAAGCATCCTTGGGCATTGCACAGCCTCCTTCGGAGGGGGGCGCTACTCTTTCTTCAACAGGGGCCCCTTCGTCGGCCCCGGCTACCTTGCCAGCCGCAACGATTCAGTGGGCGGCCAACTGGGTCGAGCTGCTTGGGATGGTCCAGCCAGCCCCAGCTGGTGTCTCACAGCTCCCCGTTCGACCTGGTGTCCAGGCGGGGAGCAGTCAGGGTTGGTCCCAGAGCTCGATTCTGGTCGTGAGCTCCGACGCCCGCCGTGGGCCGGAACCCCCGGTGGGGGCGGCTCATGGGGGTGCACCTAGTGAGTATCAGGTTCAATTTAGTGCACCAACACCACAGCCCACTTACAGTGGTGGGGTTCAATGGCACTGGCCTCATCAAGTTGATGCGAGCTGGCATCAGTTAACATCCTATCCCAGTATCCCAGGGATTCTAAATGGTCCCTCGTTAAGGGCGGGGGTGTCAGCCCCTGGGGCAGTGCCGTGCATCGCAGGGGGTGTCCACGTCCCGCTGCGTATGCCCTTTATACAGAATGTGCCGACGATGGCTTTGCCGACAGCTGGTTATTCCTTGCCCCTGGGTGATCATTTGTCGCAGGTCACGAGGGATAAGATCTGGTGAGGGGAGTACGTGGATATATTCTCCCTCTTGAACCATGATCCCGCTGAGGAAGAGAAAGAGGGACAGGACGACAGAGGCAAAGATCTGTCCCGTCGTCGTAAGCCACCGCGCACCTGGGCCAACTGGTTGCCGGCATACCTTATATATATGGTGGTATGCCTCAGGGCCCGGCCTGATTGGGCCATCCCGATGGTTCAATCCCTTGATAATATTTACAGAGCGATGGTTGATTTCATGGGCCCATCGTAGTTGGCTTACGATGAGGAATTTGGATGGGGGTGGCCCTACATCCTGAGATGGGGTGGGATGAGCCTGTCAGCAATTGTTGCTCTTGTACATGACTCCCACATGACTGGCACCTGGTGATAGGTACCATTGTGGTCATGCTGTGCAGCGGGCTGCTGCAACACAGGCTCCACGCTGACTGGTGGGGCAGAGGGTTCCAGCCCGTCTGCTGTGTTGGACCTGCTCAGCTAGCGACGTGTGTACTAAGCGCCAGTATCGTTACCGACATGAGTGTCCCCTTTTGCGCTGGCCCCTACGCCGCCTCCGCGTGCCCGCGGGTTGGTGGGTTACGGGGCAGAGGTAGGGGTGCACAGGGGGCAATCAGAGCTCCGTCTGACGGAACTAGCCATGTCAAAGCCCCCCCCCTACCCAATTAGTGTACTCATGCTGGAGCGATGGCTCTCAGCTTATCCAAGAAGGGATGATGCGAGGTACCTGCTGGAGGGTTTCCAATGGGGCTTTTGTATTCCATTCGGGGGTGTTAGGGGCCCCAAGATGCTACTACTTTAGTTCCCTTGAAAGGTAACGAGGAGGTTGCTGCACTGAGCACAGCTAAGGAAGTTGAGGCTATGAGAGTAGCGGGCCCCTTCTTGGAACCACCTTTCCTAATTTGAAGGTCTCCCCTATGGGGCTAGTACTGAAGTAGAACCAGGGTGGATGTCGTCTCATCCTCCATTTAGCTTACCCTGCGGGTTCTTCGGTTAGTGATGCCATTCCTGATGACCTTTTTCAGTCAGGTAAACGTTGTTTGTTCAGCCCCTATGAGTGGTACGCTCATGCAGTCCCGGTGCTTTCCTGGCACAGTGTGATATACACTCGGCTTTCTGATTACTGCCAGTGCACCGAAGGGATTTTGAGCTATTGGGTTTTAGGTTCCAAGGGGAATTTTACTTAGATAAGGCCATGCCTTTTGACTGCTCTATTTCATGTTCGGCATTCGAACGATTCGGTACTTTAATGCAGTGGGCCTTTGCTCGCAGGTTGGGGTCCCGGTCTCTAGCCCATTACCTCGATGACTTTTGGTTCGGGGGTGAACGGGGCTCGGACACGTGCACGCGTCTCCTCACTACATTTCAGACACTCAGGTGGGAACTGGGTGTCCCCTTAGCGCCTGAAAAGACCGAGGGCCCAGCTATTAAGCTCACAGTTCTAGGCACTGGAATTGACTCTGTCGCACAGGCATCCGGGTTACCCATCGATAAGGTGGCTCGGATCTCTGCGGCGATTTTGGCATTGATTGCCAAACATAAAGTGTACCCTCGTGAGCTGCAGTTACTTCATGGCCACCTTAACTTTGCCTGCAGGGTGGTTACACCCGGCAGAGCATTGGCCAGGCGTCTGTGTGACGCCATGGCTGGCCTGTTAAAACGTCACCACAGGGTCCGGCTGATCAGGGGCATCCGGGCGGACCTTTCGGTCCGGCTCAAATTACTCCTGGGTTTTAACAGGGTCTCTTCCTGGAGCTCAGACCTTATGGTCTGCCCTAGATTTCGAGTACAGTCGGATGCCTCCGGCTCCCTGGCTTATGGGGGTTTACTCTGAGGGTAGGTGGACTTACAGCCGAGGGCATCACACATGGCTTGGCACGGATCGCCTCCGCGATCTTACCTTCCTTGAGTTTCTTCCCAATTTGGGGAGCACTGATGCTATGGGGCGATGAGTGGGCCTACTCAGTGGTCCCTTTTTGGTGTGACAATGTGGCAGTGGTGCACATTGTCAACACCCAGACATGCAAATCCCCCAGGGTCATGGCATTGGTTTGTCTATTCTTTTAGAAGCCTACGCCTAGATGTGCTGTTCAGGGCCGGACATGTTCCAGGTATTAATAATGATATTGCTGATGCTTTATCCCGCCTGCAGATCCCCCGGTTCCGTGCCTTACTCCGGAAGCGGATGAACTCCACTCGCCACTCCTGGCCGATATTTGGACATTTGGCGACGAGAGGTGAACCGGGCATGTTATTGGCACCTCGCATGCATAAGGCATATCAACATGCTTTCATGCGATTTAGAATTTTTTGCGAGTAACTACAGTTACCTCAAGTGTGGTCAATATCAGTGGACCAGGTTATACAATGCATGTTTATCTTCGCAGTCAAGGTTTGGGCCCCCGTACTATAGCCTTCAGGCTTTCGGCACTGGCATTTATGGCCAACGTGGGGGGGGGGTCAATGACTGCGTGGGTTACTTGTGCATGCGTCGTGTTTTGGAGGGGTTGACACGTGAACGTGTCCGCCGCCCGGACACGCGTCACCCCAGTTCACCAGAGTTTCTGACCCACCTTGCACGAGGCTGGCATGACTTATGTTCGGATAGGTGTGAAGTGGCTCTTGGTCACGCAGCTACCACGGTAGCCTTTTTGGAGCGCTCCACATCAGTGAGTGGGTGCCAGAGTTGGTACCATCTGTGTAAGGCAGATGTGTCTCGTAGGGCACTGGAACGCGACGATGTCTATGTCACACATGAGTGGGCTCAATTGGGGATACGGTCCTCAAAGGTTGTTCAGCACGGTGTAGGCAGTGGAGTTAGACTGCTACGAAGTTTCATTGGAGACATCTGTCCGGTTGGTGCCCTACATGAATTTTCGGCAGTGCCTGCTGCGCGCCCCAGCCTGTTTTTCTGCCACCAGGATGGGTCTACCCTTACCAAAGTAAAGTTACTGAGGGTGACCGGTGCCGCGCTTCGCAGTGTGGGGCCTGTTTTGGCACCCATTTATTTAAGATAGGCGTCGCGTTGATCGCGGCTACGTTTGGGGTACTCGGAGGCGGATATATGTGTACGCGTAATTTCTTATATGTACGTCCCCTCACTGTATGAGTACCTAGTTATGTCCTTCACCTCTTCTCCTCTTTTACAGATCCTGTGTGTCTCTGCACACCGGTGGCAGTGGGGCTGGTGGGCCGCAGCTATGTACACTGGGCAGCAGTATCTGCTGCGGCGACAGAGAGTGGACCCCGACTTGGGCTGTGTGCATCTGCACGTATGCGTTGGTATGGTATGCACGGCACAAGGGGGCAGGAACTGTGGCCATTTCTGATGTCCGTCAGGGATGCTGGACCGCTCGATGTTCTTATTAGACACCTCGGTGGCAATGATCTTATACGGATAACTGCTATTCCTAAACTGTCGAGGGGCAGTGACCTGGCGTTTTATATCATGTATGGCTTACACACGGTCGCTATGGTCTAACATCGTGCCAAGACACCAATTTAGGGGAGACATGGATCTCCATGGTTCGGACTGTTCCGGCAGTCAGTGGACAGGGCTGTTGCTCGGTCCCTTGCTGAGCATGGCTGGGAGACAGCCATTGGACACCTGTAGATAGGCTTACAAAAAAAAATTTCTGGTAGGCAAGAGATGGGGTCCACCTGTCGGCTGGAGGTATGTACCTCTTTCTGTGGTGCAAGCAGGCCTGGCGACCGAGCTGACAGTCTGGGGGGGGCGTGAGTCATCATGGACGCCTCCCCGTGTGGCGGGTAGCACTGGTAAGGTAAAGATTTATGACCCAGAGGTATCCGGCAGGTTCGCAATTGACTGGCCAACACTTAGACAGGTACAGGGGTAATAGCTTTGGCCGGTCAACGACGAACCAGGCAAGGGGTGATGGCAGGAGCTTAATAGCCTGCATCACCTTGAGATTTAACGGATACACGTCATAGGGTGGGGTCAGTAGATAGTTTATTGACTCCGGTCAACAATTTGTTTGTGTCAACAAACAAATTGATACAAATAGTTACATGTAGCCAATTGCCATTGGCATTTTGGGTGGAACCTTACCAGTGTTACTGCGGCCTGCTTGCCTTAAAGAATTATAATTGGATGATTACACCAATTGAAAGTTATAATTCGGACTAGGGCATTATTCAATAAAAGTGGCCCAATGCCTTTATCCATATACCGGTGTCTGAGTCTTTCTTTGGGGGGTGCGCCTGCAATGAAAGCGTGGCGCCAAAATGGCCGCCGCACTCTTTGCAGGGGCCCCCCACCTGGACTCAGACATCCGGGTGAGTTAGGGGGTGTGGCCACCCCTCTATAAAAGGGGTGGCCACGAGGCAGCCGAGCTGCCATTTTAGAATTGCGACGGAGAGGAGTTTTCCCCTCCACCCCCTCCCTAGTGAACAGTGTGAATTTTTGGTCGCTTCGGGGCTGGGTGGGAATTTTTGGCCCGAACCTACAACTGGCACCTTGGTTCTGGCTTTTTTGCCCATCCCACACTGTTGCTAGTGTTTGAGCAAAGGGGTTAGTTGACTTCGGTCACTTTGGCGGGTAGCACTGGTAAGGTAAAGATTTATGACCCACAGGTATCTGGCAGGTTCGCAATTGACTGGCCAACACTTAGACAGGTACAGGGGTAATAGCTTTGGCTGGTCAATGACGAACTAGGCAAGGGGTGATGGCAGGAGCTTAACAGCCTGCATCACCTTGAGATTTAACGGATACACATCATAGGGTGGGATCAGGAGATAGTTTATTGACTCCGGTCAACAATTTGTTTGTGTCAACAAACAAATTGATACAAATAGTTACATGTAGCCAATTGCCATTGGCATTTTGGGTGGAACCTTACCAGTGTTACTGCGGCCTGCTTGCCTTAAAGAATTATAATTGGATGATTACACCAATTGAAAGTTATAATTCGGACTAGGGCATTATTCAATAAAAGTGGCCCGATGCCTTTATCCATATACTGGTGTCTGAGTCTTTCTTTGGGGGGTGCGCCTGCAATGATAGTTTCTTCAAAGGTTGAATTGGGAGGCATTGCATGGATATAAATAAGGGTTATTTTAATGAAGGATTTACATACTCTGTGATTATAGGATAAACACTTTGTATGGAGAAAGTTCCACATTCAGTCTCTGCTATTACAGATTGAAGAATCCAAGGTAGCAGGATTGGGAAAGTTTCCATGCACCCTAACACTTGGAGAGCCAAGGCAAATTGAAATGGACATATGTTGATTAGATGGACCAATTATTTGATTCAATGTAAGACAATGTCTCTCAATATATGATGAAAGGGGGCTTTTCTTTTAACAAAGATGTTTTCATTCTGCAGAGGATTTTTCTAGAACAAAATTATGCATACAAGACACAGATCAGTTGCAGAGTGCTGCATTCAGTAACTGATTCATAACTAATAGATGGTTTCATTTTCCACAAGTGTTATTACATTGAGTGTTCTGCACCCTGCATTCTAAGTAGAAAATAAATCTATCTACAAAGGTTAATATATTTTGTGTGCATTAACTCCATGGATATTTTTAAACTCTTGGTTTCTTGTCAGTGGTCTTGAATTGCTGCAGAAAGTATTGTTTATGCAGTATTGTTCTGAATCATTGTATGATATTTAATTAGGAGACTGGGGTCATGCACATCAGCTGGAACACAGAAATGACTACCATACAAGAAGTCAGGAATCATATTTAGGGAAAATACATTCAGAAATGCCATATTTGTGGACAATTCAGCAGTGTCATCCTTTCCCAAGTTGAAGTCCAATATGCCTATAGGGATCACTCTTGTCTAGTGAAAAAGGAGGTGTCAATTAGGATTTGGTAGAATCCACTGACAACTGAGTCAGCACTTATCTGTGTACACTTGAATCACATTTCTTGGTCATGGTGAAGTGAAAATACACAACTCAAATGACTTGATATTGTACGGACAGATCAGAGAGAGAAGTGTTGTCATCTCTCCACATGAGTCAGAAGAGTTCTCCACAGAGCACAATAACTTATGAAGGATGAACCACTCTTGAGTTAGACTTCTCAACATGTTCAACTCAAGAATCTCCACAAACAATTTTTCTCTTTTGCAGCTTCCAGTGGATAACTTATGTTTTTAAAAAGAAACCATATATAGAAAATATTACGGCAAATCCTCCTAAATTCTCATGTGTAAGTCCCCTCAATCATAAAATGTATATAGTTTTAGTTTCTTAAAAAACTTTTCTTGCTAAGAACTAATCTCAAACCCATGTTTTGGAGGCATGGCTAAGATGGTGCCTGAGTAACACGCATCTCATTTTGCTCACGCTGTGAATGGGGATTGAAAGAGAATAAATGTAAAAAAAATCGGAGCTAACTCAGCTGAAAGCATTAATCTGGAGCCCGGAAATATCCTGCTGTGTGGTGCTTTTGTTGGAGTCAAAGTTCGAGGAATGGGCGGCGAGGGAGGCGCTGCACAGGTTGTGCTGAACATGCCGCTTGGGTTGGACAGGACTCTGGTGCTTTAGAACGAGAAGCTGGATTCAGATTTTTTTTAAGAGAGAGAAAGAAAGAAAAAGAGTGCATGCTGGCGGTGGCTGACTAGAGGTCTTGGAGCTGTCTGGAGTATTAAGAAGGATACAGTAAGTGAGGAGGGAAAGAGGAGGTGAAAGTTGAAAAATGGAAGGGAAGGATGGGAAGGAGTAATGGCGGCGAGTAAGAGTAAGAATGAAAGTTAAAAGCTGGAAGTTGGATAAGATCGGAGTGTTGGAGAGTTGGAGTTGAACGGAGGGACGGAAAGTGAAATGGAGTGTAAATGGAATGAAAAGCTGAAGGCTGAAGATTAGGAGGAGGTAAAAGAAGGAAAAGAATGGAACATGAAGATTGTATTGGAGTGTGTGTGAACTTGAGAAGAAGGGAGGAGGAGGGACCTTGCTCGGGAACCGCCATCATGGTTTGGAAATTACTATTGGATTTACAGCGATTTTTTTTCTCTTTTATGGACACTGCAGTTTAGTCTCCAGGATTGAAAGTGGTTCTATTCATTTTTTTCCCTTGGATCATCATATCCTGATATACTGAGTTTGGTGAAAGAGGAGGGTTGCTTCTCTGATAATTTTTTTCTTTTTCCATCTCTGTCTTCATTTTGGATATAAAGTAGCTGGGAATTTCTAACTGTGTTCGTGGTTTTGGATACAATATTACAACCGGATTACAATAGCAAGACACAGTTCCTGATTGGATTATAACAGGAGTAGAGCAAATTTGGAGGTACATTGGGGCTACAAAATTTCAAAATATTTGTTTTGGAACAATTGGCTCTGGTTTCGAAGGTGAAGACAATTAAACAAAGCTGGAATTTGATTGGGAGGAAGGATCTTTTGGCTATAAGGGAGTTCTGGCTTTAGGTGCATTATTTGAGGACATAATAGACAAAATGGAGAAGAGGAAGGAAGAGGAGGAGGTTGTAAAGCCTAAAAAGGCAGACACGAGAAGGGAAGAGAAGAAAGATAAGACGGCAAGTATGGAGGCACCACCAACAGCAACAACGGAGCTGCCGGGAGCAATGGATCCAACACAAATTATGGTAGAGTTGGGAAAACTGTTTTAAAAAATTGGCAGGATGGAAGAAGCAAATTCGAAGAGTTTTCGTGAAATTAGGGATGTGAGGGTAAAGGATAAGGATGAGTTAATGGGAAGTCATAAGAAACTTGCTAATATGTTTACTGGGTTTTTTTTCATAAAGGTTGATGCTAATTGTCAGAAGATGGATAAAGTTTTGAATCTGGTACAAAAAGATATGAAATTAATGCAGGATGATATGAGAGGGTTGCATAAGGAACAAAAAGAAGTTAAATTGAAAGTTGAAATGCAAGGGGGGAAATTAGATATGGTTGAGGAGGTGATGAGGAAACAGAACGTGGTGATATGAAATTTAGTGGGAAAAATGCCAGACAAGCTGAAGGAAAGAATAGTCGGTTGGTTAAATAATTTAAACATGGGGAAAGATTTTGTAAATAAAGACAGTGCAAGTGTTTTCAGACTGGGTCCAAGGAAAAGCAAAAAGGTTCAAATAAATGTTTTGGTTAAATTTGCAAATTGGGTAGATAAATTAAAGGTGATGGCTTTTATAAATCAGGCTGGGTCTGGCAGTTTGAAAATTGATGGGTGTGATGTGGAGGTCTATAATGACATATCCATTGAGAAACGGGTATGGCATTATAAGATGAAGCCTGCGACGTCTCAGAGAACAAGAGATTGACTATCACTGGAAATTTCCTCATCAGCTTAGATTCTTTTATGACAAAAAAATGCATAAAATGGATGTTGAAACTGATCCTTTAGATTATTTGTGCCAGATTGGTTTGGTTAAGGCGGCATCTCGAGAGTGGCGGGGATTAAGGAAGGCTCTGATAGAATCAGGAGGTTTACAAAGGGAGTATGGAAATGAACAAGAGAGGGGAGCCACAGGAGGAACTGATGTGGGATTAGGGGTACAGTTATTGGTTGAGGATGAGTGAGATAGGGTAATATCAAGAGGGATTTTGGCAGAATGAAGGGAGGATGAAATGTTTTAACAATCTTGTTTATATATGTTTAGAGGATAGAGTGCTAGAGCATTTGTTAAAATGCACATCTTACATGTTTCCCCCCTTCCCCCTTTGATTGATAAGGGCCACTTAATGGGAGGGTAAGTTTGAATGTTAAATGTGTTTTGATGTCTTTTTTGTTTGATAGATTATGTTTGGTGAAGGATATTGCACAAATAGAAGTTTGCGGTTGTCAAAATTGATGGTTATAAAGATCGAGGTCTGAGGAGCATAAAAGTATTGACATGAAATGTGAAAGGTACTGGCTGCCAAGTGAAGAGAAGAAGGTTAGAATCAGCTTTGAGTAAAGATAGGCTGGATGTAGTCTTTCTCCAGGAAACTCGTCAAAAATCAGGAGATACAAACAAGATATTTCTGGGATAGGTGCAGATATATGAAAAGTCATACAGAACTTCAAAAGCAAGGGGTGTGGCTGTCTTGATTTCAAAGAGATTAGGCTTTGAGATGACAAATAGCATTTCCGATCCAGAAGGTAGATATTTAATTGTAAAAGGGAAGATTGATGATGAGGAGATAACGTTAGTAAATATATATGCCCCAAATGATCATCAGGAAGAGTTTTTAGATAAGGTATATGGTATACTGGAAAAAGAGAGAATATTGAAAATGATTGTAGCAGGAGACTTTAATTTAATAAGGGCTTCCGATGACTGTACAAATATATTAAGAGCTGGAAGAGGTGCTAAAATGAGGATTCTAGATAAATGGATGAAGAGTTTAGGTCTGAAAGATGCTTGGAGGGAGCTTAAAGGAACTGAGAGGACCTATACCTATTTTTCGCAGGTCTATAATACTTACTCTAGAATAGATTACATATTTGTTACAGAAAATATGATTAAAAATATAGAATATGCAGAAGTTGGAATCTTCAAAGAATAAGACCATGCAAAATTCTGGTTGGAATTAAAAATGGAAGGCAAAAAAAGGTATAGGAGAAACTGGAGATATGATGATAAATTATTTCAAGATCAAAAGTGTAAAGAACAGATAATTGAAAAATGGAATGAAAGCTGGAAGTGGAATGATACAGGAGAGGTTAGTTATTATATGGTATGGGATGCCATGAAGTCGGTTTTTAGAGGGGAATGTATCAAGTTGGCTAGTATTAAAAATAAGCAATTTAGAGATAAGCATGATGAAATTGAGAATGAGATCAAATATTTACAGGAGGAACATGTAAAGACAAATAGTAAAGTTGTCTTTGATAAAATTCAAAGGCTAAAGACAGAATTGATAGGAAAAGATATACAAAAAGTGAAAATAGATTTAATGTATTTAAAGAGGGAATATTTTGAATATAGTAACAGAAGTTCAAAATTATTGGCAAGAGCTGCTAAAGAAAAGAGGATTAAAAATAGATTGGAATCTTGATAAATAAAAATGGTATGAGATGTAATAAAATTAAGGACAAGATTAAGATAATTAAAGACTTTTACCAGGAATTGTATACTAAAAAGGACATAAATTTCAAAAGGTTGAGGGATCAATTGGAAAAGCAATTGCAAAATAAGATAAACTTGGAGCATTAAAATAGAATGGAAGAGCGAATAACTGAAAAAGAGATAAAAGATATAATAGCCAACTTGATAAAAGTAAATCCCCAGGTGAAGATGGGCTAACAGCAGATTTTTATAAAGAGTTTAAAGATATATGGTTCCAAGATTGCTGAAGTTGTTTAATTATATATTATATAATTAAACATTATATATGGAGGACATATATATTAAACATTATATATGGAGGACAGATACCGACATCATAGTATAGAACTATAATTGTTTTATTGCCAAAGCCTGGAAAGGATTTAGAAAAAGTGGAATCGTATAGGCCCATCTCTTTGATAAATCAAGACGCCAAAATTTTTACAGCGATAATAGCAAATAGATTGAACGGCTTTATGGACAACTACATAAATGGGGATCAGGCCGGTTTTTTGAAAGGAAGACGTATGACGGACCTGACAAGGAGAGTTTTGGATTTGATATAGTAGGACAAACTAAAGAGAAAGTTGGATTATTATCGTTAGACATATTTAAGGCATTTGACTCACTGCAATGGGCAACAATTAAGGAGATAATTAGATGCTATGGGTTTGGTGATAGATTTTGTAGCATGATAGAACAACTATCAATTTGGAACTGCCAATGTCAAGGTAAATGATGAATATACAGAAGAAATAAAATTAGAAGCAAGGACAAGGCAGGGTTGTCTATTATCTCCAATATTGTTTATGGAGCTGTTAGAAAATGCCATAAGAGAGGTCAAAAGTATTGAAGGAATATTAGAAAACAAGATAAGTCTGTATGCTGATGACACCTTGGTAGTTATGAAACATCCTAGAAAGGCATTAGAAAAAAATACAAGGACATTTAAAGGACTTTGAAGAGATGACAGGATTGAGAATAAATTGGGATAAATCTGAAATGATATTTTGTAACATTGACAAGGAGGAACAAGAGAAAATAAGAGATAAATTTAAACTTCAGGTTAAAAATTGTTTGAGGCATTTGGAAATAAACATTTCAAATAAATTTGAAGATCTTAAGCGATTGAATTATGAAAAACAAAAAAAAGGAAATTAAAGAGAAAATAGAACAATTTAAAAAGATAAAGCTATCCTGATTTGGCAGGATAGCGTTAAGTAAAATGATGTTGCTGCCTAGAATTAAATTTTTATTTGATGCATTACCGGTTTAAATTAAACGATAATTATTGTAATGGTAGAAGCAAACCTAGAATAGCAAAGATTTTTTGGTATTTATCCCAGAAAGAAGGAGGATTGGGGATACCCAATCTGAGGAACTATTATAGAGCTTTTCAAGTCAAAAATATTATGAAGATTTTAACAAAGGAAAGGGTAATATGGGAAGAAATTGAGATGAAGGAGTTAAGTCAAGTGGGTAAAGGGATATTTCTAGGTAGCAATAAGGGAAAAATAATTGTTAAAAATAAGATGATGAAGACAATGTTGGAAATATGGAATAAGGTTAAAAAGGAAATAAGTCCAGATATATCTCCAATAATAGAAATAGAGGACATTAAAAACTTTCCAATAAAGTTGGATAAAAGGGTGAAAGAAGTAATGTTAAGAAATAATGTTTTCATGTTGAAGGACTGGATACGAGCCTGTAAAGATAAAGAGAAGAAAACAGAAATTTATACACAGTTGAATTTGAATTGGTTTCAGATAGCATTGTTAAATAAGTGGAATGGTAAATACCTGAGAGAAACTAGCTTAGAAAGAGGTAAAATTGAATTTGAGGAACTGATATCAAAGATAAGAAAAGGAGATATAGGAATTAAGGGTATAGTAAGCAGAATATATAAATATTAAATAAAGAAGGTAATTCTCAAGAAACATTCAAGTCATGATGGGAACAGGATCTGAATATAAAAATTTCAGAAAGAATTTGGAAAAATAAATAGAGAAAAAGGATTATGAGAACTATGTTTGCTAAAATAAAGGAACACAATTATAAAATGTTGTGGAAATGGTACTTGATTCCAGAGAGATTATCTCAAATGGATAATACTAAAAGTAAAATGTGTTGGAGATGTAAAAATTCCCTGGGAACATATGAACATATGTGGTGAAAATGTAATGTGGTAAATGATTTCTGGGGGAAATTGAGAAAGAGATATGTAATATTATGGGGTCTGTATGCAAGCTGGAGGCAAGTACAGTGTTATTAACGGAAGTGGAAAATTTAAATTTAAATGAGGACAAAAAAGAATTAATATCTGTAATGTTGACAACGGGAAGACAGTGTATTGCAAGAAATTGGAAATCAGAAAGAATTCTAAGAATAGAAGAATGGTATAAAGATATTGAGATCTTTCATTCAACAATAAATTAACACGGGAAATAAATAAATATAAGGGTAAAGTTAAAGAAAATAGATTCTGGAAAATTTGGCAACCATTTGTGGATCACTCTCTGAAAGGAGAGCAGGGGAGCAGTCGTGTACCAGATCAGATATATTTTTGGAAATGGTGACAATAAATGTAACATCCCGCAGACTCCTTTATAGTGTAAATACACAGGGTGTTTATTGTAATATTGTTTAATATAATTTAGTAATTGGATTTATGTTTTTGTATAGCAATGGTATAGCAATGTATAGAGGTAATAATCAATATGGGTTAATGAGAAATATTGATGTAATAAGACTTAAAAATTGAAAATAGTAACGGAAGAGTTGAGAGTACGATCTGATTTTAAATATGCATAACTTAATAAACAAATAAAAGCATTTTGGCTATACATTTAAGTCAGTATTTTAATTGAATTTATATGAATTTATTTTATGTAATGTGTTTTACTTGTATTTTTCAGCAAAAAAGTAGGGGACAAAAGTAGTACTAGAGAAATCACTGGAACCATTTGTCTAGGCACAGATTTAATACTGCAGTCTTCTCAAAATATAAAACACAAAAGATCCAAAATCCTTTCGATACAGGATTTTTCAGTAATTTCCTCAGGGATCTAAACAACAATTTAAACATAATTACTAATCAAATATATACAAAATATACATATATACATATATACACGATCTTGGAATAAGGAATTATACATTACCTATGATGTTAAAGTCCAATTTATAGTATTATTTATCAGTTTTATCACGTCCTAGACCTCACTTGTTTATTCTTTTAGTGTTGACGGACGTTAACCACAGTTACTCAAAGAACATTTTTAAAGCTATCCTCTTACACAGCTGGTTAATTACAGGAAACAAGTATAGTCAATTTCTTGATTAAGCAAAAAAGTAGGAGACAAACGTGGTAATAGAGAAATCACTGGAACCGTTTGTCTAGGCACAGATTTAATACTGCAGTCTTCTCAAAATATAAAACACAAAAGATCCGAAATCCTTTCGATACAGGATTTTTCAGTAATTTCCTCAGGGATCTAAACAACAATTTAAACATAATTACTAATCAAATATATACAAAATATACATATATACATATATACACGATCTTGGAATAAGGAATTATACATTACCTATGATGTTAAAGTCCAATTTATATTATTATTTATCAGTTTTATAGCGTCCTACACCTCACTTGTTTATTCTTTTAGTGTTGACGGGCGTTAACCACAGTTACTCAAAGAACATTTTTAAAGCTATCCTCTTATATAGCTGGTTAATTACAGGAAACAAGTATAGTCAATTTCTTGATTAAGCCCAAAAGGGTGCAACGTGTTGAACCGGTGAATGAAGAAACTCTCCCTCTGTCTTAAAACAATATCTACATTAATACGGTGATATGGTTGCTGTTTGATACATTCAAGTACTACAAATTTAAAGTCCTGGTCATTATGATTTACTTCCATAAAGTGGCTGACTAACGGTGCGGACAGGTTCTTATTACGAATCTTAGATCTATGTTCCCCCACCCTAGTTTTTATTTTGTGGGAAGTCACCCCCACATAACCTAATCCACAAGAACAGATCAATAGATAAATGCAGCCCGAGCTGTTACAGTTCGAAAAGTGTCTTGAATATAAAACATAATTGCTGCTGCGGATCGAGACCATTTTGGTCTGCCAGGCTAAAGCACATTGTCCACATCTAAAATGACCCACTATCGATGGTTGCTTGGGTAAGAGACGGGACTCGTGGTCTGTTCTACTCACTATTTGTTGAATCGATCTTGATTTCCTCAACCCTATCCTAGGTGGAGAGGAGCAACCCGGTATATGATTAACGATGTGCCAATGTCTATTAATGATATTCTGTATTTGGCCCGACAATGGTGAAAATACAAATGAACAGTGTAATCTATTCTCCGATATCCTAACAGTTTATTGAAGCAATCTGTCCCTAGGTACTGCCCTAGCTCTCGCTAGGTTATCCTTAATGATCTTATCCGAATAGCCTTTATGATGTAAATACGAGGAGATAGTACTACTAGCCCTATCAAAGTCATTCTCAATGGAAGAATTCCTTTTTGCTCTTAAAAACAATCCATAAGGCAGATTGTATTTTAAATGATGTGGGTGAAACGATTTAAAGTCCAAGTAAGCTTTTCTATCCGTAGTTTTTCTGTATAGTCTGACCATCACTCTCCGCTCCATAGAAACATAAGTGCTTACATCTAAAAATGGAATTGATTCTGCCCCAAAATTATGAGTAAATTTAAGGTTGTTATTCAAACTATTTACCCAAGAAACAAATTGAGGTGCTATACCCAAATCATCAACAATAAAATAAAGATCATCCAAAAATCGTTTGTAAGTGATAAAATGATGAAAAAAAGGGTTATTCTCCTCCTTTTAAAAAAATTCCCCTTCAAACCAAATCATATACAGGTTGGCCAGGGAGGGCGCTACCGAGCTCCCCATGGCCACTCCTTTTATTTGCAGATAATTTATTTTACCATACCTAAAAAAATTATAATCCAAAACTAAATCAAGAAGTTCCAATAAAAAATGTGAGGGGGGGTGCAGCTCATTACGAGTTTCCAAATGTTGGTATACTATTTCTTTAATGTCGTCCAAGGGCACATTGGTAAAAAGCGCCTGGACGTCCATGGTGATAAAGCCCCCACCCCTAGGCACGTGCAAACCTTCAACTTGTGTGATGAAATCTGTCATGTTTTTAATATATGAGGCAGTGTTCAATGTGAACGGACTAAGATGGTAATTCAAAAAACGAGATGTGGGTTCAAGAGCGGATCCAACCGAGGAGACAATTGGTCTTCCTGGCATGATGCCATCATCAGAATGATCCTTATGAATTTTTGGGAGCAAGTGAAATACAGGCATTTTAGGGTTATCATTGTATAAAAAATTCTGGGTAAATTCTGAAATATAACCCATGGCCACCCCTTCAAACAAAATATCTCTAAGGAGATTTAAAATCCTATTAATGGGATCATGATCTAATTCCTTGTAGAACTCCTTATTGAATAATTGTTTTTGGGCTTCACTTTCATATTCCATAATGTCCATAATCACAATGCCCCCTCCCTTATCTGCTTTCTTGACAATGATATCAGGATCCATAGCTAACTCCTCTAGCAACTTCATATCGTTAAGGGAAAGATTGTAGCCCCATTTTTTCTTAAGTTTTTCACTGTTCTCCAAATCCCGCAGCACAAGCCGGTAGAATACTTCTATCGATGGGTCATTGGAGGGAGGGGGAAAATTAGACTTAGGTCTGAACCTATCTGAATGGTCTGATTCCTTACCCTGAAAAAAACTTTTTAGACAGAGTAAGCGTATTAATTTAAATACATCTATCCTAGTAGTAAACGGGTTATACTTTGGTGTAGGAACGAACCCAAACCCCAAAGAAAGTAGTTCAATAGTCCTAGCTGGAAACAACTTACTAGAAAGATTAAAGACTAAGTCTTCCTCTTGCGTGAGGCTTTTTTTTGGGGAAAAAGAAGTAGTACGTGGTTGCTGTCCAGCTGTGGCCGATGAAGCTGCTAATTGTGTGAGTGGTGCTCTGCGAGTAGGTGCCGAAGTGTCCTCATCATTAGACATCGATGGGAAATCTGTGTCGGAGGACTCCCCATCCGTAGAAACTAGGGGGTCCTGCCAGGAAACCCTTTGCCCTTTGTTGATAAATTTCCTCCCTTGAAAACGCCATCTATAGACACGTGCTGTAGTATAATCCCTTATATCTCTCTCAAATTTCTTATTTTTAAACTCAATGAGAGATTCTTGAAAAGCATCCAATTTAGACTTCAATACATCAAACTCCGGTGGTGAGCTGGTGGAGTTAGATGTTACAGCAGATTTAAGGGTGTCTATTTCCTCTGTTAAAGATTCAACTTGTTCATTAGAATAATCTATGATTAATAGAATCAAATCAAAGGAGCGTTTGTCCATAATGGCCGCCCACCTGTCGCAGAAGCTTTTATCGTCATTGAATAATGTCGGTCCCTTCTGGATTCGCAACCCTCGGGGAATGCGGGCCATTTTATGGTAGTCAGCCAAAAAGGCAGAATGGAGTTTGAATCTCAACTTCTTTTTTTCTCGCACCTCAATGGTGGCCAAATCATCATTGTTTGAACCCGAAGGTTGTCTATAAGAAGCAATATTCTGTAGAATCCTGTCCCTGTCTGCTGAAGAAAAGGTAAAACCAAGATCGGAAGCCATATCCCAAACGCTGAAGCAAAAAAGTAGGGGACAAACGTAGTACTAGAGAAGTCACTGGAACCATTTGTCTAGGCACAGATTTAATACTGCAGTCTTCTCAAAATATAAAACACAAAAGATCCGAAATCCTTTTGATATTTGTATTTTTGACATTTGTATTGGTAATTTGATTTGTATTTTTGTCTTCTTAATTTTTCTTTGGTAATATTGTAATGTTATAATCAATAAAATTTATAAATAAATAAAAACCCATGTTTTGTTATGTATACTCTAAGAACTTCATTATACATAGCTAGAATCTATGCCAGGAAAAACAGTGGGACAAGCATTCCTTTAAGATTAGCATAAACAGCAGAGGCTATGGTAACAATTACTCATTAAATCACCTTTCCCACTTTTGGATCTAATCTCTTTCGCTGGAGGAGATTGGAAGTCGCAGAACACCCACTTGCATATATATTACAAAATTTCTGCTGCAGCAATGACAGGTAATGTCATTCTCACGGTAGTACCATCTTCCCTCCAGTCACAAAATCAAGTTCTATTTATAGAGCTATTCCCTCCTCACCTGAATTCAAAAGGGATCAAGACTTTTAAAATCTTCATGTCGCACCAAGGAAATGCAAACCCACAGCTTCTACTGGATTTGTATTATCAAAGCTAGAGATTCAAACAACTCAAACCCAGTGGTCAAACATCTGACATTTGATGTTAAATGGGCTATACATGGAAGACCCAAGCACAGAACATTTATTTAATATTGATATTGATATTGATATTGATATTGATATTGATATTGATATTGATATTGATATTGATATTGATATTGATATTGATATTGATATTGATATTGATATTGATATTGATATTGATATTGATATTATACCACTTTTCTTCCCCTAAGGGAACTCAAAGCGGTTTACAAGATACGAAATATAATATACAGGATATGCATAGGTACAAAAAAATAAGATACAAATTTACGCAATAATACAGTAACAACTTGAGCACAATTCAATAATACATTTCATACATAATCAATTCAATAATACATCACAAAAAACATTATTACCAAATAAATGTATGTGGACGACTTCTAAGCCTCCAGCCCAACTAGGACGGAGAAACAGAATGGGCTCAACAGCTGTGCCTCTCTCCTCCCTAGCCGATGAAAAAGGACAGGGGGAGGTGGCAAAGTCCTGGTGGCAATGTCCTTGGCCAAACCGGCCAAAGGAGGGGAGGGTAAGTGTCTGGGGTCCGTAGTGCTGGCTAGCAAGTTCTTCATATAGGCGCCGCACCGGCTACCCCAGCTGGAGCTAGTCTTGCCTCTCCACCCTCCCGCCAAACTGGCCCAAAGGAGGGAAGGGCGAGCATCCTGGGTCCGTAGCACTGGCGAGCAAGTTCTTCATATAGGCGCCACACCGGCCACCCCAGCTGGAGCTAGTCTCACCTCTCCACCCTCCCGCCAAACCGGCCCAAAGGAGGGAGGGCGAGTGTCCATTTACCAGCAAAATCTAAGGGAAAAGTGGAACCTTATAGATTTTTTGTGTGTGCACCAGATTTCAAGGTTACTCCATTTCCTAGCCACAAAAGGAATTTTATTTAGTCATGACTAACTTTGCTCATTAGTTTGCTATGGATGGTAACCCTCCACAGTTTACCTATTAATTTCCAAACCAACGGTGTTTTCAGTCCTGTTTGAGTACTTCAGATTATTTATCTTCCTGATACCAAGAGAAAGCAAACATCTTAAACATGAAAGGTACATATTAGAATGATTCTTTGACCAGAAGAAGGTCAATTACAACCATGTAGATTAAGATTACAACCATGTAGATTAGGGACTTCAGTGGCTCAAGTGCTTAAGATGCTGAACTCAACAACTGGAGGGTTGGAGTTCAATTCTTGAGTACTGCATGGTGGAGTGAGCTTCTGTCAGCTCCTACCAATCTAGCAGTTCAAAAGCATGAAATTGCAAGTAAATAAATAGGGACCACTTTGGTGGGAAGGTAAACAGTGTTCTATGCACTCCGGTGTTGAGGCATGCCTGCCACATGTCCACGGAAACATCTGCAGATGCAGACAGTGCCTATAAACAGTCAGATACGACTGGCTTTCGAGCATGGGCGACCTTTACCTAGATTAGGATGATAATTAACACAATCAGTGTCTGTACTTACAACAAAATTTAACCCTTCGCTCTCTGCTGACACCCTAAGAAAATACTACAGAGAGTCTCATCTGCCACCAAGTGCGGATTTTGATGGGAATGTAGAATTGCACTCATTATGAATCTCATAGTGTTCTTTAAAGAACTGTTCTGTGCATAATTTCATGAGAACAATTTAAGAAGGATGAGTTACTTTCCAGTTTAGAAGGGAAAGCTAGGGGAAAAGTAGCCATTTTTAAGTCAGCTAAATTTAAGTGGGGGTGGCAAATTTTTAACAGTTAAGTCGACATTCAATTAACATTTCAAGTTAGCTGACTACAATAAAGTCACAACTGTAGGGGAGAGATCCATTATCTTACCCCTCTCCTTGCAATCTCCTTTCTGAGCTGTGACAAAAAGAAAGCAACTACCCAGAGTTTCTATGAAGTAATTTTCTTCCTGTTTTCTCATATGTAAGCCAAATCAGTCCTAAAACAACCACTTCAAGTTTGCTATTACATTTCAAATGACAAATGTAATTCAAATGTGAATATTTGCTGCAGCAATAGAAATTATTATGAAGTCTTCCAGTTCTTGCCTGGAAGTTAAGCACAAACCATACTTTGCCAATTTGGTGATAATATCAAACTGAGGTTTGCTATCAATGAGAAAGCTTGGAGCAGCCTCAGAAGCAATGTAAAGTGGGAAGATGTACCTAAAACAGACACACGCAAAACCCAGGTTGACAATAAATGTGAAACAAGTCCCAGTATTCAGGACAGAGGTTGAGAATTTGTGGTTCTCCAGGGTCTCATCAGCCATAGCCTACATAGCTAGTGATAAGGAATCATGGAAACTACAGTTCTGCTACATGCAGAGGAGCACAATTAGGCAATGGACAGTAATATTTCAGATGCCAGAAAGTTAGATGAGTAAGATTTCCAGGATGGTGTATGTGCTCCAATGTTTCTTAATCTTTTCCGTGACCAACAGACTAAGAACAAATTGCAAACCAATGTCATTGTGATAACATGGAGAACATTTGCTGCCTAATACCCATATCTAAAGAAAATATGATGCGTCACATTACTGATCTCAGAGGAAAAACAAAATCAAGTTCCTCCAGCTTTTCATCTACCATAATGGGTCTTCTATTGTTCATCTTGAGTTATGATCTAATACTGAATGTTCCTTTCGGCACTGAAAGGACAGGGACTTCTTTTTCTTTTTTACCATAATTGATACAATTATATTATAGAATGGATTATTTTGGTCTGTTATTTTTAGATTGTCATATTCGATATTTCAAAGTTATAATCCAACTCTTACAAAATAGGGCATGATCAAATCCTTGCTTATTAAAGAGCTCAAAAGTGGTAAATACATCACCCTTGCTCAAAAGCCAGTCATATCCATCTCTAGGGTTCAGTGCTCAACTCTGCTTATAGCCAAAGAGCCAGTGCTGTCTGCGTCTGCAGACGTTTCCATGGTCATGTGGCAGGCATGACTAGATACCAGAGTGCACAGAACATCTTACCACCAAAGTGGTCCCTATTTATCTACCTGCAATTTCTTGCTTTCGAACTGCCAGGTTGGCAGGTGCTGGGAGAGAGATGGGAGCTCATTCCGTCGTGCAGTACTTGGGTATCGAACCGCTGACCTGCCGTCTTCCAGTCAGTGTCTTAACCACTTGAGCCACTGCAGTCCCTACATACATCATTATACTTTATTATTACTTTACTTTGTTATTTACTACAGAGAGAAAAGCTGCTGTAGGCTACATTTCAATGTCATCCAGAGTGTCATCCCTAAAACATAATTCTAGTTGATTTAGATTATTTGTATCACTTAAGGCAGCCATCATCCAGCATATCATTAAGACCTGTGTGTGTTTTCACACAAAATATAGCACACACACATTGCACTGGCACAACAACTGTGTACAAACTCATTATGTGCTTCACTGCAGTGGGCTGAAACCAAGCAAATAGCATGCAGTTAATTAGTTATTCTGAGGGTTTTTACCTCCATGACCATCTTACAAATCTTTCTTTCATTAGTCATCTGAAAGGACAATGTGATGTCTGTTAATTAAGGCTTGGTTTATCTTTTATTTCCAAGAGGCATTTTGCGAGTACATATCTGGCATCTAGAGGGACACAGGTTCTTGGTAAAAGATGACATAGTTTCTTTTTGGAACATTATTGCAATTTAATGTTACCAGAATGGACAAAGAAGGAAAGGAGCTAGCTGATGCAGAAGAGATTAAGAAAAGATGGAAAGAGTACACAGAGGAACTCTACAAAAAGGACCTCAACACTCCTGACAATCCCAATGATGAAGAAGTAGAACTTGAGCCAGACATCCTGGAGAGCGAAGTCATAAAGGCCCTAAAGAGCACTGCAAACAACAAAGCTAGTGGAGATGATGGTATCCCAGTTGAATTTTTCAAAGCGCTAAAAGATGACGGCATCAAATTACTGCATTCAATATGCCAGCAGATTTGGAAAACAAAACAATGGCCACAGGATTGGAAAAGATCAGTATACGTCCCAATCCCAAAAAAGGGCGATGCCAAAGAATGTTCAAATTATCGAACAATCGCGCTCATCCCACACGCCAGCAAGGTGATGCTCAAGATAATACAGGATAGACTTCAGCAGCATGTGGAAAGAGAATTACCAGAGGTGCAGGCCGGTTTCAGAAGAGGCAGGGGGACTAGAGACCACATTGCCAACATACGCTGGATCATGGAGAAAACAAAGGAATACCAGAAACAAGTTTACTTTTGTTTTATTGACTACACTAAGGCATTTGACTGTGTGGACCACAACAAGATGTGGCAAGTAATTAAAGAGATGGGAATACCAGAACACCTCATATGCCTCCTGAGAAATCTGTACATGAACCAAGAAGCAACAGTTAGGACAGAACAGGGAATGACAGAGTGGTTTGGAATAGGAAAAGGAGTAAGACAAGGCTGCATTTTGTCACCATGCCTATTCAACCTATACACAGAGCACATAATGCGCAGTGTAGGGATGGAGGAATCACAATATGGGATTAAAATTGCTGGGAGAAACATCAACAATCTGAGATATGCAGACGATACCACCCTAATGGCAGAAAGTGAGGAAGACCTAAAGAATCTCTTGATTGGGCTGAAGGAGGAGAGTGCAAAAGCTGGCTTGAGACTAAATATCAAGAAAACCAAGATAATGGCAACAGGCCCAATCAGTTCCTGGAAAATAGATGGGGAAGAAGTAGAAGCAGTGACAGATTTTACTTTCTTAGGATCAAAGATCACTGCAGATGGGGATTGTAGCCATGAAATAAAAAGGCGACTGATTCTTGGGAGACAAGCAATGAGAAACCTGGGGAACATAGTGAAAAGCAGAGACATCACATTGAAAACAAAAATTAGAATAGTCAAAGCAATGGTATTCCCAGTGGTAATGTACGGATGTGAGAGCTGGACAATTAGGAAGGCTGAACGCAGAAGAATAGATGCCTTTGAAATGTGGTGTTGGAGGAGGGTTTTGAGAGTCCCCTGGACAGCGAGGAGAACAAATAGGTCAATCTTAGAAGAAATTAACCCTGACTGCTCATTGGAAGGTCAAATAGTAAAGATGAAGCTAAAGTACTTTGGACATCAAATGAGAAGGGAGGATTCACTTGAGAAGGCATTGATGTTGGGAAAGGTGGAGGGCAAAAGAAGAAGGGGGAGGCCAAGGATGAGATGGCTAGATGGCATTGTAGACACAATGGGCACAGAGCTGGGAGGGCTGAGGGGGATGGTGGAGGACAGAGGCGCCTGGAGAACAATGGTCCATAGGGCCGCAAAGGGTCGGAACTGACTGTGCGACTGAACAACAACAACAACAACAACAACAAGAATGGAAGAAGCTTGGTATATTAGAACTGTATATTCTAACCCTTAATTTAAAAAGAGAGAATTCTGCATTATGAAAAGACAAATTCTGTAGTCTGTAAAACAGCACTTATTTACCATATTTAATATCTGTGTAATTTGACCAGTTTTTTTGCTAGCAGTAGGGAAGTTCCTAATAGCCCTGACATTTGTCAAAGCAACATTCAAACTTATCAATGGAAATCCTGTTTGCCACAATTCCTGAGAAAGATACAATTGGATATTGCATAATTTTTTGCCACATTTCTTTACACAGCAAAGAGGTTGGGAGAGGGTTTTGTGGTGGGACTACAACTCCAAATTCCTTTAACCAGCATGGGTAGTGGTTATGTAGGTGGGGAGATTGAGAGATTTGTAGTCTTAGAGGTAGTATGTCCAAGCTCTAATTAAACCAAATTTGTTAACAATTTTAGCCCTCATTTTGCAATTACTCCAATTTTGTGGGGAAACTGAATCCATTCTGGGATTTAGTCTGAACTTTATAGGAGCTATCCAAGTTGCTGACCTTTGATTTATCCTATATGGCCCTATCACTCCTTGCAGCACTGAGCAAACACGCCAGCATCTTTCTTTCTTCCAAGAGGGCTATAGGTTCAAGAGAACATGATGATGTTCAGTATGGCTCACTGTTTACTGGACATGTTTCTCTTTCAGAACAGATCATCAGTTGGGTTCCTATTCTGGGGGGAAAGTGGGAGGCTAAATACATAAGGTAAAAGCCAGTATTGCTAAACCATTGAAGTACTATTACCTTCCTTTATATCCAGTTTAGCATTGAGCGTGACAATTTGATTTTATCTGATCCTGCATAAATATAACTACAATCAGCTAACCTTTTCTGCTCTGCCTCCAGAAAATGACCAAAAAAACTGCTGGTACTTTATTAGAACTCCTGGGGAAAAATACAGTGGGACTGCTTGGCCATTAATATACACTCCAGGATTTTTGCTGGATTCTAGATGTAATCATGTAAAGTTACAACAAAATACAATATATCAATTCAATTCTGTTGCAAAAGCTGAATGGCACATTTACTCTACTGGAACCTCTATTGAGATATTAGCCATTTCAAAACTTATCACTGCCTGCAAAAAATTCAAGTGCATTTCCTATGTCCACACACAACCTTCAGATTTACTGAATAACTCTCTGGTACAGCATAACTGGAAAATGCCCTTTTTTGGTGCTGATTCTATTTCCCTTATAGTGGAAAATTTCTATTAGGGGAAAAATACATCATGTATCAATTGCATCATTACTACAGAAGCATCTTCAGCCTACATTATTGGTGCTTGGATCAAGACTGTCAAGAGTTAGCTCCAAAAACAGACTAAATATGAAATAAAAAGATTTCAAAGATGTTAAACAACAAAACTACAGGAATAGAAGATCCTTCATTTCATATGTAAGGTTTTTATCTATATCTATATACAGTATATAAAGCAGAGGTGTTCTCTTGTATGTGAAGAACACAAATCTACACCCCTGCACTGATCACGCTGTAATGTGGCACACACGTACCTTGGCTGTGCTGGATGGTCACTGCGGGGGTCACGAGCCCCATGGAGGGTGCATGCCCCTAAATTGATCTGCAAAGGGAAGTGTACTCGACAGGAGGGTGTGTGTGTGTGTCCCAGTGGTAGTATCAATAGTGATAGCCCTAGGTATGTCACTCATTTGTGACATCATGATGATGTAATTGAGCTGGACAGGGGCCTGACACAGGTGGCAGGACACATAGTGATGCTAATGTCATAGCCCCAGATAGATCACCTGATTGTGACATCACTGTGAGCTGCGTAGAGAGGCGGCCGGGGTGTAACAATAGCGAGAGAGCTGCGAAAAACACTCCCAAAAAATTGGCAAAATATCAAATTTTAATAACAACTGATTGTGAAACTCTATTAGTGGTTCGCTAAACTACTAACTGAGGGGTCTGATAATATCATTATATATACAAAAACATGTGAAGTGTATAGCATGAATATCCGTAACGAACGGGACCACCCTCCCTCTCCCAAAAGTTCCTGAGTGAGCCGAAAAAGTTCATAAAAAAGTTCATGAACAATGATAGGTATCCACGTGTGTCCGGCTCCTATCAGCAGAGACACCCGTCCATGGGGGTGATGTGCCGCAGCGAGTAAGTGTAAAGTCCTCGAAAGTTCAGTAGCTGCGCGGCCTGGACCATGAATTAATGGTCCATTAAAGTGTTGACGAGGCGACTCAACCCAGAACAAGAGAGTGCGATGTTCACTGAGTTCTCTGATGTCCCTCCGGTAAGACGACATTTCGAAGACTTCCTCAGAGTCTAAAGCATGTAATGACAGAAAGAACACACATACAATATTCACAACCAATACCTTACCACATGTAAGCATCACGACAATCACTTAAACATATATTAAGACATGTAAATACACAGATACAGAACGAAGGATTGGGACCTATCCGCTTTCCTGTGAGTTTTTTAAGGATTCTTTCATTATGAGGTTTTCCGTGAGGGTTCTACAAGTAGATCTGTTAGTGCCTTCTGTGCTCTTCGCTTTTAATAATTGCATGTGTAATTACTCAGCTGAGGAACATTATGCAGTATAGCCTTCTGTCCAAGGTATTTAAACCAGTACTCATTGGTGTAATCCAACGCGAGAACACAATAAGAATCATCCAAAGAGGTTTACGCGCTAAATAATGTACACCAGTAGGTACGTCCCTGTCCGTTCTTCGTTCTGTATCTGTGTATTTACATGTCTTTATATATGTTTAAATGATTGTCGTGATGCTTACATGTGGTAAGGTATTGGTTGTGAATATTGTATGTGTGTTCTTTCTGTCATTACATGCTTTAGACTCTGAGGAAGTCTTCGAAATGTCGTCTTACCGGAGGGACATCAGAGAACTCAGTGAACATCGCACTCTCTTGTTCTGGGTTGAGTTGCCTCGTCAACACTTTATATAATTAATTCATGGTCCAGGCCGCACAGCTACTGAACTTTCGAGGACTTTACACTTACTCGCTGCGGCACATCACCCCCATGGACGGGTGTCTCTGCTGATAGGAGCCGGACACACGTGGATACCTATCATTGTTCATGAACTTTTTTATGAACTTTTTCGGCTCACTCAGGAACTTTTGGGAGAGGGAGGGTGGTCCCGGTCGTTACGGATATTCATGCTATACACTTCACGTGTTTTTGTATATATAATGATATTATCAGACCCCTCAGTTAGTAGTTTAGCGAACCACTAATAGAGTTTCACAATCAGTTGTTATTAAAATTTGATATTTTGCCAATTTTTGGGAGTGTTTTTCGCAGCTCTCTCATCACTGTGAGCTGGGCAGGGACCTGACACAAGTGGCCAGACACATGTATTGGGGGGGACTGAGCAAGGCTGGGTAATAAGCTAGTAATAAATAAAACAAATGGCTGGTTTTGGAATAGTTCTGCATAGATCAGTGAGAAACAGAGCATAGCTTTTGCCCAGGTACAGATGAGCATCCATGCCCATTGCAGAGAAAGAATGGGAAGAAAGGTTACAAAAGCAAAGGCATTTCCTCTCTGAAGCAGTTTCTCCTACCACCATGTCAGAAAGCAATAAACACAAGTCACTCTTAATAAAATTTTAATGGAATATTACTCGGTTTTTATGAAATCGGAAGATGATAAATGAGGCCAAGATGATAAAATTACAGGATACCACATCTGGGCTTGTAACTATCTCTGCTCTTGAATGCACAATAAGTAGCTCCCTAATACAACACACTTTAAGTTATTGTCCCTTCCTTGTGTTTCACCTTGGAATCTGTCCTGCTGCAAAGTAATACTTTACACTACATAGTAAATCCTCTTGTATGCTGCCCCAAGGAGCAATTTGAACAAAGGTGACACAGTTTAGAAGCAGACCATCTTGCAAAAAGAGTGTGCTTTGTTTCACTTTAAGCTAACAAAAGTATGCTATAGGGCAGGGGTGCCCAACCTTTTTTGCACCATGCTAAATAATTTTCCCATGGACTGGTAAGTGGAGGAGGAGCACAGTCACTGCAAACAGGTGGGGGGGGGGCAGAGCCCTCTGTAGTTAAGCAATGTGGAGTTGGGGCCTGGCCACCTGCCTATCTGCTGCATTTGAAGCCCGTGCTCTTGTTCCATTGGCCGGGCAGACCTGACAGAGCATGTTGAAGGCAAAAGGCTGCCATCAGGGCTCCCAGCACCTGTGGCCTGGTTCAGGACAGCTCGTGGCCTGGTACAATGAACCCTTGCATAACGACGCGTTCGGATAGCATCATTTTTGCATAACAATCCATTGTTATGCACCACGTGTTCCCCCATATAACAATGTTTTAGAATCGTTATCCGGATAACGATGCTACAAATAACCATCGTTATTCAGATAATGATGCTAAAAACATCATTGTGTGAGAAACTCCACAGAAACCTGCACAACAACATTTTCTGCATAATGACACTACTTGGGGAACCAAGAAACATCGTTATGCAAGGATCTACTGTATTGGTCTGTGGCCTGGTGGTTGGGGACCCCTGCTGAAGGGAGACCAGCATGCTGTAACACCTATAGCACCATATACAGGCAAAAGAACTCCAGGGTCAAATCTACATTCAGTCACAAATCTCATGCTAGTAGCAAAGCTCTCCAGAAGCTTAGGAGAGTTATTTTAAAATGTTTCTGAAAAGTTTGAGCTACTGATCTCTGAATACTTCCAGATTTTTGTTTCCAGCACTTTTCTTACTCCTGGACTTTCAGGACTTTGGGTCTTTTCATGCTATGTTCTCTCTCAGTCTCTCTCTCCTTTTTAATGCTTTATGGTTATTTTTAGATTGAAAGATGGTATCACTCAGAATGGGAAACTCCTGACCCTCCAGATATTGTTGAAATGCAACTCCTATCATCGGTGATCAGTGGCCATGTGTACAGTGAGTTAATAGATGACTGAAGGCTGTGTTATGAATCAGTTGGTGTAAATTCCATGTAAGCTTGATTATGTTTCACAGGAGGAATGTGTGAAAAATCAGTTAAACAGTGACTCCTAAAAAAGGACCTTAATGTACACAGGATATGTCATAATTTGTCAGATGTTGTATGAAGGGGTGACCTTCTATCTTTGCCCCCGAAAGTGCCCTTAACCTGCCCTTAGGAAACACCTTTAGCCCCTGCCCCCTGCCAGCTTCCAAAGGGGGGAGGTTGAGTTGTTTGCTCAACGCAGGGTCAGCCCACAGACAAGACCGCAACTTCCCATCAGGGGCGCCTCCCAGTAGAAGCTGGCGTAAGTAGTCCTTATCAGGACCACCACACATTTCCCCACTCCTCAACCCCTAATCAGCCCCTGACCATCTGGTTTGGCCTCTCTGACAGTTATTCAATATGCATCTTCTGACACCTTATCAATGTATGCAACACTATTTTTGAACCTGTCTTCCTCTCAGTTTTGTGATGACTGTACGACTGCACAGGCATGTACGTGTCAAGGTTTCATTAGTAATAAAAGGGCTGTTCGCGATCCCTCATTATCGCTTCATCCCAATACCTTGACCTTGCATGTGTGTGTGTGTTTCTCATTGCTACAGTTGCAGAAGAAAACAAATATCCTATAATTATCCCTGGCTCCTCATAAATAGTATTAGGAGGCAAACTCTTAGACCTCTCTTTTCAATAAAGTGCACAGTCAAGGAGGAAGTTGATAGGCATTTGGCCATGCAGAGCTTGGAAAGTTTCCCTGTTGTTGCTGCTGGTTTTCAAGCAATATGATTTATGTCTTTGTGTAAGAGAAATTGCAAAAGTCTTAACTGCAAATTGCCCTCATTAACAAGAGTTGCACTGCTTGATGGGTATTGGGCATGTACTTGGGAATGCAACTGGTGTCTCATTAATGACAGGCAATTTGCTGTCAAGATTTACCTGATTTCTCATATAAGCATAAACTTCTGGTCTGGCCAGGTTATCCTGCTATGGTAATAGAGTAGACCATGGATTCTCAACCTGTGGCCCATGGGCTGGATGCAACCCACAGCACCATTTCATGTGCCCCCACCACCGCCTCCACCACACCAGGAAGTGCCATACGGTGGAGGAAGGGCAAAATGGCCATCCGGCCCCTGAAGCTGTCCAAGGGAGTGAGACCCGGCCCCTGGATTAAAAAAGGTTGAGAACTGGAGTAGACCATACTGCCAGCAACTCAACGCCGAGTGTCAGGTGATGGTTAACTATCCTGACAACCCTGAGGACTAACGGCCTTGGGTGACAAAGTCCACAGGGAAGGGTGATGGTCCCCAAGTGAATTAAATCCCACTTGAATCCATCTTGATGAAGGACAGCAGCTTCATCAATACTGACCAGGGGCTGGTGAGGACTTTGTGTGCCTAAAGGGCTAAGGACCAGAAAGTTACTCGCAGAACTGGATCAGTGGTATGGGGTCATGCTGCAGTGCAGAAGGAAGATGAAAGTCCACTTCATTATATTCTCAGGATTCAGATACAGCAGAAGAAGAAGAAGAAGCATAAACTGACAAGAGGGTTCTGGCGGTACAGACACACAGAAAGAGCCTCCTCAAAGATTGTGTTGTTTTTTGAACCACAATCAGGCGTACCCTAGTAATGGTAACCTTGTATTGCCAGCTAATCTTTCTCACACTAGGTCAGGCCAAAGGAACTGCAGAATGGACTCACCAAAAGGTACCTTCATTTTGGCAGATTCACATCTGGCCTAGATATGGAAGAAGAAGAAAAATCTCACACAGTACAACTGCTAACAGCCTATATCGGTGGTGGTGAACCTATGGCATGTGTGCCAGAAGGGACAATCAGAGCCCTTTCTGTGGACACATGTACTGTAGCCCCTGCATGGAGTTTGCCCCAGCCCTCTGCCCAGCAGCCCAATGGGAGTGCTTCCTCCCTCCCCCAGCACAGAGTTTGCCGTTCCCTCTGCCCAGCAGCCCAATGGGAGTGCTTTCTTCTGTCGGGAGGTTACCACTCTTTCAGACTAAACTACTCTGTCCTATTCTACAGAAAGCAGTCTAAAAGATTTATAGTGCTGGGGCAGATGTAAAAATTACTCTTCACAGAGGTTTCTTTTGCTAATTGACTGTAGCAAACAGCGTTTTGAGATTCACTGTACCTCTGTTTATTCAGATATAGCTGACAATTAAAACTAGCAATGTGGGATTTATGAGAATGTTCTTCTTTAACCCAATCATTGCCCTTTACGCTGCCTCCCCTTGATGGCACTTTGTGAATCCAGCTTTCTTGAAAGATAAATAATTACCTCAGTTCAGAGAAGGTTCCGGCAGGCTGATAAGGCTTCTCAAAACAAAACTCACTGAGGCCTTCTTTTCTCACCCTTCCTGACAAAACTTTCAATTTATGGTTATGCTGGATCCCTAGAATTCTCCTCTTTCAAGGCTTGGAGGAGAACAAAATAAGCCACTACTATCTTCTTGAAATATAGCAGCTTTTATTGGTTACAAAATAGAGGTAGATTAATATGCAGATAAAATAGACATTTCAAAATACAAATCATAAAACAAACATGAATAACTAAGCTAGCTAAATAGACTAAGTATAGGGCCAAAGAGACCCTCCATAGGATATTAGACTGGCATTGTCTAATACCTAAGGTAAATGAAAAATGGACAGCATCTCACTGGGCTAGAGATCACTGACCCCCCTCTCCTTTTTTTAAAGAGAAAAAGGCTTGGGTTTTTATACCATTTTCCTCCTCATACCCACCATTTCAAAAATGTGAAAATTCCCAATTATGTCATCTAAGAGACAGTCAGACTGGACATCAAGGCATCCAGCTGCAACTTCGCACCTGTGTGGTACGTGATGTTTTGTTTATCTAAATGATCCATCTCCGTTATCTCTTGAGATGAATCTATCTGTCAGATTCTCAGACTTCTGTCCTTGAATCTGTGGCGTCAATGTGAGTGGGTGAAAGAGATCAAACTAACACCTGGGTATGCAACTACCTAATGATTGGCATTACTTCATAAAGCAGTAAATCAGCTAAGAATTCCTAACATCACACAGTAAAAAAAGGGGAATACATGTCTTCCTTTGAATTGCCCATGACACCTTCCTCCCCCAGAACAGAGTTTACCCCACTTTTCTGTGGCACAGATGGCAGCTTGTTGAGTTTGGGCACTCAGTCTCTAAAAGGTTCGCCATCACTGGCCTATATATACCTCTGGCAATGAAACAGAAACTAGGCAATACAACAGGCAGCTAACACTTCCTTCCTCCCTTCCTGTGACATTGCAGGATGTGTTTCCTTCTAATAGCAGGGCAGGCACTTTTCTTCCTTGTCTCTCCTCTCCCAGTCTTCACCTCCTCTAAAGACTCCATCAATACAAGAAAACATTGGCAGACTGCCTCAACTCCCCTCAGGCAGCTGCCACTAAGTTCAGCCAATATACAAAACTGTCCAACAAGGGAGGACAACAGAGCAAGCAGCAAGAACTCTGAAAGTAATAGGAACCTATCATACAGCAAATCTGCAACTCTTCGAGACTTTTTGCAGTTCTTCTTCAGTGCCAGCTTCCTTTTCATACCTTACCAGTAAGAATAAATTACTCATCTAGCAGTTAGCTTTCAACTGCCTTTCTGAAGAAGGACTAAGCATGCCTGGAAATCAATAAGAACTAGTTTGGTACCATTTGGAGGTTGCTAAGCAAGAGCTCAGAAAAGTAAAAATAATTAGGAAGCAATCAGAAATTAGGAAGAATCCTCCCCAATCTTCAGAATATTATAAAATCATTAAAACTAATATCTTGCAAGAGAACCAAGCACAACTAACCAATCGGACTCGTAAATGCAGTCTCCAAGCTGCTACATTAAAGCTCCAATTAGGAAGAAAGTTCATCTTAAAGGAAGCAGGAAAATTCTGTTTTAAGGTGTTTAAAAGTGCAAGAAGACAAAAACAGTCAGAAGCTAGGATGGCTAGCAACCATTTTCCACTCACTTCCTACACCGGAATAAGAGTGAAAGCCAGTCGTATCTGACTCTAGGGTTCAGTGCTCATCTCTGTTTATAGTCAAAGAGCCAGCACTGCCTGCATTTTGCACACATTGTTGTGGACATGTGGCAAGCATGATTAGACATGGAATGCTATTTACCTTCCCACCAAAGTGATACCTATTTAGCTACCTGCAATTATTTTTGCTTTCAAACTGCTGGGTTGGTGGGAGCTGGGACAGAGATGGGAGCTCACTCCATTGTGCTGTATTCGGATCTCAAACTACTGACCTGCCAACTTTCCAGTTGTCAAGTTCAGCATCTTACCCACTAAGGCACTGCAGTCCAGGAATAACAGTACAACTACTCAAATTATTGAGAGAAGCAGCACCAGCACATCCTATCTTGCAAGACAAGCAAGACAGCAATTTCATACAAGTGAGAATTAAACATAATGGGAAAACCACATACGGTATGTTCTTTTGCCTTTGAGAGCAAAATGATGAAAATCTTGGAAGAGCTAACAATTCTAACATACCAAAACAGGCTTATTGGTTTATCCAAAGTTGTGTCCCATTTCAGGAACCCCATTTTGAAAAATAGAAACCCAACTTTTCATTCTTAAAAAGAGCTAACAAGTCAATAGTGGAATGATCTCTTAAATTGCATCAATGTTGTTCTGTTTCAATATAGCTGGCTAAGTGTAGCCTGCAAGTGGCATCTGTCCCACACCCATCTCCCAAGATAACACCTCATTCCAAATGCCACCTGAGAAATTGGGAACAGACAAAGCCACAGGCCTCCCTCTGTGTTAAAATTCAACTTCTTTGCTTTGAAGAAATTCAGAATGAAAGAGTACAAGATCTTAATTTTGCTCTCTCCAAACCTCACAGAAATCAACATATGGCAACCCATTCACTTACTCACACCCACCATTCAAGAAAAAATCAATCCAGTGTAAACTGTCACACTTGTAGCCTGTTTGGCAGAGCAATTCGCCTGAGCCAGAGATAATTCCTTATGCAACTCATACAATCCTTGGTGGTATGGATCAACTGATATTAGGTGGCTCCTTCCACATACAAATCCTAGGAGATATTTCCAGATTCCCTCCTGATGCTTCAGTGTGGTTTCCCCATGCCCCAGTGGCATGGAACGGCCCGCGCAGAGGCCACTTCGGGGGAACGCTCCTTGAGCCGTGGGCTCTGCGGGCAGAGAAATTTAGGGGGGTGGATAAATGATAGGGTTTGATTCACCCAATTTCCTGACCTGACCAGCGGATCTGCTGAGAGAGCGAATAGATAACCCAGTTACCCATTAGAAGAATCACTCATCTCCAAGCTCAACTTTACCCCGGGTGTAAACAGAGGCCATGTTTACCCCAGTTAATCCCCAAACAATGGTGTTTTCCCCAGTCTGTGTTTGGCCAAGTTAACTAACTTCCCTCCAAGAGATTCCCAATTAACCCGAGTAAACAGGTGATGTGATTTCTGTCAGATGACTGTTTTTGCCACCGTTGCGCTTTTACTCCTATATATGATGATGCCTTTTTCCCAATAAACCACTGATCTTATCCTCCTCCATACTGCCTCGTATCGTTTCTTGATCAGTCTCCTCCGGGACCTCCGGCCCTCTGCGGCCCCGATTCCTACATCTGGTGACCCCGACGTGATCTACTCATGAGTAAGCAAGGGGTCTTCCTCAGAGTAGCGATCACACGGTCCGGTTCTGCGCTTCAACCGTGTCCGAATCGTCCCAGAGGACAGCGCGGCACTCCGTCCGGCAGCCAGCCGAGCGGAGGGACGGCCTGCGGTGAGGCAGTCCAAAGAGGCATCCTACAGCGTGCTCCCGGCTTTCGCGGCGGCTTGCAGGTTACGGAAAAACGCGTTCTGCAGGGACAGCTGTGAATCCCTGACAGCGCAGTGGCCACCGAGGGCCCGTGGCCGCAGTCCATGCTCCGAGCTCTACCCAGAAAGTGACGTCGCCAGAACCTGTTGCCTGCCAAAGACGCGTCGACTCGTCCCGAGGAGGAAACTTCAGAGGACCCAATCGCAGGTAATATGGGGACCTGTCCTCAGTGACAGCGTCCATCCGCTAGCCAAAGAACTCGTGAGGGAGAGTTCAAGATCCTGGCCAGGATATTTAATTTGTGTTTTCACAGCGGGGAGCTAGCGAGACTTTTGGTGTACCTAGGGGAACACTGCCTGCTTTACCCAGAAGTAGGTACGTTAACCCTCGAGCTCTGGGATCAGATAGGAGACTGCATTCAGCAACCCCCGAAAGCTCCAGGAGGCGTAATTCGCACATGGAGAAAGTGTAGGAAGCTCTTAGCGGAGATAGAGCCAGTCTGGGTAGAGGCTAAAGAACCCCCAAATCTGCCAGAAGCGCCAGCCGAGCCAACGGCGCCTACGGCGCTCTATCCGTCACTCCAATTTAGGCAGGGTAGCGTAGGGAGCTTTCCCCCAGTGACAGCTGCAGACGTCACCGGTGGAATGCAAGGAATGAGGAGCGCAGGCGCTTCTCTGACAGCAACGGGCTCCCGAGTTACCAAAAGTCCCCTTCAGCGTACAATTGAAGAGGAGATTAGGAAGGGGGAGTTGCCAGCAGAAGAACTAGCTGAGCTTAGTCAGATATGTCCCATCCACATGGAAATAGACGCGCTCACAGGCGCCCAGCAGATAATTCATTCCCCAGTTCCGTATAAGCTTCTCATGGCCATACGGAAAGCCATCTCAGAAACAGGGCTCCAAAGTCGTTTTACAAGGGGCACGCTTCAGCAAGTGTGCGAGAACACCATGTGGATTCCCCATGACTGGAAAGCCGTCATGTGGATGATGCTCAACCCTAGCCAGTATTTAATTTGGGACAGCGAGTTTCACCTAGAGGCGCAGACGAGGGCTGCCAGGATGGGAGGTGCAGTACTTCCTGACCAGTTATATGGTTCAGGTGCCTTCGAGCCCATCGATGCCCAAATCAACTTGCCTCTTGCCACTCTCCAGATGTCGGCCGAGGCCGCCTTCAGGGCGTTTTTCAAAGTCCCAGCAACTGGCAAAGCGGCTAAAAATTACACCGCTATCAAGCAGGGAGCCTAAGAGCCCTATATGGACTTCATCAATCGCCTGGAGGAAGCAATTAGCAGGCAGATTGACAATGAGCAAGCCCAGCAAGAGCTCATGATGAAGTTAGCCAAGGACAATGCCAATCTAGACTGCCGTAAAATCCTGCAGTCACTAGGCAATCGTCCCGACTTGACACTCACGGACATGATTAGAGCTTGCACCGACATTGGCACAGAATCCTACAAGATGGGAATGCTAGCGGCAGCGGTGCAAGGGGGTAAGAGACCAAAAGGAAAGACCCAAGGAGCGTGTCACAATTGTGGCAAGGTTGGTCACTTCGCTAGGGAGTGCCGATCCAAGGGAGGCGGACAAAAGTCCGGCCGTTCCAAGGCTCCGAAAACCCACTGTCCGAAGTGTAAAAGAGGCTACCATTGGGCCCGAGACTGTCCGGATTCGGGAAACCGGAACGCGGGCATGTCTCTGGCCCCGGTCCAAACAGAGGCTTCCCTCAGCTCACCAGAGCTAGACTAGATCCCAGTCCCACTCCAGGCATTGCAAGGGCACAGGCCAGCCCCAAGGGTAGTACAGGGTTAGACTTGACTTGTCAGGCGGACGTTACATGCGACCTGCCAGGCACGGTCTATCTGGTGGACTCTCAGTACATGGGTCCACTGCCCAAGGGCTTTATAGGTTTAGTTTTGCCCCGTAGTGTAGCTGGAGCACGCGGAATTTTCATAATTCCAGGAGTCGTTGACTCGAATTTTCCAGGTGTTCTCCAGGCTCAGTTGTGGACACACCTGCCCCAGACAATTCACAAAGGAGACACCTTAGCGCAACTGATCATGGTTCCTTGTCACTCGCCAGCAGATAGCCAGGGAAGGCTCAGTGACAGCTCCGAGTCCCGGTCAGAGGACCGCTCGAGCACCAGTGAGGCAGTACAAGGATACCAGGTCTTAGCGACAATGGAGACCAACATTGAGTGGAAACAGCGCCGGGTTATCGAGGTATTTCTGAATAATAGAATATTCTCAGGCTTATTAGATACCGGAGCAGATGTGAGTGTGATAAGCAGGGGCCAGTGGCCAAGGGAGTGGGCCATTGAGCCGGTCTCTGATGTGTGGGGGGTAGGCGGGATTCAGGAAGCGTTTAGAAGCCGAGAGTGGGTGACAGTCACGATTCCAAAGGCTGACGGCACGGCGGTCATTCGGCCGCACATTCTTGACGTGCACATCAACCTTTGGGGGTGAGACATCTTGCAGCAGTACGGTGCTACGCTTACCTTTGGGTAATGGCGTTGCCACTTAAGTGGCTCACCGACACGCCGGTCTGGGTAGAACAATGGCCGGTAGTGGGGGAGAAATTAGTCGCCCTTAAGCAGCTAGTTAAAGAACAGCTAGACGCAGGACACATAGAGCAGTCCACGAGTCCATGGAATTCGCCAATTTTTGTGATTAAGAAGAAGTCGGGGAAGTGGCGACTCCTCCACGATCTCAGAGAGATCAATAAATGCATTCAGCCAATGGGTCCGCTTCAGTGCGGCATCCCGAATCCTAATATGATTCCCGAGGGGTGGGAGATCCTAGTCGTAGATCTCAAGGATTGCTTTTATACAATCCCCTTAGACCCCCGGGACCGGGAAAGGTTCGCCTTTACGGTGCCGGTTGTGAACCACAGTGAGCCTACGCAGCGTTACGCGTGGAAATTTTTGCCACAGGGCATGCTCAATTCGCCCACCCTGTGCCAAATTTATGTTCACAACGCACTGGCAAGGTTCCGAAGCCTTTACCCTAAAGCCATAGTTTGCCATTTCATGGACTACATCTTGGTCGCGATGCCGCAACTCGGCAGCGAAATATTTTCTGACCTCCAGGCCAGCCTGGGGGACAAAGGTTTACTCATTGCCCCAGAGAAAGTGCAGAGAACCGAGCCCTTCTCATACTTGGGTCATCGGCTTCTCCGCTCTTTCGCCGCACCAGTTTTGCCTCAGATCAATTTACAGGACTCAGTCACCCTGGTAGAGCTGCAGCAGGTTTTAGGGAGCATCAATTGGGCCAGACCGTATTTTCGTTTGGATACGGATCTTTTAAAACCGCTCTTCTCGCTGCTAACTTTAGGTAAGCAGCCAGCAGACCGGATAAAAATCTCTCGAGACGCACGCTTGGCTCTCGAGAAGGTCAACCAAGCTCTCAGCCAGCGATGGGTAGATAGGATCTCCCCAGGGCCATATGCTCCGATCTTGAATTTGTACATCGTACGGTCAGGATCCATGTTCACTGGAGCGCTCGGCGTAGATGCCGAGAAAGGGGCGAGTATCGTGGAGTGGGTGTACCTTCCGAACACCTCTTCATGAAACATCGTTCCTCCCCAAGAACTGGTTTCCGCGGTGGTTTACCGCGGACGGTTGAGAGCTAGGGACATTTCAGGGCATGATTTGGCCAAAATCGTAGTCCCGTTCACAAAGGAACAAGTTCAGCAATTAATGCAGCTCGGTGACTCACTTCCGATAGCTTTGGAAGGATTCACCGGATGCTTGGCATACCACTTGCCAAAGGACCCCAGACTCGTCACACTTCAGACGCAGACAGTTAGCTTATTTGAGTTGCTTTCGCTGGTTCCACTTCAGGGAGCCAGGACAGTTTTTACTGATGGTGGTCGGACATATGGTGTCTTGACCTGGCAGGAGGGCCAAGCTTGGCGCACGCTGTTAACTCTTCCACAAAAGTCAGCGCAGCGAGCAGAGTTGGCAGCGGTGAACCTTGCCTTGCGCACCTCCGCCAAGGAACGCTTAAACATCATTACGGACAGCATGTACGTTAGGAATTTGCTTCACAGTCTACCGGGAGCATACATCACTCCCGCGATAGACAAGAATTTGCTTAGTTTGTTTCTCACTGCTCAATTTCATTTGCATAACCGCACGGAGCCGCTCTATATTGCCCACATCCGCAGTCATCAGGACCTTCCGGGTCCGATTTCCGCGGGCAATAGCAGAGCGGACGCGGCGGCAAAGGAAATTCAGCAACGTTCAGTTTTGGGTGTTTTTACTACGCCAATCCAGAGTCATGCTTTCTTTCACCAAAATGCCAAAGCACTTGCCAGACAGTTTAATTTGCCACTTTCTCAAGCCCAAGGCATAGTTCGCTCTTGCCAGCATTGTGCAGGGGCGCCGGGGGGGCCCTTGTGGGGGGTCAACCCACGAGGGACGGAGGCCAATCAGGTGTGGCAAATGGACGTCACGCATGTCCCGCAGTTTGGCAGATGGCAGTACATGCACGTTTGCATAGACACTTTTTCACAATTCATTTGGGCAACGGCGCAGAAAGGGGAGACTGCCTCCCACGTGGAGCAGCACCTCCTTTCCTGCATTGCAGCCATGGGCAAACCTCGGCACGTGAAAACCGATAACGCCCCGTCCTACAGTTCTAGGCAGCTGGCCACCTTCATGGCCACTTGGGATATTCAGCATACATTTGGCGTTCCTTACAATCCGCAGGGGCAAGCGATTGTGGAACGGGTCAATCGGACGCTCAAGTCCTATATTGACAAACAAACAGAAAGGGGGGAGCCACCAGCCCTCCCCAAGTCACAGGCTCAGGCACAGCATTGTCTGAATAAGGTATTGTTCACTTACAATCACCTTAATGTTTTTTCGGATTGCACGCCGCAGGAGAAGCACTTCCGCCGTTCGGAAGCTCTCCCGCGACCGATGGTCCGATACCGAGTGCCACCGGACCCTTCCTGGAGGGGCCCGGCACCACTCATAACCTGGGGGAGAGGGTATGCTGCAGTTATGTCTCCTACAGGTGTTGTTTGGATCCCAGCTCGGTGCGTCAAGCCTCACTTGGAACCACATGGCGTGGACCCAGGCCGACCCAAGTCCGGTCCCGGAGATGGAGGACCTCACCCTGACCGACAAGACCCGGCGGAGGAGACGGCCAACGACAGCGCCGAAGATCACTTGGGGGATGATCAAGGCCCTTTGCAGTGAGGCCAAGGACGCCCTCCAACGCGAGGAGAAGGAGCCGACACCGGAGAACCTCACGGCTGCCATCTTCGCCCGAATTCACGCCAACACCATGGCAGCCATCATCATCCTGACCCTCTCCCTACTTGTGGGGGGAGGCGTTCAGGCCGCCCCACTTGGGGCCAGCAGCTTGATGCCAGACGGAGACCTCTCCGCCCGGATGCATTATAACCTATGGGAAAGGTTGGCGGGCCACACTCTAGATGCGCACGCCAGGGATGGCGACTGGCTGCTGAAGAGGATTTTCGGACCGCACCTCCCTCCGAGTTTCGCAACCTACGCTCGCTGGGGGGGATTGCGGTTCACCATGACTTTGCCGGCTGACGCAGCCACTCTTCACACTCCGCGAGTGGCGGCCAGCCCGAACTCTACTTGTGCTCGAATGGTCGGCTGCGCTGCAGTCGGCCGAACTCAGCGCCGCTGCTTCGATACCGGCAGCAGCAACTGGACTTGTGATAAACCAGAGACACTTGGTTCAATGTATGCCCATGTTACGTTACCATCTGGTTGGTTCTTTACATGTAATCAGTATACTTTTAACTACATTCCCGCAAATGTATCAGACTCCACATGTTGCCTAAGTCGGTTGACACTGTTACTCCCTACTAAGGATATGATCACCCCAAGCACAATTGTTTCAAATGTTTCAGCACCCATAAGGCACACTCGTACCACCCAGTTAGACAGCTCATGTGATAGCAGCTTTAGAGTTTTGAGTCCAGCCGAATATGTCTCGCTGGCAGTCAGCATAGTCGGCGTGCCAGCCTTAGCCGTCGGCAACGCTCGGAGGATTAGTCGATTGGCTTGCGGATTAGCCAAAGCCATCAACCACACCTCCTCGGCGATCACGCTGCTCAACCAGGAGCAGGCGGAGCTTCGACATGCCATACTTGACAATAGGGCGGCCATAGACTACCTCTTAATGCTGCATCATTTGGGTTGCGAGTCTTTCCATGGTATGTGTTGTTTCAACCTTACTGACAATTCCCGCAGAGTGCAGAATCAGCTCACAAACCTCCACACCATAGTCCAGGGCATCAGAGAGGGCTCTGCATGGGGAGACTGGTGGAGCTCATTGTGGAGCTGGATGTGGTCGTGGGTCCCATGGGGGTGGCTCCAGACGGTACTTAAGGTGGTCGTGGGGGTGGTCCTGCTAGGCATAGCAGTCTGCTGCTTGGCGCAATGTATCCCCTCACTGATATTGAAGTGCCGCCCCAAGAAGGAACCCCGAAGCGTCATTCCCGCTCAGCAGCTGATGCCTCTCCTACGCAGAGTCGCCAGTCAGGTCCTTAAATGAAATTAAAAGGGGAGATGTGGTTTCCCCATGCCCCAGTGGCATGGAACGGCCCGCACAGAGGCCACTTCGGGGGAACGCTCCTTGAGCCGTGGGCTCTGCGGGCAGAGAAATTTAGGGGGGTGGATAAATGATAGGGTTTGATTCACCCAATTTCCTGACCTGACCAGCGGATCTGCTGAGAGAGCGAATAGCTAACCCAGTTACCCATTAGAAGAATCACTCATCTCCAAGCTCAACTTTACCCCGGGTGTAAACAGAGGCCATGTTTACCCCAGCTAATCCCCAAACAATGGTGTTTTCCCCAGTCTGTGTTTGGCCAAGTTAACTAACTTCCAAGAGATTCCCAATTAACCCGAGTAAACAGGTGATGTGATTTCTGTCAGATGACTGTTTTTGCCACCGTTGCGCTTTTACTCCTATATATGATGATGCCTTTTTCCCAATAAACCACTGATCTTATCCTCCTCCATACTGCCTCGTATCGTTTCTTGATCAGTCTCCTCCGGGACCTCCGGCCCTCTGCGGCCCCGATTCCTACACTTCAGAATATGTTTATTCGCTTTATAAATAGCAAAACTTGAAAAAGTTGCTTCTTTTAGAATATAACTTCAAGTATCTCCCCATGCTGGGGAGTGACTTTGTAGTCTGAAGAATGGGACCTGTAGTCCAGAAATTAATCGCTCCATGATCCAGAATTTATATAAATAATAATTATGTGCTGTTAAGTCTATTCCAATTTATGAGTACCCTTTCCAGGATTTTCTAGGTATACTCAGAACTTCTGTACCATTTCCTCCAGCTGAGCATGCCCTGGAAATGTACACAAGTTGGCTCTTCTCTTAGGATGAACAATTGAGAGCTGAACTCCAACCATTGGTTGTGCAGCCAAGTATCCAACCTATTGAGCTCAGCCAGTCAGTAATTATATACAAAGGTACAATTAGGGAGGACAAAATTGTTAAGTTATGCGTGCATGCACACACATGAACAAACAAAGAGAGAGAGTTTCAGATAACAAATAACTTTAAGGACCCTGGAATCATGCTAAATCATACTGTGGGATGAATTAATTAATTACATTTATACCTCACCCTTTTGATGCAAGCACCACTCAGGGTGGATTACAATATATAAAACATAGAGGTGAAACTCAGAAAATTAGAATATTGTGCAAATGTTGTGCAAATGTTCAATGTTGTGCAAATGTTCATTCATTTCACTTAAAAGATGAAACAAATATATGAGATAGACGCACTACATGCAAAGCGAAAGATGTCATGCCTTAATTTGTTATAATTGTGATGATCATGGTGTACAGCGTACATGAGATTATGTGATGATTATGGGGTACATGAGATTGGGGGGTTGGGGTTTTCATAAACTGTAAGCCATAAGCATCAATATTATAACAAATTAAGGCTTGAACTATCTCGCTTTGCATGAAGTGAGTCTATCTCATATATTTGTTTCACATTTTAAGTTGCATTACTGAAATGAATGAACATTTGCACAATTTTCTAATTTTCCGAGTTCCACCTGTACAATAGTAAAGATAAAGGTTGCCCTTGCTCGAAAGCCAGTCATATCCAACTCTCGATTTCAAAACTCATCTCTGTTTATAGCAAAAAAAGCCAGAGGTGTCTGCATCTGTAGATGTTACAATGGACATGTGGCAGGCAGGACTAGACACCAGAGTACACGGAATGCTGTTTACCTTCCCACCAAAGTGGTACCTATTTATCTGCTTGCAATTTCTTGCTTTCGGACTGCTAGGTTGGCAGGAGCTGTGACAGACAGGAGCTCACTCCATCTTGCAGCACTCAGGTCTCGAACTGCTGACCTGCCAACCTTCCAGTTATCAAGTTCATATAGCAAAAAAATGACTTAAAGAAACAAAACCAGATAGTGTCAAATAATCTTAGGATCATAATTTTATTCATTGTAAACACTATCAACAGCAGTAAGAGAACGTAATATTAAAAAAAAATCCAGGGCTAACACTATGCAATTCTAATGATCTTATAGGTGTTGTTCACCTCTCTAGGTGTAACCAGAGCTTACGTACCTGGGTGCTTCAGGTATAACTCCTGAGGAAGAGACACTCACTCAGGTAGATTGGTCCCAAACTGTTCAAGGATTTATTGGTCAATACCAACACCTTGAATCTGGCATGGAGCACTACAGACAACAATGTGGACCAGCCAGGACTGGCATGATATGGTCAAACCAACCAATACCCATAACCAGCCTGGCTGCCATATTTTGCACTTGCTGAAGTCCCCATACCAGCCTCAAGGGTAGCCCTACATAGAGAGCATTGCAATAGCCAATTCTGGAGATTGCTTGAGATTAATGCTATCAAGGATTTACTATCCAGGAAATAGCAGAATTGGACTATGCACTGCAGTTGGAAAAATGTGGACCTGATCACAAATGGCACCTGATTTTTCCAGAGTCAAAGACTGGTCAAGCTGAACACCCAGATTACGTATGATCTCCTTCAAAGGGAGAATGATGCACCCCCTCCCCCAAGACCACTGCCGGCGTTCCTGGGACCTGCCACGCCTCCAGCTGCCTCCGGCCAGGACTTAAAAGGCCGTTGAGGCAGCGAGACTGTGCCGCCGCCTCCGGCCCTCCTGGCAGGGTGGAGGGACCCCTGCAGCGCCGAATGCCGAGACCACCGCCGGCGTTCCTGGGACCCGCCACGCCTCCAGCTGCCTCCGGCCAGGACTTAAAAGGCCGTTGAGGCAGCGAGACTTTGCCGCCGCCTCCGGCCCTCCTGGCAGGGTGGAGGGACCCCTGCAGCGCCGAACGCCGAGACCACCGCCGGCGTTCCTGGGACCCGCCATGCCTCCAGCTGCCTCCGGCCAGGACTTAAAAGGCCGTTGAGGCAGCGAGACTTTGCCGCCGCCTCCGGCCCTCCTGGCAGGGTGGAGGGACCCCTGCAGCGCCGAACGCCGAGACCACCGCCGGCGTTCCTGGGACCCGCCACGCCTCCAGCTGCCTCCGGCCAGGACTTAAAAGGCCGTTGAGGCAGCGAGACTTTGCCGCTGCCTCCGGCCCTCCTGGCAGGGTGGAGGGACCCCTGCAGCGCCGAACGCCGAGACCACCGCCGGCGTTCCTGGGACCCGCCACGCCTCCAGCTGCCTCCGGCCAGGACTTAAAAGGCCGTTGAGGCAGCGAGACCTTGCCGCCGCCTCCGGCCCTCCTGGCAGGGTGGAGGGACCCCTGCAGCGCCGAACGCCGAGACCACCGCCGGCGTTCCTGGGACCCGCCACACCTCCAGCTGCCTCTGGCCAGGACTTAAAAGGCCGTTGAGGCAGCGAGACTTTGCCGCCGCCTCCGGCCCTCCTGGCAGGGTGGAGGGACCCCTGCAGCGCCGAACGCCGAGACCACCGCCGGCGTTTCTGGGACCCGCCACGCCTCCAGCTGCCTCCGGCCAGGACTTAAAAGGCCGTTGAGGCAGCGAGACTCTGCTGCCATCTCTTTTGTATTGTATTATTGAGTTATTATTTGCTATTGTATTTTTGCTATATTGTATTTTGTTTGATGTGTTGTGAGCCGCCCTGAGTCGGCATGTGCTGAGAAGGGCGGCATATAAATCAAATAAATCTAATCTAATCTAATCTAATGGGAATCCTCTCTACCTGTGATTGGTTACGCCCTACCAGCATCACCTCCATCTTGTACACCCATTCAAGTTTTGAAATAAAGTACTGTAGTCCTAATTCGAGTGCAATGCAGGGCTTTCCTCCTGACCACGGCCACAATACCATGGCCACAGTGTGGCAGTAAACATTTTTGGAGCCCACCACTGACCAGAGCCATGATAAAGCCTGGCAAGCGTGTCCAGAAGGATACTGTGGCCGATGATATCAAAGGATGCCGAGAGAACCAACATGGAGGATTTATCTCTGTTGGCTTATTTCAGAAGGTCATCCAGCAGGGCGACAAATACCATCTCAGAGGCATGGCACAGCCTGAAACCAGACTGGTGTGGATCCAAGAACATCTGGAGCTGACCCTCCACCACTCTTTATAGCCCCTTGCCTATAGATGGGTTGCAGGGAGCATGGTACACCAATACAATTCCAAGCCTATCTTGTTTATCTCACGTGAACAGTATAAATTAGATAAAATGTTCTTAACCAAAAAAAAGTATTTATGGGCTATTTAACCTTGAATATACCCAAGGTCAAACCTTTCTTTAAAAATCTTTTTAAGTCTGATCACAAGAAAATTACCCTAGTGAAGAACAATTTTAAATATTTTGAGCTAAGAAGGCTAAAAGCTATTGTACTGTTATCCAGTTACTACTCTAATTCCTTTTCTAATAAGACATAGAGGTATGAGAAAATTACTTCAGTAGAATGGCTCATTAGTGAGAAGGGGTTAACACTTGCTTAACACACACAAAAAGATGTAAAATTATTTTCCACTCCATTGCTAGCATTATGCTCAGAAGCGAGCCTTGGATAAAAGGCAGATGGGGAAAGATGGTTAGCCGTAGACTTATATAACACAAGGAAATATATATATAGTTTATATGCCAGCAAATTCATGTAAATAATTGTGAGGAGATTCCATATATGGGGCTCTGCAGCTTAGCATTGCTTGTATGTGGCTCTCTATCACTCAATAGAAAAAAAGTAATAATTTTAAGACAAAGCAAGCATTCATCATTGAACCTTCTGCAACTCCCCCGATGGCTTAGTGGTTAAGGCGCTGAGTTGGAGACTGGAAGGTCGGGTTTTGATACTTGAGAGCTGCACTTGGGGACATGAAAGGAGCCTCATTCGGGTGTCCCCTAAAAATCCTTTCAACCCAGAGTAATCTCTAACACAAACTTACCTGCTCCTGCCTTCTACTGTTCTGATCAATCATTGCAAAGGTAGAGATAACTCATAAGCACTATTTATAATGTTCAACACATTACAAAATTAATACATTTGTATTTTGGCTGTCCAGCAATCATTCTTCCGTGCCTTACAATCAAATGTGTGATCCAGGCCTACTGGTTTTAAAATACTGTACATAAAATTGACCTAATGCCTAAAGCAACAACCGTGAACCTTTCAAGTGAGCTAACAAAACAGCCAAAGTAATAGTTGCAGAAGTAGTTGTGCTAAAGAGACCAAAAAAAATAGACTCGTATTTCTAGAGCAGCACAAACTAATGAGATCTGAAGGGAGATCAGCTTACAGACTGGGAGAGCTGGCAATGCATTCTGGCTACGATCAGAATTATGTACTTGATCTTAAGTAATAATCTGTCATGAAATTAAAATGAAAGTGGACATAGACAGAAGGAGTTGGCAATGAGAGAAGTCGGCTCACTCGCTCCAAAAAATAATACTCAGAGGTATGCCAGGGTAGGCAGTTATGGCCTTCCAGATGTTTTTGAACTGCCATTCTCATAATCTACTATCACTGGCTAAACTGTCTAGGGCCAGTGGGAATTGCAGGCAAAAAAAGAAAATATGAATGGACACAACTATCCATCCTTGCTATATGCAAAACATAAGGCCTGGTCAGAAAAATAAATGGCCACATTGCTTGCAGTAATGGACAGGTTGTGGTGGGTAAGAAAATCTCTCTCTCTCTCTCTCTCTCTCTCCTGTACTAGGAAGGGCTTGCTTTCACATGAAGCCAGAGCACCTCTTGGCCACATGAAATGGCCCACGGCACCATTTCATGTGCCCCCCCTGCCTCCACCACACCAAGAAGTGTCATGTGGTGGAGGAAGGGCAAAATAGCCAGCCAGGCCTTGAAGCTGTCTGGGGGAGCGTGAGCTGGCCCCCAGCTTTAAAAGGTTGAGAACTCATGGCCTAGCTTTCATGGCCTAGATGCTTTCGCACTAGAGACAAGCTCTTGGTCCATCTCACCTTATGTACCAATTTCTGACATCAGCTCACTGACTTGCCCAAACATGCCCAGCCACTACTGGAATATGCATGCCACCAGGAGACATGATTCAGCTGAGGCAGCAGCAGGCATAGTGGTAGCTGCAAATGTTATAATATTTCCATGTAAAGCTACATTGCCCAATTACCGACCATTTGTACAGCTATAGCATGCCTTAAAATCTGTATGTGATAAGCAAATTCTGAGTTCAGATTTGGAATCAGCACATTCAATATCCTGCAAATCATATGTGTTATTCCCAGTAGCAAAATCGTTGTTGTGCAGTGAAATGGCAGTTTTGTGCTGACATTGCTAGGTGAGTTCCTGTCGAGGACTCTCAGCATCAGCAAAACCTGAAAGCTGTCAAGTGCAATCAGAAGATCTATAGCAATGTGGCCTTTGGGACATTAACTGTCAGTCAACAAACAAACATCTTGTCCCTGAGGCAATATTACTTGATCCCTTAAGGATTCATAATGGGTTTTAATTTGAGTATGGGCATTAACTGTCCAAGACACAAACAAGTTCTTTAAAAACCCGGTCACAAGCTGAAACAATAAAAACCTGCACTTATATAGAACTAGCAAAGGTACCCGGCGTTGCCCGGGTGAGGGACCCAACCCAGGATATTAAACAAACTTAAGACAAATTTTAACATCTCAGGGCACCAATTAAAACACTACTAAAAGGTAGCTTTGCATAATTCATGAGAAGTCAGCAGCTGTGGTGGCTGCGGCTGCTACTCGTATCCGAGTATACTTTTTTTCCTCATAACCATTTTCACAGGAAAAATGCCACTGTCATGAATTTAAGGTGGGTCGCAGCTTGCCATAAAGTGACTCACACACTGAGATCACAAAGCCATCTCCTGTGACACGTATGAAATGAGACATTGTTGTGTAGAAGGATTTATGATGTTTAAATGTAAATCCATGCCAAACCGGGAACCCGGAAGCATGCCATTTCCAAAGGTGCCAATTTCAAAGCTGTGTCAAAGCGGGAAAAGACTGAACTCTGTATGTCCTCTGGAAGCCTGCCTAAATGTATCTTGTTTTGTAATGGTCTGAAGACTGTATATATATTGGCCACCCCTGTACATACTCCCCTGTCCAGAACCTGAGCTGAATTAAAGATCATTTAGTTTAACCCGATCCTGCTGATTAGAATACTTCTTTGTCCGGACTCAACAGGCATGCAGGATTTAACACCGGGACTGCAATGGACTGCTGCAGCCTTGAGGATATTATTAAGGTGCACCTTCATAGCCAGTCCATCTGACATGGAAAAAAAAGGTTTCTGATAAACATATTACGAAGTAGCCTATTTTAGAGGGAGGAGACATTGCCAAGAAACCATAGATCTTGCTGTTGGTTCCTTTGACATCCTTGAATGTCACAATTTTTAACATTGACTTAGAAAAGCAGCTAATTTGTGGAAGAGAAGTATTGCTGTCCTAAACCATTAAAGGTTTTATAGGTCATGAAGCAGTAGATTTCCTCTCCTAGGTTACTTACCACCACCAACACCCATAGCATTCTTCACCCCACCATACTCAACCCTTTTTATTCCATCCCTATCAAACAGTTATCCAGCAAGACACACATGAAGATAAATCAAAGAGCTATGCTATAAGAAATATGCTGTTCAGCAGAGTGAAATAAGCAACATTTTCTCCAAATGATGTCCCACTATGCCTTTTTAAAGCATGCTTATATTCTCATATGGGACTGCAGTGGCTCAAGTGGTTAAGACACTTAACTCACTGACTGGAAGGTCAGAGTTCAATTCCCAGGTGCTGCATGACAGAGTGAGCTCCCATCTCTGTCCCAGCTCCCACCAACCTAGCAGTACGAAAGCAAGAAATTGCAAGTAGATAAATAGGGACCACTTTGGTAGGAAGGTAAACAGCATTCCATGCACTCCGGTGTTTTGGCATGCCTGCCACATGTCCACGGAAACATCTGCAGATGCAGTCAGCACTGGCTCTTTGGCTATAAACAGAGATGAGCACTGAACCCTAGAGTCAGATCTGAGTGGCTTTCGAGCAAGGGCAACCTTTACCTTTAACTATATTCTCCTAAAGACCAAAACAGAGGGGGAATGGGCAGCCACAGGAATGTGAATCTCTTATTTCTTTATTCTCTGTGAGGAAGAGCAGGGGGGAAACCAGTGGTGGGATTCAGTAGGTTCGCCCTACTGAATGCGTGGAAAGCGACCTGCGCACAAGCGATGTGCGCAGGTCCGTTTTTCCGGAGCCGCGGGTTGACAGGTATGCTCTCAATGTCCTTTAGAAATCACTAGGAAAGAAGGAAGGAAGATTGGTTTCCCCCAGATTTAGTCATCTTACTATTACCCAGCTGTCAATTAAGGAAAACTTACTTTTGCTTGCAAGCTGCAAATAAAGGACACGGTCTTTAAATAATCTTATCCCTGTATCTCAGTGATTTGTGCTTACTGTCCTTAGAAATTCAAAATGCCCTGGGTAGGAAATGGAATTCCAATGGAACCTCTTATAACAAACTCCCCCTATAGTGAAAAAAATCGCATAACGAATAGGTTTTTTTAAAAAATGGTGCCCCGCATAACAATTTTTCTTATGAAACAAATTGTACAATGAATAATCAATGGGAAAAACCACTTAGCGAAAAAAATTGTTGTACGATTTTTCCCATAGGAAAAATCATTGTACAATTTTTTCCATAGGAAAAATCCTACAACAAAAAAATTGCATAGCGAACAGAACAGTAGAACAAAATAAAATTGTTATATGGGGGTTTTGTTGTATAAACTCCACTTCTGCACTTCAGTGATCAAGAAGAGTACGCATAAGTATAACATCTTTCTAAAATGAAACAAAATAGTTATTTTCATGAGGTTGCTAAAATACGAATTTTTCAGGAATTTGTTTTCTCTAATTGTGGCAAGCGAGTTCTTAGGAATTAGTTCTTAAAATATCCTCCTAGAATAGATTAGGAAAAAGAGAAATATCTTAAATTACAAACCTCATCAAAATGTGTGCATCGGCTAGATAAATCAAACATGATCTAGTGATTAATAAACATTTCAATTTATGCAAGTGCAGATTTTAGAAAAATGCAATTTTGCAAGCTATTTATTTGGAATAAAGATTGATATTTTAAAATTCTCCCTGACAAGTCTAAATGTGGAACTACTCAAAATCAATCAATGCATTTACATACAGATATATATATGTATGTATATATCCTTCTTGACTACAGCCTTTTCAATCCATTCAAAGTAAAGTGGCACAGCTATCTATACCTATAAAATGGTGCCTTAACACCATTTGACAAAGGATGTTTAGCCAGGCCCTACTAGCCCGTAATGGGCCTCTGTTCACTCGCCCGAACCCAGTTTGCAGGTAACTGTCAGGTTGAAATTTGCACCAGTGGGGCAGGAGCCCCCCCGGTCGCAAACAAAAAAAGGGAACTTCAATTCCTAACATTCCTTGCGCTGCACCGCACCAGAGCCAATCAGGCTGAGCGGTGCAAGCAAAAGGAACATTCGGAAATGTGCCGCGGCCAATCAAAAAGAAGCCGCAGGAAAAAACCGCTGCACAAACTAAAATTGCACACGCCAAACTACAAGCCCCAGCGTCCTGCACGCCATGAGCGCACAGAACGCTGAGGCAGCCGGCACGTGAAAAATAAATATAAAAAAGGCAGGCCATGAAACCCCCACCCCCACACCACTGCATACAGCGGCGATGGGATTCCCGTGGTCCGGCCACCCAGGCTGGCCCACGGAAATACCCCCACCCCAACACCGCATGTAAGTGGTGATACAATTTCTGTGGTCCCGCCACCCAGGCTGGCCCACGGAAATACCTCCCCCCCATGCCGCATCAAGCGGTGATGGGATTCCCGTGGTCCGGCCACCAAGGCCGGCCCACGGAAAAAACCCCACCCCAACACCACATGAAGCAGCGATGCAATTTCCGTGGTCCGGCCACCCAGACTGGCCCACGGAAATACCTCCCCCCCACGCTGCATCAAGCGGCGATGGGATTCCCGTGGTCCGGCCACCAAGGCTGACCCACGATAAAAACCACCCCAACGCCGCATGAAGCGGCGATGCAATTTCCGTGGTCCAGCCACCCAGGCTGGCCCACCGAAATACCTCCCCCCATGCCGCATCACGCAGCGATGGTATTTCCACAGTCCAGCCCCCGAGGCCAGACCACGGAAATATCCCCACCCCCAACAAAAAATAACACCATTCAAAAACAGTCAAAAATAATCAAAACCAAAATAAAAGACAAGAAAACATCCAAAAACAAACAATAAAAAACACACAACTCCCCCCCAACCCCAACCCCCAAAACCAAAAAAAATAAAACCAAAGACCTTACCAGGAGACGTCCTCACTCCATGACGACTGGAACTAAACTGAGGAAAGAAAGAGACTACTTACCGGAAGAAGAAGCGACACCCAGAGGACAGTAGAGAAAAATAGTAGAATACAAGAAAAGCTCACCAGCACCACTCAGAGGCCACAAGAGAAAAAACATTCAAAAATATTCAAAATAATTACAAATAATTCCCAAATTACTGAAATAAGTTATCAAAACATTCAAAATATTCACACTTATCACAAATAATTCAAAAAAAGAAATACGTTTTCACTCAAAAATAATTCTAAACACAGTATAGAAACATTGATTTTAAAAAAACATATTCTTACACATTTTAAAAAAATTTATCCAAGGTACAACTGTTTACATTTTTTTACATAGTAACACATTATTTGGTTAAATACAATAATTATAAAAAATTATATCATCCTTTCCTCTTTTTAAAAACCAAAAAACAAATACAAAAAATAAAAAAACACAGTTTATAACAGCCCATGCGTAAAAATATTTTTTTAAAAAAACACAATTAAAAACTAACCTCATTTGCATAAACATAAAACAAAAATCTTCCAAAACCATTTTAAAGAGCCTGGCACCGCCGGGCAAAGTATGCTAGTTGTAATATAAGGAGGATATAAGAAGGATCCATTGGGAGGGGGACTCCATTAAAGCACTTTGCAAAGCATACACCACCACAAAAAAGATCAAATCAGACCAGTATACCCACAGGGGAAATTTTTCCACTATGTATCTTTATAAATCTGCTCTCCAGATACCGGGACATGGTAAATTAGGTCTGGTGTTACAAAGCAGAGTATGAGTTCAGTGACTCACCCATCAACCCGACTGATGTGTGGATTGTTTGTCTCCCACAAAGTGATGGTGGAATGTGTGGCATGTAGTGAACCACATTTGAAGTTAACAACCAGGAGCCTCTATCAAAAAGGCAAGATTTCCCAGGAAAATCTATAGCCTGCGGGCCAGACCTGGCCTGTGACATCATTTCATGTGGCCCACTGCCACCACACCCAGAAGTGGAAGCAGATGTGTTTACATTAGCCATAAAATGCATCTGTGCATGCATAAACATGCCCGCAGCTGTCGTAAACAGTGGGCACATTTATGACAGCCTTAAATGTGCCCGCTTCGGGGGGCATGGTCTGGCCCATTTAGCTGTCTGAGGGGCATGATCAGGCCTGCAGCATAAAAAGGTTGGGAACCCCTGCCATAGAGCAATTTCAATTCACAAGTACCACACCAGATTTTCTTGTGTGTAAGGTACTTAAAATGGTTTACCAGTCTTTCCTTCCGCTGGCAATCTGAGAGCCTGCAGCTTGCCCTAGAATACACTCTGAACCTCTTATGCTCCAATCCACTGAGCCATCTACCCAGCAAGGTTGCCATTGACCTACTTCACAGCACAATTGGAAGAATCAGGATCATTTACAAGAATGGTTTTTGGAAATGTGAAATGTGCCCATAAACTTAACCCATCATTATTATTAGTTATTCATTGGAAACAGAATTATATGAACAGGTTAACAGAGTTTCCAAAGAATTTAAGCATTTTTCCCATTGGTGCAATGGAACTTAACAATTAACTGCTTTCAAAATAAAATACTCCTGAATCAATTTTACTTTTCTGAAACTTCAACAGTAGAGTAATGGAATGTTAGCCACTACTGCTCATCTTTCGTTACTGTTCTCTGCTGAGCAAAATATACACTGGTTTTATTTGACTGCTTGCATACTATGTAGTCCATCTCATAAAACTAAAGTAAAACTCTGGCTAAGATTACAGCAGACAAAATAATTTTACATTGCTTTACCTCCTTGGATGGTGCATTGCTGTTTCTTCTGTCAAGTAACAGGACATTCATGTTGACAAAAAGAACAGATAAATAAATCACAATCGAGGTAAAGACCTTTCATTTATTATACTAAAACAGGCCAATATTAAATAGATTTGCAAACCAGGTAATCCTTTTGTGGCCTGTCCTTCCATATATATGCAACCTAAAAACATACCATGATATCTCCAATTTTACTGTAATACCATGCTTCCTATAGTTTAGTTTTTAGTTTTTGTTTTTTTAAATACAGGCAAGCAGCCAAGAAGGTACACACAAAGGAGATATTTCCTGATAAACATTTTCATTTGTATATTTTGAAACAATATTTCTCAGCTGTCTCATTGTAGCATGTTTTTGGAAATTAAAAACTACACACGTACACATACGTGTGCGCACACACAATGCACGATTGTAAATAGTCACACTGATCTCAACAGAAAAGCTCACAAAAATAAAGTACTGTATCTCCCACTTGGTTAAACATTTGTGTGATCTCACCCCATGATTAGAAATGGGGCTGCCCTTGATGACCATTCGGAGGTTGCAGCTGGTCCAGAATGTCGCGGCCCGGGTGGTGATGGGGTGTGGACGTTATGCCCATGCCTCACCACTGCTTTGGGGGCTGCACTGGTTACCAGTTTGTCTCCGGGTGCAATTCAAGGTGCTGGTTTTGACCTTTAAATCCCTACATGGTAGTGGGCCAGGGTATCTCAGAGACTGCATCGCCCTAAGGACGTCTGTCCATCCAACCAGAGCAGACTGGAGGGGCTCTCTAATTGTGCCATCAGCCAGGGGGGCTCGCCTCTCTGGCACAAGGAGGAGGGCCTTCTCCGTGTCCGCACCGGCCTTTTGGAACCTCCTGCCTGTGGAACTGTGTCTCCAGATGGAGTTGTTGCCCTTTAGGAAGGAACTAAAGAACTGGCTGGTGGGCCAAGTTTGGGGTGCGGGTGGGGATGGGGGTACCGTTAGGTGGTTGGTATAGAGAAGTGTGCCTTCCCCCAAGGTCCCTTCAGTACTTGCGCACCTTTTAGGGGTGGGTTTTTTTAACTTTTAACTTTTAATTTTGTTTTATCATGTGTCTTTTTATGTATTTACTGTCCGCTATGTAAACCGCCCTGAGTTGGGTTGTACCTGAATGGGCGGTATATAAGCGTGAAAAATAAATAAATAAATAAATAAAATAATATCTGAAAAGCTTTAAACAAAAGGTGAATTGTAGCCCATAGAACTGCCTAGTAATAGCAATTTTGCAATATAAATCCTTGCTTTTAAATATAGTAAATCTCACATTCTCTTCCCAAATAATGGGCCCTTTCCCTTGAAGAACTAACTAAAGGAGGAGGAGTGTGTGACAGGAATTCACTGTTTCAATATAAACACCTTCAACACGGATTTATGAGATGTTAAGTTCAAAAAGTCATGTCATGTAATATCGGAAGAATTCCTGCATATTCAACTTCCAACTTGGTTTAAAGACATAGTGTATAGTATATATCTATGTGTTCAAAAATGTCAGTGGCTGATCTCACTCGCTCTCAGACACACACATAATCTAGCATACCCTAGCCTAGACTTTAGCTGTAGTAGTGGAAAATGCAGCCTTCATACCTACAATTTAAAATTACCTAACCTCTTATTATGCAGAGGAAACAGGGCAGTGCAAACATCCAATAGCTGATCAGAGTTTGACATATTAAGTTAGAGCAGGGTTTTTTTTTATTGTGGGGGGGGGAGGAATGAAACAACAAAGTCATGATCACTGTATATAATTATAGCTTTCCATTCTTTATTCATTGTTCCCAATATCATTTGCTCAGAAAGTTGTAATAAGTATGTGAATAAAATGTGGTTTTGTTGCATTGCACCCCCATCAAGAAAACCACCTCACTTTTCCAAACTTCATTTAAACGCCTATGATGCTAGATCTAAGTACTGTATATCAAACAGAGGTGTGGTCTTGTATGTGCTCTATACAAATCTGCACCCCTGGACTGATTGTACTGAAAATTGGCACATATGTACCTTGCCCTCCGGAGACCAGCACTGGGGGGGTCACGAGCCCCATGGGGGGGTGTATGCCCCTAAATTGATCTGCAAAGGGAAGTATACTCAACAGGAGGGTATGTGTGTGTGTGTCCCAGTGATGTCATAGTGATGCTAATGTCATAGTCCCAGGTAGGTCACCCAATTGTGACATCATCATGATGTAATTGATCTGGCTAATGTCACAGGTTTCCCAGGTAGGGATGCAAAAGGGACACATGTATGGGAAGGATAAGGGTGGACCATTGACGGAAAAGCGGGACGGGTGAGGGAAGTGATGGACAGAGGAAAGGATGTCACAGCCCCAGGTAGGGACGGGTGAGGGGGGCAGAGAGGGGATGGGTGAGGGAAGAGCGAGATGGAAGAAGGGAGGCAGGAGTGACCCACATGCACCCATGAGGTTTCCATGGGAAAGGCTGGCCTACGTTTTAAAAAATGATCAAGCAAGGCTGGGTAATCGGCTACTGTGTGTATAAATGTTGGGTTTTTATTTATTCGAAAAGGGGTCTCTTGGCCACACACATCTATTACATAGCCACAACAGCAGTGGTATAGTTAAAGAAGCAGCATCCCCCTCACCCCAGAGTTTACTATTGTATATATCTATGTGCATACTATTGCCAAAATGTCCTGTTTCTACTGTCAACTTTAGTCATATCTCAAAGAAGCAGAATCTGTAAAATCAATTCAAAGGAGGAATGCTTCCACACCAAAGCTTGGCAAATGCAATTGGAAAGGGGAAAAGTTTTCAAGTTTTTTTAACCTTAGTAACCTAGAAGCCAACTCAAAAGAAGAGGAAACTGAAGGACAGTGGGATGATGAGAAAGATCTTAAGGACTGCTCTCTCCCCAACAGCACCAACTGTATCCTTAGACATGCCTTTTAGCTAATAATACAATAAAACATCATGGAAAATAAAGATGTGCATCCCTTGGGCTAGAAACCCACCCCCCTAAATCCCTGAAGCATAGAGCACCAGAATTAGTTCAATATTACCACAGTAAAGCCTTCTCCATCATAACTCAGGACATCACCATTTTTTTAAGGCTGGAAAATTTTGCTTGAATATGACAACACAAAATGCATCAGAAGAAGAAAAAGGAATTATTTGACAGGTTCTAATTGCTCAGTAAGTTTTCAAAAATTTACCTCCAAACCCTCTCAAACAAAATAAAAGCACAAAGACAACACAACACTTCAACAGTGGCTACATTTAGCAAAGTAGATAGTGTTAGAGGATGAAATGTTCAAAATCCTTGCATCCAGTTCCTCTCTGTGAGTCTCATAACCCCTGATGGGCCAAAAGGCTATTCCTCAACCTGAGTGGTAATTACTTAACTTACTTGAATGCAACACAGAGAAAAGACCATTTGAATGTCAGGCCCCCAAAACTCAAAGGCTTTCCGCCAGCTGTTGCCTTGAGGACAATCAATCATGCTCAGCTTCTCCAAAACCATTGACAGAGACCTTCAGCTCTGCTGCTACCTTGCCAAATTAAACAAGAAATGTGTCCAGTCTTGTCAGAGAAAGTAATGAGAAAATAATTTGACTTCAGTTTATTTATACTATCTTGAGAGCTGGTACTGGTCCACCTCCCAACATCTCATCAGCTCCCCCAAATTAGTACCTCTCAAAAAGCCATAACACATTCACAAAATGAAGTTACAGTGGAACCTCATACAGCAATTGCTCTGTATAGCAACAAAATCGCATAACAAATAGGTTTTTGGTGGGAATGGCATCCCGCATAACAATTTTCACTATGGAAAAATCGTACAATGATTTTTCAATGGGAAAAAACACTGCCGCATAACAATTTTCACGATTGAAAAAATCGTACAATGATTTTTCAATGGGAAAAAACACTTAACGGAAAAAAATCATTGTACAGTGCATCCCATAGGGAAAATCGCTATACGATGCATGCATTGTGTAGCAATTTTTTCATACACCGACGAGCCCTGTGGAACGGATTGAAATTGTTGTATGAGGTACCACTGTATATGTTTACACATTTCCTGTATTGGCTCTCAATATTTATTTAATTTAATAGTCATATTTATATGTGTCGCCTACTCAGGTAGAACCCAACTCAGGGCGGCATTACAACAAGTTCTAAAAACACATAAAAACACTTTAAAAGACCCATATCCCATCCACTTAAAAAAAAAACATATCCCACTCACCCACTATAAAAAAAGAGAGAGTTCTTAATTGTTTACATAAGCCAGCAGGCGGGAACCATGTTCCCATTAGGGCCCCACACCTGCCCCGCCTGCCAGGTCTTCAATCCTTTCCTGAAGGGCAGCAATTCTCTTTGAAGTCTTAGATTTGTTGGCAGGAGGTTCCAGAGAGTTGGTGCGGACACGGAGAAGGCCCTCCTTCGGGTGCTGGATAGATGTGCACCCCTAGTTGATGGCACTATTAGTGAGCCCCTCCGGTTCAGTCTGGTTGGACGGGCAGACACTCTTGGGACGATGCGGTCTCTAAGGTATCCTGGCCCACTGCCATATAGGGCTTTAAAGGTCAAAACCAGCACCTTGAATTGCACCCGGAGACAAACTGGTAACCAGTGCAGCTCCCGAAGTAGCGGTGAGGCACGGGCATATCATCCACACCCCATCACCACCCTGGCAGCCGCATTCTGGACTAGCTGCAGCCTCCGAATGGTCATCAAGGGCAGCCCCATGTAGAACGTGTTACAGTAATCTAGTTGGGAAGTGACCAGAGTGTGAGTGACCATAAGCAAGGAGTCCTGGTCCAGGAGCGTGCGCAACTGGTGAATCACCCGAAGCTGGGCAAAAGCCTTCCTGGCCACAGCCACTACTTGTTCTTCTAGCAGTAGCCATGAGTCCAGAAGGACCCCCAAGTTGCGCACCGGGTCTGTCTGGGGCAAAACAGCCCCATCCAGTACCAAAGATGGTAGCTCCCTGGATAACATGGGGGCCCTTATCCATAGCCACTCTGTCTTGCTGGGATTCAGACAAAACCCATTGGCCCCCATCCAGACCCCAACAGCCTCCAGGCAACCAGATAGGATGTCAACGGCATCACTAGGGTCCCCACGGGTGGAGATGTACAACTGAGTGTCATCCGCATACTGATGGTACCACACCCCATGGGAACGAATGATCTCACCCAGTGGCTTCATGTAGATGTTGAATAGGAGAGGAGAGAGCACCAAACCCTGAGGCACCCCATATTTGAGAAGCCTAGGGCTGGACTTCTCACTCTCCAACCACACCGACTGGGTACGGCCCTCCAGAAAAGAGGAAAACCAGGACAAAACAGTGCCCTAGGATCCCCAGTCCTTTGAGCCATTCCAGAAGGATACTGTGGTCGAAGGTATCGAAAGCCGCTGAGAGGTCAAGAAGAGCAAGGACGGATGGGTAACCCCAATCCCGCTCCTGCCAGAGATCATCGATTAGTGCGACCAATGCCATCTCCGTACCATACCTAGGCCTGAATCCTGATTGAAAGGGGTCTAGATAATCCGCTTCCTCCAGGACACTCTGCAGCTGGCGCGCCACTGCCTTCTCCAATACCTTACCCAGAAAGGGAAGGTTGGAAACCGGCCTGTAGTTGTTAAGGACAGCTGGGTCAAGGGATATTTTCTTCAGGAGGGGGCACACCAAAGCATGTTTTAGCAGTGCAGGAAATACCCCCTCCCGTATATTTCACTTACAAATATATGCCTTATCTTTGAGCATTCTCAGTTTTAAGGGCCAGTAGGTAAAGTACAGTTTGAAACCCGAGTGCTGCACAATGGACTGAGCACCCGTCTCTTTTCCAGCTCCTGCCAACCTTGCAGTTTGAAAGCAAGAAATTGCAAGTAGATAAATAGGTACTACTTTAGCAGGAAATGTAACAGCCTTCTGTGCACTCCAGTGTCTAGTCTTGCCTTCCACATGACCATGGAAATGTCTGCAGATGCAGCCAGCACTGGCTCTTTGACTTTAAATCAATGGTTCCCCAGGGCCAGCATCAGAAATGTCCAGGCCCGGTATGCGGGGACCCCACACACATTTTGGCCACAACCCTGTGGTTTCCTGCACGTGTGGTTTGTTTGTGCATGCATACATCGGTGGTTTCCCAGCGCCACCGAGCCCCTGTCACATCCAGGCCTGGGATGGGAGTCCTGATGGTCCCCCTGATGGTAGGCCTGTGGTTCCCAACCTACATTTAGCCATGCCCCACCTAAGCACCTCGCAAATCCTGATCCCGCCCCCCGACATAATTCTTATTATTCAAAAAGTGAAGTCCTGTTCATGTGGAGGTAGCCTAAAAGGCTATTTACTTGGTCTAACTCATTCTCAAATTGCCCCCCTTAAAAATCAAATTGCCTCCATTTTGGATGTGTGCCCTATGTTGGGAACCACTGCTGTAAATGGAAATGAGCATCGCACACTAGCGTCAGATGCAACTGGCTTTTGAGCAAGGGAGACCTTTACCTTTACCCTTAGCCTAAATTATATTGCTAGTCGAAACTGAAGCAAACCTGTTGTTCAGTCAATACGCCCATAAATCTGACAGCTTCAGTGGATCAGCCATAACTGTGACTACCAACTGGAGTCATGTCAGAATTGTATAAAGATTTTCATTTTTCAGAAGCTTTCAAAAACATTATTTACTATTAGAATATTTGTATTTTGTCAGAAGCTGAATAAGTCAAATAAGACCTTTGATTTTTTTTTTCCTCTTGTGTGCCTGAAGCTGAAGGATCTAAATACTGAAGACCTTATTTCCCCCTTACCTGGGCAGTTATCGGCAGATGTACAAAATGGCAATGAATAAATTAGGACTGGTAGTTTTTACCTCAAAAACAACCCTGCACTATGCTAAACAAGTTAAATTTGCCTTCTTTTACAACAACATGTCATGAATTGCCTATTAAATGCTTTATCATCCTGTTGCAGCAGAAGGGATCAATAACTTCCTTTCACTTACAAACAATAATAAGTGTAAATTTTGTAGACCCTTCTTGCAAAATATCTCAGGCATGATAATTGCTTCCTCCCCAAAACACTTCTGTGAAATAAAAGTATATAACCACCAAAGAACCCTTGCTTCAATTTCCAAATAATCTATTTCTCTTACTCAGTTGAGCTGTGACAATTTATAACTGAACTAGCAGAGGTTGCCCGGTGTTGCCGGGCTGTTTTAAATTGTGTTTTTGGGGTTTTTTTTAGTAATGTAAAAAAGAGCAAACTATGTTATTTTTTTCTAAAAAAAAATTATTTATTTACAATTTTTTTCGTTAACATTTGTTACGTAGGTATTATTGTTTTGATATTTTAAAATAATATTTATTTTACATTATTTATTATTTTCATGTTTTTAATAAAATGTTTTTTAACAATTATGTTAATGTAACTTACATAATATTTAAATATTCTTTTTTTGTTCAAATGTTTAAATATAGAAACATTTTCAATTTAAACTTTGTTACTATATAATATTTAAGAAATGAATAACTTTAACTGTATAATTTTATAAATATATATTTATTTCTGTTGTGTTGTTCATGTGTTGTTTTCATATTCTGTAAAACATAAGAAAGCATATTTAATTGTTATATTTTGTGTTTTTTGTTGTTGTTGTTTTGTTTTTTGTAAGTAACTTACCTTTAAATAGTTGTGCTTTGTACCTGTTGTTTAATATGTTGAAATTTTGATTTCCTGTAAAAATAATGAAATTAATTTATTATATTTTTGTTTGTGAATAAATGTAATGGTTTAACCAAATTTTTTTGTTTTCATTTTCTTTAGAAAAGTATTACTTTCTTTCAAAACTGTTATTTGTTGTTTGTTTTCTCCCATTGCTTAAATTGTATATTGTCTGTAAAATAGAGAAAATACATTGTGTTATTTTTGTAAATTAATTCTTAACTATGATCTTATGGATTTTTCATTTACCTGTTGATTGTGTGTTGGTTGCTTGTTGTTCTTGATTCTTTTTAATTGTTATGAAATGATTCAGCATTAGCAGAGCTAATGGGATATTGATATTTGTTGGCAGGTTTAACATGAAGAGAAGTTGTCTTTGAATGATGAAATCTATTGGTATGATTGTTGAATGAATTTTGTTTTGGTCTCATTCTTGTTCATTGTTTCTGATTTCTTATTATTATTTATTTTCTGTGATTGTGTAGAGTTTTTGTTTGCTCATAGTTTTTTTATTCTTTGTTTCTTTCTCTGGCATTTGTTTATTATTAATTGTTTTCAATTATTTTTTGAATTTGTTTGTTATGTTTTTCAGACATGTTGTCCTTATTATCATTTTTAAGTGTTTCTTGTTGTATTATTTCTTTTTTCTGACAATTGGGATTTCTTGGTTTTTGTTCAGTATTGTAGTTTTTTTCTTGTTGATAAAATGTATTTTTCTTAGATTCTTGTATTGTAATGTCATCTTCCTGTTTGCTTTTTGAAATTGTGCACTGTTTTTCATTTGTGATTGATCTTTTATTTTTTTATTTTTCTGAAATTGGTTTCTTATTAATTTTTTCAATAATTTCTTGAACTTCCTTCTTTGTATGTTCAGAGATGTTGTTCATTTTTTCATTTGTTATTGTTTCATTTGATTTTATTTCTTTTTTCCTCACTATTTGTGTTTGTTGTTTTTTGTTTTGCATTACAATTTCAATATTTTGCTGATTTTCTAAATTATGTTCTGATTCTTGATTTCTGAGTTCAGGTTGTTTCGTGTTTTGGTTTGTAATTTCTTTTTCTTGTAGTATTACTGAAAATTCTTCAGTTTGAAGTATTGTGTATTCTTCTAGTTTTGTGGTGTGCATAGCCACACTTCTTAATATCATCAGCACCAGCATTGCAAACTGCATGGAAAGCTCATAGAAAAAGAAGTTTCTAAGCCACCCTCTTCCTAACAATTTCCATCACCCGCGTATACATCAAGTGCATGGGTCTAAGCAAGAGAGAGCCTCTGCTATCTGTGGCAGTTCTCCAAGTGGATCAAAACCTAGGAGGGTAAAAAAGCAGAGCCCCAAACTCACATGGAGTATGTCCGCAGATAGCAGACATCTCTATTTATTTATTTATTACTAGCAAGGGTTGCCCGGCGTTGCCAGGCTTTTTTGGGGGTTTTGTTTTTTAAAAAATATGAGAAATGGTTTTGGATGATTTTTGTTGTATGTGTGTTTAAATGAGTTATGTTATTTTTAAAAAATATTGTTTTTTTATACATAGGTAGTTTTTTAAACTGTTATAAATAAATTTGGATTTTTAAAAGTGGAAAGGTTGATATATATTTTTCCCAATAATTGCATTTTTAAAAATAATTTGTAAATTTTTTTTTTGGTGATAGGTGTACTTTGGATAAGATTTTTTTAAAAATGTGTAAGTGTAATTCGAATTCATTGAGTGTTATTTTTCCTGTGGCCACTTGGTGGTGATGTTGCGTAATGTTTGTCCTGTCCTGTGTATTCTTCCTGTTCTTTTGCCATTTCAATTCTGTTTCTCGGCGTGGCTGGACCTGTGTTGGTAAGTTGTGATCTCCGATATTTAAGTGAAAAGGACGGTGGGATATGAATTTTGTTGGGGGGGGCCTGTTGTTTTTTGTTGTATGTTTTTCCTGTCTTTGTTTGTGTTTATTTTTTAAAGGTTAGATTTCTTTGTTTGAATGGTTTTGATTTGATTTTTGGTGTGTCCTTTTTTTAGGGGGGGGGTGGCTTTTGTTCTCACGGACCATGCTTGGTGGCCCGTGGGAAGGTAGGCTACTTGCAGCGGGGGTGCCTTTTCTTCCCATTGGCCATGCTTGTTTGCCCGTGGTTAGGAAGGGCACTTGCGGCGGGGGGTGCCTTTTGATCCCATGGGCCATGCTGGATGGCCCTTGGGAAGGGAGCGTTGTTGCGGGGAGGGTGCCTTTCGTTTCCACGGGCCATGCTTGTTTTCCCGTTGGGAAGAAGGGCAGTTGCGGGGGAGGGGTGGTGGGTGGATTGTTTTTATTTTTGGCGCGGTGGCAGTCCCTTCGAACGGAAGAGCAGGGGCGGCGGGTTTGTTTCATTTTCTTCCCCCACGGGCCATGCTGGCTCGCCCGTGGGGATGAATGGCGGCGGAGCCGGCTTTCTTTAAGTTTTGTTTTCGCGCGCAGGCTGCTTCAGCGTTCTGCGCGCTCATGGCACGCAGGACGCTGGGGCTTGTAGTTATGGGTTCGTGCTTTGTGTTTGTGCTGCGTTTTTTTAACATGCTTTTCGTTTGATTGGCTGCGGCACGTGTCCGAACGCTGCGGCGTGCGTGAGCCTCTCAGCCTGATTGGCTCTGGCGCGCCGCGGCGCAATGACTGTTGGGACGTGAAGTTCTTTCCATTTCTTGCCGTTTGTGGGGCTGAGGCCCCCGTGCCGGATTTTTAAATCCTTCGTTGACCTGCGTAGGGAATTCGGCCGTGCACACAAAGGGTGGGTGTGGGTCAGTAGGGCGACGCATAGCAGCCTATAGCCAGTTCCAACGGTTAATGCTTGGTTTTATAGGTTAAGATTTCGATTTCTATGCCACCCACTTGGCCAAGGCCAACTCAGGGCAGTTCACAATCATAATAAAAACATGATCAAAACAGCTTAAAAACTACCCTCCCCCTAAAAAAGGGTGCAGGGACTGAGGGGGCCGGAATTCACTATACCAGCCACCCAATGGGAGTCACCCTTCCACCTGCACCCCATACTTGGCCTGCCAGGCTGGTTTTAAGTTCTTTTCTGAAAGGCAGCAATTCCGTCTGGAGATGAAGCTCTGTTGGTAAGAGGTTCCAGAGTGTCGGTGTGGACACTTGTGCTAGAGAGGTGAGCCCCTCTAGCAGATGGTACATTAAGAGAGCCCCTCTGGTCCACCCTGGTTGGATGGACAGATGTCCTTAGGGCGATGCGGTCTCTTTGGTAGCCTGGCCCACTGTCATATAGGGCTTTAAAGGTCAAAACCAGCACCTTGAATTGCACCCGGAGGCAAACTGGTAACCAGTGCAGCTCCTGAAGCAGTGGCGAGGCATGGGCATAACGTCCACACCCCGTCACCACCTGGGCTGCTGCATTCTGGACCAACTGTAGCCTCCGAATGGTCATCAAGGGCAGCCCCATGTAGAGCGCATTACAATAATCTAGTCTGGAGGTGACCAGAGCATGAGTGACCATGACCAGGGAGTCCCTGTTCAGGAACGGGCGCAACTGGTGAACTAATCACAGCTGTGTGAAAGCCCTCCTGGCCACGGCTGCCATCTGTTCTTCTAGCAGCAGCCACAAGTCCAGGAGGACCCCCAAGTTACGCACCAGGTTTGTCTGGAGCAAAACTGCCCCATCCAAAACCAAAGATGGTAATTCCATGAGCAACCCAGGGCCCCCAATCCACAGCCACTCAGTCTTGCTGGGATTCAGTTGTAGCCGGTTGGCCCCCATCCAGACCCCCACAGCTTTCAGACACCCAGACAGGACTTTGATAGCATCGCTGGGATCACCACGGGCCAAGATGCACAACTGAGTGTCATCACGTACTGATGGTACCGCACCCTCTAGTTTAGAGTCATCAGACTTACATTGAAGGAGGGCAGTAAAACCAGAGAAGGTTAGTGGGAAAGTAAGACTATTATTCCAGGGCCATAGCCAGAGGAGGGGCAGGGGGTATGAAAACCCTCCTGAGCTAACAGCCCACCCACACCCACCCCACCCCATGATGCCAATGTTATATATGTGAGTGTGACATTGCCACCACTCCTGGAAAATTTTGCCTCTCCTGAGAAAATCCCACCACCACCACCACCACCAAATCTAGAATCCTGGCTATGGCCCTGTATTATTCTCATCTTGTGAGCTACCTAGTTTGTAACCTTGAAGTAGGGCTCAGGATGTTGTGGCACAACTCATGGAAGAAGGGAAATGTAGAACATTTTCTAGAAGGCAGAAATGTTCTCTAAGACTGAGTAAGTAAACAATCTTCTTCATACTACTGGACTACAACTCCTTTCACCGTGGTTAGGGTGAAGGACTACCATAGCTGTGGTCTTACAACATTTGGATTTCCTTATGTTCCTGTCATTTTCTCCCAGAATTCGGCTCCTATCAGTAAAACACTTTAAAAGGTGGCGAGTGGATGGAAAGAAAACTATAGGATATCATGGGCAAGTTTATTTTCAAACTATTCAGGAAATGAAGCAGTGTCCTTGTTCCACTTTTTTTACACCAAGTTTCATCACTTCATCCTATGTTCTCAAAACAGTAGTTAACTTGTCCCACTTTGCCTCAGCCGTTCCTCAGCATTAGAGGAATTTGGGAATGAACAATTGCCATCTCCATAAATGTTTGCTATATTTCTTGGACAAATACACTCAAACAGACTGTCTTTAAAATTTTATTTTTTTGCACAGAATTACTTTGTTCCTCCATGTCTTACTTACTATGTATGGGTCTGTTTGTTTCCCAGTTCATAGCTTATGGCAGATGAGAAGATCAGTGGATTAACCCTCACAGTACACAGTGGCCCACATCCAAATCAGAGCCCTCCACACTGCCTTTTTGAGAATTAGTGAACATATACAAGAGGATTCCTAATCCCAGAACATCCAGGCTAGCCAGTATCTAGCTGATTTCCTCTTAAGTTAATTAGTAAATTTTGAACACAGCACATTTGTCATAATTAACTAACTTAATTTAATTTCAGCATGAATTCTCTACTCCAAACTGGGAGGGGGGAGAGATAAGAGTTAACTGTTTCCTACAATTAATAATAATAGGCACTATAAATTGATTCTGTTTTATGGGAGCTGTTTCCAGGATTTACTACAAATGAAAGCCCATAGCTTATTGCAAGCAAGTCTATTACAATAAACAATAGTCATGTGTTGTCAAGTTGATTCGGACTCAGATGACCCATCTCGGAGTTTTCTAGGTGTAGAGTACATTGGTTACGGAATTAATCTATTCCACTGGGTTTTCCTTATTGTGAAAAATCTGTATCACACGGCTCAATTTCCCATAGGAATGCATTGAAAACCAATTAATCCATTCTGGAGGTCAGAAATTTTTTTAAAGGTATTGTTCTCTCTCTTCCAAACTCTTTATAAAGTGCACTTAGGAATTTTTCACTGTGTTTCCGCCACTTTATAAAGCGATTTGAACAGATAAAAGACATCACACACACACACACACACACACACACATACACACACACACATACATACACACACACACACACACACACACACACACACACACACACACACACTTACATTTCTAACCACTCTGGAAGGGATTAATTAATTTTCAATGCATCCCTATGCATTTCAGCTCTTCCGACAGCACCCTCTAGTGGCCAGCTCTGATAATGTCCCCTGCCACCCAGAAGTGCCAAAAACGCTGCATTTTAGTGGAAACACAATGAAAAATTCCAGAAACAGAGTGAACACGCTCCGAAAACCCTCCTGCCACTGTAGGAAGTGGTGGAGGTTGCTAAAGCAGCCGAAAAAAATGGTGCAATTGCACCCACTGTGCCAAAAAAAACTGTTTGTATGGTAGAAAAAAATGTAAGCAGAGGCATCATTTTCTCAGGATTTTCTTCTGTATTGTGGGTTTTCTGTTACATGAGGTGTCTGTACTCTGGGGTTCCACTGTATTCAGAAGTGGTTTACCATACCCTTCTTCTGGGAGTGCTCTGAGATCTTGTAACATGCTTAAAATAACACAGGCTGTTTTTTCTCGTAACAAGGCATAGTGGGAAATCAAACTCCTAACCCAAGTGCTCCATCTCACTAGCTTTACTTTGTTTTGTGGTTGTAACAAGATACTTTTTCAGGTATTATCTAGCCTGGTATTATCCATATAGTTAGGGAGGAGTGACTAGCCCACTTTGGTTTTTGGACTTCAATTCCCAGAAGCCTAAGTCAATTCCCAAAGCACTGATCAGCCAATTTACTGACATACATTGGCTGATCCAAATTTTCCTTCTCTATAATACCAATATACTTAGTCACATAATGGCTAGAATGCTGCTGGTGTTAGTTTAAGGCAGGGGTTCCCATACTTTTCACACCACGGGCCAGTCAGCTGGTTCAGCGGGCCGGTCACATGGTTCATCCCATTGGAAGCAGAAGTAAAATGCACCTGCACATGTGCAAAACGCTGTCATAAATGCACCTGTGGCTGCTGTAAACACATTTACAACAGCTGCGAGTGCATTTATGCCAGTGTTTTACACATGTGCGGGTGCGTTTTACTTCCACGAGCAGCGAGGGTGGCATGGGTCGGATGATTTGACACTGTGTGCTGGATCCAGCCCACGGGCCATAGTTTAGCCACCCCTGTTATGTCTGTACAACTTGCCCCAACTAATTGTGACTAATTGATTAAGGTGTCATGACAAATCTCTTTCATGTATCTGGTCACACACAGCCAATTGTGCAACCAAAATGTGCCCCCAGCAAGCCGCGGCAAGTTACACAAACACCAAGCAGGATTCCAGCCACTGTATAATAGCTCAAGCATAGCTGAGCAGAGCCAAGGCAATGTGCCATTTAAATGGCTGCATCCTAACCTTCCCAGCATAGTATCACAATCCATTAGGAAATAGGGAACACTGCAGGAAATGTGTGAAGAATCTCCTTTGGAACAAGCTCCAACAAGGTAAGCTAAGGATTTATAATGACAGGTGATAAATTGAAAAATAAAAAAGAGGGGCATTGGAAAGTGAAAGAAGCCAAGGATTTTTGAGGCTTCATTATCATATCATAATTTCCTCCCTATCCATTCAATTTTATTTGCTCCTGAGCATCTGGGAAAAGAGCAAAAGAGTGTGTTTTCTTGGAAGCAGGGAGGCAGTAACCATTTACAAATTCAGTGCTCTTTTTGGCAACTGTGTACCTCTTCCAACAGATGTTATTGTAATTATGATTAAAATGCTACAGAAATTATAATAATCCAGGAAGTCATGTTCAACAATCTATTTGCATTGAGCAGTTGACTAGGGAAGTGGTAAACAGAAAGGCTCTTCCAAGCTGATTGAGACGAGAGAGAAACAAGTAATTAAGGTACAGTTCGGAGAAGTGGGGGGAAAGCACCCTGGAGGAATTACTATGGTAAATCACTATCACCAAATCTAGCCCTGTATCCTAAACACAACTTCCATGCATCAGCTGGGTAAGCCAGCTGGAAGATAACCTCTCACCAAAACACACATGTGGTGAAAACTCCCCCACCCCTTCCCATAGCCACCTGTGAGGATAAGGCTGTGTAGTACAAAATACTTTGCAAATTACTTTCCAGTCCTCACTTTCACTCACTGAAATGGCTCATTGCTATTTGTAACACTTAGAGAGAATCGATTCACAGAGCTTGGAAAAATTTATTATTTATTTATTTTTTCTGATTTATATTGCCACCCAACTCTGAAGACTCTGGGCGGCTCACAGAAAATAAAACCAAGCACATTTTAAAAACCAATAAAAAACCCATTAAAACTGCCACCAAAAATTACTCCGACCCCTACAGATTGAAGTAGATTAAAAGAGGGAGAGAGTGTTCTTAATAAATCAGCCAACAGGCACCAAGGGTTCCCACATCTCTGGTACCCCACACCTGCTTTGCCAGCCAGGTTTTTAGCCCTTTCCTGAAGGACAGCAACTCCATCTGGAGACGCAGCTCAATTGGCAGGAGGTTCCAAAGGACTGGAGCAGACATAGACAAGGCCCTCCTTCTGGTGCTAGAAAGATGAACCTCCCTAGCAGATGGCACAATGAGAGAGCCTCTCCGGTCTGCTCTGGTGGGACTGACAGATGTTCTCAGAGTGATGCGGTCTCTTAAGTATCCTGGCCCACTACCATGTAGGGCTTTAAAGGTCATTACCAGCACCTTGAATTGCACCCGGAGGTGCAAATTAATGTTTGGATGAGACTCCCCCCCCCCTCGCCCTCATGAATCAATGCTGAGCTTGACTACTGGAAGGTTGGCAGATCAGCAGTTCAAGACCTGAGCAGTGCTCAACAGAGTGAATGTTACTGTTAAACAGAACATAGAAAGACAGAATGCTTTCCTATAGGCAAAGGAGTCAGACAAGTCAGATGGGTGCATTTTATCTTCATATCTGTTCAATCCATATGTAGAACATATCATACGGAAACCCAGATTATATTTCAATGAAAGAGAAATGAAAGTTGGTGGAATGAAAATTGGTGAAAGAAACATCAATAATTTAAAATATGCAACAAAGTGATCTGGTTTTTCTAACAACTTAAAGACCAATCTTACATTTTAAAGAAGGCAGCTTTTGTGGAAAGCCCACTTTGTCAGATGTCAGAATGAATTTTCATTTTTTTAAAAAAATCCATTTTAGCATCTGACAACAAGAACTGTACAGAGGCTTGAAATCTTAAAACTCAAATGTAAGTTTAAGGAACTACAAATACTTCTTTGCTCAAAATAATGGCCAAAATTAACACTGCTCCGAAGCTTTGTTTTGTTTTATTCATTGTAATGTGTTCAACTGTTGCTGCTTTGAAGACTTCTCAATCTAAAGGAAATCTGATTATGTTTACTTATCTGAAATAATATGCTGATCACTTTCTTCCATCTTTTAAAGCTAGTAATTACAAAACTGCTTCACAGATAGCAATAAGCTAAAAGTGAGGTGAACTAACAATTCTACATAGTTACTAAAGCAGAAAGAAACTATGGCTCTGGCGCTCCTAACTGTTATATTGTTTAGTAATAATGTTTAACAATCAAGGGTTAAAAATGGATCACTCTTGTACATTACTGTGTAAACAGTGATGAAAGATGGTGGATAAGACAAAAGCAGTGGCAAGCCTACATATCATGGTGATACATAGTCCATGTGCCAAGAAAAGCAGATTTATTTCTTTTTCGTAAATCCCCTGTGTTGCTAGGAAGTCCCAATTGTTTAATGGGCCAGCAAAAGCATAACTTAACAGTTATGTCGTGCACAGTATGACCCTCAATTTCAGACACCACCAAACGTGCACTAGAGTTAGGGATGAAAACCCTCATCTTTCTCATTCTTGTGCAGGGGAACAAGAAATTGCTAAAGGTTTTTTACTTATGAATTGGTAAGATATTTTCTACAGCTCTTGTTGGGGTGGTCCTCATATTTTGTAGAGTTGTTTTCATGCAAATTTCATCTACAGCATGAAATGTGATGCTGCATTCTTGGCTGAAAAACTGGAAAAAATCCCGGATGGGTTATTTGTGACCTTGAGATCAATCAGCCAGAATTTATGAGCTTACTGTGTGTTTCTCTTTACACAGAGAAAAGGATGTTGTTTTGCACAGAGGCACTACACAAATTACAGAGAATTTGAAAGAAGAAAAATCTAGTTCAGTGTCTCAGAGCTTTCGAAAGATCAGCAATTTTTCAGTAGAACATACCACAAAAAATGAATCATTTTTTGAGGGTTATACATATGCATTCCAGATCATCCACCTCTTGTTCTAAAAATGTTTTGAGGTCGCATAGAGCAGGCTTTCTCAACTTTGAGCCCCAGATGTTCTTAGACTTCAATTCAAAGAAGCCCTGATCAGCACATGTGCTGACCTGGGCTTCTGGTAATTTAAGTCCAAAAACACCTGGGGCCCCACAGTTGAGAAACCCTGGTGTAGAGGGAAAGAAAAACCTTGGATCAGAATATGGAGGACTGTATGAAATTTTAGCTTCTCTCTTCAAGTCACTTAGTTCTAAGACAAGAGAGACTGGCTCTGCCTGGTACAAACATGGAGACAGTGTGGAAGTAGAGTGCTCCTGGAACCAACGTTGGTATTATTTGGTCACTAGACTGAAACAGTGGCCATGTCCACACTTGCAGTACAGAAAAGCAGGTGTCAATGTTGCAGGGTACAGAAGGAAGCTCTTTGGCCAATTAGATAATTTTGCCCACAACGTATTGGTCATGTTGACTGGGGCTACTGGAAACTGAAGTTGAGGGAAATACTCTGGGGGAAGTTGCAGGAGGAAGAAGGGCCCAGACAAATGCAATTCAGTTGAGGAACCAAACTGAATCCTGGCACAAGACATATTCTAGACTAGGGGGTTATAGATTCCCAGAACAGATGTGTGCCTTGTTATGCAGACACTTCACTGGATTGGCAAAAGCTGGAGTTGGCTCACCTCCCACATAAGAGAAAATATTTAAGGATTCTAACTCACCATGTGTTATTAATGCAGCATTAATTTTAAGTTGGGATGTTATTTTAGTCTTATGTGAAATAAGAAACATCTGTTTTCCAAAGCAACGTGACTGCATGGATTTATGCGGAGCAGTGTACATTTTTAGCAACACTTAGAAAATAATTACCCAGTAATTTCTTAAAAAATAGAATCACATCAAGATTATCCAACAGAGTCTGCAGCTCTTATCATATTTTTCCTTGGATATTATTCACTTGAAATCACACAAACTACATTCTTCTTAAGCACAAATCTCATCATTTAACAGTTGAATCTTTAGCATGTATTTTTGGATATATGTTTGGGATCCAGCCATTAAAATGGGAAAATGGAAAGGGTTTCTGTCCTAGGACACTACAGCAAAATAGCATTCTCCCCTACATCTACCTTGCCTCATATTTCACTAGCTAAATTTTCAACAGGATGGAAGGAACCACTTCCAGAAAAGAATATTCTACCACAGACTGAACCCCAAGCCACACAGTATTTTCATTGGAGGCAGGTCAAAGACATGTCAAAAGGCTGGTTCAACTGCATTGTTTTGGTGCATGCAGGTCTGTTTAAAGATAGCTCATAATTAGAGTTGAAAGCACATTAACGTTCCTGGAAGTTGACTAAGTAATCCTTATGAATGAAATAAGACTTCACCTGGGCATAAATCCAGCAAGCCAGTCAACAAACAAAGCAAGTTAATTTGCAAAATCTGGGTGGGCAGGGAGGGGGAGTGTGGATGTGAAAAAAGTTTGTACTGTGATCATCACCAACTACTGTATCTTTACTGCCTGTTTCTGACCTGCATTGTTAGCCGAGTTGCTCACCAACAGGCAATGGTGGGCTGGCCCATCGGGCTACTGGGACTCAGCCTGGGGTGCCCCCTCAGGCTCCTAGTACCATGGTGCCACCCTTGGATGCAAATCCAAAGAGCTGAGCTGATCTGTGATGCCCGGAACAATCGAGGAAATGAGCGGGGCCCCATGTTCCTCTGCCTGCCTTCCTCCACCTGTGCTGCCAAAGATAAGATTACAAAAGCAGCTCCATTGACAGTGGAGCTGCTGTGGCTTAGAGGTTGTAATTTTGCCTTGTAAGTAGGAGGTTGTTGGTTTGAATCCCCAGAGGGGAGTTGAAATTAAAAGGCAAGTAGGAATGTATATATTTTGTTTGGGTTAGACGCTCTCATCACTCCCTGTCCAGTACCCTTTTAGCATAGCCAGCATGCCCCTGCCAACAAGAATGGGAATTTTGGAATTTAAGGACTTCCACTCTCACCATTCAGCAAGAACCCTACTCCCAAAACAAATTATGGGAGCAAAAGCATTCTAAAGTGCCTTCTTCACTTTCCATCAGCAAGAAAAGTGCTCCTCTCACTTGGCTGAAATATGGGAGCTGCAAGATTCCCTGAGACTCACAGAGGTGTATGGGAGGGAAAGTTTCAACAGATGCTGCCTTCATACACTCCCTACCTCTTACCCATTTGAGAACTTTCACTCTCATAATTTGGTCTATAGGGTTATTGACAAATTGTGCAACTCTGAAAATCCCAATCCTATTTCTTAGCACTGCTAAAAAGAACAATGCTTTCAGGAAAATGCAACATTGTTTTGTTATCTATAATTATAGAACTAATACAGATACAAGAGCACTTCATACTGCATTAATCAAGCATCAAAGATGCATACAGGAACCTGTTCTTTCTGTAAACTAAACTTAATGTTTACACTGTCCTGAGCTCTTCAAAGAATAACCATGCAAGATACCCCTGCAATAAAGGGGGAAAAACACAGTATGAGCAAGATTAAAGGTAAAGGTCACCCTTGCTCAAAAGCCAGTCATATCTGACTCTAGGGTTCAGTGCTCATCTCTGTTTATACCCGAAGAGCCAGCACTATGCGTTTGCAGACTTTTCCATGGTCATGTGGCAGGCATGACTAGACACCAGAGCGCATGGGAGATTATATTGCTATAAAAGACTTCTAAACACGTAAGGAGACAATACTGCATCTTCTTTTCTTTCCTGTACAGGAAGAACATACTTTCTAAAGGACTTTCTTTTTTTTTAAAAAAAGGCAGCAAACAAAATATCTGCCAACAGAGTGGATACTCACTAACACAGAGAAAATCTCATTTGCTCACTTCCTAAAGCAATTATACAAATGAAGAGGCTATTGGGCATTACAAAACACTTGGAGAGAAATCGTGGCTACCGAGAAAGTCCATCTGTGTGGCTACAATACTCAGCAGTTGCACTTCTGCAAAGAAGCACTTCCACACTGTGATCTAAATGGAAATTAAAATTCCATGTACTCAAAGATATGCTTACAAAAGAAACCAGAATCAGGACATCGGTGGCCCCTTATTTTAACTTCAATTCATCCTTTCAACTTTATTTGGGGGGGGGGGGAAAGTGTTTTAGGCTCTCTTTCTACACTGTCCTCCTTCCTGCTCTGAAAGGACAGGTTGCTAAGGGAATGGTTTTGAGTAAGGTCAAGCAGGAGAAACCCTGCCAGCAGAATTAAGGCAGCCAAAACAGGGTTTTTTTATATTATTGGTTCCATTCACTCTTAACTGGAAATCATTAAAATTCCCATTTATTTATGCATATTTAATTTAACTTTAACATAGGGGGGAAATGAAGGGATTGGATATATTGCAACTTTTCATGCAATAGTACCAGGGAAGGAAATGGGACAGCTAAAAAAGACTATCCTATGTGTTCTATGGCATGTATGGTTTCTCTCCACCCTTCTGTCTTCTCCTTTCTTCTCTTCCTCTTTTGAATCCAGCAAGGAATTTCGCCTGTGAGCTCCTGAGGGTTGTTTCTTCTGCAAAGATACCTGGGCAGAAGAATAATATGTTATCGCCTGGAACGTAAGTTGAACACACATGCATTTCTATGTATGAAAGGTGCTTGTGAGTAGTAAAAAGTAAATTTCAACTTTAGAGACTGAGTATAGGCCTTTTGTCCCTCTTCTCATGCGCTTATTAAATAATACTGGCAAGAGGTTACTACCCTTCCAAATAATTATGTTGGTTTGTTGTTGTAGTTTACAAAAACAAACAAATCCTTTATATACATGGAAAACCATGAAGAAGTGTTACAATTTGGAATCAGCTTCCCAATCAGTGTCAGGTAGTAATTGTTGTTGTGTGCCACCAAATCATCTTAGTCTTATGGTGGCCCTATGAATGAGAGAGCTCCAAAATGTCCTATCAGGTATTAGGCACTACATAATTTTAATTTAATTTAATTTTCCCATTTGTATGCCACCCAATCAGGAAGCCCGTCTCATTGGGGTTTCCTCATCTATGCACACTTACATAGTTGAGTAGATAAGGGGAGAATATAGTGATATCATCATGTAATTAGAATCTCCTTCAAAATTCACACACAGTTTCTAGACCAGAGATTCTCAACCACAGTCCAGATGCAGCCCGCAGCACCATTTCATGTGGTCCCACACTGCTTCCACCACATTAGGAAGTGCCATGTGGTGGAGGAAGGACAAAATGGCCATCTGGCCCCCAAAGCTGTCAAGGGAGAGTGACCAGGCCCTCAGCTTTAAAAGGTTGAGAACTCCTGAGCTAGACTTTCAAGACATTGTCTTTACTACTTAATGGTCTTTTGCTTCATCCTCTTGGGTAAGACATGCATCACAGAGAAATGAAATCAAAACTGGAATTAATTGCCACCCATTTGTAACAATGTGGCCAAATACAGTGACCATTTTCAAATGAAAGTTGATGCACGGCCACCAGAATGTTTTTTCATATGCTCTACTCCAGGGTTTCTCAACCTTGGGCCCCCAGATGTTCTTGGACTTCAATTACCAGAAACCTTGATTAGCAGGTGTATTGACTTGGGCTTCTGGTAATTGAAGTCCAAGAACATCTGGAGGCCCTAGGTTGAGAAACCCTGCTCTACTCCTCAGACGTGCTTACTGAGTCTAGTCTCAGTGCATTTCCCTACTGATTCCTTGCAATGTGGAATTTCAGCTTTGGAGGACACAGTGGCTGCTGAAGCCAGGGATATAGCTAGGTTCTTAGTGCGCTAAGCAGTTATGTATTCTATCTCTGATTTTAAAAGGGGGGAAAGGGTAAGAAGAGAGAAGGAAAGAAAAGTGTTAATATGCTGATCTTTGCCAAAAAAAATAACAATGCATCACACACCAAAAAAAAATATTGTCTGCTACTTGGTCTAATCCATGTCCTATACTAAATCAAGTGCACTGAATCCATATCTGATGTCCAATTCTGCCTAGGATGTCAGGATCTTAAGAAAGCAAATTTCATCCTCTTGGTTAGATTCTTGCATTGATTACTCAGGGTATATTTGCCACAAATGTAGCAATAATTGTCCAGTTTATTAACACAGCTGTGCCTACTCATCTTTAGCTCAAAACAGACTCATATGGCCTAGCTGTACTATCCAATAAGATGGTTTCACACTAGAGACAAGCGCTTGGTCCATCTCGCCTTATATACCTATTTCTGTCATCAGCTCACTGACTGGCCCAGACATGTCCGGCTGCTGCTGGAACATGCATGCCACCAGGGGATGTGATTCAGCTGAGGAGGCAGCTGGCATAGTGGTAGCTGCAACTGTTATAATATTCCCATGCAAAAATACATTACCCAATATCATTTGGACAGCTGTAGCACACCTATAACTTAAAGTCTGTACATGATAGGCAAAATTTGAGTTCAGATTTTGAATCAGCACACTTGATGTCATTTAAATCACGAGTTACTCCCAGTAGCATTGTTGTTGTGCAGTGAAAGTGCTCAAGTACATAGCAGCATTGCTGGATCTTAACATGAACACATAGGGAATGTGCAAAGGAGGAAATATGCATTTGCTAATGTCAAACTTATCTTAATTTCAGATGTACAGTACTGCAATACAATGTTTCCAAACGATTATGTGGCAGGATTGTAATAACCAACTCTCTCCTGTAAAGCAACAGTTTTCTGATAGCTTTCATAAGAGCAGCCGGAGCATAGCTCTGCACTTTATCTTTATTCCAGTATATGTTAAAATATATAATATTTAAATATAGAGTAGATTTAAAAAATAATTACAAAAATAAAAACCATTTTAGCTTTGAATTTGATTTAAATCAGTTTTTTTTTAATTTTTAACATCTGTTTTAGCTTTTTAAAAAGCTTCACATAATTATAGTTCTAATTTAAAATGTTTGTAGCTTGAACATGTCATTATAGGATAGAAATTATATACATTCTAATTTATATTATTTGTTCATGTCACATTTTAAATATTTTAGTAAATAGGATCAAACAGTTCTTGGATAGGAGCCTATCCATTGATTCAACAGAATTGTTATAAATACTGGGCTGGACATAGATGTGCAAACAGAAACACATTTTTGTCATTTTGCAAGGATTCTGAATGGAAGAAAAATAACTAAAAGTCAGCATTGTGCATTTAGCAGCACAAATTATTGCCCATTCTCTTACAAAAGAGTAACTTGCACTAAGTTAATAATGTGCAAAGACTTCTGTTAGTTCCTGAACGGCAAAAACAAACAAACAAACAAACCAAAATTGTGCCAGCAGAATTTGTTGTTACTGTACTCCTACATTTCTGGATCCAAGCTAATTAGAGAGGAGAAAAGTTACAATTTGTGCAACTTTTTTTTTTTTTTGAATAGTAGCCATGTTAGTCTGTGGTTCAGGCTGCGGAATATCAGGGAAAAAACAAAAAAATACTGCAGTACTTTAAAGAGTAACTGCTATATTTTTACTGTGAGCTTTTGTGGAACAAGTCCTCTTCTTCAGAAAAAGGAGTAAAATTTCCAGGTATGTTTTATATACAACAGATGCAGAGGTCAAAATGTTACAAAGTACTGTAAATGGGTTACAAGATAATGAGATAAAGAGTAATCAAGCAGAATGACAGATAAGTATGCATATCAATTTGTGCTACTTTTATTATATCACCCCAGTGTAGAAATCTTCTCCAAAAATTGCCCTCAGTTTTAGGGCAGTTATTATGCTGCTCTTCTAACAAAGCATTAGTACCTTAAGTTGCTGTACACCCTACAATTCGAATGAACTGACATGAAACCAGAAAGGAAATACTGTATATTACTTTTCTTTGGCCAAAACTGAAGGGGATTATTCTCATGGTAAAATGCTTTTCTATGTATTTGGGTGAGTCTGATACCTTATTTTGTTGGCATCACCTCAAGCCTCACAAAATAGCACTCAAATGCTTGGGCAGTCTCTCGAATGTAATTCCAGGAAGGAATGTAGGAAACTTCCTATGTATAATATAGTACTCCTTGTACAGCCTTTTGCCTTCTGTTTACTGAAAGCCTATGCAAGTCATGCACAATATCTTACACCTATCCCAAAAACTGAAATTGCACCTTCATTATCTCCAACTATATTCTGTTACTTTATAAATCATTGGTCTTTGGTGCGACACTAGCATTTCAAAACCAATCATAAAATTCCATAGCTTAAAGAGATGGAGGCAGAGGCATGAGAAAAGACATTTGGCTTCATATACACAGACATATCTACATACAGTATGTCCCAACAAAATTGATAGGGCTTAATTTCTGAACTTAAATACACAGGGTTATGATTTGTCCTTCTGTAGTTTTCCAAACATACTGTCCTCCAAAATGGAAAACTGAATCTCTGACTCAGAACCATCGAAGCACAAGCAGAACAACCTCATAGTGTTACAGATGTCTTCACTGTGGTAGCCTTAGCAAGTCTGTATTTGGTCTCAAAAGGCACCAGGTGCTACGAACACGAAATACATTTAGCCCACTGAGCACAGTGGATTGATTAGCAAAACCTGTAGCAAAGCAATCAGTTCTTCAGAAATACAGGAGGGATTCCTTATCTTCCCCTTTTTTTGGGCAGGTGTTTATTAAAGCACTGAAAGAACCAATTAAAACTACAGGTACAGCCATATGTTCTTTCTAGAGAGCTGAGCTTGGTTTCAGCAAGTTCCCATAAATATACTAAGGGAGTCGGCTTGAAATTAGCAGTCAAGAAAGCATCCAAGGATGTCAGATAAAAGGAATGATTAGGTGAACATGGCTGCAACCCTTTGCCCACTTACCAAGAAAGAAGCCCAGTCAAGACAACAGGGCCAATTGTTGAGCAAACATGCCGAAGACTTGCTGTGAGAAAAGTAGGTGAAACTTGGCAAAGACAAAAAAAAACTGTTATTTACAAGTCTGAACAGAAGAGTCAAAAACATTTGCTTATTCTCTACATTTTTACTGATTCCTTTTACTTTGTCTGCAGGATATTAGACAAGCAATAGCTTACCCAAGCCAAGAGAGTAAAATCAGTAAAATCAGTTGAAGACAGTAAGAGCATCAAGTTGCATGAAAATTTGGGCTGTAACTTTTTCATTCTTCATTGCTGAAGTCACTTACCTGTCATGAGCCAAAAATTCTAAAACTGTTCTAAAGGGAACTTTAACATTTCTTGGGAAATGATTAATTGTTTTGAATATCCAACAAGAAATATGCAATACTGTAGTGAGCAAGCTTTCCTGAAAGATAGCTTGCTCTTTACTGTCAAACACCACCTTGACTATCAGCCACAGGTTAGGATGGAAGATAGTGTCCCTGCAATACAACCAAACAAAGGGCCTGTCCAGAAGGGGGATTTTGGAACAATCTGATTCATGCTTAAAAGGTTCTATTCTTTAATGTGATCTATTTTATATCTCACTTGAGCAATCAGTTTATATGATCAATATTTCTTTTCCTGTGAGAAGGAAGCAGGCAGGTCTTTGGATCACTAAAATTCCCCTCTCCCCTGCCGCACCAGCAAGAGCATTTTTGTGTACAAAGTTCATCCATAGCAACATCCTGTTTGTTTGTTTGGTTGTTAAATAAATGCATTAATACTACAATGCATTAATACTACAATGCAATACTACAATGCATTTGCCTAGCATCATATATATACTATTTTGGATTTAAAATTGTGCTGTGTCCATTAGGGATTTTTAAAAAAAAGTTAGCGAGGACAAAAATAGAGGAAAGATTTCTGCATTGTCCATTTTAATGTCACAACACTACAACCCACTTCATAGGGCACAGATTTGTGACCTCATATAGCAGTAGTGGTGAACCTATGGCATGTGCGCCAGTGGTGGCATGCAGAGGCCTCTCTGTTGCCATTCACACTGTTGAGGGGAAACCTTGCCAGCCGGCAGGCATCAAGCACAGCGCTGTGGCTTCCCCCTTCCTCCACCAACATGGAGGGGAGAGGGGAGACTGAAATCCCACCAGGGAGGCAGCAGCAGGGACACCCCCACCCTCCCCTCCTAGGAGTTGAGTGCACCTGTGGGGGGGAGTGCCCCAGGGGTGGGGAGTACACACAGGGGTGGGGAATGCCTGCAGGAGTGGGATCACCAGCAGGAGTTGGGGAGTGCCGCAGGGGGATTGGAGCCCATGGGGGTGGGGAACATCCATGGGAGGTGGGGAGCACCCATGAGGAGCCTCATACTCACATGACTTCACTGGAGATGCACCGGCAACATCATATGGGTGCATGGGCACACGTGGTGCCTGCCAACATTCCTCCTCCTCGGGCACTCAGTCTCTAAAAAGTTCACTATCACTTTCATATAACATCACCCACAGCTCTCTTTCGGTGAGAATGAATTATCCACCCAGGCTACAGAATTAGGAGCAAACAAAAAAAAATCTATAGCCGTAGCACTGTGTTAGAAAATAGTGGGACAGCTCTAAAAAGGAATGGGAGAAAGCACTCTTTACTCAACACATGTACAGTCATCATAATTTGATTCAAACCAAACCACACCAAAAGTGATCCATATAGTAATCTATGTGTCCATATGGACAGGCTCTAATACTATCCATGGACCAAGTGTGCCTGTGCTAGACTCTGTCACAGAATCCTCTGCAACTGATATACAGTAGCTCCATGGCACAAAAGCTAGTATGGAGGATAATCCTTAAAAACGGAACATCTGGAACAAACTACTATAGTCCTGAAAACCTAGATTCCTTGTAAGACTGGAAAAACCCTAGGGAATGATCACATGGTTGCCTTAAAAACATTATGTTGGCACAGATGAACCCTAAATATTTTCATAGTCCTGATTCCACACAACAGTATGATTTGTCGATGCATGCACATCACTCAAGTGCTAAATCCCTGATGACTTGCAGATGGATATATTCACTCCTCGGAAAAAGCATTGTCAGTCAATGTGACACACCATGAAGCATCTCTCTAGTATTTTGATATGTGAAGAATCATTCATTGATGTACATCATTAATTGCATACTATGTTCATCGGTGATTTTAAAAAAAGTGTTTAGAGTAAATCAATAATCACTTTAAGGTATGATCATATGGGCATGTAGCTCACATTTTGCATTATTTATGGTGCAGTCTGGTGAAAGCTGTTTCCCAGTGATCACACAACATATAGAGAAAAGCATTCTACCCAACCACAACTCTCATCTATACCCAAACTGTAGTTTGTTTGTTTTTTAGTCCACTTCAAGACTACTACTTTTGGGACAGAAGTACCCAGCAACCCCACCCCACCCAAATCTTGTATCTTTATTCTGCTGGTCAGAATCCCATGTAGTAGGTTGCTGCGTGCGTGCGTGCGTGCGTGCGTGCATGCATGCGTGCGTGCATGCATGTGTGCATGCATGCGTGCGTGCGTGCGTGCAAGCATGAGTGCGTGTGTGTAAAATCTTTATTTGTTGCAAAATGTCTCCTATATGCCCACCCTACTGCCCAAATACTTAGTATGTATGCTTTCTTTGATATCCCTTTTGACTGCTTCTTAAATCAATGTCAAAATTCCAAAATTCTAAGAAGAGAGGAAACTACCATGATCACTCTTTCTGATTCACCCTTATCATACTTCCGTTTTCTCTAACCTTATGCTACATTATATACGCTTAGATGTAAGATTTTGCTACAATTATAGCAAGTGAGATGTACTAAGCAACAACTGAAAGGTAGCAAACCCTGCCCATTTTTCTCAAGAGATTACTGCAAATGATACATACAGCATATCAAAAATACAGATAATCTGGAGAGCACTGTCCATGTTACAACTTCATATGACAGGAACACTTCAAATGACAGGAACACTCCAATATGCCAAAAACATAAATGCCTAACAGTCTTTTTTGTGGGGGGGGGGGGGGACAAAGGCCTGTGTAAATCTCTTCTCTCCATCACAAATCTTTGATGGAGGCATAACTGGATATAGTGTTGTTGTTTTCCTCACAAAAAAATACCACAATACATAGACTGTATGAGACACAGCTCATCCACCCCAGTCTCACAATTCTGAGACAGTGAAAGTTTTCAAAAAATAAGTACAGTATGAGGCAGACCAAAAACAATTCAATAACACACACACACCCTCCCCAATGAAATACTTCAGGACAACTTGTTCTTTTTTAAAAAAAAAACAGGACAGGATGTTCTCATTTCTTTCCTTTTCACCAGAAACTTGTTCCACACAAACAATAGTGATTGCATCTGTTGACTTCCTTTTCCATTTGCACAGCAGACAGAGAAGACTTTTTCAGCTTACAGACAAGAGATTTCTGATTCAAGTGTCTGTACTTGCAGCCCAACCCTAGATTCCCTCTCATCCTGGGGAGGGGGGGAAACCTGACTTGCCCCCGTCTGTGGTGCTAGAAGGAAGTGGAGGCAAGCAGCACATGGATGACTCTGGCTGGCAGGAACTGTGGAATTTATAGGGAGCATCTGATAAATCTCTGGCCAGTCAGAGGTTGTCTTGCCATGGGAGAGTAGGAGTGAAGCCAAGGGGCCCTTCTGCCAACTTATGAGCTGGCCTGCTTCATAGCTTTCCCTCTTCCCTTTAGAGACCTTAAAGTGCAAAACTATGGGCCATCATAGGACTCAGAGACTGTGGATTTGACCACACTCTTAAGAGACAAGTGGGAATCATGCCATGATACACAGCCGGACTGAGCTCCATATTTTGCACTCCAGAGTACTGTACTGTCAAAACCAAGCTAGTAGGAAGTGGCATCACCGAACATTCAGGTTGCCTTGTGATTAGATCCTTGGTGTTTTTTTTCCTAAGGCCAGGCTGTAGCCAGTAAAGTTCTGCACATTTCCACCAAATCTGGGCCTGTCTTCACTTCCTTGGAACCTCTTTGTCCTTCTGGACCACTGCTACTTGGAGGCCAAATATTATTCATATATGAATGGAATGTCAGCTGTGGTGAGGCAGAACCTGTACCACTCAGGTAACTGGTGAACTGAATGTAAGTGAGCAAGCCCTAATAAAGAATGTAGCTGTTAGCATAACAAACCATAAAATATTTCTGCAATTACCTAATGCAGTATCTGCAAGGCTAAACTATTATATGCCATTTGGAAAAGCAGGATGGGGGAAGTACATCCCAGAGTCTTATTAAAGTAACCGTAGCCCTGTCCTCTCTCAGCTGACCAGCTGATTCATTTAACAAAGTTGCAGTGGGAGAGAGAGAAAACCATACCTGTCAAGTTTTGGATTTGGAAATAAGGGAAATTTCCCAGCAAATACGGGATACTTGACAGCTATGCTTATCCTATGCTGCTCTCCAATGGCGGCAATAGGACATTGCAGTCTAATTAATAAGGGATGACGGCGGGAAAGAGGGTAAAATAAGGGGTTTTCCTGGCCCATAAGGGATACTTGACAGCTATGGAGAAAACACACATGAGGGGAATGCCAGGGTGGCAACAAGAGAACCAACAACAATAATGAACAGTAAGAAAGACAGAGCAAAATACGGCCCAAAAGATACTACCGGGTCTAACAAAAAAATGCAGCAAATGCAGGATACTTTTATTGGATCACTAAAAATAAAAAGTTGGGCGAGCTTTTTTGTAACTTGAATATGGATCACACAGATAATTTCTTTGTTTACCAATTCTTAGTAAGCCTTCTGGCACATTCATGCATCATACTGTCAACACATTTACTTCAGCAAATAAAGAAAAAGAGAGATGTCTGTGCCCTGCACACACGCGCACACACACGCACACAAATCCATGATAAAGACCTTCTCTCTTCTTAGCTCACTCACTGGGTAAACAGCAGATCTCTCTGTAACCCCTCCCCAACCCCATCCATGAAAATTTATTAATTTACCCAAATGAGGCAAGTTAATGGTGGAATTGTAATATCCATCCTACATCCCATCCACCCTCCACTATATAAGTGTCTGCTCAGAGAAAGACTGTCATTTCAGAGGCCAGCTACCCATGAGTGGACAGTTTAAAACAACACTTATTAAGGGCTTGCAGGAAATTTTGCAATGCCTAATGAGCTGTAGGAATATGGATTAAAATGAAGCTTGAATCATTTTAGAAGGCTTTCCAGGCTATGCCTTGTGCATTATATTGATAATAGGTCTTTTCTTGAGCTGTTAAACTGGAATCCTATAGTTAAACATTTTATATTATGTATATGTATTAACAAAGGAAAAAAGAATACACAAACATTAACATCCTAAATGTGTGAAAAAGAGCATGTGAACTTTAGTCTAAATCCAGATTAAAGTAGCATTGTGAGGGGGTGCTAATTTATCATAAAATTGTAACAGATGTTATTTAAAGGACCATTTCAGGCAATCAGCTATCATTATTTTGACAAAGAAATATTCTTACACCACCAAATAGTCCATCCAGCCTTTTTTTAAGCACATAGGGACCTGATGTTTCACCAGAACTTTGTCAACAATCTTCTCTGCTACTCTCAGCTAGCTTTCCTTAGATGCAGGAGAATCTAAATAGAAGCAACAGCCTCACAAAAGAGCCTCCCATCTGCATTCTCATATACTGTTATGCAATTTCATTGCTATACAGGGCAATTGTTGTATGAGGTTCCACTGTATTCACATAAGAACCTCCTTGATGATTGTGGTATTTTTGAACCACAATTGGGCGTAACCTGGTAACAGCAACCTTGTGTTGCTGGCTAATCTTTCTCACACTAGGTCAGGCGAAAGGAACAGCAGAATGAACTCACCAGGAGGTGCCTTTATTTTGTCAGTTTCACATCTGGCCTAGACATGGAAGAAGAAGAAGTGTGATGTGTATGTGTCTACTTAGAAGGAAGTTGATTTACTATGCTGAGCAACAAGATTTTAATGGCAGGTGAGCCCTCCTGAATGCAGAGGCTGAAATTATTTTGTTTGGTGTAATATGTTGCATTAGAATAAGCCCACTGAGTCAGTGAAGGATTGGTGAGTCAATGTTCCACTGATTCAAGTGGGCTTCTTTTAATGTGACCGATTATGCTAAATAACAGAATTTCAGCCCATGTGTTACTTTGAAGGAAGCCTACACTACACTGTGCTACAAAGGCCCTAATGTACTGTAACTAGCTTTTTCAACTGGTTACCCTAAAATAAAATTGTTATCCCCAAATGCTTGATTATGTGGAAAATGGAAGCCCACCTCTTTTAGAGCTGTGTCCAGATAATCAAAGACCATAAAGCATGAGTGAACTACAAGTTTAAATGTAAGAAAAACTCATTAATGCTGCTTTAATAGAAATAAGTGTAGGAGAGAAAACACAAAACCACTTAGTTTTCATAAAAGTGACAGTTCCGTGCAGTTATACTGATTTAGCAGGAATCCAAACATCAGCATGTTATGACACCAGGAAAAACTTATCTTTCCAATACATGGCAAGAAATAGTCATGTTGATGAATCATTCTAAGAAACAAATAATAATGCAGTACTATTGCTGAGACATATGAAAAACTTTATTTTTCTGGAATAACTGTGGCACAGATACACTGCTACTGAAATAAGGCATGCAATAATCAGTCTTGACTCATTCATCAAACTCTCTCCCATAATATCTCTCAGAAGTATTTTGTTTGAAGAAGCAAACCAATTAATTTAGACTGTTTCTGTTACCAAAAAAAATCCAACCCTAATTCAAAATCATTTATCTATGCAGCTTCCTGTCAAATCATTTAAAATTGAGTGCAACTATCCTATTTAGTCATATTAAAGCCTATCAGAAATGCAAAAAATTATGGAGCTCATTTTAATGAGAACTATTTACCATTATAACAAAGAAGTGATGTTTTAACATTTTGTTTACTCTCATCTCTTAAAGCTGCCAAATGATCAGGCCTATGTTTGTTCTTGTGCCATTAACAGCACTTGGTCTTCAAGAACTGATTTGTGAAGGATTTCATATCATGGAGATAATCCCCTACTAATAAATCTGGATTGCACTCCTGTTACTCAAACAGGTGTGGACAAGCCTAATGTGGTCAATTTAGGCTTCCATGTTCTTCTTTTGGTTCTACCACCAGTTACTGTGTTCATGTGTATCAACTTTCTGATCTTACAAGTCACACTCAAGAAAAATCTATTATGTCATAATGGGTTTCTCCCTCTTCTTTATACAAAAAACATGTACAGTGTACACAAAATATATTATATATACATCTTTCTAAAATGACATTTTTTTCCTTTCATCAGATGCTGTCCTCTCTCATTTGTAACAAAATATGACTAATTAATTATTCTTGCTTGAAACTCCTAATCATATTAAATATATCATGGTTTTTCCAACAAGCTTTAAAAATAGACAGATTCATGGATAGGCAGAAGACAGCTTTGTGGATGAAAAGCTCTCCTTTGGGCTTCTCCAATTATTTTTCTTTCAGTTCCCTTTCCCCTCACCAGTACAAAGATGGATTGACATGTGCCACAAAGCAGGACCAGAATCAGAAGCAACACTCAGATCAAGACATTAAAATTGACTGTTTCAGCCTCCCTCTCTCCACCTGCCGCAAAACACATTCACTTTGTTTTACCAAAGAATATCTTTCACAGCAATTCAAGCTAACAACATGCTCATGACACACCCAGATGTGTATCCATCCTCTCTTCCCTCATGAAAAGGCAGACTCTCCAGAAGTAGAGAGGAAAGAGACAGAAGAGAGCCGAAATGACATCTTTCTCACACCATCTGTAAGATGTACACATAGTGGAAAGCAGTTCCATGCCAACCAACGCTGCAGAGAATCTTGCAGCCATTCTGGTGTATACTTTTACAAGCAAGCCATTACACCAGCCACATAACTACCACCACCTCAAATGCCACTCACTGTACTTCTCAGTCTATATAATGTACAGCACCACTTCCCATCATTTCCATTAGCTGCCCACTTTCAAAAGCCATCCTTGAGCTACTACTCCCCTTTCCAGGCTCTCAAACATCAGCTGTCTTCTGCCAACTACACATTTACTCACAAGAAAATCCTATGTCTTATTGGAGAAGGGGGGATTACAGAGGTGCAGTCATAAGGGCAGCCCCACAAGGTGAACCACCTGGGCTATCTATAGGGCAGTGATGACAGACTTTGGCACTCCAGGTGTTCTTGAACTTCAATTCCCAGAAGCCCTGATCAGCAGAAATACTGACTTGGGCTTCTGGTATTTGAAGTCCAAGAACACCTGGAGTGCCAAGATTAGCCATCACAGCTATAGGATCTTCGGGCAAAAAAAATCTGCCTGTGACCCTCTTTAGGCAGCTGCCTTTTGATCAGTTAAAAGAATATATCCCCTCACTCCAGAGACAGAGAGAGTGTGTGTGTGATCAATTTAAAGATTATTTCCCCTCACTCCCAAGGTGTGTATCTGTGTCTGTGTGAGATCAGTTAAAAGATTATTTTTCCCTCACTCACAAGGGGTGTGTGTGTGTGAGAGAGAGATCAATTAAAAGACACACTCCCAAGGCGTGTGTCTGTGTGTGTGTCTGTGAAATGTTAAAATATTATTTCCCCTCACTCACAAGGTGTGTGTGTGAGAGAGATCAATTAAAAGACACACTCCCAAGGCATGTGTGTGTGTGTGTGTGTGTGTGTGTGTGATGTTAAAATATTATTTCTCCTCACTTACAAGGAGTTTGTGTATGTGAGAGAGAGAGAGATCAATTAAAAGACACACTCCCAAGGTGTGTGTCTGTGAGATGTTAAACTATTATTTACAAGGAGTGTGTGTGTGTATGAGAGAGAGATCAATCTCACTCCCAATGTGTGTGTGTGTGTGCGAGAGAGAGAGAGAGGGGGGGGGTGAGTGTTAGTTACTTTGCTCCAGGGTGTTTCACACACACACTCTCTTATGCCCTCCCTTTGCATTGCACATCCGTTTTTATTCTTATTTAGCCCGCCAAGGTACACACACCCTTGGGAGGAAGTGGAGTGTGTGGATTTGGAGTAAGGACACCGACCCAAAGCTTGTGGCTACATATGGCTTTCCAAACCATGCGCGCGCAGTGCACACACAAGTCCCCAGAAAGGGTAAAACGGTGCAGCTTCGCCCCACGCCACCACGTCGCTGGGCAGCCGGGACTCGACGACCCCCGGCTCCCGGCCCATGTTCCTGAGCCAACTCGACCCTCTCGCGGCGGCCCTTGTTATTTTTACACACACACATATATAGAGAGAGAGTAGTAGAGAGAGGGAGATTATTGGCGCGCCGCCTTCCTTCCTTCCTTTCCTTGGGAAACAGCGCCCACCTTCGGCCGAAAGGAAAAGTTTCCCAGCCGGGGGGGGGGGGGAGGAGGGGGCCGGAAAGGCAGGAGGAGCGAAGGCGGAGTGGAGGAGGGAGGGAGGGAGGAACAGCAACCCCGGGCGACGCCAACGCGCGGGTCCCGGGTGCGGGTGCGGACGCAGGCGCGGCGGGGGGGTGCTTACCTTCCTGGACGGCGTGGAAGGGGTTGTTGGCTTCTATGAGCTTGATGGTGTAAGTGATTTTCTCGCTCTGCAAGATGTCATCGTTGAGGCTGAGGTCCGCCACCGCCTGCTTGAAGATCTCGTCGTCCTTGGCCGCGTTGCCTTCGAAGATGGCACCTGTGGGGAGGAGAAGAACCGGCCCACCACCACCATCATCATCATCATCATCATCGAAGGGGGAAACAGGAGCAGCCCTGGCTGGGGAAGCGAGGGAGGGAGGCGTCTCCCTCCTTTTCGCCCTTACACTTTCCTCGCCTGTGGTCCACTTCTTAGGTAAAAGTAAAGGTCGCCCTTGCTCGAAAGCCACCCGTATCCGACTCTACGGCTCGGCGCTCATCTCTGTTTCAAAGCCAAAGAGCCAGCGCTGTCTGCGTCTGCAGATGTTTCCCTGGTTATGTGGCAGGCATGCCTCGACACCGGAGTGCAGGGAACCCTGTTTACCTTCCCACCGAAGGGGTCCCTATTTATCTACTTGCAATTTTTTGCTTTCGAACGGCTAGGCTGGCAGGAGCTAGGACAGACACGGGAGCTCACTCTGTGGTGCAGAACTTGGGAATTGAACTCCGACCAGCCAGTTGACGGGTTCAGCATCTTAACCACTTGAGCCACCATAGTCCCTTAGACTTTCCTCCTAAAAAACAGGATGAGTTTTAACTCCTGAAACAAGGCAGGGAGTCTGGTCCTGGTGTCTTCCACCCTGAATTCGTCTGAACACCTGCTCCATATTTACATGGGCCACTGAGATACACACACACACACACCGCAGACCTCCAAAAAGAAGCAGAACCATAATTCAGTCCTTGAGCTAGTTCTTTTGGAGCACAGACATCTGCTTTAGCTTGAGACAGGCTGTCCAGCTGTTTTCACTGACTGGAGCCACTGGATGTCCATTCTGACCAGACCCCACTCCTAGTCTTATCTGGAGAAATAGGGTGTTAATCTGGAACCCCCTCTTCCTGTAAAGGGCATGCTCAGCTTCTGCCCTGGAGTCCACAGAAAGAGCCTCCTTGAAGATTATGGTACTTTTGAACCACAATCAGGAGTACCTTGGGCAATGTCCACTTTGTTGTGCCGACTAATCTTTCTCACACTAGGTCAGGCAAAAGGAACTACAGAATTAACTCACCAAAAAGGTGGCTTCATTTTGGCAGTTTCATGTCTGGCCTCAACACAGAAGAAGCTCCTGCCCTACTTAGAGGAATTCTGGCTTAATGGTAAAGTTACTGTGGTGTCATGGTTAGAGCGTTGGCCTAGGACTCAAAAGACCTGAGTTCAAATCAATTCTCAGGCCAGATACTTTCAGCCTGAGGAGAAAGGACAGCACTCTTGGCCAGACCTACCTCAAAGAGCTGTTGTGAAGAACACTGGGAAGGATAAAAACCACAAACTTATTTTAAGCTCATTAGCAGAAAGGGGAGTTATAGATGTAACAGAAGTGAGTAGTAATAATAATTTTGTGTCAGATATTACTCTGGGTTGAAAGGATTTTTTCTGGAAAAACTGCTCAGGGGATGCCCAAATGAGGTTCCTTTTCATGTTCCTGTGCAGCTTTCGGGTATCGAAACCCGACCTTCCAGTCTTCAAGCTCAGTGTCTTAATTACTAAGCCACCGTAGGAGCTGTGAGTGATAAAGTACTGTATTATTAACTTATAGGAGAAGTAATCCCAAGTATACCAGAGGCTCCTAGGTAGCCAGCAAGAATGCAAGGCCATTTTAGCAATCTTGCCAGGGTACACAGAAAGAGCCTCCTCAGATTATGGTATTTTTGGATCACAATCAGGCATACCCTGGGCAACGGCCACCTTGTTGTGCCAGCTAATCTTTCTCACACTAGATCAGCAAAAAGAACTGCGGAAATGAATTCACCAAAAAGGTGACTTAATGTTGGCAGTTTCACATCTGGCCTAGACACAGGAGGAAAATTGCTCTGCCATTTAAGGGAAAAGACTGGGGGGGAGGCATTGGCAAGGCAGACAGCCTGAACCAAGCTACTGCTCTGGCAGGAGAACATCCCACCTGGCTAATTTGTGTCAAACAAATTTGAACAAACAAACCAAGGAAAATCCTTGCAAGTGCATGGCAGGTTAAAGGCTCCTAGGCAAACTTCTTCCCTGTTGACACAAAGGTTCAAAGGCCCTTATTTCCCCCCAAGGTGTCAGGTGTTCCGGCTGAAACCCTTCCCGAACTCTTGCCTTGACTGACAATTGTGTAGCATGACCAATGACATTTGTGCCAAAATAGGAACATTTGGAGCCTGCCACATATCTCACGGACTGATTGCAATGTTTTTCAGCAGGAGGGGGCCAAAGGTGTAAGCTCTGAGATTCCACTAACCCCATGAGATTTTAGCTCTGCTGGTTTTGAAAACGAAACAGTCCTTCCCCCCCCCCCCCAAAAAGAGGAAGGGAAATCATTCCAAAGGTTTCCTTCTTAGGAAAAGACACACCCACACAAACAAGCACAGAACGGTCCAGCTGGGCACCTCTTCCTCCCCCTTTCTCATGGCTCTCTGTACCTTCCCTCCTGCGCATCAGTCTACGCTAATGGAGGGTTGAGCTTTTGCATTCAGTAACCTGAAAGCTTCTAATTTCAGTGCTTTGTTTATGCAGCTAGCATGAAAACATCTGGCGATAAGCCTTACATAATATACCCCTGTTTTATGTGAGCATGGAGGGGGTGGTGGTGGAGAGAGAGAGGTGCACTGCTTTTTTAAAAAAAAATCCATTTTTTTGTTGGGCTGTTAGGTTTTCTTGAAAAATAGGTGTCATCCTGCCACCTCACCTACTTCCTCCCCCCGCCCCCCACACCACCACCCCTTTCCTCTTCTGAATGTATTACTAGTTACACCTCGACCCTGGCATTTAGATGCCATCCAGATGCTGAATTCGTGGACAACATTCCAACATCGAAGTTGAGAGCCTCTCTCGCCTTTCCTCGCTCACCTGGGGAAGGAAGCCACCGTCTTTCTCCCAGGCATGGAGGTGTCACGGCAGGTGTGGGACAACTAGGGATCTGCCCAGAAGGAAACCTTCCTTCTAGCCACATTATCCCACCCGGCCAAGGCGGAGGCGGAGGCCTGGGTGGCTTTCTGATCGGCCTCATCCTGCAACGCCCACCAGAGCCTTGTCGGCTAAGCCTGCCTGACTGTCTCCAATCGGAAATCTGGAGTTCATTCCCAGTTCGTAGGGGGAGTGGAAGCAAAAATTAATGCCCCGCGCTGACCTCTGGAGGATGTTTTTTTTTGGGGGGGGGGGAATCTTGGATCAGACCAAACCCACCTCTCCGAGCCGGATCCCGCTCCCACCCACCCCCACCCCCCAAAAAAATCATTATTTAAAGCGATCCGCAATGTCGCTTGCCGGAGGCAGCCATGGGGAGGGAGGGGGGGGGGCTTAAGGCGATGTCGCTGGGAGATTAGGGTGAGTTTGCCATCTCCACCCCCGCCACCACGTGCCATCTCTCCCCCAATCCTTCCCTCCCCAAGCTCCATTCTCCTTGCTCCCCACACTCCGCTGGGGGGGGGGAGATCCCCTTGCCTTTTTTTCTTAAACTTGGGGATGCTCTGCAACCGGCGGTCGTCCTTTGCTGCCAGGCTGAGCTGAAGCCGCGGGACTGGCATTCCCTCCAGCTTTTGCCCAGTCCAGCCTCTGGCTGCTTTGCCCTCCAGCCCCACACTTCCTCTCGCGGGGGGGGGCTTCAGTCTCGCCCCCCACCCAAAGATTCCGGTGAAACTAAGCGCCCTGCCTCCCCCTGTCTGGATGCTTTTCTGGAAGTATTTTTGGATGGATGGATAGCTATCTATCTATCTATCCATCCATCCATCCATAGATGGATGGATAGATGGATGGATGGATGGATGGATGGATGTACTACTTCACCAACACCTTTTTCTTCCTTCCTGCTTCCATTTGGGAAAAGCTGATCAAGGGACCGACCTTCCCCTCTGTTTCCATTCCCAACGTGTCAAAGCTGGGCAGGTTTCCTCTCCCTCGCGTCGGCCACAACTCTCAAGTTTTCCCTTGCACAGATGCCACCCGGGCATCTCCCCCCAGGCAATTTCCGGCTTCCCCTTCTCCCCGATCCGATCTTCTCCTAGTTCGAGACTTGCCAGGCGTCCAGGGATTAGCAAGCCACTCCTGAAGCCTTCCTCAACCCAAAGGGAGATCAGATCACCCACCCCACGTCCCCTTTGGTCCCTATCGCGCTGTTAACTTCAGAAGACCTCTGATTCTCGGACAGCCGCGCCTAGGAAACCATCTCACACCTGCCCGGGGCGGGAAGAGGAGAAGGTTCGTCTCCAAAGTTTTTTCCCGTGCGAGGATGCTATCAGGTGAGGTCCTTATACCTTACGAGTGAAACCGAGGGCGATCAGCGAGCAAACGGGTCT